>OX457152.1:1242500-2442500 GCA_949752895.1 Dendrolimus pini
ACAGTAACCATTATCTCGCAGAGGCGTATCGTAAAAGTTATTACAAAGATATTATTTTACAGAAAAAAAACAACGCGAAAAATGTCTTTGCCTCAGAACAAAGCGCGGTGGCGTTCTTTTTGATGTTCAAAATCCAAGATGGCGGAAGTCACGAAATTTCCAACCAACAAAGATAGGCATTTGATGAGACGAAGCCGTGTTCGTTGGCAAAAATGTTAATTATTTTCTATGTTAAGATATTGCATATTCGGCGAAAATGTCTTTATAATTCCTAACTGTCATACTAAGTTTTTTTATTTACTTTCTTTATCGAGACTTCGTCACTAGATAGATAGATAACTCTATTATATATTGTACACCAATAAAATAATGAAGTTACAAATTAAGACTTTAGACGCTGGCAGCGTGTTAATGACAACTCCGGTGTTGCGAACATACAAAGGAGACAGTAACCGCTTTCCATCAGGTGGGCCGTCTGCCTATCTGCTGTACAACACCGATAAAAAAAACACTATCTAATTATGCACAAAGTGCGGTCTTACGCTAAAAAACGATTTCTTCCAGACACGCTCATGTTGACGTGTGCGATGACATGAGCCTCATAAGTAGAGACAATTCCGAGCATGTTTTTCAAACCCGGGTTTACAGGACTTTTGAGCTTAATCCCGGAATCCCGGGGCTATTCCGGGATTAGACTGTAAATTTATAGTATAGTTTAATTTATATTTTATATATATTTATAGTATAATTTCGGATATTTTTATTATTAGTTGTATTTTTTTAAGTTAGTTTAGTAACGATTTATAAAATAAAGAAAATATATTAATATTAACATAAAAAAAGAAAAAATATTGCTCAAAAATATTCTTTCTTAGCATCATTAAAGACATAATTTTTCAAATCGACCGAAAAAGATGTCGGACGCGAAACTTGAGTTAAAAAAAGGCTTGGAGTAGAAACAAGAAATACTTTTTTTAACAAGTTCTAAGTGCCTTCCGCTGTTAGCGGGGCAAGTTTGACAAACTCTGACCTCAGACGATTTTTTATACGACCACCCTACACTGTAGAAATCTTGTTGTTTGGTACCGTCGCCATTTTACTAATAACGCCTTATATAGATAATCGTTATGTCCGTCCGTCTGGATATGTACTATCTATACAGATGAATAAAATTGAATCGTCTGTTTGTAATATAACAGCTTTTTATAAAATGCATATGAAAGTATATACGGAACTTACTTAGGAGTATATAGTAAATCGTTTTTGTCTGTCCGTCTTTCTGGATGTTCTGGCTAATCTCTGAAACGGCTGGACCGATTTTGATAGGACTTTCACTGGCAGATAGCTGATGCTATAAGGAATAACTTAGGCTACTTTTTCTAAAGTTTCCGCGAAAAATATCCACGTGGACGAAGTCGCGGATAGATTTAGTAATAAATATAAATACACAAACATATTTTTAAGGCGCTAGGTCGCATACGGCGTGACGCTCAACGCGACCGCCGATTGCTTATATAAAAATGAATTGTAACAAGATGCATATTAGGTCAGAGAAATGTCTAACTGGTGCATACGTTCCGGCCAGGATTCGAACCCACGCCCTTTGAGTTCAAAACGCGTGCGCTAGCCATTACCTTATTATTTACTAGCTACTACCCGTGACTTCGTCCGCGTGGAATAGTTACTTTGAGCTAACGCTAACTTCTGTCACACATGATTTTTGCGAATCTTTAACCGTTTACACAGCGGAAGCTCTCAAAAGGAAAAAAACCCCGATTTTGAAACATTCTTCATTGATGCGCCGCACCTATTGGTCTTAGCGTGATTATATATACCGTATAACCTTCCTCGGTAAATGGGCTATCTAACACTGAAAGAATTTTCCAAATCAGACCAGTAGTTCCTGAGGTTATCGCGTTCAAGCAAACAAAAAAACAAACTCTTAAGCTTTATATATTAGTATAATACTAGCTGTGTCCGCGACTTCGTTTTCGTCGATTTTTTCGGAACCTTAACAAAAGTTAGCCAAGTTACTCCTCATAACATCAGCTATCTGCTAGTAAAAGTCTCGTCAAAATCGGTCCAGCCGTTTCAGAGATTCGCCGACAGACAAAAATTGCAATTTCTGAATCTCCTGGTCTGGATTATCCCCCTTATTTTTATTACATTTTTATGTTGGCATTACAAAGTTATTTCAATTTTATTTATCTATATAGATTACCTATGTTGTGATAGCGTAATGGTTTGCGCACGCGTCCCGTACTCAAAGGGCGCGGGTTCGATCCTGGCCGAAACGCATGCACCACTTAGTCAGTATTCTGATCTAATGTGGGTATTGTTACAATTACCACGTGCTAACAACGGTGAAGGAAAACATCGTGATGCAACCTAGACATCGAGTTGACCGATGTGTGAAACCTGCCAAGCCGCCTTGGACAAGCGTGGCGGGTATACTGTCTGTTCCCCTGTAGTGGGAGGCCCGAGCCCAGCAGTGGGACATTGTTAATATAGATTATGCTTTTGATAAGTTATTAAGTTATCACTTAAAGCCATTATAGCCTTTCAACCCTCGATATTTATTTAAAGCAATTCGAAATTTTACCAAAAACCCGTATTTCATAAAGACTCGACAAACATATCTACACGTACAGTTGGTAATGCAAATATGGTGTTGAGCTGCTATAATTATACTCTTGGGTGTATAGGGCGAGAGCTTTGTGATAAGCGGAGCGGGCGCGGATAGCGGAATTTTTTTTCCCGCCTGGATGTCCTGCCGCTTTCTAAAAGGAGACTAGAACCTGGCCACTTATGCCGGAATATAACTCAAGGTTGTTATAGAGGCATACTCTAGACCAGGGGTGGTAGTCATTCAGACGGGCAAATACCCTACCACCTGGCTGTAGTTTGTTTTGTCGCCTCTTACGATACCCGGCCGCGGAACATAAATAATCTTGAAAAAAAGTGTTAACGAAAAACTTCAAACATTTCCAACTCTATATGTATCAGTATAGTGTTTAAATTATTAAATATAATGTATTCTATCTCATTCTCTCGCAGTCCTATAGATTTATGCGTTTATGTCTTTTTATTGTCGCTTTTTTGTTTCATTGAGTTTCAAATCACAACAATTCTAAAGAAGTTAGATAGATAGATAGATATATAACACTTTAATATACTCCAGAAAACTTACGAAGTAGTATTATTTTAATTGTGTACAAAGGACGGTCTTATCGCTAAAAAGCGATCTCTTTCGGACACCCTTGGCAATAATATTGCTGATTAGGATTGGCGATGGTGGTATACATAATTATTTTACAATTGTTTACATTTTAATAATAAACATATATCTATACTATATATACAAATATACACATAAGTTATATACATATCGAGGGCTTCAAAACAAATGGACGTTATACGTATACGCAAAAATGCAATTTTTTGTTGTTTACTAAAATCTATGCATGTTACAATTTAGAGTCTTACAAGTATGCAAGTGTGCCTGAATAGAGGGGGGGGTAATCCAAATTTCACCCTTATACAATCAACTAGTTTTGATTTATTCACAATTTTGTCCCTTGTGTAAAACTGCACTTTTGTCTGTACGCCCATTTGTTATGAAGCCCTTGCAATACAAGATATAGTGATAAAATGCAACTATTTAAACATAATAAATATAATGCATAAAGCATTATAATACAAATTATATAAAATTACTTATCGTTATATTGCAGACAGTTATTGGAAAAGATTGAAATCGCTCCCGCTCATGCACTATAACCTATACCTTACCGCCCTATATCCGCGCCGAATGGATACGATACTTTAACGCGTCCCTTTGTCATTGGTGTAATGCGCCTGTGTTTCCAGCTTTTAACATTGTCTACGATATATTCACGCTACATCAAAGCGGGGTAAGCAGTACTCTCTATTAACGAGATTATTGACATTGCTACGAGCTACAAGAGTCGAATTAAAATGCCGTTGGAAATACTATAGAATTTATTAGAACTATACAAACACGTATGACACAGGTAAAAATATAACTGGACGCAACCAGTACAAACTGCACTTCAATAACACACGCAAAGTGCGTCACTATAACGCTTATCGAATGTACGTCTTGCTCGTATCGTAATCCTCGCTTGACTTCCCTACCCCTCGGTTCGGGCATTCCTTTTATTCTATACAAATACGATATACCTCGACGCAAAACAATAACAACAAGAATTAGTTCGACACAGCTGCCTAATGACTGTCATAAAACAAGTACAATAACCATAGAATGCTTTTCTTGATTACAATTTTTAAACACAAAGTAAACAAAAGAAGTCCACATTCGGGAAGAGTAATGAACCAGGTTTATGGCAGGCAGATGTGCATTAACATTTTGTCGGTATGTAACAATATAGAATGCCTTTAATCAGGGTTTGGGGACCCAGGAAAGAAGAATAGCAGTAGAAGAGACGCTGAAGATCGACCTTCAACCATCTTATAACCAGATGCGACATATTAATTTACAGGCTTTTACTTAACTTGCAATGGATGTACCTTTCTATTGTTACAAGTTGGGCCACCTGCATACCTGTAGACAAAGCATGTTTATTACCTGCCGCGGCGTTTGAGCTAATAACATTGAACAGTATAAAATAGCATATGGTGTATTGTAGTCGTTTATGGCCGTTCGCAGGCATAATTACGCAGGTGTGCGGATTACGTTTACTGGGAAATTACGTTGACGCTTGCCAGGTAGACACATTGCATCGGTGCATTATAAATAATGGTCCAATGGAGAGATGGTCAGTGTAGCGAGGACCACGATCAAGGCGAGACTTATGTACATTCGATAACCTATATAGTGACGGACTTTACGCGTGTTATTGAATCGCGCATTATGTTAGTACTGATTGTGTTCAGTTATGTTTGTACCTGTGTTATACGTATTTGTATAGTTCTAATAAATTCTATAGTAATTCCAACGGCATTTTTAAATGGAGTCCCCCACTCATAACAGTGTGTATTTAAGTTCGGGTGGAATCTTGCAAGTTAAATTTGACCAACTTCCCGGTTTCCGATTGAGCTGAAACTTTGCACGCATATGTATATCGCGTGACAATGCAATAATATGGTACCATGGAGCTGATCCGATGATGGAGTCGGAAGGTGGTCATAGGAACTCCTGTACGAAACAAGACAGAAACGTCGCATTTGGGCTTGTTTAACTTGTCTTGGCTAGCACTCTGCTGCTACATGATATCCAGGATCTCAAAAGCTTGTATTTAAAAACCTTTTAAGAAACTGTTTAATATCAGATATAATTGATTTATAAATAGGCCCACGATAGCTTATCAATCGAAAAGTGATCATGGATATTTTAATTAAATTAATTTTATAATAAAACTACGTTTTAACGGTTGTAAGCGCGGTAGATTATTTGATTTTTATTATTCCGACGTCTCGGCCACTTATCAGTAGCCATAATCATGGAAGACAAATATGTCAAGTATCAATGAGTATTGTTAAAGTTTTATTTAACCTACTGCCAACTTGTTCATTTTTATTATTTAGTTTTACTTTTGTTTATGGTTATTATTTACTCTATGGGAGCCTAATCTTATCACTTTCCTCCTATTTGAAACGAGAAGGTTAACCCTCTGATCTCGGGTGAACGGCCTATTTAGGCACTGTAATTATTAGCACCCATTTCTTACTTAAATAGCTCACTTTCATCTCTCGTGTAACAATCTACTATTTAACATTGACGACATTAAGATAACAGACCTAAAAAGTTTCCAATTTTAAGTTTATTAAAATAAAATGTAGTACGTGTGTTTATTATAACTATAGTAATATTTTTCTTTACTTTTATTGTGTCTCTGTCTTATTGAATATGCACTGCTACAACTCCATTAATTTTTCAAAAGTCATTCTAGAGTAGAAGTATATAAATACTTCTGTATAAAACTTAAAAAAAACTTGAAATATAAATAGAATAAGAGAAATATATAGAAAAAGAATTTTTAGTTAGACGGGTTGCTGGGGAGTTTCTTGCCGCTTCCTTAATAACAATAACACGTTGCGAAGCGGTGTACATGGACTAGGAAGTGAAATTAAATTTAAACCTATATATGTATGATCTTCGTTCAAAATCTGCGGAGTGACGCTCGCGGAACACGTTCGTAATATCAAAGTAAGAAAGAGAGTTGGTCTGAAAGAGAGTGTCGGGGTGAAGGTAAGGAAAGGAATGCTCCGGTGGTTCGGGCATGTGGAAAGAATGTACGATGAAAGAATGACTAAACAGATATACAATGCAAAAGTGGATGGATGCAGAAGTCGCGGAAGGCCACGGCACACCTTCCATGATCAAATTGATCGTGTATTAGCAGAAGGTGATGTCAGGAGCCTTAAGAACAGACGAGCGTGCATGACAAGAGCTATGAATGTCAAAGAAGCAAGTGAGGTGTGTAAGAATAAGCCTGTATGGCGCTCTGTTGTTCGTGCCTACCCCGCAAGAGACCTGGCGTGAAGTTATGTATGTATGTATGTATGTTCAAAAAGTGTTCTCCAGTAGAACTTATTTTGAATAAAAACTTTTGACTTTGAATTTAACCAACTGTGGCTCTCGTGTCGATTTGTGCTGCCACCTATGGGATAATTTATTTAAAGATTAAACAAATCAAGCTAAGTAATACAATCGCATTGGATTTTTACAAATAAAAAATATTTAACACGCTCAAGGAAAGAAGGTTAATTATCATAAAATTTAATTTGGTTACAGGTAATAAAGGGCTTCAGCAAGAACCTCTCCCTACGTTTATAGGCTTAGATTAACCTGGTGAAGATTACGTAAGGGTTTTAAGGAATTTAATAAAATTTCCTGCCCTAAACTTAGAGGTTTTATATGTGTTGTACCGCAGTCTATTTAGGTAAGATTGAAACAAAACGTAGTCAGTATACTGAGTGAATTTTTCAAGCGACAGGACCGAATTCTAAATTCGAAAGTCAAACGTTTTTATTCAAAATGAGTTCCACTGGAGACTACTTTTTGAAAACATGTAATTTATGTATATAATAATAACAGCCCATTAATGTCCCACTGCTGGGTTTGGGCTTCCCGTTCACTATATGGGAACGGACAGTACACCCGCCACGCTTAGCCAAGGCGGCCTGGTACGTTTGACACATCGGTTGTCTCGATATGCAGATTTTATCACAATGTTTTCCTTCACCGTTGTTAGCACGTGGTAATTGTAGCAATATGCACATTAGTTCAGAAAACGGACTAAGTGGTGCATGTGTTCCGGCCTGAATGGAACCCGCACCCTTTGAGTTTGGGACGCGTGTGCTAGCCATTACGCTACCAGGGCTTTTATATTTAACTAGCTGTCCCGGCAGACGTCGTCCTGCCAGGAAAAGCTTCAATCGATATGCCGCCAGCCGCGCCACCTACCGAGTCCAATTGTGAACCAACTCAAAAACCTTCTCTGGCTCATGCACAACGACTTTGCTAAAGATCATCACATGATCAAATGTGTAGTTTATGATTTTATAAAGGACATACAGACAAACATTAATTTTTATGTATAAGATTTAAATAGCTATATTTTATTTAAATAGTCGAGTCTAAATTGTTTTGAAGGCAAGACAACGTCTGCCGGGATCGCTAGTATATAATAAAGAAAACCCAATCTACAATAAACAGATGGACCACCCATCCCCGCTGGCAACCCAGCGAACACGGTTCCGACCGCCTTTCCGCAACATTTTGGACCCCCCACCTTATCGGCACAATATATTTTTGGGTCCGGAAACTCAGTAAACAGAATAATGAGTGTTGTTTTATATATATATACCTATTTACCTGCTCTTATCAGGAGTTTCTGCTTCACAAAGGCGTTATGGAAACTAACGTATTAAGTTTGACGGTAAATTATTTAAATATATTATATTATATTATTTTCAACACATTTGAACAAAAAATGCATTTACGAACTCTGTGTGCATTGTTCGAAAGGGAAAAATTATGCAACATAAAGTACCTATTTTCTGCACGATGTGCGGTAAAATAAGTAAAAAAACTATATGTTAAAATTCCACCAAGCAGTTTGATATTACGAATATAAATAAGCTGAATAATCGAACATCCTTGGAAGCGCTTTTAATCAATACTTTTACTTTTAGTCTTCAATAAAGTGTTACCTATCTTTATATATAAAAATGAATGTCGGTCTGCATGTCCTTTATAGGATCGTAAGCTATACATCCGATTGTGATGAAATTTTGTGTGTGTGTTTGAGTGGGTCCGAAATGGTTTACAGCCACAATTGAAACCGGTAGATGGCGCTGAGATGGGGTTCTAGAATCCTCCTTATCACCTGGACCGATTTTGGTGATTTTGTTTTAGTGCGTTTGAGTGGGTCCCCGGATGGTTTAGATTCACAATTAGGACCGGTAGGTGGCGCTGAGATCGGGTTCTGAAATCCTCCTGATTGCCTAGACCAATTTTGGTGATTTTGTTTTTGTGTCATGGAACAGTCTTTTAGGGATTCAGAAAATAGGCGGTACAAAGTTCGCCGTGTCAGCTAGTCTATCTATAAAATGACGCGCTTGAAATTGTTAAAACGTACGTTTTATTAATGATAATTATGCATTAATATTTCAATAAGAATGAGTAACGAACATCATAACATCAGGATGAAACATTCAAGTACCTTTATATCCGGGTTGAAATATAAATAAAAAATGCATGCACTCACCAATCCGGATGATCCGGTTGCGGTCAGTCTCTGTAACAAGAACACGGTTGTTAGTTATTACCGGTTTGTTTATTTACAAGGGGTTTCTTTAGGGTTTAAAACAGTGTAAAAACCGGTTGCTAGGTATATCTACCTATTGAGTATACCAGTTATAGCAGTGGCTTGCTGTTGACGGGACCTGCATCAAAATGTAATGCGGGGCCCAAAAGAAGGGTAAGATGTTTTATAAAAGAAACAAAAAAAGGTCGAATCGAATTAAAATAATTATATATTGATTATTAGTTATTACTTATATTTAGGGCCGCTTGCATAACGTTCCTTAAATTTATTTAAGAAACACTAAACGCAAAATTTGCCGCTAAATATGTTTAAAGGAAATGTCAATACGTTTTGTGTAAAACGTATTTACGCAGTTTAATATGACTAATTTTATTTAAAGGCGATCGTTATGCAAGAGGCCCTAATGTTAGACAAACATTTCAAATCAAATACATACTTTTCTCACCTTTTTTTGGCAAAGTAATTTATCATATCAACCGTATCTGAAGACGATATCAGTTTTTCTAGATGTTCTGCCTCTATCGACAATAATGAACGTCGTTGCCAAGTATTTTTAGCCTTAGTTATTCCTGAAATCTTTTGCTAGAATTTGTTTATAAATGTGACGTCCTTATTATACATAAGGATTTTTATTAAATTTACGAAAATTAAAAACGCGTATGACATGTCTTTCAATTTAAGTGAAACCACCAAAGTAATTCATATAAACTTCATTTACATAGGTTTTTTTAGTTACTATTGAAATCTACGCGCTCTAAGCGCGTTCTACCGTCTGTACAATGGGGAGTGTTCTGAGGAGCTGTTTGGTTTGGTACCCTAAGTGGCCATTTTACCACCGCACTGCTCATCGGCGACTGGGAGTTCATCCACAGTTCCTCGACACCTGGAAGTTATCCACTGTACGTGGCGCTCGCTCTTTTATGCCATATGTGAGCAAGCTGTGGAATGAGCTCCCTCCCGCGGTATTCCCAAAGCGCTACAATATAGGGCTCTTCAAAAAGGGCGTATACAGATTTTTATAGTCTCAACGAGGTAGGCAACGCATCGGCTCCCTTAGTGTTGCAGATATCCATGGGCAACGGTAGCCACTTGCCATCAAGTGGACCCGCCTGCCAGTTTGCCTATACACAAACATAAAAAAAAATATCACAAAATTACTTGTCGGAGAATTATTGCAGTAGCAAATAGTTACATAATAAGAGAAAAGATTCTATAGAGCTTCCATTTTGGCCATAATTACTACGGTACCCTCAAAAGCGATTAAACACGGGCGAAGCCAAGTGTAAATCCCTATCTCATCTATAAAATAATCTATTCCAATTTCAAAACCGGTTAAAAACGCCAATAATCCAAAACACAGACCGCAACGAACCCTCTGCGTTCGAAACAACCGGTTGCGGTCACTATATCCGGTAATAACCGGTTCGGACCGGCTATAAACAGCTTTAAACCGGTTGTGACGGCACTTTGATGTCGCAGCCCCGTTGTTTTACAGGAGCGCTTTGAAAATTTAGATAAAGGATTTTCCTTTTAGTTTCTGTTATCGTATAACTGATGTTTTACCCGGCTTTGCCCGGGTTATTTTGAAATAGTATTCGTCACAATGGCAGACAAAAAACTTGGCCCATACAGCTCGTCTAGTATAGCTCTGCTGAATAGGGTTATTTGTCTGACGCCAATCTACGTTCAAAGTTCTTGTGACAACTCGAATGGCCCCATTAGATTACACAGTTCTCTCAAAAATACATAATTACTGTTCAAAAACTATCGCTGTTCTACAACTATTGTTCATTTTAGAGTAATTTTATATATTTTTGGAAAATAAGACTGCATGTGCTGCAGCACAACGTCCCTTTTCAGTGTCCGAATACTCGTCTAAGCAGTAAATCAGAACATTATAATCTATGATATTAGTGTATTTAAACTATAGTAGAATTATTTTGTCCGTGCAGTTCGGGTCATAAATCAAACTCGGCCTCAGCCCGACTAGGGCGGTGAGCATGTTGCGCGAACGCAACGCCATTATCGATAAAAACTCATTCTTATCAAAGAAAGATTATCATTCTTATAAAAATCTTTAATATTTTTTTATGCTGATAATTTTAAACTTAGATATAAGTATTTATATTTATTTTTAATATAACTTGTTACATTCTAAACTTTTGTGCTTATAGTTTTTTAATACATAGATACCTAATTAATAATTTATTTTCAATCATTATTATTCTTATTTTAATAAATACGTTGTTTTATCTATTTTTTTCTTTCATTTATATCACTAACCCACAAACTGACAAAACTAAATACACTATCGATAACGCTTATCGACAAAAATAATGCGTATCACTATGCCTGCCCATAAGGCCCGTGAGTGGAAGAGAGAGCGAAATACTCGCTTCACCTCTCCGATTATTTATGAGCCAAACTGCACGGAGAAAATAATTCTACTACAGTTTAAAGAATTGTCGAGATGGTCTGGAAGATATCGCGTTCGGCAACAAGATCTCCTGTTATATATTATGTATAATGTATATACTCAATAAAGAATTATAGAGGGTAGAGGTAAAGATAATCATCTCATATAGGAAAATAGTTGAAGAAGTGTCCAGTTGTAAGCTTTAAATAACAGTTCAAAAACCGTCCACAATGGCGCTGATGTAGACAAAGGGTATGGTATTAATGTAGCTGTTATACACGAATCGAAGTATGCCGAGTTAAAAAAAAATATCTTTGGCGACTAGAGTAGTTGGTGACAGTCTTAGACCATTATTTAATGGTCTAAGGTGACAGTACACTGTTATAAAACGTCAACTATTTACGTGGTACAAAGCTTGTGTGGGAGAGATGTCACATTTTTGCGATTGGAACATTTTTATCTGGAACAGTAAAATGTTTCGGTTCACTGATATGTTTCATTTGGAACATTTAGAACATTGAGTCAAAGATATAAAATCATGGCTGTCTTGTTATAGTACGTCGCGGACTGAGGCTGAGAAACGGGCTGCGGTTTCATTTGAAACATCGCGTCAAACTTGTCAAAGATAAAAATACAGATATATAAATGTCGTGTTGCAGGCATATTGAGGCAGACGGTGTTAAGGTTGAAATAAAGATGAATATGATGAATAGTAATATTTGAAAAAAATACAAATTGTGAGATCATTTATAAAACCGATTTCCCTTCATACTTTATCCAGGCTTAGGACTGGCGGCCAGACGCTTAGGCTAGCTGGCGTATTTTCTCATTTGTTATCTGATTCTCATTTGCTTATATTTTTTTGTTTTCCTGCTCTCTCGCTACGCTTGTTGCTCTGTGATTCATTATGCTCTGGTCGGTCTTTCACACGTAAGCGACATGATCGCGCTGAACAGAGAGTCAGAGAGATCGCAATGTTCCAGTACCAAATGATGCATTTGTAACATTATTGATGTTCCAATCTTTTGGAACACCTAAATGTTTTGGATCAGTGAGTCGGTTCAGTAAAGAGTTACACACGCCTAGTACAAAGTAATTTACTAAATATAAACTTAAAAGAATTGTTAGGTATGTGAAATCGTGAATAGTGTTTTTATTACGTGAATTTTGAATAATACGCTAAGTGATATTTTAGTATATAACTTTATAAAACTAAAACACTATAATACTACTCCAATAACTTTTGGCGTTTTCTTTAAAATCCACCCTGATGCCAAAGTCGCGCCACCCTAATTTGATGCATTTCGATGGACACTTCTTCATATACAGAGATGGTTCTCCTTACCTCTATCCTCCATAAAAGATCATTCATTTATTCATTCCGAAGTTTTTTTTACGTCAAAGTCAAAATGACAATTCTTTTTTTAAATTTCTCTATGAATTGGGCTAGGGGTGAAACTTGAATTCAATACGGTATCGAGTAGTCTAGAAAACCGGTTATTGCTAAAATAAAATATCAGACCGTGCCAATTAGAGACCCTAAGCTCGGGACTCATTGAAAACTTTGGCAATAATTACAACGACAACTTTAAAATCGCGTTTCATTTTAATTTGAGTAAGCTCGTTTTACTTCGTTTAAGTTTTAATTGATAGGTTTAAAATTGACAAATGGCGGACGTTGCCGGCAAATTTGTTTTTTCTTCCGCAAGCGGAAGTAGGGTTGCTTTACTTTTTTTTACTGGAAGTGGAGTGTATTGTTTTTTTCTGCAAAATTTTACCTTTTTTTATCACTAATGCTAGCGAAATTTTGTTCGTGTTCCTATGAGGACATGTGTTGGAATTTCCAAAAAAATTTTTTTTTAATTTGGCGTGGCATAGTACTGGCCATCAAATATACTGAATGTTTGAATTTAGAACATTGATGTTTTGTTGTTATTTTTTATCTGTATATTATTTCCCTCCATTAAAATTGTCATATATTAGGCACGTTCAGTTTTTTATTATTTAATCATTTGCAGTCCTCTTAGTTTTTTAATGTTTATAGAAGTATTTACTAAGTAATCGCTACATTTTTCGGTATATTCGTCTGTCTCAGGGAAATAATGTCATTTATTGGGATACAAATCATCCTAAGTGTTCACTTAGACTAGTTCTGTGTCGAATGTCATTTAAATCCGTTGTGTAGTTTTTACCTGGTTCTTACAGACAGACATACAAAAATGTAAGAGTTGCATTTTCCAAATCCGTCTCCAATATGAATGAGTCTTGTATTTTTTTCTTATTTCAAAATGTAGAAACTCAACAACCCGTACAGATTTAAGATATTATAGATAGAAGATTTATATTACAATTAAACTAATAAATGTGATGTCGTCATGTAAACGCGAATGAAGTTTTGCTGGAATATGTTAGTTAAATCCAGGCCTTTTTTGTCACTTCTCTTTTGGAGGCACGCTTATTCTTGAAAGTTGTAAGTCTATAATTAATCTTTTGTTTGTTTGTTGTCTATGATTTTGCATTTGGTTAATTATGACGTCTTAAAAAAGGCATTTTTTTTTGGTTAAGGTTTCCCAAAATTAATTGTTTTAATTTTTTTTTATTCCTTCATTTTTCAGTTTTTATGGCAATTTTTCGATGTTTTCGAAATTTCCTTTAAGGGCACTGCGAGCCCCCACAATAAAGCCCTGGTTAAATCTATTTTAGACCAAAATAGTTACGAAACTTATTTTCCACACATATTACATACCTACATAGTTCTGTTTTTTTGTTTATGGCTTGGCAAGTAGGCCTTTAAATCAGGCGAAGTTGTATTGTAGACTACAACCGACACCATTCAACGGAATTTTTGTGAAAACTCGAAAGACCACATTTGACTATACAGTTCACAATTCTAACAAAAACACATAATTGCTACTCAAAAACTATTACTATCCTACAACTATTGTTCATTTTAGAGTCATTTAACACATTTTGTAGAAAATAAAATTGCACACCACAACGTCCTCTTTCAGTCCGGCCAAAAACTCCTACGTAGTTATGAAGTATTGATTCTAACTAGAAATGAACCATTCATTAATTACGTAAGGGTCTTGAGGGTTGGAAAAATATATGCTCTTAGCTGGGTTGGTAAAACCTAGCAGGTTTAGGTTAGGTTTAGGTTATATAGCAATGAAAGATAATTTCTTTTTCGTCTCACACATTTTAATCTATATATATATATATATATATATATATATTATTCGTTATTATATTCGTTAGTCTCACTAAAACTCGAGAACGGCTGGCTTGGCTTTTTGGCTAATTTTGGTTTTGACATATTTGTGGAAGTCCAGGGAAAGTTTAAAAGGTGAGTAAATATGAAAAAAATGCTTGGAGTATAGTAAAAACAACAATTTCGCTATCCCTTAGAAACTATTTCTACCTGTCAAACGTTTGACGTTCGTCCCGTCGTTCAGAAATCAACGTTTTTTATTAAATGATTATGAGGCGGTACGAAGTTTGCCGAGTCAGCTAGTTTTATATAAAATTATAGAGTTACGCATGTTTGCTGAAGAGTTTCTTGCACGGCTTCTTCTCTTCAAGCCACAATATGTTGCGAAGCGGTGGTAAATTAGATTATGCTCCCATAGAGTAAATAATAATCATAAATAAAAATTAAAATTAACAAGTTGGCGGTAGGCTAAATAAAACTTTAACAATACTCATTGACACTGGACATCTTTGTCTTCCGTGATCACTGAAAAGTGCCCGAAAGGTCGGAATAATGAAAAATCAAATAAATTACCGCGCTTATAACCGTTAAAACGTAGTTTTATCATACATATATGTTATAGTCAAAGGTCGATATGTGGTTTATATTAGGTTTGACGAAGGCCTTTCGACAATACCCGAAATAAATTCCAATTTCGGCCTTTGACTAAAGTATTTTTAGGCCAATCCAGAAGTACCTAACTTTTTAGTCAAACGTCGAACGTAAAATAATCTATTTCAAGATTTGCCTAGTCGATACTATAAGCGTCTAAGGTAGACTCGGTCAAACGTCGATTCGTGTTGCACTAGTTAGATGTTTAATGATTGTATAAATTAGTTTTTCCTAGGCTAGACATTAATTCGTTAGTCAAAGGTAGAAAAACGTCATTTATTTGGACTTTGACTAAGACTTTATGTCAGAACTGAGGTTTGACTAGTCAAACCTAGGAGCGCCAGAGCTTCGATATTTGACTATAACGCAAAAATAAACGGAACGTTCAATGGAAAATGCACATATATGTAAAACAAGTAAAAAAGTTCTAAATCGAAAATTAACGACGGAATATATTTGTGAGTAAGCTTTGTGATGTATTTAATAAATATTTCATAATTTCAACCTTCTGCTCATAGCCCGGCTAGCTCAGTCGGTAGAGCATGAGACTCTTAATCTCAGGGTCGTGGGTTCGAGCCCCACGTTGGGCGCTACCTTTTTCTTAGCAGTTTCTTTTACTAAAACTTTTTTTAAGACTAAATAAATTATTGCAATTAAAAATATTAGTAAATTATTGTTTTTTCAAATAAGTAATAGTGCGAGCCGTATCATTGGTAGTGCGTGTTTTATAATTAATTATTTATTCCGTGAAGGATGACATGATTTGTAGTGCGACAGAGGACGTATGTCACAATAGAGGAGTGCGGAAGGTAAAGACATATTGTTCAGACCATAGATAATTGGTAGAAGGTAAAAAGATTATAACATACTAGGATTTGTCCACGACTTCGTCCACTTTGAAGTGGTAACATAATGTCAAAATTGCTGCTTTAATCTACAAAATTTTATGAAAAATTTTCAAGACAGGCTAAAACAAAAAAAACTACTATAAAGCTTCGACATTATACCATAATATCATCATTTTCACTCAAATATTTTTATGTATTTATTTTACAATAGACAGAATTAATTTATTGTACAATATAAAGACAATTTAAATAAATCTTAATACTTTTATATTAATAAAACATTATTAATTAGTTATATCATTGTGTTCTTATAATATTATGTACAATTTAGCCACTCCTCATATCGGGGGGCGTAGCTCAGATGGTAGAGCGCTCGCTTAGCATGCGAGAGGTACCGGGATCGATACCCGGCGCCTCCAATCCAATTTTTTTTATGATATTCGGTGTAATATTCTTTTTTTTAATGGCTTTGAAATATTTTATAATATTTAAGCCAATTCTTACTTAAAATTTATCAACACAGCTAATTTCTTAAAAAACTTACCTCAGTCGAATCTAAACTGACGCGGCAAAATTCGCGTGGCAGCTTGAAGTAATATTTTAAATTCAATTTCATTTGGAATATTTTAAGATTTTTCACACTATGTTTATTTAAAATCAATCAAATACAATTAAGGTTCATTTTTAACAACAAAGGAGCGGTCAGTTAGCTTAACTGAGATACTTGTAAAAAAAGTACAAAATGTACCAGCCTCTACTTATGACATCATAAGTACAAGTAAAGTAATTAAGAATATTTTTATCGTGATATAAAAGTTGGATTATAAGATGTTATTATATTATAACGTTCCATTTATATGAAAAAAATATATTTATAATTATGTACACCACAATAAACCAGCATAGCACAACCCAAAAGCTATTTAGAATCTTACAAACTTATTTCAATAAAGATAGATTATAAACCTTTTTAAACTTACTATCTTCATGTTCTAGAAATAGCAACCATTGAGTTGTAAATAATTTTAAATATCGAACGCTTCTGATCTTTCTTTAGCATCGTCTACGTGGAGAAATGCGCATTGGAGCGTGTACTGCGATATTTGTACTAGAATAGTTGCTATTATTCGACAAAAGATGGCATTGTTTGCCTATAATGCTTATATTGTATTTTTTGGCGGGAACTGAAAGGAGATGTGCTGTGCAGTTTTATTTTCTAAAGATATGTATAATTACTCTAAAATGAACAATAGTTGTAGGATATTGATAGTTTTTGAGTAGTAATTATGTGTTTTTGTGAGAAATGTGAACTGTATAGTCAAATGTGAACTTTCGAGTTGTCACAAGAACTCCGTTGAATGGCTTTAGTTGATAACCTACAGTTCAGCTGAGCTATATATAGGCTTAAGAAAATGAAGAAACTATATTGTAATCTAAGATCTGGCTTAAAGGCCTAGCTGCCAAGCCATAAACCTAAATAAATAACATTGTATCTCCTTTAATATATAAAACGTATGTATATATTATATTTATTATTATTTATTATATTGTCTTTCCCCTCACGCTAGAAATGTAGGGCTGGAAGAAAACTATTTTAGGGTTAAGCGTGCCTTTATACATCATCAGATAGTTTCATAGGTAACATTTTTGTTTACAATAAATAATAAAATATAAGTAGTGTTACTAATATAACGTATACGTTATATATACCATCAACGCCATTGTCATTTCAATTCATTCAAAGCTGGGGTTGTCTGGGCTATTTATACGTTTAACATAATGTCATTTAACATTATAACCTCAAAATGAATATCATAAACCGCAACTAGCGACCAAAACCCCGCTCCGAAGCACAATGAGCCCGCAAAACTTTAATCTACAGTCGCCATACTTAAAGTTCTCCGTCTGCATCTATTGAGAGGTTATGTATTTTGACATAAATTCAAAGTTTCGTCGGGCTATGCGAATTATATTGGATGTTTGAAATATGCACGCGGAGAGCATAGTTTCGCCGGGAAGTTTCGAATAACGCCATCTAGCGGTGAATAGCGGGCATTGCTGGGAATACTTGATGATAATACGGCCAGGAAAGGTCAATTATTTAACTATTTTTATTAAATGAAAATTGAGGCATTATTTTTAAAGTAGAAAATAGCTTTTTGTATGTATGTATGTGTATGTAAAAGTAAGATGTCAGAGGAACTGAAGAAGGGAAAAACATAGTTTAATTTAGGATGCTATTCTCATACATCACTTAAACAATATTCAAACCTATTGCGCGTTTTGTTACAGCTATAGTCTCCGGAACGATTCTTGAGCTGTCAGTATTTACGACGAACTTGTCTTTTTTGAATAAAGGGATCAAAACATAATTAAATTACAGAATTTATTGGTCTCCAGTTATAAGCTAAACAAGTACAATATACAATAGTGCTTAATTTAACATTATGCGACAATCATTACTCCCCGGACTAGTTTTAAACTGTGTTACAGTAGAATCAATTCGCGTCCCGTAGGTTGAAAATATACCTTTGAGATAATTTGTAGGCACACAAAAATGAGTTCGTTCATTACCAATTGCACCTACTTATGCAAAATGGAACCAACCCACATACTGACAGTTTTGAGAAAAAGCCGTTTTTATTAAAATTTTGCATACAAAAAAATGTCTATATTTTGAAAAAATATATTTTAGAATATTGTATATTATATTTTGTCCCATATATTCAAGTACAATTTTAATGTAAATAATTTCAAATTGGATTACCATGGGTCATGGATCTTGTTAGTTTACTATACTCTTGGTGTTTTGTGGGTTAGCTACTTGGTGATAAAAATGTTTTATTCTGTAAAAATGTTGTCAGATCGTTATGATTCTTATTGAGTCGATAGGAGCCTTCTGCATCCTTAACCCAATTTTGGCATGTTTGTGGATGAAAGAAAAAAAATGAAGGAAAACATCGCAATGGAACATACATTTCGAAATAATCGATCTGTGAAACATACCAATCCTATTTGAAAAGCAGTGGGAGCATACATGGTTATATATCCTTTCATAGGTAACCTATATCAATTTAAAACCCAAAAATAGACATTTCATGTAATTTCCGTATAATGGTATTTCTTTTTTTTTTCTTTTTTGTAATTAATTATTTGAGTCAATTTTTATTTTTATTATATAAATTATTTTATAGTGGAAACTTGATTGATATATGTATTCATGTTGTGCTTTATATTTAAGAATATTAATTATTGTATGTTTCCCAAACAAATAAAATAAATAAATAAATATTATGGACCTATGTATATAACTAGCCATGGCCGCGATTTCGTGTGCGTAGGGTGTTTGCTACACCCTAAAAATAAATAAAAAAATGGCCTTAGTTACTTCTTATAACATCAGCTATGTACCAGTGAAATTCCTATTACAATCGGTCCAGTCTTTTCAAAGGTTAGCCGGAACATCCAGGCAGACAAAAATTTAAAAATTCGTAATGACGAACAGCCACTAATTATATTTATCTGTACTTATCACTTGTTTGCGGACGTTCCAATTATAAACTCTAATAGAACGGATTATGGAGCGTGGATGTCATAGATGACGAAATTCACAAATGTCATTGATTAATTTGAAAATCGCGCCTTTTTAAATGTCAATTGATACTGAGAATTAATTCTCTGTGGTCAACGCTCACTTCGACCCAACTCTTAGCATGGGTCGTTGTGAGCTCTGTGTGATTAAAAATGATGACGTCATTAGCAACGTTTTCGACACGACCATAACGACCGCGGTCGCCTTGTGGAACGGGAAGCGGAGCATTTTGAGCGTTGTGAGATACTAAAGGAACGCATCCTAAGCAATCTGTACGATTTCATATTTTAAACGACTTAAAAAAATGGAGACCCTTCTCAATTTGTGGTGTAAACATTTTTTAAGTGGTAACTTCTTTTGGGAGGGTAAACCGCTTCGTTACGTAACGCGTTACGGTGCCAGTCTGACAGGCTTCCCTTTCTCGCACGCAAGTTATCACTTTTGTCGGGTGTCCCGAGACGCACACGTCTCTTTTTTATGTATGTATATGTTCAGTCAAAACAATTTGTTTTTGAACTGATTTTGACCATTATTTTTGCCTTGGATTTTATACAGCTTCAGAATAAGGCCATAAAAAGTCTAGCAATTTTTTAAAATTAAATATATACATTTTTATTTTCTCCCCAATAAGTGACGCCGCTTCCGTGGCATAAACGAATATAGGCAAAAGATAACGCTGCGTTCGCATTTTTAATTCACTCACAAATACGTCGTTACGGTAACACGAACAATATTTGGCATTACTACTAATATTATAAAGTCGCGGGACAGTTATATTATAAACAACAAACAAATTCCCCTGCGTTTAAAATGTTTAGGTCATTCTGACATTTGCTAAAATGCCGTCAACCCCATAGCAAACAACCTTTGCCAAACATAATTGACATTTCCTAAATGTCAACTTTTATGCTCCAAGTATATACATTTCATATACCTGTTACTTGAACACGACTTACTTGAAGTAAAACATGATGGGTTAAGTGAAGACTTGAGAAAAGTGAGGGCTTGAGAATTTAATTTAATAAATTAAGGAGTTTTTGGAGCGAACTGAAGGGGGACGTTATGCTGTGAAGTTTTATTGTCTAAAAATGCAATCGATTTTCATTGTGCAGTTTTATTGTCTAAAAATGCAATCGATTTTCATTGTGCAGTAACTTTGCACAAAAGGCAAGAATGAGGCGTTAGATTTAGGTTTAGTGATGTTATTGGGAACGCCTAGCTTAGAGCCCTGAGAGATCAACTGACTTCTAAAAATCACAAAACTAAGAGAATAATATTTTCAATAACAATTTAGTATTCATTTCTTTTTCCTACTTGAAGGAACGCTTTGAGTTCTTTCAAGAAGTAGTACAAGACTTAAGATCATCAACAAATCTGCGACTAATGACGCTAATACATTCAACGCAATTTTGTCAGAAATATTTTACTGTGCAGGCTGTAAGGTGGAATGCATTACCAATCAGCAGCAGAAGTGCAAAGTCACTTACATCTTTTAATAAACTCCTCAAAGATCACTACCTAAATTTGTACATTTGTACGGTGTACATAGACTAGGAAGTAATATTAAATTTTAACTTATATGTATGACCTTCAAAAAGTGTTCTCCAGTGGAACTTATTTTGAATAAAAACTTTTGAATTTGAATTTGTAAACAGTAATTTATGTATGTGTATCTAACTCTATGTACATATATTGATGGCCTCTGTGGTTGAACAGGCTAAGCCTTTGCCGGCCTACCTCACTGCAACGCAGAGGCTCCGAGTTCGATTCCTGGTATAGTAAATTTCGGAAACGTATTTTCTTCGTTATTTACCATGGTCTGGGTGTCTGGGATCGGCCCCAGAGTGGTCCGTTGTATATTACCCATAACACAAGCGTAGCTTGCTTAACTTGGGGATATACAATGTATGTGTTTGTCTGCCGATTATTTGTTATTTTATTTATTTATATTTCTATATAAATATATATGTATATTTTTATTTACTATTAATATGTATATATTGTTACAACCTAGGCGCCGACAAAGACAAATTCCACGTACAGATTTGTAGAAGCCTATGTATTAGTCGGCATTTGAACTAATTATAATCTTTTAAAAATCGTCTTATTTTGTTTACTTATTTATTGGCATATGTTTCTAGAGAACAGCCTATTGTTTTATTGAACTCGTTTAGGGCCACTTGCGGCCGAATCATTAACCAGGTGTTGTGGATTACGTCGACTACGATACGGGCACATTTGTATTTGTGAGGTATAAAACAACAGCCTGATGGGGAGAGGGGACAGTCGAGCGAGAACCATGATCAAGGCGAGACGAGTATACATTCGGGAATCTATTAGTGACGGACTTTGCGCGTTTTATTGAATTACGACCTTCTGCATTATGTTTGGATTGGTTGTGTTCGGTTATATTTGTACCTGTGTTATACGTGTCTGTTTAGTTCTAATAAACTCTATAATAATTCTAACGACATTTTAATTCGAGTCCCGCAACTCGTAACAATATATATTTTAAACTATGCGCACTGAGTACCGACCCACTATTCGAAATGCGAAATTATCTCCAGGTTTTTTTTAAATTTTTGTTGCAAGAGTTCAGCAGACAGGCAGACGGCCCACTCTACATGGAAAGCGGTTACCATCGCCTATAAACATTTGCAACACTAAAGGTGCTACAAATGCGCTGCTGCACTCTTAAGGGAGACTGGAACTTGGTCACTAATGCCGAAACACAACTCAAGGTTGCTATGGCGACATACTTTAGACCAGGGCTGGTAGCCATCCAGTCGGGCAATTGCCTTACCACCTGGCTGTGGGTTGTTTTGTCGCCCCTTACGTCAGGCCGCCCGGCCGCAGGAAATTGTATTCTTGCTCCGTTCCTGCACGGATTCTGTCCCTTTTAATGTAACTATGTACGTAATGTTAGTTATCCCATACAATTTTGGAGTTTATATGTATTTAACACGTTTGTTGCGGCGATTCTCGCCACATTTGGCCTTTCCCACAAATGGCCCAGATAGTTACGAAATGTATTTCATCCTTTATAAAAAAAAAACTTGCAATTGATCGCAGCTGTCATTTTAGTCTAGGCAATTAAAAATCAGACTTTATATAAACTATATAAAGATTAACGGTCTTATTCATAATGAGTTGGAAGTAAGTTTAGAAAAATATGTTTTAAATTATATGACATCGATTGATAGTACTTATTATATCCTAACTAATATTATAAATGCTAAGTCAAAGCCAAAGTAATTAGACATTTTGGCAGATGTTATGCAAGTGGCAAAAGTTACATGTTTCGTCTTTGACAGGCATATAATTTTTTTTGTCGTTTTGGTTACAAGCCATTTGTAGACCTCATATTATTGACTAGGCGGCCCGGCGCGGTTTAACCTGCGATCTATCCCGCTCCCGTGGTAAATAGCGTCAAGTTATATAGCCTACTAGCTGCGCCCCGCGGTCTCTCCAGCGTTGTGATTGAAAAGCGTCATAAATCCAAAATAAAAGAATATTTCTAAAAAAAAGTAGCCCAAGTCACTCCTTATTACATCAGCTACCTGCCAATAAAAGTCCCGTCAAAATCGGTACAGCCATTTCAGAGCCGGAACAAACAGACAGACAGACAAAAATTGTAATGAATGTTATTTTGGTGTATGTACCGTATATATATTCATAGGCATGTAGTAAAAAGCGGTTATTTCAATATTACAAACAGACACTCCAATTTTATTTATATGTATAGATGACACTCCCTGTTAACGTAGCTTTACAACAGAAAAGAATTTTTAAAATCGGTTTAGTAGATCCAGAGATTCCTACAACGTCACAAACTTTACTTCTTTCTTTATAATATTAACTATAGATTGCATTATGATGATTATGCTATTAACATTACAATAAATACTTTATATTCAATTAAATGTGAATTTGTTTGATTCTTATGTTTTCAGACCAACTACGCTAAAGTTGTAAGTTATGAAATTTTGCACAAACGTCAGGGGTAGGGAAATGGACCTACGGCGTAGGCTACTTCTCGTATAGAGAAAAAGTAACTATTTTGCAAGATCACGGCTACTGAAAATGGGTGAAAATTAGAAATATAAATTAAAGAAAATACCTCGCTTGAAATCGTTAAAACGTCGTTTTGAATAACAGAAAAGATCTTTGTAATACTGCTTACGAATAACTAACTTATGCTTAATAAGTAAAAAAAAAACCGAATTTGAAACATTCTTCACTGCTGCTCCGCTCCTATTGATCTTAACGTGATGATATATAGCCTATAGCCTTCCTCAATAAATGGGCTATCTAACGCTGAAAGAATTTTTCAAATCGGACCAGCGGTTCCTGAGATTAGCGCGTTCAAGCAAACAAACAAGCTCTTCAGCTTTATATATTAGTATAAGATTAAAAAAAATGAATCTTATGTCACTGTCACTCCCTCTGAAGTTAAGTCGTGAATGTAGGACAGGTTAAGATCCTTTCCCTACGTGACGATGCGTATGTGTCTCTGTGCGAGAATGTGCATATAAAGAGGGGGACTCGTTAGTGAGGGGATCAGTCATTTATCGACAATATGGCTCAAATAATAATTTAAGTTATTCAATGATTCAGTAAATTCTCTAATTTTCTAATGTATACAAATTTCTTTTAATTTAATATTTTATTCAATAGTTTTTTTTAGTTTCAACTGGAAACTAAATCTGTTCAGTTATGAGAAAGTTGAAAAAAAATCAAAATGATTAACTCGATTAGCGTTTTTTATAATTAATTTAATCAATTTAATACAATTTTTATAATTATTTTAATTTCCAATTCTTAAAATTGTTTTTGTATTTTCAAGACACCATTGTATTATCTAATTATAAAGCTAATATATTCACAAATTATCCCCGCGAATTGGTAATGCGCTGGAACCTTGTCAAATTAACATTCACGTGACGTCATCAGGAACTCGATATATACGCGTACTCGCCGGCCAGTGATGCTAACGGTACTGAGTGTTCGGCTACGGTTACGTCACCAAAATGGCGGCCAGGCGCATTACCAATTTGCGGGGGTAGGTAATACTATAGTCCTATAAGATTTGTAATGTTGTTGTTGTGAATTAAATAAATAAATAAATTTAATTAAAAATAGGCATGAATATTTATGAATCAATATAGCTTGATAAGAAGGTTCAGCGTTCGGCGGTCTTTCCAGGTATCAGACGCGATGAATTTAGAGTTTGCACCATCAACTCAATGACGACATTAATGCGCAAAAGTGTCTTTTGCATGGGGCCCTTTGTATACAATAAGCTTCCGAAGTCTCTTAGAGAACTGCCATGTACACTATTTAAAAAAAAAAGTTACTGACCACTAAACATGTTTATGGAGGATAAAACATTATGAACTGACATAAATATATTTGACAGGCTTTTATAGTAGACATTTTATTATTTAGATTAATTATAGATTACATAGCTTCTGCCCGCGACTTCGTCCGCGTGGATTTTTTTTGTTCATAAAAAGTATTCTATGTTACTTCTAATACCTCCAAGAATATTTGTACAACATTTCATGATGATTGGTTCAGTAGTTTTCGCGTGAAAGCGTAACAAACAAACTTACATTCACATTTATAATATTAAGTTAGGATTATTATATTGTATGTCTTTGATTATTATTATTAATTTTTAACTTCAACTGTATTGATTCTTTGACTGTAAAAAGTATGTTTATAAATCAATTTTGTAACGTTAATTTTGTACGCCCAATTATGGGCCGAATGCATTGATACTGTAAAACCCGTAACATCTTTGTATACTTAATACATTACGCAATAAATATATTCTATTCTAAAAAATATGTCTCATCTGGTTATCAGGTAGGTGAAGGTCGATCTTCAGCGTCTCTTCTCCTCAAAGAGAGGGAAGAGATCGTTTTAGCGTCAAGACCGCCCTCTGTACACAATTAGAATAGTGCTAGATTGTACGTACTCTTTAAAACCTGGAATGACGGCGACACAACCGTCCGTGTCGTGAAGTTTTCAACTACCCTCATGTTGCGTGAAATAGTAAAATCCCGAATTTTACCAATACTTGCATTTCTTGTAATATATTATGAAGAATTCAACTGATTTTTTATTATTATTAATAACTAACGGCCCGGTGCGGTTTCACCCGCGTCTATCCCGCTCCCGTACTATATAGCGTCATGTTATATAGCCTATGACACCTCCTGTTAACGTAGCTTTCCAACAGTAAAAGACTTTGTAAAATCGGTTTAGTAGATCCAGAGATTACCCCCTACATCGTTACAAACTTTATTTCTTTATAATATTAGAATAGAGCAGGGGTCGGCAACCTTTTGAGTCGGAAGAGTCAAAAATTACAATTCACCAAAATTTCAAAGTTTTCAAAGAGCCATACACACACAATTTTTTTCTAAGCAACAATAAATATTACTTGCGTAAATTGTTTGATAATAACAAACAAATCTATTTATTCATATGTAAGTAGTGTTTTTCACAACAAAAAGATAATATTTATGTGACATTATTCGATAATTACTTATTATTAAATAAAAAAATGAAAACAATTAACTTATTAACTTACAAGACTAACTTGTGCTTCAATAACAAACAATCTCAATGAAAGCCATGTCTTTTTTTACATATCGTGAGCTTCATAACATATAGGGGTATGCATTCATAACATATGGTACGCAAAAATGCAATTTTTTGTTTAAACAAAAAATATGCATGTTACATTTGAGGAGGTCTTACCAGTATACAAGTGTACATAAGAAGACATTGTGTAAAACTGCACTTTTGTCTGTACGCCTATTTGGTATGAAGCCCTCTACACCCAAAAAGCCACACGTGGCTCGCGAGCCGCTGGTTGCCGACCCCTGGTATAAAGTATAGATATGATAATATTTATTACCTAATTTTTGGAAAAAAATGTCCAGGGGGTTGGTGTACAACAAAGAGTAATCTGTGTTTTTATCGGAAATTATTAAATAGCTAAAATTTATATTTTGATTGCAATTAAATGTTCCATTAATGAAAGGGTGTTCAATTTTACGATTCTGAGTGAGGGCGCTGTAATGCAATTAGCGAGTGGCGCTTCATTTCTATTCCAGTTAGTGTCTTGATAATTGATTTTAAACGAATAAAAGTATTGTTATAGTGAAATACAAAATTTGAGTAATCTTGTTAAACTTTTCTTAATATACAGGTGACTAGAGCAATGACGTTTAAAACAAAAAATTTGATAACATGATAGAGTACCCGAATTACTTATTTAGGTGTAGTTACGAATGTATGTATTTACAAAATTTTTAGCTTTTGAGTTATTAATTTTTCAGTGATTTTTGGGAAATTTCAACCGCATTGGCTAGAAATATTTTGTATTTTGGTATGTTTATTTCGGGAAGTAGAAGGGGGGGGGGGGAGTAATTCGGGTACCCCTTCATGTATTGTACACTAATTTCGCTTTTGAACGTCACTGTTCTGGCCACCATTCATTTTAAGTATAACAACTAAAACGGATAAATAGCATTGATTTAGACAATTATGTCCAAAAGATCTTTTCTAAATATTCTCTGTAACCTTTAGTATTCATATTTAACCGACTTCAAAAAAGGATTCAATCAATCCATCGAGTAAATATTTTTTATGTATGTTCAACCATAACTTGTTTTGTAAACTTTTTTGCTTTCAGTCGACTTAAAGTTTGATAATTTTGAATTCTGTATTTTGGAATAATCATTTGGTAACTATTATATGAATAATTGTACTATTGTTCTAAAATGTATATAAAATCAAATAAAATACCTAATCAAATATATTATGGAAATATATAGAACATAAATGAATTTATTTACACATCCTTTATTAGAGCGAGCGAAGCGACCCCTAACACTTTGCAACAATCTATGCATTTTTTACACTTTACTGAGAAACTATCACACTTTCAGATCTGGGCTTTGTAATAATAATTTCAATTTCTAGATATGTTATCTACCATAAAAATATTAGACATATTAAAATATATAAGATATAAAAAAATTTATTCGTTATAATTTTATTGTGTTCCTAACGCCATCTATCGAAAATTATAAAACCAATAAGACTTGTGTAATATCAAGATTTTTTTAAACTATCTTAAAAATATTGTTTTTAAATAGTTATATTTTAATTTGTGGTCTCACAAATATAATATTAATTAGTTAGACAACAAATAAACTATTTATCGCCTTATACTTTATATACTGTTTGAGTGTCTTTCACTTGTATAATTGTAGCATAGTTACAATGTACTAGTATAGTTTTGATATTATTAGATGGCACTCGTATTTTAAAATACGTAGATAATTTGATTATTCTTTTCGCACAGTCATTATTTGGTTTATCAAGCAATGTAATCTTCTGCCAAGCCCCAAAGCTAAACATCCGTGAATAGTTTTAATCATTAAGGATTGGACCTAAATCCCATGGAACAGTAACTCCATCAAGTGGTTAAATTGCTTGCAAAATTGCGGGTAGTCACCTAATTAGCTGTTGGGATGGACGGCTTGTCGATAATTTATAATTTCATATCGATATGCATGTTAGGTGTTCTTAAATTTATAATATTAGCCTATTAGTAACCGTCTGGTGAGCTCGGACTTGCACATATTAGTGGAATTTTTTCAAATAATAATACATACATACATACATTACTTCACGCCAGGTCCCTTGCGGGGTAGGCACGAACAACAGAGCGCCATTTAGGCTTATTCTTACACACCTCACTTGCTTCTTTGACATTCATAGACATCAAATAATAATAATAAATATTATTTAACAAAATTGGGGCGTTTTGGTCTTATGCCAAAAGGAAAGTTTGAACTGAAAATCAGCGTTGTGTCGGATGTTATTCCGGCACAGCAATATGCAGAGTGCAAACCTTGTTTGCTGAAAATGAGGTGTACAAATTCTGAAATTATGCTCTGTGTATAATAATGCATAAGGAATGTAATTACGTCGATATTTCTTTAAATAAAGTATTTCTTTCTTTCTAAATGGATTAGTGGAATAATTTGCCAGAGTCTGTTTTCTGACAAATACACAGTGTTCAGGTCACATGTGAATATGTAGCTACTAGGTAAGCCTGCTCCATCCTAGACTGCGTAATCATTTAACATCAGGAGAGACAGTGATTACACGCGAACCTATACAATAATAAATAGCTTTGTCCTCAACCATATCAGCGTTTAAAATTAATCATGACTGTGGTTAAATCTATTACCAAATGAACAAGTGCGTGGCAGTCCACGAGTTTGTAGAGGTGACGAAACTGTTACACGGTGCATAATATTAAAATAATTTAATTGAAAATATCCCATATTTATTATAAAATGGCGCAGTTGACAGTCAAACAGTCTACACTGCAGCAGACCAATATACCTAATATATTATTAGAATAAAATGCTATTATAAAATTAAGAAATTTTAAATTATTATTTTTCAAATCTTTTCTTATATATAATTAACTACATTTAAAAATAGAAATAAACAAAAACTTTATTTGAGGAAATAGCGACGTAATTACATTCTTCATACATTATTATACAAAGAGTATAATTTGAAAATTTGTATTCCGCATTTTCAGCAAACTAGGTTGGCACTCAGCATATTGCTGTGCCGGAATTATATCCGGCATTTCAGTTTAAATCATCATTCAATAATATTAATGAAATTAATACTTTGTTTTGAACATCTGGATGTTATATTTACTCGTATATCTTGTACAACTTAATAATACATAGTATTATTGTGATATTTATTATTGTAATATAAATTAATTAAGTGTGAAATTGTACAATCGTTATCAACCAAATTGAATTAATTTGGTCAAAATGCATAAGATTGAAACGGCACGACAGTATCCATCAAATTTGGATATTAAACATTGAATTCCAACATTGAATGGCTAAACTCGTACACAACCATCATTTCGCCGTTGCTGACTAAATAGAGAAAAAATAAAAACATTAAACGTTATGAAAATGTGCAAATAACATTTGCAAAATCTGTGGTACTAAAAGTTTTACCTAAAATATATTATATTGCTGAATTGCAAAATCCGGAGTTTCGTTTAAGTATTTAAAAGACCATAGCTATCGATATCTGCCAGTTTTTCACCACATATAGAAAAACAGGAATGATTAGTCTAATATTGACTTGAGGCAAAATATATTGATACCAGCACAATAAAGCATTCTATTTAGATACATTTAGGTAATTCTAATACAATTGTGTTATTATTTCAGGATTTATCGATATCGACATTGCGAATAATTAGCTCGTCACTATCATCTCACAGACAGCCCTATCGATCCAGCATCCGTGAGAGGGTGAACAGAGTACTTGTTGATCATTCTTTTTTAAACTGCCCAAGGGGCAATAACCTCGTGACCTGGATAACTTTTTAACATATATACTTACATGGTTATTACATTTATTAAATAGTGATTTATAAAGCTGGTATTTAATTATGTGGTATTCTTTAAGTGACAACACCATTATAATCATGAAAGATTATATGAAAATACTTTTATAATATGAAAACGTAAAAAACTCAGAAAAGCATGACCCGTGGCACCATCTATTGATGTAATACTTAAATGCATTTTATAATTACATTTTATTGGGCGTTTCTAGTTGGTAGTATTGTTTATAATAATTTATTTATATTCTGACCAAAATATTCACTGAAACAATTAATTAAATATTACAAATTAATCGCGAGTCAGCTTAGATGGTCTAAGCGAGTCAGATTTAAAAAATAATCTGAAAAATGTATTTGTAAACACACAAACATGTGGTATTTTATATATAAATTATTAAACATAATTTAATGGAAGTAAAACAAATTACGGAACTGCTGTTTTAATTTAATAATTAATGGATGTAATATTTCAAAATTTGTGATGTTACAATAGGGAAGGACTCTCATGAATGTGACCAGCTGCGATTAGGACGGAGGAGGGTTTAAATATCATCAAATTCGTGTGACGTAATTTGTGGATAGCCCTTAATTGGTAGGGAGAAGTTCACTTCCAAATTCATAAAAGTGCCCTCTCCTATAACTGAACTTTTCCGACTTGACTGCTAGTTTAGGACCTATTTGATATGTGACATACACGTCATGCACATAGTCTTCGTCACATTCAGTTATAATCGTAATAAAGTTAAGCTCACCCTTGCTTCAACTCATCGCTCTAGACTCCTGCATCATCGAAATGCATCATAAACCTTTAGGGATACATAAATATATATAAATATCGAGACAAGATCTAACATGAATATGAACGGGCTGAGTGTCAAGCCTTGTTGAATCCCAACAGTTTTAGCGAATTGTGTAGAATCGCCAAAAGCGGTCTTAACTAAAAAACGGAAACGCTGTTCATGTCTCTGGTATTCTATACTAATGTATAATAAAATATATGACTGTAACTGTTTGTATGCTTTACGGCTTTACAGATTATAAAGGGTTTGGTAAGGAAATACAAAGATCGAATATAGCATCGCAATGCGTTAATATTTTTTGGTCTTTAAAACAATTTCTAAACGTTTCCCACAACTTAATATGTGTATCTACCGATGTTAATAATAATCAAGATTCTTGATTACATTATAAAAATAATTAAAAAATTTACCGGCCATATTTTTCCAGGATTTCATTTTTTGCCAAAAAATGTATTATAGATTTTATAGTATGCGTAGATATGTTACACATACTATAAAATTAATAGTACATTTTTTGCCAAAAATGTGGCAGTCAAGCAAGTTTTTTAAATTATGTTTGTAATATTGTGAAAAATGCGATAAACGTCTTTATCGCTTAAAAATTACATATAGTTTTAATAATCACAACAACAACATAATGTAACGCAATATTACAAAAAAGAGATGCATAGATTGTCTGAAGGATACCATTGAATTGAGGTGTGACAGAGGATATGTGTCAGAATAGAGCAATGTATAAAAGATATACTATTGTGGCGATCACAAATAATTGAGAAAAGCTATAGGTGTGTATTAACATCGAAGTCAATTGATACCTCTTAAACATGACTTTTATGGCCGTTTTATCAAATTTATTACAGCAGTTCATGACACATCGCAATTTTATTATGATGTTAATAGAGTGAATAAATGAAGATGTTTCAAATGTGGGCTTAGCTTAGACGAAAAAGTTTTAGGGAGCCAACCATATTCATGTTAATTTTACTGAACATGTTAAAGTTAAAAGTTTAAAAGAACAGAGAAAATGAAACAGGACAAAGTTAAAATTGATATGGGTATGTAATGAAGAAAAGTTAAAAATGACAAAAGAGTATTAAACTGGGAGATTGATGAGAGTCAATGCAAGGCAATAGAGATAAGGAATGTATGAAAGATGGTGTAAATATTTGAGATCTTATGAAGGATGTATGAAAGAAAAAATATGAAAGGACCTCAGGTATTTGGGAAAAGGTGAAAGTAAAAAGAGACATGGTACAAAGATGATTTCTTTACTAGTTCTTACGACAAAATATTTAAACAAAATTTTGATATTAACACAACTTGGTGTATTAGATGTTCAAAGATGAGTATAAGACTTTTTAATTTCAAAAAAGATTTCTAAACTTAACCTGTTGAAGAGGCAAGTGTTGCGTCATTTAACAATTTTATCTCTAGTATAGATGACTATTAATCTCATATGCCCGAACTTTGATCAAATTAGAGTCGAGAATTCAGATGAATTTCAAGTCCTTTACTAGAGACACGTGTTTAAAGTAGTTAAATTAACAACGCTGGAATACTCCGGAAACTTTTAAAGTGTCATCCATTTTGTTTCTCTGACACTACAAAGAGTTATAAAGGTAAAATGACGTAGACCTAATATATAAGGTTACAAATATATATGATAACAACCGTCAAAGATAAAAAGACAGAACAAGATCTTGATCAAATTAAGGAAAAGGTTGATATCCTATCTTAACAAGATGTGAAGCAACCAGCTATATAGCACAGAGCCGAGAAGATTAAAGAAGAACCCAAAGACCCCCCAACCCCTAATTCTGATGTAATGATGTACGTTTTGGTTTAATTTTTGAGAAGATATTAACTCAAAATGCGTTTGTTTCTTGATACATATTGCGTTTAATTGCAATCTCTTTTGATCTTAAGCGATGGACGATATTTCGTGTGAAAAAAGCCCAATAGAACACACGCGAGATTTAACACCACTTATAATATCCCATGTAATTATATAAACTCTGCCAAAAAAACATTTGACTCTAACTAAGGAATTAACAACTGGAGCTCATAAATAAATACTTACATTATGGAATATTTGATCATTATTGAAAATTTTGATATAATATTTGTTTACGAAATTACTCTTATTGTCAAAGTAAATTTTCCTAATCCTCAAAGAATTATCATAATTACTGTATGCAAATTGTTAGTGTTAAATAAAATTTACTAATTGTGGGCAGTTTAAAATCTTCTTAGAAGTTTAATCTATCAGCTTCTCTCTAATAGTCCCTAAAATGGATCATTGAATTTCCAAGTAAATGTTAGGGACCAAAAGAAGGTTGTTTAAATTTTCCTATATGTTTTCAACATTTTGTAGATAGAGTTTATAAGATATAAATTCCGAAGTATTAGCCTGCAGTCTTTCAACACCTGTTATATTACCTGTTACCCTGAGATATAATTGTATAAATCAAAGTCTTCGTTATAAAGCCATGTAAATGAAGTAAATACGTTCGATTATAAAAACTTAGTTCCACGAAATTTTATAATAAATTTAAATTCAATATTTAATAAAACCACAAATTACAGCAAAAACCTATGCGCACTTGAAGGTAGGTTAAAAATAATTTCGTGAAGCTTTTTGACATTCAACTACCCCGCAAAACAGTAGACTAAGATGTTAAGTATAATAAGTTTTTGATTAAGCTTCGACTTTGTGCCTTGACCACAAAGTGCAATTTTACTTAGCAACCGACAAGAAAATGTAGGTTAATTTACGCAAGACCAGATCTGCACTGATCGATACATATGCCAAATTTTACACGTGGTTATTTATGAAATAATTTTGTTTATTTAAATTAATGTTTAAGAGTCCCTAAGAAACGTGGAGAGGTTAGAAACTTACCTTACGATACGCCTTCAAACACTGCTCACAGAAACAAGAAAATAAAATAAAAATAAATATTGAAACCAAAATAAGTTTATTCAAAATAAAGATAGATTAAAACAAACAAGGATTTCAGTAAAAAAATAGAACGAAATATCTCGAAAATGAAATTAAACAGAACGCGTAGACGTGCACTCGTGGCGAGACGTAGTGGCTCTCTGATGTTAGGGCGCGTTCGCGATGGTTTTATACTCACGCGGGGTACAGCGAGGGGGATAGGCGGCCATTTTGTGCGTTGCCGTGGCAACTAGGAGATGGCCTATTACGGGAGGGTGGCGGAGATTAGTCGTAGGGTCAGAAAATGAAGGGCTTGAAAATAATCCATTTTTAATTAATACATTTTAAAAATTTATGATTTCAAATTAGGTTGGATGCTATGTGTCCTACTTATTTATAATCACAACATATAAGAATGTATAAAGTATTTTATTTAATCAAAAATATTTTTCTACACTACTAGATAAGATAAGCCCGCTTGCATAAGGTTGATTAAATTTATTTAAGAAACACAAAACGTATTTAACACCCTTAAATGCAATTAGCGTCTTGCACCACGCAAAATTTGCCACAAAATATGTTTAAAGAACTGTCAATACGTTTTCTGTAAAACTTATTTAGGCAGTTAAATATGATTAACTAATTTCATTTAAAGGCGATTGTTATGCAAGCGGCCCTAAAACAAGAGCTAGAAAATAAATTTAAACTAATTTCTACAGATATTTTTTTCCATAAATGAAGTATCCTAGTGATACAACATTAAAATTATAATCTAATCTAGAAAACAAGAATAATGAGTAATTTAAATCTGCCCTAAAATAACTAGATATAACCTAAACTAAGAATGTGTCCAATAACACGTTTCCTATTGTCTTTATTAAGGTGAAGAGACACTGTTCATGTGTTCTTTGTTAGTGTTTAGTAGCACATAGCTCTACACTTTATTATTATGCAAGTATTACAACACTAAGTCAAATGGTTTCGTCCCTTTGAGTCTTATTACATGGTTGTGTTGTGTGTGTTTATATTCGAATTATTCGCAAACTTTTTACATGGCAATGCTAATACAAATGTCAATGTCATTATTATTGCAATTTTTGTTATTTTGGTATAGACTATGTCTCACAGTTTAAGTCCCGCAAACGCGGCGTTACGAACGTACAATGGATTGTTAGAAAAATAAAACAATTTAAGCACGATTCGCATTTAATTAAGTAATTCTAATATAATGCAACGTATAGATTAAAAACTTATGATAAAAAACATAACAACATGACTATGCCCATTTGTGTAATTCCATTTTTTGCCACGGAGCATAAACCGCGAGACAGTCTAATTGTATTCTAGCATTGACGTGCTTAAATATGAATAAAATCATTAAATTTTTTATCCGTGCAGGAACGGAGAAAGAATACAATTTCCTGCGGCCGGGCGGCCTGTCGTAAGAGGCGACAAAACAACCCACAGTCAGGTGGTAGGGCATTTGCCCGACTGGATCGCTAACACCCCTGGTCTAGAGTATGCCGCCATAACAACCTTGATTTATGATTCGGCATTAGTGACCAGGTTCCAGTCTCCCTTAAGAGAGCAGCAGCGCATTTGTAGCACCTTTGGTGTTGCAAATGTCCATAGGCGATGGTAACCGCTTTCCATCAAGTGGGCCGTCTGCCCGTCTACTGAACTCATGGAACGGCTGCAGGTAATTGTATTCTTTCTCCGTTCCTGTACAGACAAAATGTAGTTCTAAATAAAATTTAATATAATAAAATAAAATCTTTCATTTTAATTTTTGTTTTGATGAACAATAAACTGATATCTATCTATACATCTAAGTCCATTAGCCAGCCTCCATCATATGAATAGATTATTTACTTCTATACTGATTCCCAAAGCGAACTATTTGGCTCGCAAGTGCAGACATAGGACTAAAATGAGAACCATATACTAGAATGATGATAACAATTACTTGCCTTTGCTCCTATTTTTGATATAACAATATCATGTAAACGACTCCCTGCGGCACAAATACACCTATGAGGTTTCTGTATTAGAGTTCAAATGCATTTTTTAATGTATATGAATGTAAGTATAATGGATAATAAATTTAAAAAAAAACTTACAAAATCGTCGTAATTTTTTTGCTTTTAAACGCAAGGTAGAAAATTCTCGTAAGCCCTTACAAAACTACGCTTCTTGCTAGTAAAGGACTTGTAGCTATAATAATGTAAATGATACTCTCTTAAACTTCATTTATTTTGAATTTCCCGCGCATCAACTTGGACTGCATACGTTATCTTTGTCGACAGCAGACTTGCACTATACGCGTTCGTTTCGTGATTCGAAAAATTCTCTTTGGATGAATAGAAAAATATGTGAAAGTTTTTATGAAGATTTTCTTCAAATTGTAGAAAAACTATAGCAAAAAGTGTCGTTACAACTTTTGGTCTTAATTTTTCCGTCTAGCCCCCTTTCGCAACGCGCGATAAGGAACTTAGTTCCAATACTATTGAAGCAATAGCATTTAATGTTGTTTATTTTTACAGGTTAGTCATTAGTAACAGTGATTTATATTTTAATGTAGAAATAAGTTGTGTTCTTAAAAGTTTGTACGGTACACATTTTGTAAGATTTTTCTTTAAAATAAATTTCCCTTTACAGTCCAATAACCTAAGCAGTTGTTTCAATAAACAACATGTTACAATAATTCTAAGTATTCTTTCATGCTATGAAATAAAACGAAAAATTGTTCTGCAGACCGTACTTGACTTGCGTCCGCTCCTACCCTTCTAACCCACACAGAGCTACATTTGCAACATATACACCTATGAAGAACACTATTGCAATGCCCACTGTATTCCAACTACAACGTATAGATGAGGCTACGTGTTCCATTCTATAGATTGTTAAGGCACCGTGTTTCACTGTGTTGTCTTTTGATAACGTTCTTCCACACATACAAAGTTGGATATATCGACGTGTATATCTTTCTCTTTCACACTCAATATGATTCTGGAAGGTCTCTTTCTTCTACATGCTATATGAGATTCGCGGCGGAAATAATCAAAAAATTCATAAGCGTGCAACTAGATTATTTTTTTGGGGTTTTTCAAAGTATAAACAGTGAATGTGTGAAATATTTGTGATAAATTATAATTATATATATAAATTATATACATAAAAAAAATTAAATATTGTGTGTTTTCAGCTGAATAGTGAACAAATTGGTTGTATAAGTTTTGTATGTAACATGTATGTGTACTATATTGCTTAATTTCGCCAAACGACTGCTTTGTTTAATATTTTAGCAAAGTGACTACTTCTTATATTAAGAAAATAAACTTGTTTATAGAGATTTAAGGTTCAAAATTCAATAACATATTAAATTTCGTCATGTTGTAACTTTCTGCCGCGCTTAATAATTTATTCGCCTTTGGTTGTGTGCTACCTGATAACAGATGGCGCTAGTTGCACGATAGTTTTAATCTTAAATAATATAAAATTTGTTATTATCAAATAATTATAATTATGTTTTATTAAATTATTATAGGATTGTAAGAATTATTTTTGATTTATTAAGTGAACAAAATGTGTTATTGTCACTATTTACCGTTAGATGTCGCTTCATTTCAAACGAAACATTAAATAGTACATTGTAACATGCATGAAGGTGATAATGGTGTAGCAAAACATCGCGATGAAACCTGTAGTTCTGTATTTTATTAATGTGTGAAACGCGTCAATTTATTTGTGGATTTGGACAAGTGTGTTGACAACACTAGAAATTACGATGATATCTAAAATATTATAAATTTCTAAAGCTATTTAAAAAAATAACAACTGGAATACACTATACAAACGATGGAGAACATGATGCATTTTTGAGATTTCTTGTCTGTTTGTTCGTGATTAACGTAAAAACTACTCGGCCGATTTCGATGCGATTTTCGCTGATCGACAGCCAATTCTTAATCTGCCCTGCTTTTTATCCCAGGAATCCCTCGGGATTTTTCTGGGAATGATTTAAAATAGCCAGACTAATCGAATCAAATCGAAAATGAATTCCAGTATGACCATTAGTAAGTGTCCTAGACACTGTGTGTGTGGATGAACTCTCAATCACCGGCGAGTAATGCTATGATAGAATGGTGAAGTAGGTACTAAATCAAATAGGTCTTCAAAACGCTCCCTGTTGTACAGATGGTAGACCACGCTTAGCGCACTAACATCCCTTCTAACGCTGAGAGACTAAACCGTCTGTAATTTCGGAATCGTCGACAATCTGGACCGCTCGGCACTGCAAGGGGTCAAGTGGGAGCAGCTGATACTGAGGTGCACCAACCCAAAGATGGGAGCAGTACCCCACATGGACGGACTTGAGCTTTCACTATGTACGTAATTTAAAGAATTTGTGAATTATATTGTTTACTTTTGTTACCCAATCTCTATAAACAATAGGTGAGTGGAGCGGTAAATTTTGAGTCTGAGAAAGTCTGTAAAGGCACGCTTGGCCGTCCATTAAGGGTTGTTGGTGCTAACACTGGCTGCAGTGAAAGTTGGATATGACAGAAGCATGAAAGTAGAGTAAATGCAGTCGAAAAGAGAGCTTTGAGAAGTATATGTGAGTTGAGAATGAATGATATGATAAGGAATAGTGTGATAAGGGAACTTTGTGGATTGAAAGAAATTGTAATAACAAGAGTTGAAAAAGGTACTAATGTTAAGGTGGATTTGACATGTAGAAAGAAAAAGCATAACGGTACAATTATTTTATTTTATTTCACATATATATTTTATATATATTTAATAGATTGTATATATTTTAAAATATGCGCACTTAATTAAAAATGTAAAATTATCTCCAGAAGGTTGTCTAGAAGAAATCGCTGTTAGCGATAAGACCGCCGATTGTACTAGTTATAAAATTGTTAATTCATACGTATTATTATTGTCTTGTGTGCAATAAAGAATATTCTATTCTATTTATTCGCATTCTTTTTTTTAATACATAAATATATATAAAAATAAACACATATTAAAAAAATATAAAAAGATGAGGTCCGTCGGCAGCGGGGCTTAGGCGTTAAGGCCCCAGAGACAGGAACTTCCTCAGAATGCGTTCCGTGTTCAGGAGAACCGGCTTTACCGAGCGAGAGCCTCTCTAGATGTCGGTCGAGGCTCTTCGCTACTAAACCATTAACGGACACCACTATCGGTACGATGATCGTTGACTCCATATGCCACATGGCCGTAATCTCGTGCGCGAGGTCAAGGTATTTCGTTATATATACAATATATTTATGGTAAGTACATCATTTGAGACTATAAGTTGACAGTTTGACATCAACCTAGGACAAGCCTATATTTTGGGGGTACATTCGGCTAAGATAATTATGTTCTCATTTTTTTTCCTTTAGTACAATAAAAGTGGTTGGGTAAGTTGAGTATATTTCGAGTTACAATTATATCCTAACTACTAGTGGTCTCAGCAGATTATAATTTATTTAAAAATTATAAATTAAACTAAATACTTAAAAATAAATAAGTTTAGTTTATTGAATTAGTTTATTAATTAATATTTTTTATTTATTTATTAAAAAGAGGTCAGGCTAAGAGTATCTTAAATAAACGTGCATGTATGACGAGGTTATTGAATGTAGCTGAAGCGAAAGTTGTTTGTCACGATCGTCGCAAGTGGAGATCCATAGTCTCTGCCTACCCCCATGGGAAATAGGCGTGATATTATGTATATGTAATTCTGTAAATGAAATATAAAAGTTATATGATAGTAAATATGCACATTCCACTTTAAAATTAATAATGCAACGCATGGGATAAGTATTTGTTTGTTTTCTCCCGCCTCAGCACAATGAATTTCCGTTATTTTCCCAACATACCAAAGCAGGTGGATATTAAAAAACTTGGTGGCATGCGAGTGTTTTTAAAAACGAGCTATTTCGCATTTAGTTCTACAGTCAGCAAAAAAACTCCAAAAAGATTTCCATTCTTTAACCCGCTAGTAGCTGTTTTTTTTAAAATAAAACAGCTGTGTGTACGTATGTACACACACAAACACACACACACACACACACACACACACACACACACACACACACACACACACACACACACACACACACACACACACACACACGCATAAAATATATATTGTTACAACTTAGGCGCCGACAAAGACAAATTCCACGTTTAGATTTGTAGAAGCACATTTATCACGCGTCGGCATTTGAACTAATTGTAATTCTTTACTTATTGATTGACATACGTTTCTAGAGAACAGCCTATTGTTTTATTGTTCTCGTTTACGACCGCTTGCGGCAGAATCACTAGCCAGGTGTTGCGGATTAAGTCGACTACGATATGGACACATTTGTATCTGTGAGGTATAAAACGTCGGCCTGATGGAGAGAGACGGAGTTCAGCGAAAACTACGATCAAGGCGTGACGTGTGTACGAGAATCTAGGAGTGACGGACTTGGCGCGTTTTATTGAATTACGACCTTCTGCACTACTTTTGGATTTGTTGTGTTTATTTGTATTTGTACCTGTGCTATGCGTGCTTGTATACTTCTAATAAACTCTATAATAATTCCAACGGTATTTTAATTCGAATCTCGCAACTCGTAACGATATACTTGTTAGGATAGTGAAATATATGGCAACACAATGACACATACTATCCAAGCAGGTACGGAGAAAGTACACAATTTCCTGCGTTGGGGCGGCATGTCGTAAGACGCGACAAAACAACCCACAGCCAGGTGGTGGGCATTTGCCCGACTGGCTGGCTACCACCGCTGGTCTAGAGTATGTCGCCATAACAACCTTGGGTTGTGCTCCGACATTAGTAACTAAATAATATTAAATATTCATTAGTTATTTTTTTCCTTTTTGAAGGTGTCGTTACTACCTGGCACTAACGTAAGATCAGCGTTGGTTGTTATCAACCAGCAGTTGCTGAGTTAGCTGCTTGTGTATATTTTCTATTTTAAGTAACTCGAAATAAACATTATTTTCTTTATTTCTTTCTTCAAACAAGTTATTTGCTGACTGTACTCGCGAAGCGTACATTAAGGTTATCGTTTTGTGTCTAACTGTACCTCGGACTCTGTAAATGAACATTTTTTCGAATTCCACAACGTACGCACGCAAGAGAATGTGGTACAACAATGAATTAAATACATTATTATCTTATCCGTGCAGGAACAGAGACAGAATACAATTTCCTGCAGCCGGGCGACCTGTCCTAAAAGGTGACAAACAGCCAGGGTATATGCCCGACTGAATGGCTACCACCCCTGGTCTAGAGTATCCCGCCATAACAACCTTGATTTGTGTTCCGGCATTAGTGACCAGGTTCCAGTCTCTCTTAAAGGAGCAGCAGCGCGTTTGTAGCACCTTTGGTGTTGCAAATGTCAGTAAGCGATGGTAACCACTTTCCACTAGGTGGGCTGTCTATCTTTTTGTCACTTTTGCATAAAAAAAAGCAAACGATGTTTCGCTGGCACATGCAACTAAAATATATTTAATAAGTTTAATACAGAGTGTTGGGGTGAAGGTAAGGAAAGGAACGCTCCGGTGGTTCGGGCATGCGGAAAGAATGTATGGTGAAAGAATGAGTAAACAGATATACAAAGCAAAAGTGGATGGATGCAGAAGTCGCGGAAGGCCACGACACACCTTCCATGATCAAATTGATTGTGTACTAGCAGAAGGTGATGTCAGGAGCCTTAAGAACTGACGAGCGTGCATGACAAGAGCTATGAATGTCAAAGAAGCAAGTGAGGTGTGTAAGAATAAGCCTGAATGGCGCTCTGTTGTTCGTGCCTACCCTGTAAGGGACCTGGCGTGAAGTTATTTATGTATGTAATTTTATTACACCAAACTTTCATGCGGCAGTGTACTGTAATGAAGTGCTCACAGCAATTTGTCTGTTGGTCTTCGCGAATCATTTAAAACATTTAAAACACTCTCGGAATATTTACATTGTTGCCAGCGAAATGATTTATTACTCGGCGTACATCCGTTACAGTTACACGCTTGAAGCTGACTTTAACGTGTTTTCAATACTATCTTTTAAATTGAAAGAAAGAAAAAGATTTATTTACACAAATAAATGCACACACATAAAATACAGGGATTGTTACAAACTTTTTTAAAAATGAAATTATAGGTTTGCGTTTGACCACTGTCTCACCTAATGTTGAGTAATGACGCAGTCTAAGATGGAGCACGCTTACCTAGAAGATACCTATTCACTCGTGACTTGAAGACTTCAAGATTGTATTTGTCAGGAAAAACAGACTCCGGCAAATTATTCCACTCTTCGGCAGTACGCACCAGAAAAAATGAAGCGAAACGCTTGGTTCTGACTGGTGGTGTTTCAAATTCAAATTCAAAAGTTTTTATTCAAAATAAGTTCCACTGGAGAACACTTTTTGAAGGTCATACATATAGGTTAAAATTTAATTTTACTTCCTAGTCTATGTACACCGCTTCGCAACGTGTTATTGCTGTTAAGGAGAAGAAGCGGCAAGAAACTCCCCAGCAACACGTCTAGCTAAAAAAAAATTTCTTTATATTTGTTGTTCTATTTTTTATATTTAAGTACTTTTTTTTTAAAGGTTTTATACAGAATTATGTTACAGAATAACTTTTGAAGAATTAATGGAGTTGTAGCAAACAGTGCATATTCAATAAGACAAAAGCGCAATAAAAGGATAGAAAATAATTATAGTTATAAATATAAAGACGTAACGTATTATTTATTTTTGCAACATATCTCCATATATTCCTTACAAGTACGGCAAGATAAAAACGTTATACTCGTACAAAACACAGTATAAGAGGTTGGAGCGAGCTGTTATGTAAATGAAGTTTTGTCATTTAAATATTCTTCAATAGTGTAGTATCCCTTTTTAAGCAAGATACTTTTTATTTTAAATTTCCACTATATAACGGTGGCGCAAACCGGTCCGTCTGGTTGTCCGATGGTAAATCAAATCAAATCAAATCAAATCATTTATTTGCTTAAAAACATGGTTAGTATTATATAAATATTAGATGACAATATATTGTGTAATGTTTCACATGTTTTTGCCTTTTCAGGCATGCAAATAGTAATTAAGTTGAAAATCAACTAATTAACAAAAACATAGTGTAGTCCACTCAATCTACAGACATTAATTTTACTTCTTTTTCTAATATTATACAGTGATCATAGATAGTATGTCGAGTGCAGAGTTATTAAATGAGTTATGTAAATACAATGTCAAAAAATCTTCATAAATATCTGTCATTCAAATATTCTTGTACGCTATAATAGGATTTTTTTGTCAACCACTCGAATAATTTTTGTTTAAACATATTAATATTATTTTCTTGCATTATATTGCATGGAAAGAAAAAACGTTTATTTAATAAACACACAACGCGACAGACATCGAATGAATTACACGGTACGGTAATAAGAATTAGAAAGTCTCGCGATGGTACCAAATAGGTGCAGTTCAGCATGTGCCAGGCAACTGCGGATGCCTGACGCTGGTTTTCAACTGCACCCTAGGACGAACTGATGTTGCACTGTTATTTATATGTATATTTATACATATAGTTTGAATAATAATAAATTACATACATAGATATACATACTGTTAATATAAACAATAATAATTAGTACTCATAGAATTCAAACAAATATTTGGGGGATACCGATAAAATAAATATTCATTATATATGATACACATGATATATATTTCATATTTATAAACAGAAATAGTATTGTTAGAGACTTTATTATAATATATAAGAAAGATTAATTAATATTGACGTTTTCTAGCTTCCGTTTCTCATCTAAGAGGTAATTCTTTAAGTTCTTGCGAAAAGTAAAAGTCGAGTGATTTAATTGCCTTAATGGTGGTGGTATATTGTTCCATATCTCAGATGCAGCATAACGGAAGCTACCTCTAGAGCATGTCAATTTATGTAATTGGAACGCTAGTTGACGGGAGCATTGTCTACCTTTGACTACCCCTCCTCTGGCTACCCAGCTGAGCTTATTATACAAGTACTGAGGCTCTTTGTACTTAGGGACAACAAAGAGAAGGCAAGCCAAATGCAGTTTGCGCCTAAGTTTCATTTTCAGTACATGATGCTTATTTAGAAACGGTGATACGTGGCTCCTTGGAGGTACTGAAAAACAAAAACGTGCACAAGCATTTTGAACGCGCTGGATTAATCGATCAGTTTTGTTTAAAAGCCGAGGTCCGTAAACTGTATCAGCGTAATTCAACTTGGACAAGACTAGTGTTTCAGTCAGCTGTACACGTAAATCCACTGCCAGATATGACCTTATTTTGTACAGGACCATAAGGCGATAAAAGCAATTTCTTACAGACTCAGATATGTGTTTTTCAAATCTCAGGTGTGCGCCTAATTGTAGTCCAAGATTACGCGCGTCGTCTACTCTATCTATAGGTTTATCCATCAATGTAACATTTAAAGCTGAAGGCAATTTCTTTAATTGATTTTTTGTATCAAAGACTAAATATTTAGTTTTATTAGGATTTAATAATAATCATTTATTATTAGACCATTTAGCTAACCGTTGTAGGTCCTCATTTAGATAGTTAATAGCTTGCTGACATTCATGTGGTTTAAATGAGATATAAATCTGGACATCGTCAGCATAAATATGATATTTGCAATTATGTATTGAATTGGTAATATCCGCACTATAAAGGGTAAACAGAATAGGCCCCAAAATAGATCCCTATGGGACACCTCTATTTAACACAGTGAGTGGTGATGATACACAATTCCCATTTCTTGTCTTTAATTCTACGAACTGTTGTCGATTTGTCAAATAACTATGAAACCAAAGAATTGTTCTTTGGTCAAAACCATAATAAGTAAGTTTGCACAACAGAAGGTTTGTGTTAATTGCATCGAAAGCACGAGAAAAATCCAACAGCACTAACAAGGTACACATGCCTTTATCTTGGGCTGAGATAATATTGTCAGTAACATCTAGAAGTGCAGTTGAAGTGCTACGTTTCTGCCTGAACCCCGACTGTAACACTACTGACACCGACTGTGCATGGTAACTTATTATATATTCTTGGTGCCATCCCAAATACGCTTTTATCATATAATGCAGTGGTATGCGGAGGCATACAAACTTTATTAAAATGTCGGGCACTCCTATAATTTTCGAATAATGTTGGGTTGTTTTTGATTAACATGATAATTTCAAAAATATACAAACAAGGAAATGCCAATATCTTAAAATCTATAAAAATGGTTTACATGTATCCGTTTGTTTTAAATGAAATATGGATCTAAGGAATTTCTTTTGTGCTTTAAATATTCTCTCTCTATCTGTGTAAAAAGGGGATGGAGGGATCAGCTCGTGCAATTCTAAGGAACACTCCCCGAAATGTATCCGATAGAAGACAGGCAGCCACGAGACCTTGCGTCTATGCTCTAGAATCGGTTAAAAAATCCCCGCAATTTTGAAACGTTCTTCATACTACACATCTAATAATATGCACCACCTATATCGCCACAATAGGTTAAACTATTCCTTAATTTAGGTTGCCTGTAAGATATTGCTTTAAGCGATAAGGCCGCCTATTGTATCTACCATGACAATATTTTAATTGTGTATTTTGAAATTGTATAGTGAGCAATAAAGCGTTATCTATCCGTCTTATTTAAATCCGTGAAACAGGCGATCAAAACTGTGTTGGCAGTATATCTTTTGATATATACTCCAGTAATACTTGCCTTATTATAAAAATATTTTTTAATATTAATGAAGAGAATGTAAACAATGAAACCTAGCTGGTTTGATTAACTTATAAATGAGAAAAACACCCTATTAGGGTGCCCTTATTTTGAAGGTTTTCCGCAATATTTTAGTCAAAAATGAACGTTAATAATCGACCTAATGACTGCAGTTTACTAACCTAAATTAAGATTTTATGAAGTCGGTAGATTTTTAACTAACTCGGTTAAAATAAGTAAGGTTAATGTATTAATTACGCTTAGCCGGCATGGCAGATATTTTTCTCGGAAACTAATGGGTTTAAAAAGATGAAATTAAGTAAGAATTTGTAATATACAAGTCGCTACAGAATACTACATATATTAAAGGCAAAGAAAGGAAATATTTTAGGGCGCTAAACATCCTAACTAATATTGTAAATGTGAATGTAAGTTTGTTACGCTTTCACGCGAAAACTACTGAACCGATCATCATGAAACTTTGTACACATATTCTTGGAGGTATTAGACGTAACATAGGATACTTTTTATGAAAAAGAAAAAACTTCCACGGGGATGAAGTCACGGGCAGAAGCTAGTCTTATATATAAAAGAAAGTCGTGTTAGTTACACTATTTATAACTCAATAACGGCTGTACCGATTTAGCTGAAAATTGGTGGGGAGGTTAGAGCTTAGAACCAGGAGACGGACATAGGATACTTTTTATCCCGTTGAAACCGGTAGGTGGTGCTGAGATCGGGTTTTAGAATCCTCCTAATGACTGGAAGATTTTGGTGATTTTGTTTTTGTGTGTTTGAGTGGGTTCCCGGTTGGTTCAAATCCATGATTGGAACCGGTAGGTGGCGCTGGAATCAGGCCCTAGATTTTTATTTTTAAAAAAAGGATAAGCTGATCTGATAGGATAAGTGATAACTTCTTATGGGAGGGTAAACCGCTTCGTTACGTAACGCGTTACGGCGCCAGTCTATCTGGCTTTTTCTTTCTCTCATCCATACGGCAGCGGTGGGGAGGCTCCTCCTCTCTTACTCTAACCCACAGCGCTAGCTGTATTTCGGTAACTAGATTAAATAATGATACTAATAATGTATAAACACAAAATATTCAAGAATTGTAACTGAGAATAAAATATATTTTATAATCAATTATATTTAGAAGTCGGGGTAGCGTAATGGTTAGCGCACGTGTCCCAGACTCAAAGGTCGCGGGTTCGATCCTGGCCGGAACGCATGCACCACTTAGTCAGTTTTCTGATCTAATGTGCATATTGTTACAATTACCACGTGCTAATAACGGTGAAGGAAAACATCGTGTTGCAACCTGCAAATAGAGATAACCGATGTGTCAAACCTGCCAAGCCGCCTTGGACAAGCGTGGCAGATATACTGTCCATTCCCCTACAGTAGGAGGCCTGAGCCCAGCAGTGGGACAGTTATGGGCCGTTGTTATTTATTTATTTTTAAAAGAATTTATTAATAAATGATCTTTCCTTACATTATCCTATTAATAATATAAATAAAATTAAAGTACGTATATTATTAGATTTTTTATGTTTTTTTTAAATTGCATGAGTTCAGCAGACAGGCAGACGGCCCACTTGATGGAAAGCGGTTACCATCGCCTATGGACATATGCAACACCAAAGGTGCTACAAATGCGCTGCTGCTCTCTTAAGGGAGACTGGAACCTGGTCACTAATGCCGGAACACAACTCAAGGTTGTTATAGCAACATACTTTAGACCAGGGGTGGTAGCCATCCAGTGCGGCAAATGTCCTACCACCTGGCTGTGGGTTGTTTTGTCGCCTCTTACGAGAGGCCGCCCCAACGCAGGGAATTGTATTCTTTCTTTAAATATTTTTTATATATAGAAATGTATACGAATTCATAACGATACTTTTGGCAAGTTTTGTGTATTGTGTAATGCTTATTTTTCGTATTTTTTTCTGATTTTGATTTTTTTGCGTCGCATTCAGTACAATTTTCAATATAATTTCATATAAATTTCATCACTATTTGATACAATATACGTAACTTAGAGGAAAAAAGAAATCGGACCTAAGAGGAACTAAAAAACAAAAAAAAAATTGTTACTACTTTTTGAAGTCGGTGCGAAAAACAAATTTTCAAAGTATAGTAAATTTATATTTTACTTGGCACCGACTTCAAAATGTCGTGCAAATATTTGTTTTTTTCTGTTTATTTTCTAGAATTCATTTTAAAATAGACCTAGGAGGATTTTGCAATTCACTTCATCATAAAGCCTTTGCCTGCGTTTGCTAGGTAACTTTAAAAAAACATACGTATCGCAACATTATAAGCTAAGCCGTTCTATCAATTTCCGTAGTCGCAGCCGCAGACGCGTCCGTCCCTAACAAAAGTCTGCAGCGGAATGGTGATATCGGTTCGAAATTCAAATTTAACTGTTGACCGGAATCGCGGTGTCAGACAGTTTCCGGCGTTCGTTTCGCATGTTTAGAGGATGTGCTTATCTCTTCGAGCTTTGTTGTTTGAGGGTAGTTAGTTTAGTTTAGTTTGACGTTTTGAAAGTTATTTCTATACTAGAATATTGTTGTGACTTCGCTTACGTAATCGTTTGGAACACTTGTTTCTTATGTAAATTGTGCATTGATTTTTTTCTCTTAATATTTACTGTATCTTGTCTGTCTGTACTGATGACACAAGTTTTCATAGATAAGATATATTTATATAGCTGCAAACCTTTCACCCAGATGGTAGGTTTATTATCCAACACCAACACGTACAAGGAGTGTTTACTAGGAGTTTATTTATTTAATTTGTTTGGGAAACATAGAATAATTAATATTCTTAAATATAAAACACATAATGAATACATATATCAATAAAGTTTCCACTATAAAATAATTTATACAATAAAAATTAGCTTAAACAGTTAATTACAAAAGAGAGAAAAAAAAGATATACAATTATACGAAAATTACATAAAATGTCTATTCAATGTACATTAGGTCAATATTGAACAAAATAAAAAGAAAATGTCAAAAAAAGGTAAGTAATAAAAAAAAGTTTGCCATTTATAATTGTAAGTCATTGGATAATTCTAAATTACAACATTTTTTAATTTGGGTTTTTGAAGATTTATGTTACCTATGAAAGGATCAATACTTGTTCAGTGACATACACACATAAGTAAATGAACATGAATACATTTATTTCAAAATGTATTCATTCATACTCCGATGGTTCGGGCATGTGGAAAGAATGTATGATGAAAGAATGACTAAACAGATATACAATGCAAAAGTGTATGGATGCAGAAGTCGCGGAAGGCCACGGCACACCTTCCATGATCAAATTGATCGTGTACTAGCAGAAAGTGATGTCAGGAGCCTTAAGAACAGACGAGCGTGCATGACAAGAGCTATGAATGTCAAAGAAGCAAGTGAGGTGTGTACGAATAAGCCTGAATGGCGCTCTGTTGTTCGTGCCTACCCCGCAAGGGACCTGGCGTGAAGCTATGTATGTATGTGTACTTCAAAATGGAATTTTACAGATTTCTTATTGCAAGACATGAGTTTACCACAGCTTCCAAAGCAATTTTAGTTACTGTTAAAAAAGAAGACGCGGCACAATAAGCTCCCCAGGAACATATATTTACTTCATAATTATCATTACATTAATACGTGAAGCAAAAACTTTGTACCCTTTATTACGAGAATTGCGCGGATGGAGGAGTATGGAATTTCGCACACTTATAGTTTATATAGAGAAGAAGTGCAGGATGCTAATTTTTTTTTAATATGCGTAAAAAAAATACGTTAAATCAATAAAAAACACATTACACACACTACGATGTATTTGACACACACGCGCATGTATATTCTTTTGTTTATTGTTAAAGTCAAATTAATTAGCCTTGGCATAATCTGTGATTATAAAAATGCGAGTATAGTCTTTGACAACAGAACCTTAATAATGTTCAAACTTATAATTTAAATTATTATGGTCGAATTTCGACCACTAGGCGACCACTACTTATTAGTCGTCTTTTTTTATATATTTTATACTAATACAAGGTTTAACAAAGTAATTTAAATGTATAACTACTAAAAAAGCTTGGTGATGATCGTGTGGTTACGAGTCGTGAGGCTCGAATTAAAATGTCGTTAGAATTACTATAGAGTTTATTAGAACTATACAAACACGTATAACACAGCTACAAATATAACGGAACACAACAAGTCCGAACGTAATGCAGAAGGTCGTAATTCAATAAAACGCGCAAGGTCCGTCACTTATTAGATTCCCGATTATAGTACACACATCTTGCTTCGCTTGTGGTTATCGCTCGACTGACTCCCCCCTCCATCAGGTTATCGTTTTATACTGCGCAAATGCAATGTCCCCGTATCTAAGTCGACTTGGTCCGACACACCTGGGTAATGACTGCCATAAAAGATTACAATACAACAATGGGCTGGTTCCTAATCACAAATTTTAAACACAAAGTAAACAAAAGAAGACGACCATAAAATAATCTAAATGTTATTAGTTCAAATGCCGATGGGTTAATAAATGTGCTTTGTTTCAGATATGCAGGTGGATCTTGTTTTTGTCGGGACCAGAGTTGTAACAGCATTGTACCCATTCGGTGCGGTTGTCCAAAAAATCTTTCATCGTGTAATAAGCCTTCTCGCAGACGGTACTTTACTTAATCACATAGGAATAAAGATAAGGAGAATAAGATGTACGACATGTGTAATTTTTATAATACGTAAAATATTGTTTAAAATTCAACATTACAACGATAGGGTTAATGCTCTCCCGCCAATTCGACCTGTCAAATTTGACAGATGACAGCAGTTTGCGCGCGAAAGAGCGACGCCGTAATGGCCGCTGCGTGTCTTATCTATACTTTGATTTGATTCCTTTTTCTTTTAAAATAACATTAATTTAATAATACTGGGATATTCTTGATATATTCACAGCTGGATTTATACGCATATAGGAAAATATACACTATTTTTCGGAATCCTAAAGGAAGTAATAAATATTGTATTAATATAAAAGTTTTAAGCCTTTTTAAATTGGACTTAAACCGGCCCCCCCCCCCCCTCTTTCCTAAATGATGAAGATATTAAGAACTCTTAAATATTTTATTTTGTAACTGTATAATAATGTCATCATTGTATTATTTTTAACTGCATGAGTTCAGCAGACAGGCAGACGGCCCACTTGATGGAAAGTGATTACCATCGCCTATGGACATTTGCAATACAAATGCGCTGCTGCTCTCTTAAGGAAGATTGAAACCTGGCTGCTAATGCCTGAACACAACTCAAGGTTGTTACGGCGGCATACTTTAGACTAGGGGTGGTAGGCATCCAGTCGGGCAAATACCCTACCACCTGGGTTGTTTTGTCGCCTCTTATGACAGGCCCCCAACGCAGGAAATTGTATTCTTTCTCCGTTCCTGCACGAAAGAGATATATGGCCTTAGACCAGAAATAAAAAGACAGTCTCGAACTGTAAAACTGAAGGCGACTAAAGGATGCCGATCACGTCGCAGTGCTTTATGAATGATTTTCAGCGTTTACATTACTGACGTAAACAACGTGTACGCACACAAGTTTGTAGAAAAATGCTTCACATCATATAAAGTTTTTGTGCACTTATGCTCCGTCTATAATTTTATTCCATCGTCTGAGGACTGCATACACGCCGACAAAATTAAATGCACACCTGCAGTTTATTACCTTTCGGCATTTGGACTTCTTTTGTTTACTTTGTGTTTAAAGTTTGTAATTAGAAAAACATCCTATTGTGTATTGTAATAGTTTATAATAGTCATTAACCAGGTGTGATTTTTAGATTCTATTGCTATGCGGTCGAGCATTGTCTCAAGACATATTGTATAGTTTAGTATAAAAAAAATGCCCGAACGGAGGGGTGCGGCAGTCAAGCGACGATTACGATACGAGCTAGACATGGGTACATTCGAAAGCTATATAGTGACGGACTTTGCGTGTGTTATTGAGTCGTGCATCAGTACATTTGTACCTGTGTTGTGCGTGTTTGTATAGTTCTAATAAATTCCAAAGTAACTCCAACATCATTTTAATCCGAGTCCTGTAACTCGTAACAATACAATAAACATGCAAAGCTATATTAAAAAAGAAGATGAAGTAGAAATGCTGTATCAAAGCATGTTTGTTAGCAAATATTATTACAATCTACCCTCAAAGTTCTATAGCGTGATGTTACACCGTTTTGTTCTCTCATTTAATGTATTGTTAAACTATGACTGAAGTTGTTTTCACATAAAGTTAGGATTGCGGGTGCTAAATTCACATATTACCCTGCTTTATTGAAATGAAAGGAAATTTATTAGCATTAAATCAATTTTAGCATGTAAGTAAATAGTACATGGTACATATAAATGGACTAAATTATAGAGAACAGTACAAATGGCGTCCCAAACGAAAATCTGTTCCACGCGCTAGGTCTCCTTAGAGCCTGTATGGCGGGCCACAGTAGGATTCGCTTCTTATAATTATCATCCTTGCTGATAGCGAATTAATGCAGTGGCTTTGTGAAGTCAAAATGTATATGTATAAATAGTATTTTGAAGTGAATTACTTCTTATGGGAGGGTAAACCACTTCGTTACGTAACGCATTACGGTGCCAGTCTGTCTGGCTTCCCTTTCTCTCACGCATATGGCAGCGGTAGGCAGGCTCCTCCTCTCTCAATCTAACCCACTCGCTATATTCATAAAAATTTAAGTTTACGTAAGTAACCTACGCTTTTCTCAAGTTGAACAATTTCAATATTGAATATTTCAACTTAGATAAGTATAAGTTATCACTTCTGTCGGGCGTCTTCTTTTGGGTCGTTTTCTTTTTTCTATTATTAAATTAAAAATTACAATTTAATATTCAAAGTTGTCAGTAATAACAATATGCTTTTGTGTATGTGTGTGGGGCGAGGGGGGGGGGGTTGTATATATTTGAGTATGCATGAGAGTGTGTGTGTGTACGCGTAGTGTCTGTGCCTGGTTTAACATGGCCACTAAAACTAGAGCATAACAGTTCAAGATTGTTATGGCGACATACTTTGGACCAGGTAGTAGCCTTCCAGTCGGGCAAATAACCTACCACCTGGCTGTGGGTTGTTTTGTCGCCTTTTACGACAGGCCGCCCGGCCGCAGTAAATTGTATTCTTTCTTCGTTCCTGCACGGATAACGGCTTTCCGGCTTAGGCAGTTTTCTGACTGAATGTAATAGACACATAACAATTACCAATTACCTCGTGCCAACAACATCGAGGTAACCGATGTGCCGAACCTACCAACTCACCTTGGACAAGCGTGGCGGGTATACTGTGGGAGGCCCGAGCCCAGCAATTAGACCTTTAAACGCTGTTATTATTTTTTAATTACAAGCTTTTATTTAACTTGCAATGGATGTATGTAAGTTCGGGTGGAATCTTGCAAGTTAAATTTCACCAACTTCCCGGTTTCTCATTGAGCTTAAATTTTGCAAGGATATGTATATCGCGTGACAATGCAATAATAAAATACCATGTACCATGGAGTTGATCTGACGATGGAGTCGGAAGGTGGCAATAGGAACTCCTGTACTAAACAAGATAGACCCGTCGTGTTTGGGCTTGGTTTACTTGTCTTGGCTAGATATCTGCGGCTACATAATATCCAGGGTCTCAAAAGCTTGTATTTAAAAAAATCGCGTGCGTCTCGGGACGCCCGACAGAAGTGATAATTTAAACTAATCAAGTTGAACTATTTAATATTGAAATTGTTTAACTTGAGAAAAGCTTACGTTATTACTTAAATTTTTTGTATATTAATATGATAATGTAAGGAAAGGTTATTTATTAATAAATTCTTTTATTGATTTTAAAATACATTTTATCCTTAGTTAGAATTCTTCAATATGTAAGTACATTAGAATTTTTTGTATGTACATACATTATTAGTAACATTATTTAATCTAATTATCGAAATACGGCTAGCGCTGTGGGTTAGAGTGAGAGAGGAGGAGCCTGCCTACTGCTGCCCTATGCGTGGGAAAAAGGGTAGCCAGACAGACTGGCGCCGTAATGCGTTACGTAACGCAGCGGTTCACCCTCCCATAAGAAGTTATCACTTCAAAAACCTTTTCTATTATATATTATTTTTCATTTGCCCTAACTCCACACTTTGTGTGACAAAAGAGCATTGTAGTAACATGGAAAATTCAATTTCCACTCGCTCATTGTTGTCACAGACTGTATTGTTAGCGCGATGCCACACCGCGTATTCAGCCACCGCGGGTTTATGACAACTTTGTTTATTATCGAGACAGGTGTAGTGTAAGGGGGCTATTTAACTCTCGATATCATTAAGGGACTAAACGAAGTTCACCACCTCAGTCACGCGTAACAATTTTGAACATGATGTTTTTTACTTTTTTGTTAATATATCAAGATTTTATTACACATTTAAGAACAATTATAAAATTACATACTATTGAATAGAATGTAAGAAAACTTAATTTATTTGTATTGTATTCTACCCATAGTCCCTCAAGACTATAATAAGTAGAATACTGAGCCCAGATCCCGTCTTCTATGGGTAAGGTGCCCAGAAGGCTGGCTACGTTTCCTCGCTGGATCGCAATACTGATCCGTTGGCCGAGGTAGGCCCCAGCCTTCTGGTCACCTGAAGAGTCAATGATTCGTTTCGATAAATTTTGGTAGAGGTTCATGGCATCAGGACCCCAGGGTCCAAGCGTCTCGACAGCAAACGGCACAAACATACAACTCTCACTGAGGGTTGCATATTTGCGCCGCTTGAGTGATTCCGCTGTTTCCGCCGCCGAACCGGTCGATCTTTTTCAATATTGATCTTATTTAAATAAACATTGTTCACGCTATGCCACATGTTGATGTTGCCAAAAGGTTCCCGGTACGGCCAATTTCTCTTTGAAGAAATATAAGAGTGAGATCGGCCGCCATCCCAAGACGGCGTGGGCACGCCACCTCATTCATCATTCCTTGTTTCTTCTTTCAACAATCAACGTCTACACACGACACAAGCCAAGTCGCGCTATTATATATCGAAACTAATTGTAATTGTATAAATTAAGTATAATTAAATATTTTTAAACGACTTCGAAAAAAGGAGAAGGTTCTCAATTCGTCGGGATCTTTTTTTTTATGTATGTTCGCCGATTACTCTGAGATTTATAATTCGATTTACGTGATTCTTTTTTTGTTCGACGCGGAATAGCTGCCATGTGGTCCCCTAAAAAATTGACATAGTTTGGCCCAGTAGTTTTCATTTTACGAATTTTTTTTTGTTCCCGTTTCTTGGGACCTATATTTTTTAAGAAGCGCGGCACCATTCGTAGTTCCACCCATACATAGCTAGACACTAAAAAGTAACAAATAAAAAATAAAAACTTCGTTTAAAAAAAACCGACTTCAAAAATTAAAATGTATAAAATAACTTATTTCTAAAGCTATTATTATTAATATATATTATCTAAAACATCTTGAAGTCAGTGCAAAATAAAACATAAAAATTACTATGTTTTGAAAATTACTAAGCACCGACTTTAAGATGTTTTAGATAATATATATTAATAATAATAGCTTTAGAAATAAGTTATTTTATACATTTTAGTTTTTGAAGTCGGTTTTTCGAAACGAAGTTTTTATTTTTTTACACATTTGAAACTGTGTTTATAAGTACCACCCGTACAGACATTTTATGTAATTTTCTTATAATTGTATTATTATTTCTCGTAATTGTTTGAGTAAAATTGTGTTTCGAGTTTAGTTTATTGAATTGCGAATCAATATATGCTTACTAGCATATATATATTTATCAAAATCGGCGCTGAGACCCTTTTGAGTAGTTTTCTCTATCTTATAGTTTAGGGTTTGGCTTTTGCGGTCCACTTGAACAATTGACACTGTATATATTAAGTTTGTATTGTCCAGTCGTCTGTCCGTCACAGAGCAAACATAATAAGATGCATTCGAACATTTGCTATCAGGGTTGCCAGTAGAGATAACTTTTTAAGATCGCCATGACAATTTCCCAATAAAAAAAATGCGTGTCCAGTTCACACGCAATAGAAGTGAAATTTCAGAGAATATACTCACAGATAATTCTTCTCTAATTTTTATTAATGTGAAGGGGGGGGGGGGGGGGTTGTTGAAAATTGGCTCGCTTTGAATAAAACAGATCTTCGTATAATAAACACTTTGATCTTCTTTAAAATACAACTTACAAAACACCTTAAAACAACTTCGTCTCACACGCAACCTTACCACCCTGTTACGCTTTCGACTAACGACTTCCAACTTCCCGTTCATTCAATTCAATCACATCTTCACCATTCTTTCAATCTATACTTGCGTTCCGTTACACACCAAATATTCTTAACATTCCTACATAAATATAATTCCTTTAGCCTACATCCGAAAACATAGTATAATTCAAAATAAACTTCATAAGTATCACTTTCAAAATTTCACTGTCTTAGTCTAAAAAATATTATCATCAGTTTTATTTCGGTCCAAATTGGACCTATGTTTAATCATCGATCTTATTTACTCTCTAATATGTGCTCACAATGTAAAACTCGTATTATATACATATTTTTTATATATTAAATAGATATATACTTATTTTTTTATAGTATACATCACATACAAATACATATCTGCAAAAATAATTTTATTAATCTATTGCACAGCTTTTATCGCGGGCAGTTGCTGGTAAAGCTATACGCGTAAAATACAAAAAATACTGCATAAATTAAAAAATAAATAAATATCTAATTATAATTGCATAAGTTGATAAAAAATGCTTTGCAATACCTTTACCGCGGCAGTCCCCGAGTGCCACAAGGAGTTTTTTTAAATTTTTATTGCAGGAGTTCAACACCAAAGGTGCTACAAATGCGCTGCTGCTCTCTTAAGGGAGATTGGAACCTGGTCACTAATGCCGGAACACAATTCAAGGTTGTTATGGCGGTATACTCTAAACCAGAGTTCCCCAAACTTTTTTGTGTCGTAGACCCCTTACCATGTTTTTCCGTGTTGGGTAGACCCCCTACTTACCTGATATTGATTTCCTGTAAATTTCTAACTGTAGTGAAGTTAGTTTTAAAAAACTTAAAGTAAAAACACATGTTAATTTATACATTTATTAATTGAATTTAAATTAAAACTACTCAAAATTAAATTTTGTATCTGTTATGTAAAATATACGTAACATTAAATAAACATAAAATAAACTATAAATAAAATAACATAAGCAATAAGTCAATATTTTTAGTGAGAAGGATGAACCTGATGCTTTAATAACAAATTATCAACATTTGGCGTCAATTTTGTAAGGGTTAATCTTAAATCTCCTCGGCTAATGATGTCCAGTTTGTTTCTTTTTTTCGTTAGGAGATTGGTAACAGCGCTGAACCCCCTTTCCACTAGGTATGACGATGGAAAGGAAATTAAAAATTTCCTCGCTATATATTCCATAATACGGGATAAGTAACGGGTATGTTGTTTTGCAGCCAGAATTGCTGATATCCGTTTTTAAACTGAACCTTAAGTTCTTCGTTTGTACTTAGTTCAGTCAGTTCCTCTTGTATTATGACATTCGTTTCTTCTATGTCACCATATGGATTAATTATCCACGGTGGTATTACCATAGTCAAAATATCCTCAAACCTATATTCAAAATCTGAATAGAGGGCATTTAAATGTTGAACGTAAGTTGAAACGTCGTCTTCCTGGCAGCTTGTCTGTGACAAATTGGGGAACTGAGAAAATTCGCCCCGTCCAATATTTTGCTTCATTAGTTTAACTCTTGCAAGAAACGCTGATAAGATGGACTTTGTTTTAATCAAATTTAAACTGTCACCTTGTAATTGCAAATTAACCATATTAAATTTTGTAAACAAATCTGTTAAATATGCGATGTCTGTTTTCCTCTTCATTAAATTTTCTTTTAAAATTTTATCTTTAGTATCCAGAAATTCCAAAATAGTCTCAAAAAGTGCAAAAAATCTTGTCAAACATACGCCTTTCGACAGCCAGCGTACTTCAGTGTGAAAGAGTAATTGATGAAAGTGTTCGTCATTTTCTTCACACAACTGCGCAAATGACCGCGTATTCAACGCGTTGCTTCGGATTCGGTTTACTGCATCAATGACTAAATGAAGTGATTCATGCAATCTAACACTCAAATTTTTGGCAACTAAATGTTGTCGATGGATGACGCAATGTATTGCTAACACCCCTGACACATTTTGTTTTAAATAGCTTATAATTCCACGATAACGTCCAACCATGGCAGGTGCTCCATCTGTAGCTACTGATATTATATTTGATAAAGGAATTGCTTTTTCAATTAAGTAATCCTTCAAAACATGAAATATTGATTCACCTTTAGTGTCGGTTATCAAAGTTCTTGCGAAGAGCAGTTCTTCGTAGATTTCTTGATTCATAATCAAACGAACATATGCCAATAATAATGCTGCATTATCAGGTAAAGTTGACTCATCCAGTTGTATAGACAAATGGGTCGTTTGCAAATAATTACATAAGAAGCTTTCAATATCAGAACTCATTTCATCAATACGTCTTTCAACAGTATTGTTGCTTAAGGGAATTCTTTTAATGATATCAGATGCAGGTTTGTGTTAAACAGTTTTTAAAACCTCTTCAACAGCTGGCAAAATTAACTTCTCTCCGATAGTATGCGGTTTTTCGGATTTTGCTATAAGTAACGAGATATTGTAAGACGCCCGCAAACCATCATCATTTCTTTGTGACGTCGAAGCGAACATTCTGTCCAGTGTAGGTCTCTTCTGAAATTTATCTTTGAGTGTTTGAAAGTATTTCAAATCTTTCTCTGTTTTATCAGGGTGGCATCTTCTCAGATGATCTTGCAGTTTAGATGATTTCATAGCGTCATTGCCCAAAACTTTGTTGCATAAAAGGCACATAGGCGATTGTTTGTCCGGCAATGATGGAATGAAGCCAAATTTCAAATAATCAACACTGTACTGTCTACATTTCTTTTTAGATTCGGACATGGCATCAGTCATCTGTGGGCAAAATTAAATTATTTAAATAACACAGAAAATCCAGCAGCTGTATATTAAAAATATTTTTTGATTTTTCCGAAAACATTCCATAATTCGAACATCTTCTTGCAACAATTAGCTCGAATTACAAAGATTGCACTGTAATTATAATACCGATTGCTAAAACTTTCAAAAAGAAACTATCGAGGAGTACTCGTGTAATTTTGCATGATTGAATATTAAACGACTAATAACTAAAGTCATGATTGGCGTAATTTATCTATCTTTGCTAACTACGAGTACAAAACTAAAATTTAATAAAAAATAATGTACTTACTTTTCTCCAGCACTCTCAAACAAAATAACACTGACTCACTAAAATTTGTGTGATATACTATCTGTTTATATTTTTTAAAATATTTTCTTAGCACTTTCCTTTTCAAGATTCAGGAAACGAATAAACGTATTTGTCCCATATTCGTATTTATAGAGTGACGAATTGAACAAGTCAGTGCAAGGTAGCGAAGCTCTGAGACTGCGACTCTCAGGTTTTGTCAAGTTCAAAATGTATTGCGACCACAAAGCGAATACCAACATCCTACAACTTACACAATTTTATAAACATATAAAATATTTTTTTTACTTCATAGGTACTTTTATAAATAATGTATATGTTTTGATATTATAAGATAGTATGATGTAAGTAAATAGGTACTATCAGTGTATGTGTTGAGATCCACTATCGTGGACCCCCATTTTCATTTCATGGACCCCCAAATTTTTTTTCGCTGACGTAGACCCCTTGCAGGTTGTCATAGACCCCTAGGGGTCATTATAGACCACTTTGGGAATTACTGCTTTAAACCAACGGTGGTAGCCAGTATATGTTGTACAGTTTGTATCCAATTCTACGATTTGACAGCCCTGGCCTTCAACAAATATTTACAAAGATACCTTAGTATAAAGTTCTGTTTAAATAACACTATCTGAGATTGTTGTTCAACCACCCGTGTACCAAGTTTAAGATCTACAGCGAAATTGAAACGTCGTAAGCAGATGTGGAAGTTTGCCAAAATTCTTATATCAATTCATCCTATTTTATTATTACCAGGACTCGAATTAAAATGCCGTTGGAATTACTATAAAGTTCATATTTTCTTAAGTTTTCGCGACTTGTGTACATAATAAAACTACGTTCTAACGGTTTTAAGCGCGGTAATTTATTTGATTTTGCTTTTTCCGACGTTTCGGCCGCTTTTCAGTGGCCGTGGTCACGGACGACAAAGATGACATTTGTCCAACTAGTATTGTTAAAGTTTTATTTAGCCTACCGCCAACTTGTTCATTTTAATTATTTAGTTTTAATGTTGTTTATGGTTATTATTTACTCTATGGGAGCCTAATCTAATTTACTACCGCTTCACAACATGTTGTGGCTTGAAAAGAAGAAGCGGTGCAAGAAACTCTTCAGCAAACATGCCTAGTTCTAAATTTTTTATATAATATTAAAATGGGCTTAAAACCGTTAAAACGTAGTTTTATTACTATAGAGATTTTTAGAACTGTACAAACACGTATAAAGCAGTTACAAATATAACTAGACACTGTATAAACTGCACGATTCAATAACACGCGCAAAGTCCGTCACTATATCGCTAACCGAAAGTACTACACACGTCTTGCTAGTATCGTAATCGTCGCTCGACTGCCTCACCCCTCCGTTCGGGCATTGTTTTATACAAAACTGTATAACAGAACAAGTTCAATAACAATAGCATGTTTGTCTTAATTACAAATTCTAAACACAAAGTAGACAAAAGAACTCATAATGCAGAAAAGGTAATAAACTGCGTTTTACGACAGCCAGGTGTGCGCATTTCTTTGTCTGTATGTAACATTATTATAAACTAGATAGTTTTGCAGTCGGACGTGTGTTACCGTTTCAGGCAAAAACTACTAGCTAGACTCTGATGAAACTTCACAGTAAAATAGCTTATATATCAAAAAACTTCAACGGACAAGTAGAAAAACGAATGGCAACTCACAAGTGGCAAAACGAATCGCAACAAAATTTAACTTGAAGTTTTACGGACAGGTTTTCAAATTGGACAATTAGATTAACAATCTGCCCGTAAAACTTCAAGTCAAAATTTTGTTGCGATTGCGATTGCATTGAGTACAGTGTAAAAAAAATATGAATGTACATTATTGTAAAAAAGCGTGGGGTGTATTCAAAGCGCTTTTTAAGATATTATAATATTATTAATTGAATACACCCCACGCTTTTTTACAATAATGTACTTTAATTTTTATATCACTGTACTTAATCAAATTGATTAATTATTTCTTTTTTGCACTCCACGGTAAGACCCCATTCATCAGAAACCAAATTTATTAAATTTTATTTTCTGTTTTTTAGTTGGATTTTTTATAAAAGCGTGTTTTTTTTGTTTTTTTTAACTATTATTTTTTAGTTTATTGGGGTTGGCAACACTGGATGAATCTTATGAAAATGCATCTTTCCAAAGTGATGTCTTTATTCTGAATGCGTTTTACAAATATTAAATCTATACTATATTAATTATGCTACGTGTGCAAATACTTAATTATTGTGCGCTGCCAATCCCCCCAACCTTAATGACAAATCCTCCTTTCAATGAGAACTACCAAATATTCTTACATATTACAAACTACTGATTTATACACGAATGGGTATAAATCATGGGTATAAATATGGGTATGGGTGGGTATTATTTTGGGTCTTAATTTATTAAATTCAAGTTTGAAAAAAAAGTAACACTTTTGAGTTAACGTTTGTATTATTTAACTCCTCATGAAATTTCCAAACTAAGGGCTCTAAATAAATTAATTCATATGAAATATAAACTCCAAAAAAAGAAATAATAAAACAACAATAATCGCCTCAAAACATGTCTATAATTAAATGCTAAAGACAATACAAACGCGTTGATGCCTGCATAGGCGAAAAAGAGCACCAGCATACCTAGGGCCCCCCCAATATCGTCTCCAGTTCTCCCTGATCTATGGTCCATACATCGCTTATCCACCGCTGCACAGTATATGAGATTGAAGAGTGAGAAAGCAAGAGTCACTGCCAATTGGAAGAGGGTTAAATAGATGTACACGTTCAGAAGACAGAGGCTGGTGAAACAGGTAGATTCTAAAAGGAAGATGTGAGATATGAAGAGATACCAGCTTAGAGATATCAAGTAGATGAGCAAGATCGCATAATGCACTTCCGTTTCCAGGTAGGTATCCAATTCTGGTTTGTAACCTGTAATAGAGATACTTTTCGTTATTTTTGTCTGTTTCAAGAGAATTACGTTAGGCCGACGCATATTTCTAAGACGTCTTAGTACGGCGACACACCTGCGGAATGTTGAGTGATGGAAGGTCGGCGCTAATGTGTACGCGGCGACAAGCTCACTTCGCTCGCTCGGCTCGTGCGCTTTGATCTAAAGCTAACCTAACCTAACCTAAATCACTGTTCTAGTCACTGGTGGCGACCTTCCCCTCACAATTATGTTAGTGAAAAATGTTTTTTTTTTATAATGAATAGGTTCGCGTTTGACCGACATTGCGCCGGATGTCAGGCGGAAATGCAGTCTAAGGTGGAGCACGCTTACCTAGAAGATACCTGTTCACGCGAGACTTAAGACACCTAGATTGTATTCTTCAGGAAAAACAGACGACGGTAGAGTTCCACTTCTTTAGCGGTGCGTATGATGAAAGTGGAAGCATAGCGTTTCGTCCGCTTCGTTGGTATTTCCACCATATATCGGTGGCGTGGGTGCGTAAATCTGTCTAGTGGTAAAATGGTGAGGGAGGAACCAATTCATGTAATTCCGTGGCACACTCCCCGAAGTGTATCCTATAGAATACCGACCAGCGACTTTACGTCGATGACTTAGGCTCTGAAGCCTCTCGTCGAATAGTCTGTTATTGCCTATCAGTTTCCTAGCTCTTTTTTCTATTGACTCGAATGTCTTTAACTGCTATTTAGCTGAGCCATCCCAAAGCTGAGAGCAGTATTCCATGCAAGACTGTACTTGTGCTTGATAAAAGCAACAAGCAAGCAAGCAAGGTGAAGTTATGTTTACCAAAAATAAATATTTCAAGAACTCCGGACCCTACGAGATGCAGAAAGGGTAAGTTTACCTTCTTCTCTATCCATTACGCCCAACAACTACTTAAAATTTGTGCACCGGATAGCTGAGTAGCAGCCTAATTATTTGCTAATCCGTAAATCAATGTAGCTAATTACTAAAGAATAAATTCAGAAAATTCCATTATTAGAGCCTTATACTAGTATTTATTTCCTTTATTTTATGTTTGCTATAGGCAAACTGGCAGACGGATCTACTTGATGACAAGTGGCTACCGTTGCCCATGGATGGACATCTGCAACACTAAGGGAGCCGATGCGTTGCCTACCCCGTTGAGACTTTAATAAACCGCGGGAGGGAGCTCACTCCACAGCTTGCTCACGTATGGTATAAAGGAGCGAGCGCCACGTACAGTGGATAACCTCCAGGTGTCGAGGAAGTGTGGATGAACTCCCAGTCGCCGGCGAGCAGTGCGGTGGTAAAATGGCGACGTAGGTTCTAATCCAAACAGCTCCTCAGAACACTCCCCATTGTACAGACGGTAGAACGCGCTTAGAGTGCCTACGTCTCCTCTGAGACTTAAAGGTTCTAAGCCGTCTGTAGGTAAGTTCGGGATCGTCAACAATCCGGACCGCTCGGCGCTGCAAGGAGTCAAGTGGGATCAACTGGTACTGAGGTGCCCCAACCCAGAGATGGGAGCAGTACTCCACATGGGGACGGACTTGGGCCTTATATAATAATAATAATAAATATAATAATTTCCTAGCTACCTTACGAACAAAATTCTATCAAATAGCCAGTTTTAGTTCCTTTATTTTCCATCGGGCTTCTTTTATAGCGCTGACTCTTATTAAAAAACTTACCAGACATATACAGCAACGTATGTACAGGTCCAAAAACAAACGTTATTGAGATAATGACCAAAGAAACCACCAAACAAGCGCACCTCCATGTCCAATTGTGCAAACACTGACACATGTTACATTAAAATAATTTAAAATACTTATAATAATTCAACGTTTAAATAAACATTTTAATTTTAAAAATACTTAAAATTTTAGTTTGTTGTTTACACATTTGAAATGTCAATGTCAAGTGCCTTTTTTTAATGTTTATGGCTTGGGAACTAGCCCTTTAAGCCAGTTGCAGTTGTATTATAGCCTAGGCTACACTCGACGCCATTCAACGAAGTTCTTGTGAAAACTCGAAAAAGGCCACATTTGGCTATACAGTTGACATTTCTCACAAAAAGACATAATTACTACTCAAAAACTATCAACTATTGCTCATTTTAGAAGAATTTTAGACATTTTTAGAAAATAAATCTGCATAGCACAACGTCTCCTTTCAGTTCCCGCCTAATACTCCTGTCAAGTGCCAAGAACGTGTTTCGCTATTTTTATTTTTTTACTTGGCTTCGCACGATGTTTATAAGTGTTTAAAAAAAGGCAGAAGTGGTTATGTGAATTATGTAAATTTAAAAATAGGAAAAAGCTATCAGTGTAGGGTAGGTTAATTTCTAATAACCAATACCCAAAAATTATATTCATTTTGTATTGTATTCAAGCATATTTAATAATAAATAAAAGCCAAACTAACTTTAAAAAACTACAATTAAATAGTAGTTATAATAAATTTAAAAAAATCTAGTAATATACCTTTGTGTTTTAAAAATTTGAATAATACCATAAATTATAATTATTTAGTACAATAATATAAAATTATATGTACATATATCGGCTACATTTACAATTTTTATTAAAGAAAAAAAACACAATCTAATTAAATACTTTTTAAATTAAAAAAATCGTTTATTGAGTAAGGCGTCTGCTGAGTAAGATAAGAGATTTCACTACAAAGCTTTAAAGCTCAGAATACACACGCAGGACGAAGATAACACGTGTCATCGCTTGGTACATGACCCAAAGGCGGGCACACATCTGCACGGTTCAACGTACAGCGTTTTGCTGACGCTACGGCCTACTTTAGGCTACTTTAATATAATAACATTAGTATAAATAATGTTTAAAAATACTTTGTAATTGAGTTTCTATCAAGTCGCTACCAGTTTCTATTAGTCGTAACATAAGACTTCAACTACCACTAAGTTGAACCCAGGGATCAGCATCCACTACTACAACCAAGATCAAGTGTACAAACTGTACACATCAATAACGGTTGTGTCTATATTCCGAACTAGCTGTGCCTGCGACGTCGTTCGCGTGAAATTTGATTTCAAAACCTCCCGATCTTGAAACATTCTTCATTGGTGCTCCGCTCCTATTGGTCTTAGCGTGATGATATATAGCCTATAACCTTCCTCGATAAATTGGCTATCTAACACTGAAAGAAGTTTTCAAATCAGACCAGTAGTTCCTGAGATTAGAGCGTTCAAACAAACAAACAAACTCTTCAACTTTATATATTAAATATAAGATTTCAGAACAAATCCAAACAAAGTCGCGGCCAGTCACCAGATATCCATAACACTCCTTACACCCCCGACTTTAAGACAAAGAAATAAAAATGTTTTCGAACAAAAGGAGCAACAAGTAACAAACAAAGACTGAGGGGAGTTTAGCTATAATAAAAATGCACAACATTTGTCCGTCTGTTTGCGTCCTTGTGCGGCGCATTTTAATACAGGCCGCGGCTGGAAGGAAAATATCATGCGAAAGGTATAACATGGATCTGAGTTATTTTCTGAAGGTAATACAGTAATAATATACACGTTACGGGCAATTTGATAAATCCGGTCACTATGAATAATGATCGGTCTGTATATATTGTTACGACCTGAATGCCGACAAAAGACAAATTCCCACCCGCAGAAATTTTATTACCTTTTCGGCATTTGAACTTCTTTTGTTTACTTTGTGTTTAAAATTTGTAATTAGAAAAACAGCCCATTGTGTATTGTAATCTTTTATGGTAGTCATTATCCAGGTGTGATTCTAAGAAATTCAGTCCAAGCGGCCGAGAGCCATATTGTATTTGTGCAGTATAAAGCAATGCCTCAATGGAGAGCTCGGCAGTCGAGCGATAAGCACAAGCGATGCAAGACGTGTGTACTACCAGTGTGTTTCTAGCACTTACGTTCGCAGCACGTCAGTCTTGAATAGACGTTGGTTAGTAAGCTTTTTGAAAATGGGCGAACAATTGATTGATTTAGTTTAGGCGATATGAAGCCATTTATAATATTAAATGCATTGAATAATCAAATCGATGCCTAAATATTGATTTATAAATAACAAACGTAATAAATCGTCATCAAATTCACTCATGCGTTGTGTACGCGGGACAAGTGAGCACACCAACTCTCTCTCGTTGCATACGTAACGTACGTGGGCTCTGTTTGCTTTTACCTTAATGGAAGGCGCTTTCTGTCATATCCCATCAATTCTTTCGTCGTCTTAGGACCCCTCTCGCTTGTATTCGGGATCTGTATAAAATATCAATTACCCGACATCACTGGTACAATTCATACTTAAAGACGAATTTATATGCAAGTATGCAGATTATAACTTGAAATTGTAAACTTGTTATTTTTTAAGATTATTACTATTTAACAATATGGAAAATTTAAGTGAATTTTAAACAGTTCTCATTGAATTCATGAAAGTAAATGTTTTGTTTCTAACCAACTTCAGGAAGGAGGTGGTTCTCAATTCGTTCGTATGTTTTTTTTGGTATGTTTGTTACCCGATTTCTTCGTCAATTTTAGACCGATTTTCAAGTTTGTTTTTTATTTGAAAATTGTTAAATGACTTCTTTGTTACACGATTTATTCAATTGTGAAGCGATTTGCAAATGTTTTTCTTTATTCGTAAGCTCCCCGGGTAGTCTATTGGTCACCAAGTCATGATCTAGTGAGTGGATTCCAGGGAAGTCGAAGTAACGAAGCCGAGCGCTTACATTCTTAGAAAACAAGTATGTATGTCTACACGTGCCAGTATTACATTTTCTAAAGGCACTTAATTTTTTGTTACGCGATTTCTCCATCAATTGTGGGCCGATTTTCAAATACATTTTTTTTATCGAAAGTACATTAAAAAAGTACTTAACCGATTTTTTAAAAATAAAAAATTAATTTAAATTATATTCATGGCTGATGGAAGCGTTTTTATGACATTATGGATTTTATTATTTTAATGATTATATTTATATTTTTGCCTCTGACATCTGATTTATTCTATATTGTTAATATTCTTTTATCTCTGTATTTAAAATATAATCAATTAAACTGTGTTTATAAATTTAGAACTGTTATAAATTTTTAGTAACTGAATAATAGATAAGTCATGGTAGCGTAATGGCTAGTGCGCGCGTCGCAGACTCAAAGGGCGCGGGTTCGATCCTGGCCGGAAAGCATACAACACTTGGCAGTTTTCTGACCTAATGTATATTGTTACAATTACCACGTGCTAACAATGGTGAATGAAAACATCGTGATGCAACCTGCACATCGAGATAACCGATGTGTCAAACCTGCCAAGCCGCCTTGGTCAAGCGTGGAGGGTTTACTGTCCGTTTCTCCTACAATGGGACGGTAGAGCCCAGCAGTGGGGCATTTATGGGCTGATATTATATATTCATTTCAAACTGGTTCCAAGCCTTGATTAATGAGTCGCATTTGGCCACAGTTAACCATCATCCCAGGTGTAGAAGGAGCATTAGGGGAACTCGCAGACGGCTACCAGTTAAAACTATTAACATTGTTGTTTACGACGTTCATTTTAAAACGAAAGCACGTTAGCATACTAATTTTACTATTTTTTTAATTTAATCGTTTTATGACACAAGTTTTATTTTATGGTAATGTTATGGACGTCTGTAATACTTGCAACAACTCCGAAGGGCTTATGGTAATAATAGAACACCAACTAACTGGTCACAATACTTAAAATTTTTGGAGTCTAAGTAAATGTCCGTAACATCACTGCTGCTGTTGAATATTCTACACATTCTATAGATGATTCTAGAGCAATGCATATAGCAAATAACTTTTATTGTTTTATTTGGCACTAACTTCCGGATGTTGCCAGGTGGTAGGGCATTTGCCCAACTGGATGGCTGCCACCCCTGGTCTAAAGTATGCCACCATAACAACCTTGAGTTGTGTTCCGGCATTAGTAACCAGGTTCCAGTCTCTTAAGAGAGCAGCAGCGCATTTGTAGCATCTTTGTGTTGCAAATTTCTATAGGCGATGGTAACCGCTTTCCATCAAGTGGGCCGTCTGCCCGTCTGCTGAACTCCTACAAAAAAATAATGTTGTAGAATAGTTAATTATGTAGCTTACCCTTATTTCTGAACGATAAGTTATTTTAAAACTTTTATTTCTGAACGATACAAGCGGCCATTTCCTAAATCGAATAACAATTTTGTTATATTTTTATTAATTCAGTGACTACCTACTATATACAAAAGAGGCGCTTCGTTTGTATATAGTAGGTAGTTTTATATAATTTGCCATAATTATACGGCAATAATTCGACCATAATAATTAATTTAAATTATAAATTTGAACATTATTAAGGGTCTATTTGAACATTATTAAGACTATACTTCTATAATCACAGATGTCGCCAAGGCTGTTAATGACACTGTTAATTTTGACTTTAACAATGAACAAAAATATATGCGTGTGTGTGTGTCAAATACATGGTAGTGTGTGTAATGTTTTTTTATTGATTTAATGTATTTTTATGCATAATTTTTTAAAAGTATAGCATTCTGGACTCCTTTTTTATATAAACTCGCGTAATTTTCGTAAAAAAGGATACAAAGTTTTTGCTTCACGTAACAATATTGTTACGAGTTACAGGACTCGAATTAAAATGCCTTTGGAATTACCTTAGAATTTATTAGAACTATACATACATACATACATAACTTCACGCCAGGTCCCTTGCGGGGTAGGCACGAGCAACAGAGCGCCATACAGGCTTATTCTTACACACCTCACTTGCTTCTTTGGCATTCATAGCTCTTGTCATGCACGCTCGTCTGTTCTCAAGGCTCCTGACATCACCTTCTGCTAGTACACGATCAATTTGATCATGGAAGGTGTGTCGTGGCCTTCCGCGACTTCTGCATTCATCCACTTTTGCATTGTATATCTGTTTAGTCATTCTTTCATCATTCATTCTTTCCACATGCCCGAACCACCGGAGCATGCCTTTCCTTACCTTCACCCCGACACTCTCTTTCAGAACTAGAACTATACAAACACGTACAACACAGGTACAACTATAACTGGACACAACCAGTACAAACGTGATGCACGATTCAATAATACGTGCAAAGTCCGTCACTATATAGCTTATCGAATGTACACACGTCTTGCTGGTATCGTAATCGTCGCTAGACTGTCTCACCCCTTCGTTCGGGCATTGTTTTATACTAAACTATACAATATGTCTTGACACAATGCTCGACCGCATAAGAATAGAATGTAAAATTCATACCTGGCTAATGACTGTCATAAACGATTACAATACACAATACGATGTTTTTATTACAAATTTTAAACACAAAGTAAGCAAAAGAAGTCCACATGCCGAAAGGTAATAAACTGCAGGCGTGCATTAACTTTTGTTGGAGTGTAACAATTAATCTACATATATAAAAGAAAGTCGTGTTAGTTACACTATTTATAACTCCACAACGGCTGTGCCGATTTGGCTGAAAATTGGTGTGGAGGTAGCTTAGAACCAGGAGATGGACATAGGATACTTTTTATCCCGTTGGAACCGGTAGGTGGCGCTGAGATAGGTTTCTAGAATCCTCCCAATCACGTGGGCCGATTTTGGTGATTTTGTTTTTGTGTTTGAGTAGGTCCCCGGATGGTTTAAATTCACAATTGGAACCGGTAGATGGCGCTGGGATCGGGTCCTAGATTTTTATTTTTTCCGAGCAGGACAACGTCTGTTGGGGCCACTAGTGATATATAAAACAATGAATTGTTTCTCTTTTGAATGCCGTCAGGTTATAATTTATTCGACTGACAATTTTATCTGATGGTTGAAAATCAGCCTTAAGTCTTTCATCTTTAGTTCTTCTTAATATTGTATATAGATCACAAGGTGCCCTTATTTTCGATCCAACAAGCCACATTACGTTACATCATTAAAGCGTGACGACGACCTTAGACGTAGGGTCGCTTAATGGCCTTTGAACCTCATATTGACCTTCCAAGATCGATCAGTGTGATTGGTTTTATAGCAAAACAAGATCCCAAGGTCTTTGGCCAAGATTTTGTTGGTGGATTGTGACGTCAAAATTGAGGCGTGGTTACATATCCACTCTTTTACAATGCAGGCTGTCAAACTTTGGAATGCGCTGCCTCTTACTGTCAGAGAGGCCAAAACATCGCCTACGTTTAAGAACGCACTCAGAAAACACTACTTTTCCTTAAATAATTATGCCTAATTCTTATATTATACACTATTTAATATATATGTTTATGTATTTAATTTATAAAGTAGTTTAAGTATGTGTATTTAATTTCTAAATTATGTAGTTTAAGTATGTTTATTTATGATATACTTAATGATGTGCACCACCTACATTGCCAGATTAAACTATTCCTTAAGTGAGTCTGGAAGAGATTGCTTTAAGCGATAAGGCCGCCTACTGTTTCTACCATTGTAATTGTGTATTTTGAAATTGTATATTTGGTGAGCAATAAAGTGTTATCTCTCTTTTACATGTAATAAAATAAACTGAACACAGTACAAATCTATCGCGTCTGCCAACATGAAAACAAAATGTAGTGAATACCGTCTATATACAATTGTGAGATTTTGAATTATAATCTGTACGCAATCACTATGCATTAGAGATAAACAGTCCTACATAAAATTATGTTAAATTATAGAGAACTACTTACTCTATACAAAACAGTCGCCAGGCAGGCAGTTAGACGATGTATATAATACTTATGTATACTACCTTTGACAAATATATTCTGTTTTATTCCTGCCACGGGTTGTCTGGAAGAGATCGCTTCTTAGCGATAAGACCTGCACATTTAGAATATTTTTAGGCTATAAGTTCATTTGTGTTTTTTGTAATGGTGTACAATAAAGTGTTATCTCTCTCTCCCCTCTCTTTCTTTTTTTTTGAAGTGAAACTTCGTATAGACGGGGTGTATTAGGATTTTTTCTATTTCGAAAAAGCGTTATGGCCGCGTGGAGGGGGTAGAAGGTATATCGCGTGGTGAGACGCGGCATAATTTTAGAGTTGACTATGGATTTTTTTAGTTCCGGATCGAATTCAATTTTTTTGCTTGATAAAATAAAATATGTTTAAATAAAAAAATGCATTCATTACAATGTACCTACTCTAGCCCAATCATAATTTGCAGTAAACCTGCGAAAAATCGAAATGTGTGCTGGGACACATTGTAGATGTGTAACGTCAACGGACAAGTGGTTGAACCCGCTTACCAGACTGACCCCCTCAACTCCATCCAGCGTCGCGCCGTTCGTATCGTCGACGATCCCATACTTACAGGCGGTTTAAATTCGCTTAGCCTTCGTAGAGACTATGCGTCCCTCCGGGTATTTTACCGCCTGTATAGCGGGGAGTGTTCCAAGGAACTGTTTGATCTGGTGCCAACGCCTCACTTTTACAACCGCACCGCTCGCCAGCGACGAGATATTCGCCCCCATTCTACACAACGGTGCTCTAGAACATTTAGTCCGCGTATAACAATGATCTGAAGGTAACTTTCTGCCGCAGTTTTCCCTTTGCGCTATGACATGGGGTTCTTTAAGAAGGGCGTTATAAAATTACTTAGAGGTCGGCAACGCGTTGGCGAGACCCCTGGTGTTGCGAACGTTCATAGCTGACGGTAAACACTTTCCATCAGGGGGCCGTCTGCCTGTTTGCCTGCTTCAGGCTATAAAAATAAAGTAAAGTGGAAGAACGAATCGCCACGGACATGTGGAAAAACGAGTCGCAACAATTTTTTATCTTTTAATTCTGTTGCGATTCGTTTTTCTACTTGTCCGTTGAGGTTTCACTTCTACTATGTCTCCCAGCACACATTTCGATTGTTCTTTCTATGTTCACGTGATATCACACCGTTCGAGCCGACCCTAAGAGCTGCAATATGTATGTATAAGTTGAAAAACGAGAAAAAAGTAGCCAACTTACAGTGTTACTTAGGTACACTATAAAATAGCATATTGATGGGTTGGTTTAATAAAATTTTCTACCTTAAACTTTTGTGGTGGTAATAAAAATCAAAAGAGGCCACAAGGCCTCAAACATTTATTTCTAGTCTCGTGGAAGTATTGATTTTCTCTTGAATTTTGTTCAACCAATTAGATGGGTTTTGCACGCCCACTTAGTTTCGACAAGAAGCCACGAAAGTTATTGAGCAGTCATGTCTGCTTTTGGATGCGGTATTATAACTTCCGGTCTTGTTTAAAGTATTTTTTTTGCAAATAAAGACATTAACTCAAAAATATACATAAACTAGCTGCCCCGGCAGACGTTGTCCTGCTCTGAAGAAATAAAATTTAGAACCCGATTGCAGTGCCATCTGAAGGGTCCCATTGTGAATCTAAACCATCCACGAATCCACTTGAATACACACAAAAAAATTCATTCAAATCGGTCCAGCCTTTTAGGACGACTTCACTCTCAACACACGTACAGAAGAATTATATATATATAAAGATTATAAATTAGTACAATGAAGAAAATTTAACTTAATTGCGTTCTATCTATTATATAATCCTTTTAGACTATAAGTAAAATAGCCAAGAATATCGAAGACTGTAGGTAAGGTTCCCAGAAGACTGGCTACGTTATCTCACTTCTGCCTGCCAGAATGGGATAGGCGGAGGGAGAAGTAGGACATCGCAACTCTTAAAGAACTCAATTTAGCAGGCAGGCTGACAGCTCGCCTTATGGAAAGCGGTTACCATCGCCTATGGACATTTGTAACACCAAAAGTGCTGTCAATGTGCTGCCGCTTTCCAAAGGGGGAGTGGAACCGAGTCTCTAATGCCGGAATACAACTCAAGGTTGTTATGGCGGCATACTCCAGACCAGGAGTGGTAGCCATCCAGTTGGGCAAATACCCTACCACCTGGCTGTGGGTTATTTTATCGCGTCTTACGACAGGCCAACCCAACGCAGGCAATTGTGTTCTTTCTCCATCCCTGCATGGATAACTAATCTTAATTATATAAGTTATATTATATTCTCGTATTAATCTCTTAAGACTATAGGCATTGAGCCCAGATCACCGTCATTTATAGGTAAAGTGTCTAGAAGGCTAGCGAGGTTATCTCGCTGAATCGCCATATTGATGCTTTGTTTAAGGCAGGCACTAGCCCTATGATCACCTATCTTCAATTTCACCTGAAAGATTCTTTTAATATTAAAAATATTTAGATTTCAGTTTGCCTGTGTATTAGAGCATTATGAGAAAACCACATAATGGATTTAAATGAAACTTGACATAGAGTTTGTTTATATATCGTATCAACACTTAAGATACTTTTTTATCCTTTTTTTATTTATTTTGCAGGAGTTCAGCAGACAGGCAGACGGCCCACTTGATGGAAAGCGGTTACCATCGCCTATGAACATTTGCAACATCAAAGGTGCTACAAATGCGCTGCTCCTCTCTTAAGGGAGACTGGGACCTGGTCACTAATCCCGGAACACAATTGTTATGTATGTGAACCAAAAAAATAGTTATAACAAGTAGGTAGATAGAAAAATCATGTACATTCATTCTTGCAATAGAAAGTATTACGCCCAGTCGTTGTTTTATTGAAAAGCCCTAAAAAGATATTTAGAAATATCTCTCAGTGGCGACGAGGATCAAAAACGGACCCTAAATAGTGCACTAAATCAAGTTTATATAGTTGTGACGTTAAGTAATTATAATTTTAACAATATGTCTATTGGAAAGATAAGTGAGTTTCAAGTGGCAACAGATGACTGGAATCTATACGTGGAGCGGTTGGAACAATATTTTATTGTAAATGGAATCAAAAGTGAGTTATATGTATCGACACTTATAACGGTAATGGGAGCCGAAAGCTACGAATTGTTGGTAAATTTATGTACGCCGCGTAAACCAAGTAGTATGAAATTTGAGCAGTTAACGGCCATCATGGAAAAACACTTGCAACCAAAGCCAAGTATATTAGCAGAACGTTTCAAATTCCGACAACGTAAACAACAAGAAGGGGAGAGTATCTCAGAATATTCTGCCGTTTTAAAAAAAATGACGATGTCTTGTGACTTTGGGTCTTGGCTAGAAGAAAGTATTCGAGACCAGTTTGTTTGTGGTATCAGCAGCGAAATAATACGGCAACGACTGTTTGCGGAGGATAAGTTGGATTATGCAAAAGCCTATAGTTTAGCAATGAGCATGGAGGCGGCGGAGAAGAACGCAGCCGCAGTCGACAGTAGCATGCCATTGGGCCGCACACGAACAGGGGACGCGGCGGAGTGTCTGGCGATAACGAGTACAAGGCAGAGGGACGCTCATGGTGGAGATAGGCGGCCGGTCTATGCACCCAGGACACGTACGCGTAGCTATAACCGCCCCGCAGCGACAGCATCGACCTCGAAGTCGGATGAGCGGGCTCGGCGCTATCAAATGTGTAAGGTGTGCGGCAAGTATCATGACGAGGCTCGATGTAAGTTTGTGAATTATGTGTGCCGTGTCTGTAACAAGCAAGGGCACCTTCGGAGGATGTGTCCACTCGTAGCACAACCCGCTCACTGGCAAGGGGCCACATCAGACGAGCTTTTGAGGTCAGAAAATAATTTGGAGAACGAATCTAGTGACGAGGTAAATGTTACAATTATAAATAAATTGTCGATAGCTGAATGCACGCCTATCCATGTAACGTTAAATGTGCAAGGTAGAAAATTATTAATGGAATGTGATACTGGGAGCGCGATTTCCTGTATAAATTATGAAGTTTACAAGAAATTATTTAATACATTAGAAATAAAGAGTTGTAATTTATCTTTAAGATACTATACCGGGGAAACAATTAAACCAATAGGTGTTATAAAACCTTTGGTCAAACATAATGGTATTTGTAAAATCCTTGATTTATTTATTATAAATAAGGGCAAAACCAATTTATTGGGCCGACAGTGGATGGCTGAATTAAATTTAAAATTGCCTAACATAACCTATGATGATAATGTAACTATGAATAAAATAAAAAGTGAAGAGTTTAATTTTTCGGAATTCAGTTCCAGATACTGTTAAGTGTTCGAGGCGGGCCTGGGCCGATTCACTGGCGGCGTGGTGAGCATCCGAGTGCGCGACGGCGCGCAGCCGGTGTTCATGCGCGCGCGCCCGCTGGCGTACGCGATGCGCGAGCCCGTGGAGCGCGCGCTGGACCAGCTCGTGCGGGACGGCATCCTCACACCTGTCGACCACTCCGACTGGGCCACGCCTATCGTACCCGTGGTAAAGAAAGATGGTACTATTAGAATTTGCGCCGATTATAAACTTACTTTAAATAAGGTATTGGAAGTCGACCGTTACCCGTTGCCACGCGTAGAAGACTTGCTGGTTCGCTTGCAAGGGGGTGAACGTTATAGTAAAATTGACCTATCACAAGCTTATGCACAATTGTCTCTTGATGAATCAAAAAAAATACACGGTTATAAATACCCATAAGGGTTTATTTATGTTTAATAGACTTGTATATGGTTTGGCCTCTAGTCCGGGTATTTTTCAACGGCGATTAGAACAATTGTTTTCTGATTTACCCAAAGTAGGTGTGTTTTTGGACGATATAATAATAACGGGATCAAATACTCTGGAGCACATACAAACTTTACATAAAGTTTTTGAACGGTTGCAATTTTATGGACTTAAAGTAAAAAAAGAAAAATGTACATTTTTTGCAAAATCTGTTACTTACTTAGGATATGTCATTAGTAAAAACGGTGTACATACTTGCCCCGATAAAGTAAATGCTATCAATAATACTCCAACACCTTCAAATGTGTCGGAGTTGAGAGCTTTTATAGGAATGGCGATGTATTATGCTAAGTTTATAAAAAATGTGAGCACAATACTCGCGCCATTGTATAACTTACTTCGTATAAACGTCCCGTATGTATGGTGTGTTAAATGCCAGGAAGCGTTTGAAAATATTAAGCGGTTACTAGTTTCAAGTGAGGTGTTAGTACATTACTCGTTAGATCTGCCATTAGTGTTGACCGCGGACGCGAACGGCGTCGGCGTCGGTGCCGTGCTAACGCACATCATGGCAGACGGGGAGCGGCCCGTTGCGTAGGCGTCACGCTCGCTTACAACCGCCGAGCGGGCATATTCGCAAATAGACAGAGAAGCCCTGGCCATCGTGTTTGGTATTCGAAAATACCATCAGTATTTGTACGGCCGTAAATTTATTCTGCGTACAGATCATAAACCTTTGACATATATTTTCGGAAACAAGGTAGGGATACCGATTATGGCGGCTTCACGACTACAGCGTTGGGCGATTTTATTATCGGGCTATAATTACAATATCGAATATGTGACGTCTAAAAAGAATTGTGCAGACGCACTCTCACGCTTACCTCAAGGGAAACAACCAGATACGAAAGTCGAAGTAACATATTTAAATTTTGTTGAAAACTTTTTACCCGTTACGCATAATGATGTAAAAATACAAACATCGAAAGACAAAGACCTTAGTAAAATATTACTGTATGTAGAATCAGGTTGGCCATCATCATGCTTGGACGAAAATCTTAAACCATATTTCATACGACGCAATGAATTATATTTGGATTGTGGGTGCTTAATGTGGGGATATCGAATAATAATACCGTACTCATTAAGAGATACCATATTGAAACAGCTACACAGTAGCCACATGGGTATTGTTAGAACAAAATCTTTAGCGCGCAGCTATGTCTGGTGGCCAAATCTAGATAAGGATATAGAAAATATATGTCAGAGTTGCGAAACTTGCGCGGCAGAGGCAAGTGCGCCCCCACGCGCTCCGCCACAACCCTGGCCGTTCTACACACAACGTGGAGCAGGCTGCATATCGACTTTCTAGGGCCCATACGGGGTAAGACCTTTATGGTAATAATTGACACGTCTTCTAAATGGTTAGAAGTATTTGAAATGTTACGAACGACAGCGTCTCATGTTATAAAAGTTTTAAGGAGTTGTTTTGCTAGGTTTGGCTTGCCCATTGAGATAGTGTCTGATCAAGGTCCACCATTTACTAGTGCGGAGTTTAGAGACTTTTTAAAACAGAATGGCATTTCTCAATATTTTTCACCAACTTATCATCCAGCATCAAACGGTGCGGCAGAAAATGCGGTAAAATTGTGTAAATCAGCTATAAAAAAAGCCTATAGGGAAAACAAAGATTTAGATACGGCCTTGCAAACTTTTCTGCTAGCATATAGAAACACCCCGCAGAGTACAACGGGAGAGACACCGGCAATGCTTTTGCAGAGACGTACGCTTCGATCTCGTTTGGATCTGTTACGTAGTGAACGGTCACTCGAGGACAGGGTGCGTGCGTCACAGCAAAAGCAGATTGAGTATTCCGGCGGAGTATTACGCGAATTAAATGAAGGTGATACGGTTTGGATGAGAAATTACGCTGGTGGTGATAAATGGTCAAAGGGAGTTATTGAAACAAAAGTAGGTACACGGGAGTATCTCGTGGAGGACGGTAACGGTCGACCTATAAGAAAACATATAGATCACTTAAGGCGTAGATCTAGACTATCGGGGGCGGTCGGTTCGGGGAGTACCATTTCAAAGGATGATATAATACAGGCGGAAGTGGTTGGGCGTGAGGATGGAGCCCCGCAAGAGCGGGGGCCAGCGGATGTGGTAGAGACCGATAGGAGTCAAGGGGAGAGTAACAATGAGGGAGAAATTGAACCCACGGAACCACATGCCGTAATGCAAGAGCCTTCACCTCAGCCAGTGAGTCATGCCAACCGCAATCGGAAACCTGTTGTTCGGTTTCAAATTGATTAATTAAGATATGTATATAATAATATAATATAGTAGTAGTATAAGTTAAGATAAGTTGTAAGTTTAGTTGTTAAGTTGAAATTAAGTGGTGAGGTGTTATGTATGTGAACCAAAAAAATAGTTATAACAAGTAGGTAGATAGAAAAATCATGTACATTCTTGCAATAGAAAGTATTACGCCCAGTCGTTGTTTTATTGAAAAGCCCTAAAAAGATATTTAGAAATATCTCTCAACAATTACTGGCTGTAATGGCGGCATACTGTAGACCAGAGTGGTAGTTATCAAGTCGGGCAAATACCCTACCAGCTGTGAGTTATTTTATCGCGTCTTACGACAGGTCGTCCGGCCGCAGGAAATTGTATTCTCCGTTCCTGCCCTTCCGGTAACATTTAAAATACCGCATCCAAACATTGACACGCCTTCGTGTTTTCACCACCACGCCTACACTAAGCTCCTCCCAGCAAAGTAGGCGTGTCTGTAACATACTTCATATATGAAATAATATATAGAGAACATATATAGAAATAGACGTTTCCGGGAAACGACGGGATCTGACGCTAAGTCCTTTCAACATTGCCTCATTCAAAACCACTGTACATTTCTTGTTTCATTTCTGCATGTATCAACATATTAGGAATGTTAAGGTTGGTTCGAGACGAATAAGGGCACCTTGACTGGCTTCTATTAATTTAACCGACTTCAAAAAATGAGGAGATTCTTCGTCTGTCGTGTAAATATTTTTTTTTATGTATATTAAGCCATAACTTTCAGAAGTGAAACTTCTGTAGTTTTATCCTTGAAGGAATCCATGCAGAAAGAGGCGACAAAACAACCCACAGCCAGGTGGTAGGACATTTACCCGACTGGATGGCTACCACCCCTGGTCTAAAGTTTGTTGCCATAACAACCTGGAGTTGTGTTCCGGCATTAGTGACCAGGTTCCAGTCTCCCTTAAGAGAGGAGCAGCGCATTTGTAGCACCTTTGGTGTTGTAAATGTCCATAGGCGATGGTAACCGCTCTCCATCAAGTGGGCCGTCTGCCTGTCTGCTGAACTCATGCAATAAAAATTAAAACAAAGGATTGGGCGCCTGTTATCACGTGAAATTACATTCCAAGATGTATCTCCCTTCGAAAACACCTATTTAAGCAAGACTTGATGACACCTAAATTGTAGGGGCTGGTAACTAACTGGAATTCGAAAAACTTTGCCATGCGGGTAATGATAGTTGATTAGTCGGCTAACAAAACTTCAGATAGCTACTTGGCTAATGGGTGAATTGCCCACCAAACGACGGCTGACATATAAGCTCTAAACTCATCAGTTATCGCAGTAAATAATAAAACTACATTTTAACGGTTTTAAGCACGGTAATTTATTTGATTATTCTTCCGACGTTACGGCCACTTTCAGTAGCCTTGATCATGGAAGATAAAGTGTAAAGTGTCAATGAGTATTGTTAAAGTTTTATTTATCCTACTGCTAACTTGTTCATTTTAAATAGTTAATTTTATTTTTGTTTTTTATTATTATTTACTCTATGGGAGTTTTTTATATATATAATGAATGGGTTCGCGTTTGCCCGCCATTGCGCCTGATGTCAGGCGGAAATGCAGTCTAAGGTGGAGCACGCTTACCCAGAAGATACCTGTTCACGCGAAACTTAGACACCTAGATTATATTCTGCAGGAAAAACAGACGACGGTAAAGAGTTCCACTCTTCAGCGGTGCGTATGATGAAAGTGGAAGCATAGCGTTTCGTCCGCTTCGTTGGTATTTTCACCATATATAGGTGGCGTGACTGCGTACGTCTGCTTGTCCGGTGGTAAAATGATGAGCGAGGAACCAATTCATGTAGTTCCATGGCACACTCCCCGAAGTGTATCCTATAGAATACCGGCAAACTAGCGACTTTACGTCGATGATTTAGGCTCGGAAGCCTGTCATTGAATAGTCGGTTATCGCATTTCAGTATCCTAGCTTTTTTTCTATTGACTCGAGTGTCTCTAACTAGCATTTAGCTGAGCCATCCCAAAACTGAGAGCAGTATTCCATGCAAGACCGTACTTGTGCTTGATACAGATGCAGCAATTGAAGTGGTGTGAAGTACTGCCTCACCTTCAAATTCAAAAGTTTTTATTCAAAATAAGTTCCACTGGAGAACACTTTTTGAAGGTCATACACATAGGATAAAATTTAATTTTACTTCCTAATCTATGTACACCGCTTCGCAACGTGTTATCGCTGTTAAGGAGAAGCGGCAAGAAACTCCCCAGCAACACGTCTAGCTAAAAATTGTTATTCTTTATATTTGTTGTTCTATTTATATTTAAGTTCTTTTTTTAAGTTTTATACAGAATTATGTTACAGAATGACTTTTGAAGAATTAATGGAGTTGTAGCAAACAGTGCATATTCAATAAGACAGAACGCAATAAAAGGATAGAAAATATGATTAAAGTTATAAATATAAAGACATGCCGTATTTTTTTTAGCAACAAATATAGTACTTCGATAGAACCCCTAGTTTTTTGCCAGCCAGCTGAGCAACAGACTCTATATAGGAGCCAAAATTAAGAGATTGTGTTAAGGAGATGCCAAGAAGCTAAAGGCTTTCGACTATCGGTATGGATACACCTCGGTAAGTAGGAGTAAAGTTGAAAGGACTCCTTTTTGGCAGAGAAGAGACACACCCGGGTTTTGGAAGCATCGAACTGGACTAGGTTGGATTCACCCCAATTGGAGACTGCCTTCAAGGCCTAGTTCATCCTAGTAATCATTGACTCCCTCAGTGACTGAATCTGGCCGCTACTGGCTCGCGCGTTGGATGTATAGCTCACTACAACAGTATTGTCGTCCGCATACCCCAAAATACCGGGTTTCAGCAAGTCTTTGTTTTTTTTTTTTATCACGTGTAGGTTCGCGTTTGACCATTATCTTGCTCGATTTGAGCGGAGATATGGTCTAAGATCGAGCACGCTTACCTATTCACACGAGACTTGAAGACACCCAGGTTGTAGGTTTCGGGAAAAACAGACTCCGGCAGTGTATGTCCACCATATAGCGGTGCCGCATGCCAGTGCGTCTGGTTGTCCGATTATGGAAGGGAGACGGTGGGATAAGATTGAAGAGCTCCGATGCACACTCTCCAAAATGTATCCGGTAGAAAACCGACAAGCTGGCAACCCTGCGTCGATGTTCAAGACTTTGTAATTTGTCCCTAAATAGCTGGTCGTTGCCTATCAGCTTCCTGGCTCTCCGCTCAATCGATTCTAGTGCCTCGAGTTGGTATTTAGCTGAGCCATCCCAAAGATCGTCGTTTATATGCAACACAAAAAGTGTAGCATGTAAACTAGAGTGTATGAGTTCAGCAGACAGGCAGTCGGCGCACCTGATGGAAAGCTGTTAACATCGCCTATGGATATTTGTAACACCTGCTTTCCAAAGGGAGATTGAAACCTGGCTACTTATGCCGGAACACTACTTAAGTTTGTCATGGCGCCATACTTTAGAGCAGGTAGCCATCCAGACGGGCAAATATCCTACCACATGGCTATGGGTTGGTTCGTCGCCTCTTAAGACAGGCCGCTCCAACGCAGGCTATTGTATTATTTCTCCGTTACGGAGATTATACTAAAAGGCAATATATTTATTCTCACTGAACACAAACATACATATTATCACGCCTATTTCCCATTGGCGTAGGCAGGGACTATAGATCTCCACTTGCGACGATCCTGACAGACAACTTTCCCTTCATCTACTTTCATTAACCTCTTCATACATGCACGTTTATTTGATATGCTTTTTACCTGACCTCGTTTTAACACTTCTGTTATTTGATCATGGTTTGTACGTTGTGGTCTTCCGGTACCAACTTTACCATTCACAATACTGTCGGACACTTGTATTGTGATTCTATTTTCATCCATCATCTCTACATGCCCAAACCACCCTAACCTTTTTCAACACTTTTTATTACATCTTCTTTCTAATCAAAGCGTTCCCTTATTACACTATTCCGTATCATATCATTCATGCTTATCTTATACTAATATATAAAGCTGAAGAGTTTGTTTGTTTGAACGCGCTAATCTCAGGAACTACTGGTCTGATTTGAAAAATTCTTTCAGTGTTAAATAGCTCATTTATTAAGGAAGGCTATAGGCTATATACCATCACGCTAAGACCAATAGGAGCGGAGCACCGATGAAGAATGTTTCAAAATCGGGGATTTTTAACTTACCTTTTTTTACTATTTCACGCGGATAAAGTCGGGGGCAGAAGCTAGTCTAAAATATACTTGTCAAAGCTCTCATTTCAACTGCATTTATTCTACTTTCATGCTTCATCTGCCACACCCAATGTTCACTGCCGTACATTAAGTGTTGGCACCAACACCCCTTGATGGACAGCCAAGCGTGCCTTTACAGACATTTATTGACTTTTCATAAAAGGGGGCGCTCTATTCACCTTATTATCTGCAATTACTCTTCTTCCGATGTCACTTTCTTCATTCCGTCCCTGATAAACATGCACACACGTCTAATATTAGCTACATGTCATTGCGACGCCGAAAGCGTCATGCAACGTCTATAGTTGACCATGGTCTAACATTTTCGTAATAGCAAAAAACGAGCACAAATGGGATAAATGCGCCATTTAAAGGCCCCTCACCTCAAGAAAGCGGTCAATAAAAGTCTTCGACAGAGTATAATAAAATATTAACGCAGCCTGCCCACCCCATACGGGCCGAGTCGTAAACATACGGGTAATGTGACTTCGGGGCCATACGGCCGAGTTATGGCGGGACAGACAAATAGAATTGTATTTGTTTATATTGACGTGTACTACAAATGTTGGTTTTACTACGGAGGAACAATAAGAATCGACCAGAAGGTCTAAAGCGGTCGTGTAGGACCGGAGAAAGAATACAATTTCCTGCGTTGGGGCGGCCTGTCGTAAGAGGCGACAAAACAACTCATAGCCAGGTGGTAGGCATTTGCAAGACTGGATGGCTACCACCCCTGGTCTAAAGTATGCCGCCATAACAACCTTGAGTTAATTCCGGCATTAGTGACCAGGTTCCAGTCTCCCTTAAGAGAGCAGCAGCGCATTTGTAGCAGCAATGGTGTTGCAAATCTCCATAGACGATGGTAACCGCTTTCCATCAACTGGGCCATCTGCCTGTCTGCTGAAATCCTGCAATAAAGAAATAAAATTAATTACAATAATTTAACGGCAAAAGAAAAGGCGGCCTTATCGCTTAAAGCGATAAGGTAAGATAAGATAAGATAAGATCTCCTCCAGCCTGACTGAGAGGAGACTTTTACAACTCATGTCTAGGTATAATTAAATTAAAACGAAGTGAAATAAAAAATGAAGAACAGTACAATGTGGACAGTAAACAGCTAAGTTAAGAAGAATAGAATATGTAATGTAATTTCAGTAATTATTATAATAAAATATGTATTTTATTATAATAATTACTGAAATATGAGACCCACTTAGGTGACATTTGAAGAGGGGCTTTTTTAGTCCAAAGTATAAAAACAAGTGTAGTTTTTTTTTTTTTTATTGGAACTTAAGCCATTTGGATTTTATTTCATTAAGTACTTAATATTGTACAAAAAATATATAATTTTACATCCAGCAAGGTCTTTATTTTTTATTAATTGGAAAATAAAAGATAAGTTTTAGGTAACCCATTTCATTTCTCATAGAACAGTTGCAATACAATTCAAAGTCAAGTGTAGTGAAGAAATTACATAAAGAAATCTAATTGGAATTTTGTATAATTCCAATTAGCTTTAGAGAAAATCAGGTACATAATAAATATACATAATACATACATACATAACTTCACGCCAGGTCCCTTGTGGGGTAGGCACGAACAACAGAGCGCCATACAGGCTTATTCTAACACACCTCACTTGCTTCTTTGACATTCATAGCTCTTGTCATGCACGCTCGTCTGTTCTTAAGGCTCCTGACATCACCTTCTGCTAGTACACGATCAATTTGATCATGGAAGGTGTGTCGTGGCCTTCCGCGACTTCTGCATCCATCTACTTTTGCATTACTTATACTATATACTTATATACCCTAAAAATACCTTGTCTGTGTATAGTCCTCTCACGGGACTCTACAGACATGAATATTTTACATGTTGACATGTCACTGTCGAGAGGATAAACAAATGGTTTTTGACAGATACATTGTTTTTTGTTTTTGATATTGATCGTTGCAACCGTCTATAGGCGATGGTAAGCACTTTGCACTACGTGGACCGCCGTCTTATTTGCGAGCCACGCAATAAAAAATAAAATCGTGGACAAAAGATAAAAAATTGCATTACATAAAGAAGAAATTAATTTAAGAAATTTAAGTCTCAAGAACAACACTAAAATCGCTTCTCTCCGCTAAAACCATATGCGTTCCCGAGGGAAGTTGTGTTCAAGAAAATAGATAAAACTTTACTAATAAATAAATTTGTCCCTCAAATTCCCATTCTGAGAGTTAAGATTTTAATGTAATTTTATTTTATGGGGGTTTCTTATGATATTGTTACGACTGTGGTCCCGACAAAAAAAAAAAACCTCCTGCATATATGTAACAAAGCACATTTATTACCCGTCGGCATTTGAACTAATAAAATTTAGATTATTATATGGTCGTCTTATTTTGTTTACGTTGTGTTTAAAATTTATGATTAGAAAACAGCCCAGTGTTGTATTGTAATCTTTTATGGCAGTCATTAGCCAGGTGTGTTGGAGTAAGATACGGGGACATTGCAGTTGCGTAGTATACAAGGATGACCTGATGGAGGGGGAGCAGTCGAGCGATAACCACAAGCGAAGCAAGGCATGTGTGCTACAATCGGGAATCTAATAAGTGACGGACTTTGCGTGTTTTATGGAATTACGACCTTCTGCATTAGGTTTGGACTTGTTCTGTTCGGTTATATTTGTACCTGTGTTATACGTGTTTGTATAGTTCTAATAAACCCTATAGTAAGTAAGTTCTCCAATGGAACTAACTTTGATTAAAAACTTTTGAATTTGAATAACCTACCCTGACCCAAGGCAGAGAAGGAGAAAATATTTTAAAAAAATCTAACGCTTCATATTTGAGAAATACACGCACTTGGCCTCTTTTTATTTATTTTATATTTCCAACTAACCCTAACATCAGTATTAATCTAAAATAAACAGTATAAATTCACTTAAATCTTGTACTCGAATACCCGTAATCCATCTCCAAAGATATATATAGAATACTTAAAAAACAGAGGGAATTTTTAATAGGGTTAGTTCACATTTACTGCATTTTCTTTTGTCATTTTTATCTTAATTTTCAGAGTAAAGCCGTCTAGGGGAAGCTTATCACGCTGCAGTGCGTTAGAACTTAATATAATAAAACTACGTTTAAACGGTTTTAAGCGCGGTAATTTATTTTTGTTATTCCGACGTTTCGGCTACTTTTCAGTGGGCGTGATCACGGAAGACAAAGATGTCAAGTGTCAACGAGTATTGTTAAAGTTTTATTTAGCCTACCGCCAACTTGTTCATTTTTATTATTTAGTTTTCATTTTGTTTATGGTTATTATTTACTCTATGGGAGACTAATCTAATTTTAGGTTTGAAGAGAAGAGAATCCGAAATTTAACAAACAAAGCAACTTCGTAAATGTATAATGATGGAAATGTCAATAGTTTCAGGCATATAAAATGTGGTTTACAAAAATCTGAAACTTCAATTTTTTCTATCTTTCTTTACAATAATGAAAATAACACAAAAATGAAAAGTAATGTTGAATCCAATGTACCCGCATCTTTGTAGGAATATAATTCAGATCACGTAAGCCGAATCGCTTCCCCGCCAGGTGTACTCATATACTTGCTATTTCCCGCGGCTGCACTCAGTCGGGCATCGAATTTAAATATACATACACCTTGTACGTGCGCGCTCATTACTACAGATACAGCGTGTTCTGAGTTTTTTACTCAAATAAATTTCGATCTAACATTAATAAAATCAAATAATTTATTTACTCAATAATATGTCATAACTACCATGAGTTATGTTATATTATTTGATATATCGTATTATATCTTTGCTCATCAGGCATGCAAATAGCAGTCACAAAAGATTACTTAATCAATTATAGTTTAAAAAACCAATTTAAAATATAGACAGATAACACTTTATGGCTCACCAAAATAAACAAATACAAAATACAAATGCATAATTACAATATTTCTTGGCAAAACAACAGGCGGCCTTATCGCTAAAAGCGATCTCTTCCAGGCAACATAGCTTAAAAAAAATTCTTAACTAATCTGACGATGTAGGTGGAGTCGAAAAATATGACTGTACAATTTAAATATACATACTTACACTATTTTATAAATTTAATACATATAGAAATATGTTAAATGTATCTCTCAAAACAAAAATCATAAATAAATAATACATGATTCTTTCAAATCTATAATAATAAACTAATATATAAAGCGGAAGAGTTTGTTTGTTTGCTTGAACGCGCTAATCTCAGGAACTACTGGTCTGATTTGAAAAAATCTTTCAGTATTAGATAGCCCATTTATCGAGGAAGGCTATAGGCTATATATCATCATGCTAAGACCAATGGGAGCGGAGCACCAATGAAGAATGTTTCAAAATCGGGGGGTGTTTTTAACTTACTTTTTTTTAACTATTCTACTGGGACGTCGTCGCGGGTACAACTAGTCATATATAGGAGTTATTTTTATATTTTATTTTATAATGTCTTGTAACATCTATCTTTTTTCTATCTAGTCATGTTATACGGGTCGGAATATCAGTGGTCACTTAAGTGGTAGACCAAAAATGTTTCTACTCAGTCGAGAGAGGTTGTTGAGATGAATATTATGTGGTATTATAAATATGGATGAGGTGATAAACAAGTATATAAGGAGATCTTTGAAAGTCGCGCCCGTGACTGAAAAATTAAGAAGAAGACTGACTTAGTATGGGCTTGGGCATGTTATGAGGAAGGATAAACGTTATGAGACAAAAATAATGTTAATAAATAACCCGCTAAACCACAAATGTCGTCAATGTTAAACGTAAAAGTAGACAAAGAAAGAGGTAGTCGGAATGTATGAATTATTTATACTGTATGTATGACGTGTGATTTGTGGTATGACAGCGGGCGTGTGGCAGAATAGAGGAGTGTAGAAGGAAAAGACACTATGGAGACCACAAATAATTGGGAGCAGGTGAAATAAAAGAGAGAATAAAGGAATTTTTTTTTTTTAAATTTACCAAATTATACTTTAATTTTGTGAACAGCCTGTGAATGTTGGAAGCGAGTAGACTAGTATCGAAAGTATCCACCGAGTAAAGTGCTGTATTTTGTACTAAAATTATAGCATTGCTCGCTTATAGTGATGGGAAAAGAGGGATATTTAATTTATCGATATTAATATATTTATCGAAAAGTTTTCACAACTAGTACACTGCGTTTTAGAGTTTTAAACGCGTTATTTATCCGTGATCACGGCTACTGAAAAGTGGCCGAAACATCAGAATAAAAATCAAATAAAAATATCGCCCTTAAAACCGTTATAACGTAGTTTAAGTAAATATTACTGTTGTTGAAGATTTCATAACAGTTATACTGCCTGTCTTTATTTAACAAATGTGATCTTTGGAGCTATTGACAAAAAAATATAGTTATTTTATTATTTATAACAAGTTTTGTAATACTGGATCATATACCTGCACAGTGGTATTGTTGGTCATCATCGTTTATACTATATTCATTTTCACGGCAATATCATGTCACCCCTTGATATAAATATATTATTGTTTCCATTATTTATAAATTAATTTCAGTATGTGTATTTAATTTATAAAATATGTAGTTTATGTATGTATATATATACCTAATAATCTGCACCACCTACATCGCCAGATTAGGTTAAATTGTTCCTTAAGTTAGGTTGCCTGGTAGAGATTGCTTTAAGCGATAAGGCCGCCTATTGTTTCTACCATGACAATATTGTAATTGTGTATTTTTGAAATTGTATAATATTTTGTGAACAATAAAGTGTTATCTATCTGTGTAATGTACTTAAATTATGCATATAACTGACTTAACAATATTACTAATAAAAAAAATTCTGATTATTTGCAATATTTCCAGGCAAACAATAGGTGGTTATATCGTTAAAAGCAATCTCTACCAGGCAACCAAAATTAATGGTAAAACGAAGGTAGTTTTACGAAATCCCTAAAATATTTTTTGGAGTTTACTCCTGAAGAATCGATTTTTATATAAGGTCCTCAGTATGGTAATGTTATGGGAAGTGAAATGATACAAGCATTATTTCAAAAGCGTTACGTTTTTTCATTATACAATTTTGAACTATAATGCAATGAAAAACGATCTAAAATGACATTAAACACTGTAAGCGGCGTCTTGAAATTTGAAGGTCTTGGAACCGCTCTTATTATCATAAGATTTCTAACTTATTTTAAAACACAACGCACTTATCGAGTAAACGCTAGTCGTGCATCGGAGCAGACACACATTTTTCAAAATGGTTTTTATTTTGTAAATATCTTTATCGATACCGAATGTAGACGTTGCCCATCCATAGCCTAATAGTCGGTTAAGTGCCGTCTCGACTCCATAATATCGATAATGTACTGCACTAATTATCGTATACAACTTGTTTATATTGATAACACATTAATGCCCATCATTATATTTTAAGATACAGTTTAGAACAACACTAAAATAGCGATACGTATGGGCTGTAGGATAGACGCATTTTCAAGCAACTCTTTATTAGTTACGCGCTAGTTTTAATAATGGTCTCGTCGTGTTAGCAAGAATAGCAGAATGGATCACGTCAAAGCCCTATCTAGGAGGGTTGGGGGGGGGGGTCAAGCAGGCGACGGCAGGGGGAGGGGTTGGGGCAAAATCAAACTTCACAGATAAATACGCAACTCATCATTAACGCAACTTTGATCACTGAGACGTCCAGAACTTTTGTAGTGGAACACTAACAAGTCAATAGATGGCGCTGTACAATAATTAAGGTCGCAAACGATTCCCGTAACATACAAAGAATATATACAGATTTCGAACTTTAACGGATACGCCTAGACTTGCGAGGAACAACACTGGTCTCGCTGGAAGATCTTCCTTTGAGACGGGCGAGCATTCTATCTCGCTCTTGCACCTGGTCGGGACATCCCTAAATTTTTATAAGAGTTTCGCGGGGCGTGTAGACATAGGTTAAAAATGACAGATGCACGTGTGTCCATCAGTGGGTGTCTGATGGCTGAAATGATGATGATGAACTAAAGTAAAAATATAGGAATTTTTTTGAGGGTAAGGGGGTTGGATCTTGTAGTAAAAACGGGTAATCCGCTATTGACAGAGGATCTATCAAGAATCTATCAAGAAAGTGAAGTAGACAGGAGGCACAACACAGTTTGAATTTTGATAACAATTTGCACAGCATTTGTAAGAGAGGAACGTGAGTGGCGCGCACGTAATCGTCCCGCCGTAATAGATGGACGACGGATTTGTCCGCTAGGTGGCGCTGCATTTTTGATTGACGAATTTTGGCATAAGGAAGGAATTCGGTAGTTGACAATTTTTGAGAAACAGGTTTATTTTGAGCCTTATGGTCTATTTTAGCCAAAATATTAATATTTCAGCAAAAAAACAACATTAACATATTTAATTTAGCAATTTTATAAATATTTTGACATTTCGTCATAAAAACGCGTCAAGCTGTCATGGTGTCTCGCATGACGTCACAGTGTGCAAAACAAACATCTGTTTCATTGAAGTGTTATCTGAGAAGTCATTGATAACTTGTTGTGTTTTGCACGCTATGACGTCACGCGCTCTGACCGGCGTTCATTGTCACGTGGCTAAGTGCTGCAATATAACAATTTTATTTCTCAAAAATATCAATTAACATTTAATATTTAAGTTAAAACAATTTATTTTTTTCATATTTAGATCGTAATCTACGATATATATTAAAATCAGCCTATATTTTTCGTACTGTCATGTACCGTATTTCCAGCTGATAGCGGACCCTGGGCGTCGGAGTGAACGCTCCGAACGCAACCGGGATTTAACGCTCGGATGATGATGATAATGGAACTGTCAGGTGACCGGTTTTCTATCGGACTATCCGGTTTTATTTATGTTTGTCCGGTAGTAAAATCTTGGTAAACCGGACAAAAGTGATCCCACTTGTTTCAATTTGATAAGTCAACTGAAGTGATTTATCTATACAGACAAGTAAAATTGAAGTGTCTGTTTGTAATGCCAAATAACAGCTTTTTACTAATGTGTATGAAAATGAAAACATATACGGTAATTATATAAAAAAATCGATCTTTTAAATGTTTGCCTGTCTGTCTGGATGTTCTGGCTAAACTCTAAAACGGATGGACTGATTTTGACGGGACGTTCACTGGCAGATAACTGATGTTGTAAGAAGTAACTTAGGCTACTTTCGAGTTCCGCGAAAAATAATTCCACGCGGACGAAGTCGCTGGTACAGCTAGTACTCGTATAAACATAAAGTTGAACCATTCAATGTCATGGAATGTAGTCGTATTGAATCAATTGGGTTGGATTTGATTCGATCACTTTGGTTGCTTCACTTAAATTGAAAAATATACCATGGAAATTGTTCATTTCGTAAATTTCATAAAATCCTGATTTTTAGTATTATTAGATCAAAATAATCAAAACAAAAAATCAAATTTAATCAAAACCCAAAACAAACTAATCCCAAGGCATTCCTCAGACTAGTTAATAATACAGACTCCGCCTGCATTTTATTGCACACTGAAATCTAATATTAAATGGTTAGAATGCTTTTACGATATTGCAATGCACTTTATTACCAACAACGAACAAACTGACGTCTTACTTTGAAAAATGGATTTTCACTATTACACTAGGGTCGCCTGGGACTTTGTCTGTTAATCTTTACTATGGTTACACTCAGAGACGTTAAGGAATGATTAAAGGCATGACCTACGAAAGTATTTTGTTGTATTGGGTTGAATTTAAACCTTTTTTTGTTGTTTTAATCGCCGGTTCAACCCCGGTAGTAATAATAAAGCTTGTCCTATATTACTTAATTACTTAGAATCTAGATTAAAATTGTAAAAATTGTGTAGCCAGCCGGCACGGAGCAGATATCGCTAGAGCTAAGACTCAAGCTCCAAGGGTGGAAGTGATAAATGGCATAACGTTTGAAGTAGCTTCGGTGAACCTACAACCCACCACTCTATACCCCTTAGCCACTCACACCCATGTTGACCCTGTCTTGTATGACATTTTTTGGCGCCCATGCAGGGAGTGACAAGTCACCGTCTGCCTATTTTTTCATGTTCCCCGAACTTTGAGACGGGCAGACGCCATAGTCCGAATATTCCCAGACCCCTAGTACCACTAGCAGTTCATTCCAATAGCCCGGTACTTTTTGTTCTCATTTCCCACAATAGTCCTACACTGGCCGGGGCTTGTCCTTGGATGTTTTATATGGTGTAGACAGGGATAATCGCCGATCAGTGTCACTCCACATTTATATTAAATAATTTGTCTTAGGGGCCTCTACGCGTTGGCCTTACACGTGTTGGTAAAACATTACGTCGATTTATTTCTCCTCACGGCGTTTTCCACCATCTTAATACAAAAAGCTTCCAGCTCTGTCAACCCTTGTTGCAGCTTCTAGGTCTTACCTGAAAGCACTATTTCTTTTTTTATTGCTGGAGCACAGCAGACCAGCTGACGGCCCAACTGTGATGGAAAGCCGTTACCGTCGCCTTTGGACATTAGCCATACCAAAGGTCCTACCAATGTGCTGGCGGACTTGAAGGAGAAACTAGAGTTTGGCTACTGATGCCGGAACACAACTAGAAAGCTGTTATGGCGGCATACTCTAGACTGGGGATGGTAGCCATCCGGACAGATGCCCTACCACCTGGCCAATTTCAGGCGCTCAATAAGTAGGTGTTGGATTGTCCCCGGCATGTCTCTAGGACAGACACATGATGGATTATCCTTACATTTAAAGCGGAGTAGGTACGCCGCGAAGCTTCCATGCCTCATTATGGTTTGGGTAAGTACCGGTCTAGCCTTCCAATTACTTATTTTAAAGTGTTTCATTAAACCTTTTAAGACGGAACCACCATAAATTTGTCCTCGAGTGTCACACACGGCTAATTGGGAAGCACCACAAATTTGTGGTCAAATACAGATAATTGAAACGAACGTTGAACTGATTCTTTCTCCCTCTAAATACATTAAATTTGTATTAGAATAAAAGAGACGATATAATTCTCTTGGTTTTGGCACGGCAAGTGTTAACGCACATCACTAACCGACTCATCGATTATCGACACATCACTAGCAATCATACAACTTATGTGGCACATCACTATTACGATCCATTTTGTCAGCGACGCGCGCGCATATAACACACAGCACAAACAGAAATAAAAAAATAAGATAAAGACAATCCCCAACAGCAAGTTTGATAGCAGCTGGTAGCTTTGGATAAAAATTGTTAACTTAGTAGTTAAAATTTTAGATCTTGGATGTATAGCTACAGGGTCTTTGCCCATTGTGTTTTTCTTTTTCTTTTCGCATAGATGGCAGTACCGTTTTTTTTGTTGTTGTGGCTATATGTCTTTTTTTACTGTGCAGCAAATCTTAAATAAAACATATTAGTAGTTTTTCTCAGTTTATTTTATGAAGAAGCCCTAACCTGAACTTTGTACCCTCAAAAGGGTTAAGTTAAAATTAATATGGTGGAAAGTACAAGGAAAACACAAGGGTTCTTTTATTCCAAAATATCGAAGAAATACAAAAATAAAATGCACAATTGCATAAAACACATTTTTATTGCGTTTAAATGATTAAAAATACAACACGTAGGTAACAAACTACACATATAATATTAAATACAGATACCTGCATAGATTTGTTTATTAAATAACAATACCTCAGTTTTACAACTAAAATTACGTTAAAATGGTTTTTTACTATTAAATTTGTTACAATTAATTTATTGAGACTCAACTGGAATTAACAGTGCCAATATGCCTGACAAGGGCATCTGGATGACCATTAAAGAAGAGAGTAAGGTATATTAATTAGGATATTCAATAAAAACCAGAACGGACTAGAAAGGCTTGAAACCTTAAATATAACCAGTTTTTAATCAGTTATAACCGGTTTTAATCAACTACTTCGTTTGGAGTATTAAGTTTACTGTTTAAGGTTTACACTGTTATATAAACCTGAATTAACAGGTTTATTCCGCAATAAGAGGAAGTATCATGCTGTCTCTATCAACATGTTTGTTTGTGACTGAAAACTTGCTATACCACATAGCTGCCCTATGAAAGTGTGCGCCAAAAACCATTATTTTGCGTCTTAACCGGTATATTCAACAAAACTTATTTAATAAAATTTCGTTACCAAAAACCGGTTGATCAAGTACCACCTGTCCTTTGAAGGTGTACGCCAAAACCATTATTTTTCGTTCTTAACCGGTATATCCAACAAAAGTTACTAAATAAAATTTTGTTATTAGCAACCGGTTGATCAAGCTTAAGGTGAGAATAAACCCGAAAAAAGTTTTTCTGGGTTACAACCAGTTCGACTTTTTACCGGTTTCCAAGTCTTGGTTACGCATTACGTTATTACTCTCTTAGGTTTTTTAGTACTTAGTATTCTCTGTGCTATGGATTTAAATTAACTGCTTCTATCTGATCTAGAAGATTCTTTTTTACCCGCGCGACTTATACTTTCGGTGAATTGCAGAGAGTCGTAGAAATTCGCCGTAGTCCTGGTGTGCTTTTTTCCGAAAATTTTGATAAACTTAGCTAGTTTCCTTCTCGGCTGCCTCTTCTTCTCGTCTCTCTTGTCTCTTGTTATAATGCTATTGTTTTTCAAATCTCTCTTGTATCTCAGTGGGTAGTAATTTTTGTGAATTTGAAAAGTCTGAAATCACAAACAATACATCATAAAAATAATCGGTAGACAAACATACAATAGTATCCTCAAAGAAAAGAAATTATGCTTATGTTATGGGTAATATACAACGGATTATTTTGGGCCCGATTACAGACACCCAGACTTACGAAATTTACCATGCCATGAATGGATGGTGGGAGTGTGGGTATCTTAGATCGGCCATAGAATGGGCCGTTGTATATTACCCGTAAGACAAGTGTAATTTCTTAGGTTGGGTGTTTACAATGCAAACATCGTCAAAGTGTCTGATAATGATGACACAATGAGAAGTGTTTAAATGAAATAAAGTGCATATGTGATGAAATAAAGTGCATATGTGAAGTGTGTAAATAAGATAAAGTGTTAATGTGAAAAGTTTATCTGAAATAAATTGAAAATGTAAAATGTTGATCGGAAATAAAGAATAAATGTGAAGTATGGTTTTATTGTATTTCACATTTACACTAAGTCGAACTTGAAGGGAATCGCCAAAAAATTCGAGTTATAGAGTTTTAGACTTATGGAAGTTTCGACTTAGCGAATTTTCTAAGAAAACATTCGACTTGTGGTAGAGGTCAACATTGATTCTAACTGATTTTGAGTTGGAGAGGTGAAATAAATAAAAATCTCATTTATTAGAGTCCAAATTTTTTTAAAATATTGCTATGTTCGAAATACAGAAGTCCAGTTTGTTTTTTTGAGTTCTAGACGGAAAATACTGAATTTGCTTATAGCGGCTCACTAATTATTTCGACTTATACAGGGTTCAGATTTCGAGTAACCGAGGTTATGGGCCTTGAAGTTAAGGGAGCACAACTTTTTTTCAAGTTTGGGAGGTTTCCGACTTAAAGAGGTTCTAATGTATTTTAATGAAACAAAGTGTTAATGTGAAGTGTTTAAATGATATAAAGTTTTATAATGTAGTGCCTATGTGAAATAATGACAGAACTTACATTATAATCGCTGTAGGAAGGTAACTTCTGAAGGAAATCCATTTGGTTCACAAGATATTCTTTGACACCAGCCATTTTGCTCTGAAATAGGAAAGCGGACAGTCGACTCCACTGGAATACTTTTATCATCTAAAATGTCGCAGATTCATAGATTTTGTACGAGTGTACATACTGTTACGAGTTACGCAGGACTTGAATTAAAATGCCGTTGGAATTATTATAGAATTTAATAGAACTATACAAACACGTATAACATAAGTACAAATATAACTAGACACTAATAGTACAAACTGCATGATTAAATAACACGCGCAAAGTCCGTCACTATATCACTCATTGAATCTACGTCTCGCTCGTATCGTAATCCTCGTTTGACTGCCCGACCCCTCCGTTCGGGCATTGTTTTATACTAAAGTGTATAACACAACAAAGGACCGCGTTCATTGAGTTAATCCGCACACCTGGTTAATTATTCCTGCGAACGGCCAACAAAGTCGAAAACAATAACAATAGGCTATTGTATAATCGCAAATTTTAAACACAAAGTAAACAAAATAATTCAAAATGCGGGAAGGGTAAAAAACCAGGTGCGCATTTCTTTGTCGGTATGTAACAATACTTATGACGTCATGGCCTTTATTGTTTGAACAGTACGACCTCGAATTCCAAGGAAGACCAAAAATAAAACTAAATTAAACACGCTTTCATAAAAAATCCAACTAAAAAACAGAAAATAAAATTTAATACATTTAGTTTCTGATGAATGGGGTCTTACCGTGGAGTGCAAAAAAGAAATAATTAATCAATTTGATTAAGTACAGTGTTTAAAAAAATGAATGTACATTATTGTAAAAAAGCGTGGGGTGTATTATAATATCTTAAAAAGCGCTTTGAATAAAACGAGCCCAAACACGAAGGGTCTATCTTGTTTAGTACAGGAGTTCCTATGGCCACCTTCCGACTCCATCATTAGATCAGCTCCATGGTACCATATTATTGCATTGTCACGCGATATAAACATACGAGCCCAAACACGACGGGTCTATCTTGTTTAGTACAGGAGTTCCTATGGCCACCTTCCGACTCCATCATCAGATCACCTCCATGGTACCATATTATTGCATTGTCACGCGATATAAACATACGAGCCCAAACACGAAGGGTCTATCTTGTTTAGTACAGGAGTTCCTATGGCCACCTTCCGACTCCATCATCAGATCACCTCCATGGTACCATATTATTGCATTGTCACGCGATATAAACATACGAGCCCAAACACGAAGGGTCTATCTTGTTTAGTACAGGAGTTCCTATGGCCACCTTCCCACTCCATCATCAGATCAGCTCCATGGTACTATATTATTGCATTGTCATCGACCTTTGACAGGTGTGCAAAGTTTGAATTAAATCTGATCGTTCAAAGTAGGACAAAATCGAGCTCAAAGGGGTCGGTTACAAACATACATACATACAGGTGAACCTAATAAAAGCATGTTAAAATAAAAAATAAAACTTCGTTTAAAAAAACCGACTTCAAAAACTAAAAAACTATTATTATTAATATATATATATTATTAATATATATTATCTAAAACATCTTAAAGTCGGTGCTTAGTAATTTTCAAAATATAGTAATTTTTATGTTTTACTTTGCACCGACTTCAAGATGTTTTAGATAATATATATAATATAAATAATAATAGCTTTAGAAATAAGTTATTTTATACATTTTAGTTTTTTAGTTTTTGAAGTCGGTTTTTTTAAACGAAGTTTTATTTTTTATTTGTTACTTTTTAGTGTCTAGCTATGTATGGGAGGACATACGAATGGTGCCGCGCTTCTTAAAAAATATAGGTTCCAAGAACTGGGAACAAAAAAATGTACGTAAAATGAAAACTACTGGGCCAAACTATGTCAACTTTTAGGGGACCACATGGCAGCTATTCCGCATCGAACAAAAAAAGAATCACGTAAATCGAATCATAAATCTCAGAGTAATCGGTGTACATATGGAACGAAGTGAAAATTATTTCCATGAAAAATGTTCATAAAATGAAAACTACTGGACCAAACTATGTAAAATTTTTAGGGGACCAATTGGAAGCTATTCCGAGTCGAACAAAAAAAGAATCACGTAAATCGGAGTAGATGTCCGTCATAAATGACGGAGTAATCGGCGAACATACATAAAAAAAAAGCAACAAAAAAAAAGATCCCGACGAATTGAGAACCTCCTACTTTTTTCGAGTCGGTTAAAGAGACGAATGGATCGTATGACATGGTGATTCATGGTGTGACAGAAGCCGTACGTCAGAATAGAGGAGTATGGAAGGGTCTCTTTATTCCAGTATTATTTCGACTCCGAAGAATTGGAAGAAAGTGAAAGAAAATAGATACTACCACCACGAATATTTGCATATCGTCGTCGTTAGCCATTCGCAGTCCACTGCTGGACGTAAGCCTCCCCAAGTCAGCGCCACTCATCCCTGTCCTCTGACTTCCTCAACCAGCGCCTACCGGCGACCTAGCATAGGTCGTCGCTCCATCGGGCTGGAGGGCGTCCGACACTACGTTTACTGAGACGCGGTCTCCACTCCAGGACTCATCTGCTCCATCGGCCATCGGTCCTGCGGCAGACGTGCCCACTGCCACTTTAACTTGCTAATTTTGCGAGCTATGTCGGTTACCTTGGTCTCTTACGGATGTCCTCATTTCTAATTTTAACCATAAGAGAAACACCCAGCATAACTCGTTCTATAGCCCGTTGAGCGCCTTGGAACTTGTGGACCAATCTTGCCGTCAGTGTCCATGTCTCGGCTCCGTAGGTCAGGATGAGGAGGACGCATTGCTCGAAGACTTTCGTCTGTCGTCGTTTGTACATAATATACAATAAAAAAACAAACTAAAAAAACGTATCATAATTTTTAACAAGTAGTAAGAATGAGTTATGACATAAATTTATTCTTTACAAGCTTTATTTAAATTGCAATGGATGTATGTATGTAAGTTCGGGTGGAATCTTGCAAGTTAAATGTGACCTACATCCCGGTTTCCGATTGAGCCGAAATTTTACACGCATATGTATATCGCATGACAATGCAATACTATGGTACTATGGAGCTGATCTGATGATGGAGTCGGAAGGTGGCCATAGGAACTCCTGTACTAAACAGGATAGACCCGTCGTGTTTGGGCTAGTTTTACTTGTCTTAGCTAGCACTCTGCTGCTCCATTATATCCTGGATCTCAAAAGCTTGTATTTAAAAACCTTTTAAAAAAAGCTTATTTTCATAATCACCTTGTCTTCTTCGCTCATCTGGTCGAAAAGCAGAATGAGATCTTGTACGTCGCGAAGTGTGCCCAAACAGTCTGACCTCTCAGGTATTATTTCTTCTTTCTCGCTAGACGGCGAAGACAGAAGATCTAGGTCATCTTTCTCAGTTGGTTTATCTGCCAGATATCCAATATTACATCAAGTTAAGAAAGAAGAGAAGAAGATGAAGAAGTTAAATATATAAGCGTGGAGGAACAGAGAAAGAATATCATTTTTCTAGCAATTCTGTCGTAAGAGGCGACAAAACAACACACAGTCAATTGGTAAGGCATTTGCCCATCTGGATGGCCGCGACCTTTTGTCCAGATTAAGCAGCTATAACAATCTTGATGGTGTTTTTTATCAAGGTATATAAGCGATTGTAACCACTTTCCATCAAGTGGTCCGTCACTTGTCATCCTGTCGGCTATACTCGTACTTCAGCAATAAAAAAAGGACTCACCATCATTCCCAATACCCATATCAGCGTTGACATCATCATTCCTGTAATACAGCTTCTGGCTTGGGTCCAGTTCACTGTCCGATTCGTTACCTGTCAGCCATTGGAGGAAGTTTTGCAAATCAGCTGGCAACCCTTAAAGGTACGATACATCGTTGAAAACAGTCCTTAACTGAGTCAATTGTGTAGAGCTTTCATCTTTGTAGGGAAACATACTTGGTGACAATGTCATTATTCTACCATCGCTACCAATACCATTTTAGGTGCTATTAAAGGAGAAGAAGACAACAATGTCAGCATTCGTAGCTTTTAAAAATATTGTTACAACCTAGGCACCGACAAAAACAAATTCCACGTATAGATTTGTAGAAGCACATTTATTACCCGTCGGCATTTGAAGTAATAACGAATAACATTGAAACTATTGTAATTCTTTTATGATCTACTTCTTTTGTTTACTTATTTATTGGCATACGTTTCTAGAGAACAGCCTATTGCTGTATTGTAATCATTAGCCAGGTGTTACGGATTTTAAAGTACAAGCTGATTCTAGGAAATTCGGTCCACGTTTCCGGGCGGGTACATTGCACTTGTGCAGTATAAAACGGTGGCCTGATTGAGGCAGGGAGGGCAGTCGAGCGACAACCACGATCAAAGCGAGACGTGTGCACTACAATCGGGAATCTAATCGTGACGGACTTTACGCGTTTTATTGAATTACGACCTTCTGCATTATGTTTGGATTTATTGTGTTCGATTATGTTTGTACCTGTGTTATACGTGTTTCTATAGTTCTTTAACTCTATAGTAAATCCAACGGCATTTTAATTCAAGTTCCAAGCAACTCGTAACAATATAAATTTTGTTAAGTGATTACAATAGTTCAAGGATATTAAAAACCTCAACTAGAAGCTCATTCGAAATGTTTATGATCCAAGAAAAACGTTCTTTGATAAATGTTTGGTACACGAGAGTAGTGACTGGTATACGTAATTTATAGTATTGTTATGTCTTGTTCTTCCATACATTTCTGTTATTTTAATATATGTCCCTGTTATGTGATGGAGACTCACGTAGACAAGTCTTCTGCTGAACTTGGTAGTCCACCAGATCCGACATCAGTTTCATCAGCTGACCCATCAATGATGTAGCTACAGCGTTTTCACGGCTATCTTCTCTCACTAAATTAATATGAAACATACCAGAAAATTAAGTTACACAATTTAATGAAATATTAGTTATAGCCAGATGAATCAACCGATCGAATTGATTTCATTAACCTTCCAAATTTCTCGTTTCCTTCACAGCAAGAGCAGCTTTCTTGCAAATTTCTTTCATATTTGCTGTCAATGCAGCAAAGTCTCTCTTCTCAACTTCCTGTTCATCCTGAATATTTTTTAAGACATTTAATTAAATAAAAATGACAAAAGCGAACGCCACAAATGTTAATAACTTGGCTCTTAGATAGGTACGTTGTACATAAAGATTAACATAAATCATTTAAGGAGGAGAGGTGTAAATCCAAAAATAGCTGAACTAGACAAAGTTGAGATTTAAAAGCAGGACAAAACTGAGATGGATAAAATTGTAAAGGATGACACGGCGATTTATGATGCGACAGAGGTGTTTGCCAAAACAGAGAGGACTGTCAAAATTAACTGACCCAGATGAATGGGAAGTGAAAGGAAAGAAAAAAGATGTATGTAGTAGACAAATATGTTATCTCGATGAAGAAGATCTATAAAACTGTATGAAATATATCTACAAATATATACATATATATACGTACATCATCACGAATTTTAATCATTCGTTTATCAATCTTGCTTTTCTTCAAGATTGGCATTGATAAAGTGTTCCTGCAAAAATATTGAGAGAATGGATGATAGAAGACGTGTGTATTAAAATAGTTAAAGAGTTGATGTGGGTAGATCGAGGAGCATTTGCAAATTGAGAGACGTTGAACAAATCTTAGGTAAATAGCACGTCAAAGCGGTAGAAATTGATGAGGATTTATGGAAATAATAATTAATACCTGATATTAGAAAATTTTAGTACATACCCACAACGGCATGGTACTATCATTGGTATAGATATCGTACATTCAGACTAAATTAAACAAAAGACCGACTATATAGTGTTTGTGCTCAAAAATATGAGTTTCTGAAGTATACCGTTCAACAGTTTATTACGCGACTCAAGTTACTTGGGATGGTTTATGGATAATATTTACATTGAGGATATTGAAAATGTCTCACCGGATAGTTGTAGTCGTTAGTGGCTTCACCGTCTTTTTACTGCTAAATTTCTTGCCAGTCTTTTTAATATCATCAGCTATTTTCTTAAGTTTATTTTCAATCCAAACTTTAGATGACTTGATAAAATTGTTATCTTTAATTGAATGTTTATCTCTTATATTTTCTATCGTATCAGATCTAATACCATATTCGTCATCGTATAAATCGTTCCAGAATATTAAACTGCTGTCATCAACATTTCTTTTAACTACTGTCTTATTTTTATTAATACTTTTTTGTTCTGCATCATTGTTTACTGTTTTTGTTTCTTTTTGAGGTTTAGTTGTGTTTGATAGTTGATTTACTTTGGCCAGTTTATCAGTTGATATAGTTATATTTCTGTTGGTAACTTTGAAATCTGGAAATATTTTGCATCTTTGAGATTATTATGCGTTAACACCATTGTAAGGCGCGGGTAAAACGGGTCATAACGTAGCTATATGTAGTTATAAATGGTTGGAAAAATTCATTTGAATTGTTACCTTCTGATTATAATACATCAACGATCGGAATACCTACATAGTTATATCAAATGCTGTAACCTACCAGAAAATATCAGACTATATTATTATAGACATAATCAAAACTTTTGATAAATTACAGATTTACGTACTTACTTTCACGAACAAGTTGACCACCGTCTCCTTTAATTTCTTTTTCATTAGTCAAATTATCTCGTGTATTCTTTTCTATAACTGTAGCATTACTTGTATCATCAACTGAGAGCAGTACTCTTGATCTATGCCCTATATTTCCGATCATACCTGTGCTAGAAATAGGATAGACGGCTTCATCTGTGACATTTGTAAGATGTGTCGTATTAGCAGTCGTATTTATAGTATTAGTTTCTGTATATTCCTCTGTTGTAACGTTCAAAATGTTGATGCTCCTGAAAATATTTTAAATGTATTATAAAAATATACAAATAATGCTTGTTTTGGATAATAACAACTCAAATATAAAATCCATTAGATTTGAATAAGTCGTTGGGATAGTCAAACTTATCAAATCTAAATGGGTTACAGACACTGTTGTGTTTGAGACGCTTCTTGTGCTCGTTTGTCACTCATATGACCTATCCTGGCCAATTCATAATGTTGTAGGTTAACGTGATGGCCTATGCAGTTTAATAGCGTAAGCGATTCTTATTTGTCGATTCTTAGCCAGGTAAATTTCATAAGTTAAGTACCTTTCTCAATTCTTAGGAGCTATTTATCTATAGATCTCTGAGTGTGACACAAGGTATGTAATTATTTCTAGTATAAGAGGCAGAGATAATATCTGTCATTGTGTCATTAAAAACATAAGTTATCTATATGTCAATTATAAGAGATTTAACTAAATAACTTTATAATAAAGTCTATAAATAATGATAAATTTATTTACATATTGATATCTTTACATGATTACCTATTGTTTTTATTTTCTGAAGTGTTCTCATTTACAAATATTCCATCGAACGAAGCAAAAACGCCTGACAGCATATGAAGAAAATCACCAATCTCAAAATCATTAGTTTCATTCTGAAATCTACTGTTATTGTTAAATTTTTGGTCTCTATTACTTATCATATTTTCTGTTACATAATTAATTTCAGTCTTGTTTATTTCTCTTTTCAATTTCTTTTTAGCGTTAAATTGTACTTTGCATTTATCTTCGCTTGCCACTGAATCTGTTTTATTGTTATCTATTAGCATGTCACTTTTTACAAGAGTTTTCTGTGTTTCTTCAGTTCTATTGGCTTTTAGACTTACGTTATGAAAATAGTTATTTATAAGAGTAATATTATGTGTATCACTAATATTTGTCATAATCTTTTTAGAAAGAGATTCATCGTTTTCTAAATCTGTTATTAAGAAACTATTACTGTAGTTATCAATAGTTGTATTTGAATTGTTAGTTTTATTATCCATATCTGAATTTATTTCTGTGATATTATTATAATTACTAGAAATTTTAAGTTCATTGGGGATCAGTCCAATAAATATGTCGCTCATATTGTCATCTTTGGGTTTATTTACTCCAATATCTGCATAGTTGTTGATTTCAAATTTGGTGGTAATTAACAAAGCGTCTGTTGTAGTCTCTGTATTGTTTTCATTATTTTCAAAATAAAAGTCACTAGTAACTGGGGTCTCTGCATTGAATTTTGTAGCTTCATTAGTGTCCGTGATATCATCGACTGGTGTATGAATATTAAAAGTATCATTAACAATCCGAATAAAATCATCCATACTGTATGTACTGTCTGTATTTTCGAATTTATTCTCTGTTGATTTCTCATCAACACTTTCGAAATTTTCCTCATAAAGCTTAGTATTGAATTGTTTATTTATATTTTCACCCAACAGCATATCGAGTAAAGCATTTAAGTCGATTCTTTTATTGTTATTAGTTGAATTTTTGTTGTGTAAGACAAAATCTTTAGTTTTTAATTGGAAAAAAATCTGCACGTCACTGCTGGTATTATTAGTATTTTTAATTTTAGTTGCATTATCAAGAACAGTTTTATTTGTGTTAAAAGAGTTTTCTTTGATTTTGTCTACGATGGTTACATTGTTAGTGATATTATCATTCGTTCTATTATTAAATGTAGTAATATACTCAAATATGAAAAAAGATTGATCTTCGTTTATCTCACTATCAGTGTTATCATCATTTTCTTTATAATCGTCTTCAACATCCTCGTCTCCTTCCGATATAGACATTAAAGTCCTTTTTCCTGTATTAAAAAAATCAGTTTTTAAGATCACGGATAGTATACTAGATGTTTTTTTAAAATTGATTGATGGCACGTATTGATTGTAATTTAATATCTATAACACTTTCAAATTACGTGGGTAGAAACGAAAACTATGATTCTAAAGCGGATGTCTCGGATATAACGAATATCACAGTAGACTGATAAAGATGAATCATAAAATTTAATTGGTATCTATAACCATTTACCATCAATTGGTTCGTCTTTAATTTTGCTTACTTGCAAATATTAGAAAAAGTAAATAAGTTATAGAGATCTCACCTTTCGCAAGGGTAAAAATCAGACCGTTCTCATTGGCATCATCAGTCTTGTAGGAGAATTTCTTTTTGAAATCATTGTAGCTTAGTGTTGTTTCAGTAGTCATAGGAGTGTAGATCAGCTCTGAAAATACATACCAAAGTGTATTATGGGAAGTTATTATTATATTATATTGTTCCGTCCTTGCCTAGTATAAAGTAGGTAAAACATCGCTCCATCAATTTTGCTGTCTACCCTCTTTTCTGTGCGAGGCGACGGCTAACGCAGCAGGGTATAGGCAGCCATTTCAGTCAGATTCCGAGTCATCGTTTGATAAAGAACACAACAACAAAAGTCAAGAAAACACTGCGCTGCGCGCTCATCTTTTCTTATCAACTGTTATGCCGGTTTACATTATTCCAGTCCAGCGATCGAATCCAGCACTGGATTGCTTACTGGCAAAATGTAAACCGGCACTGGAATGCACAGAATCCAGTTAGCATTCTAGTCCAGTAACTGAATTGGCTGTCTAGTTTTGAAGATAACTTCTTCGCCATTTTTAAATTCTTTCTTCGAAGCAGTAATCCGCAAAAACAACCAATACGTGGTTACTGTGTCAGCACTGGAATTACACTGGATTGGCCGTCTACATTATTCCAGTTGCACTGGATTGGTCGCACTGGATTCAAAAGTAGACCGCCAATCCAGTTACTGGACTAGAATTCTAACTGGATTCAGTGCATTCCAGTGCCGGTTTACATTTTTCCAGTAAGCAATCCAGGGCTGGATTTGATCTCTGGACTGGAATAATGTAAACGGGACATTATGAACTTCAACAATTGTGACCAGACCGGTCGTGCCTAGAACTCATACGATACTTGGACTTTGTGTATTGTTAGCTCCAATGTAATCTAGTGCCGTGTGCTGTTCCCGTATGTAACCAAGTAACCGAGCCAGGAGAGGGCGGATCTTAAGGTTGGTGGAGCTTCTACTTTACTAGTGCAAGGACCTAGGTCATATCTCTCTCATACAGTCTATATAAATCTAACCAGGTTATAAGCGCCCATACATACATACACATATATATCTAAGACAAAGTCGTGTTAATTACAGCATTTATGGATCAAATAAAAGAAAAAATGGGTGTCAGACTTGACTTGTGTCAGACTGTGTCTTACACAGAAGTAAAACAACTGGCCCATAATAGAGAAGATTGGAAGAGGCTCCACCGACAAGAGCATGCTCTTAAATGATTAAAGAATGAATGAATAACTCGAAATCGGCTCGACCAATTTTTATAATTTTTGTAATTTTCTTAGTAATTAATAGTAATAAGTAATAAGTATTAAAATATGATATTCATCAATAATAAAAATTATTAAAAAAAAAACATCAGTCATACCATAAGTCTAGCCATTCATTCGTTATGATCTCTCCCGGCCGATTTCGGTAATGGTGACTGCATTTAAACTCAGTCTGATTTAGGTAAAATATTTTTGTTTCTCTTCAATTGGGTCCCAGGACGGTTTAGATGCACGTTTGAACACCTCTTTAACGGTGGGACCGATTTTGATGAAATTATTTGTGCTTGTTCAAGTAGATTCCAGAATAGTTTAGATTAACAATTGGTCCCGGTTGATAGCGCTCCAATCAAGGGCAAGACAACGTCTGCCGGGAACAGCTAGTCGTTTATAAAGAGTACCTTGAAAATCTGCTACGGTGGGCAAGAAGCTAGAGGGGCTGGCAGCAACTTTACTGTTTTCTTCTTTATTGAACTTGAGATGCTTTTGCAAAGTCTTATATATTTCTAAGGGACCATCTTCACGGTATACTTGAGACGACGGTCGGAATTCGAATCTTATTCCTTCTGATGGACTACCTATAGAATTGTATTCAATTGTGAAAGGAGACTTATTTAGGAATGACAATCACCGAGTAAATAAATATAGTAATATGTGTAAATAGATGGTAACATTTTATTACACGTTTCATTCAAAGAATTAGAACAAGACATGTATTTTTACACCAAAGAGCTTAAAACTTTTGATTGATTTAACGTATAAATACAGAATTAATTTAAATAAAGGTTTCGAAGCTAATGTAGTCATCGATTATTAGAAGTTTAGAGAAGATATACTTTTTCTGATGATGATTATGTTCTTCTCGATGTCATATATCAAAGGAGTCATCTGGCTTATTAATTATTATTGTTAAGAGAGCAATTGAAATTAGTTTGATCATCACATTAGAAAGAGAAATGGTAGCAAGTTATTTTTTGACATTTCAGTTTATATAATCGTTTTATAAATTATGGTGAAATATACACAATCATATGAGATCAAAAAGAGCAATACTTAAAGAAGTTAGAACAGAATGTTTACCTTTTTTAAGCCGTTCCATTGAAGCAACATCGACAGAGAATTTAACTCTATGGTCCTTAGCCTTCTCTATATTGCTATTCTTCCCATCTCTTACAGCATCCTTTCTACCTTCTAAAACACCATAATCGCTATAAGCCTGTGCCATTTTAGATAGTCTATTATCTTCATTTACTAGATAATCTTCTAAATATTCCATATCGTTAAGATCTCTTTCTTCTTTGTTTTGAGTATTCTTCACCCTATAATTGCTTAGGGCTGCTTGCTTGATCACAGATTTAAGTTCTTCTGGATATAAGATTGGAGCTTTCCAGTTGGGATTATTGATTGAGACTGGGTTCTTGGTTTTCTCGTTTGGGAGTTGGTCCTGTTTTACCAAATAACAAATCACTAAAACTTTTAGCGATAGAGAAATGTTGACTATCGTTATTTTTAGAGTTGCGTAGCCAAATTACAAAACTAATGTATGTTCGACAGCATTATCCATACCACGTCTCTGCGTTTGTAATAGTACCCACTTGGTCCTACAATGTGTTTACCCTAGCTTTTATTTTTCTGCAATTGCTTTAGAACAAATATGTATGTACTCCTAATAATTTCATTATTATAATTACTATAACAAACCCATGTTGCCAGATGCACGAACAACCATAACAAAATCATAAGGTTTCTGTTACAACCATGTTCTTTGGCACAGTTTGTCACATCAGCAAAATTGCACTTATTGTGTACGTTACAATTCAAGACCATTACATAACGGTTGTGTTTTCGCATTTAATTTCTCATCCCAATGACGCCCGAAACACGTATCAACATCACATCATCGGCTAAAACCACTTGTTACATACCTTAATAGATCATAATTATAAGTGAGCAAGTATCACCTTCTTAACAAACAACACTCACATCATTCCTTTTTATTCTCTCAGCAACAATTTCAGCGTCATCATGAGGAGTTCCGTCATCAGATAGCACTTCGTTCACATCATTGTAAGCTAAATCAACATCGTCTTCTTCAACTTGCATTAGTTTTCTTAATATAGGATACTTCGGTTGCAGATCATCGATTATAGATTTCGTCTGTGTGTTCCTGTGTGATTGAAATCGTGTAAAATAAGTAAGGTTATACGCCTTCGTCGTCAGTGATAAGTAATTCATGATAAGCCATAAGCTATGAATGTGATACATATCCCGATTTTTTACTTTCGTCATCAATCTCCCACTGGAGAATTTATGCAAGTCATTGGATCCATCAAGCTGGACAGCATCCTACACTACATTTACTCAAAAGGTGCGATCTCCACTCAAGGACTCATCTGCTACATCAGCCTACAATCCTGCTATTGAGGCGACGGGCCCATTGTTACTTCAGTTTGCTAATTTTGCGAGCTATTCCCTAAACTTGGTTCCTTCACGGATATCTTCATTTCGGATTTTATCCATAAAACAAATCTAAAGGTAAAAATACTTACATTATAGTAGAGACGCTTAGCAAGACATCGTAGTTTGCAGATTTGGTAGTAGGTCCTTGTTCTTTAATCTTGATATCTTTAAGGTAATCTTTCAAAATATCAGTATCAACAGGTCGTACAAGTTTCTCAATATCCTGATCTTTTACTTTATCGAAATGAAATTTCTTCTTAGTTGTCACTTTATGCTTTGGCGGAGAAGGTTTACCTTCAAAAATATCTTTATGATCAAAACTACTTCTTATAAGTTAGAAAACATTATTATTTGATTTATGTGTAAAAATTAGAAATACCTAAAAAAGTACAATTATTATTTTTGATGTTTGTATCAGAAATTTTTTTATTTCAAAATTAGCCATGACTTCCACACTCAGGGTGGATTAATAATCTATTAATATTTCGCTGTCCTTTAGTTTTTTTCCAAAATCACTACTACTACTAAAGTTTAGCATAAATTCAACTACTTATGAATGAATGACTGAAAACACTTTATTGTTCACCAATATTACTAATGGTCTCCCGTGGTCGAAATTCGACCATAATAATTTTATGTCGAAGACTAATAATACTTCTATAATAACAGATTTCGCCAAGGCAACAATAGACAAAATAGTATATATGCGTGTGTGTGTGTGTGAAATACATGGAAGTGTGTGTGAAATACATGGAAGTGTGTGTAATGTTTTTTATTGATATAATGCATTTTTATGCATAATTAAAAAAAATAGCATTCGTCGCTTCTTCTCTATATAAACTATAAGTGTGCTAAATTTCATACTCCTCCGTCCACACAATTTTCGAAAAAGGTGTACAAAGTTTTTGCTTCACGTATTAATATATAGATGGACAAATACCTGCAGTTTCATCAAGAATGTGCACCACTTTCTCATGTTTCAGGTTATTGTGATGATTTTGATTATCATTTTGAGATTTAAAAAGCGTGTCCAGACCGAAAGGATCAGAAATCAGGTCAGGAATACTTCGGTCGAGAAACTGATCCAGCAACTCATCAAGACGTTGGCTGTTCTTGTAGAACGGATGCTTGAGCTGCTTCTCATGAGACTTTGAGTCTTTGGGGGCGTGGGAGCATTTAGGTACTATCTTTCTGGAGTAAGGTGGTTTGTATTGCACTAAGACCTAAAGTTCAGACAAAAATATTTTCATTAATAATCTATTGGCCTCTTTCTTCATCGTCTAAAATAATATTTTTATGATAGATAGCACATCTAGAAATAAAGTGAAATTACTATGTCAAAGTCCAAATTTGAAAGTGCGAAAGTTATCCGTGCAGGAACGGAGAAAGAACCTGGTCACTAATGCCGGAATACAACTTAAGGTTGTTATGGCGACATACTTTAGACTAGGGGTGGCAGCCACTCAGTCGGGCCCTACCACCTAGCTATGGGTTGCTTTGTCGCCTCTTACGACAGGCCGCCCGGCCGCAGGAAATTGTATTCTTTCTCCTTTCCTGCACGGATAAAGTAAGGGAAATATCACCTTCTTCTTCTCAATAACAAATCCAGTAGGATCTGAAGCATTGGTCAGTCTTTTTCCTCTCTTCCCTCTACCATCAACACCAATGATCTTCAAAGAACGTTTAGCGCGATCAGGGGCCCTGTATTTGTCGCCAAACGTATTCATTACATTGTAATCATTGAAACTTTTCTTCAAGAGTCTTATACGTGCATCTGTTTGTATTAGCTTCTTGTAGAAATCTGCAATTAAAACCAAATAGCAGAAGGTGAAGTCAAGAGCCTTAAGAAAAGACGAGCGTGCATGACAAGAGCTATGAATGTCAAAGAAGCAAGTGAGGTGTGTGAGAATAAGCCTGAATGGCGCTCTGTTGTTCGTGCCTACCTCGCAAGGGACCTGGCGTGAAGTTATGTATGTATGTATGTATTATCATCCTAGCGTTAAATCTCGTTTGCGTCCTGGGCGTCTTTTTCGAAGCCAACTGTCGCGGTTTTTACAAGCTTTTAGTTACATGCAATGGATGTACCTATGTATGTATTTAAGTATTGTATGTATGTAAGTTTGGGTGGAATCTTGCAAATTAAATTTGACCAACTTCCCGGTTTCAGATTAAGCTGAAATTTTGCACACATATGTATATCACGAGACAATGCAATAATATGGTGCCCATGGAGCTGATCTGATGATGGAGTCGGAAGGTGGCCATAGGAACTCCTGTACTAAACAAGATAGACCCGTCGTGTTTGGGCTCGTTTTACTTGTCTTGGCTGCACTCTGCTGCTACATGATATCCAGGATCTCAACAGCTTGTATTTAAAAACTTTTTTAAAAAGTGCTTATTGTTCAGATAGATACTTACGATTATTTTAAAAATAATAGATCTTTGCTGGCCAAAGCAAAAAGTAGTAATAAACACAGCAAGCAAAATACAGTAATGAAAATAAACTGACGGACTCATAAACTGCATCAAAGTTCAGGATTACTGTGAAATGAATTTTTTAAATAAGTATGCAAATTTTTTAGATTAAATTATATAAATATGGAGAGACTGGCTCTTAATCTCAAAAAAAAGGAAAATTTAAAAATAGAACTGCAGTAAAACAAATGAATATAGCCGGGAAAAGAAAATTTACTCGTAGTATCAGATTTGCGTGTTATTTATAGCAAAGTTTTAAATTGATTCTCATTGATTTTTTATTCTTTTGTCAATTGAATTATTGTTACCAGCAGAATTGTTGGGTTAGTTTTTTAACTCATCGAGAGTTTTTGAACCATAATATGGATGCTACAATTTGAGCCGCTTGTTCGGACGAACCGAACAAGCGGCTCAAATTGTAGCATTGGTGCGGGAGGGCTTGGATTAACGAACGATTGGTAGAAATTTAAGTAAAGTAAGTAAGTAAGTTAAAGGAAGCGGATATCACCCCTTTTAGACCAGCAAATGGTCCAAAGTTGTCTGTAGCTCACAGACAAGCTCGCTTAAGATTTGCGCGTGATCACCTGAATTGGACAGAAGAGCAATGGACCTCCGTATTGTTCACGGACGAGTGTAGGACATGTTTATATGGTGCAGATGGTCGCAGAAGAGTCTATCGTCGACGTGGGGAGCGATATGCTCAAAGTTGCATTGAGGAGCGTGTTCCTTTTGGAGGCCGTTCGTGTATGGTATGGGATGGCATATCGATGAACGGGCGAACAGAACTTGTGTTCATAGACATGGTCCTTCGACAATGTTGCGAAGAGGTTGGGATACGTACAATGAATTGGCCAGCACGCAGCCCGGATCTTAATCCCATTGAGCATGTTTGGGACAATTTAAAAAGAGTTGTATATGCGAGAAACCCTTTGCCCACGACAGTGGCAGCACTAAGAACAACACTTTCAGAAGAATGGGACAATATTCCGCAAGATCTTTTAATAACCCTAATAAAATCTATGCGGAACCGATTAGAATCCGTAATAAGGGCACGTGGAGGTAATACACCTTATTAAAACATAAATAAACTCTTGCATAAAGTTTGTGTCTATTGTTAAAACCAATTTTTTAATTAAACCAATTTTCCTTAAATTTCTGTTTTTTCTTCAAAAAAAGTCTTAAGGTCCTTTCCAGTACACAAACTTAAACTTAAGGATATGACCCTACGCTGTTTTAAAGTTCACGAACGGTTTCAATTTAAATCTGTATAGAAAGTTTGCATACTTGGTTAAAATATTTATTTCAAAGTCGTCTATTACTTTGATGCAGTTTATGAGTCCGTCAGTGTATATACTTAATAAACGAAAAATAAACGCCAAAATTTTCCAAAAGTATATTTTTACAGCTTACAAAACAAATATTATCCACGTATTTCCTTCAAAAAAGCTGGTAACCCTAATTGCACCTTAGAATATAGCACCTCCATAATAACACAAAATGACTTACTTTTCAATTTATCGCTGTTTTGTATGTCATTAATTTTATCACTGTTGAATATATCGGATAGTTCGGAAAATCTCGTAGACTCTTCTAGTTCTTTCTGAAATAAAATAAAAATATTGAGCAAAATAATGGAACGAACAATAAGCTATATGATTTATTATAAAAAACCGATTTCGTGAGTAAACATTTTTATTTACTCTTGAAATCGGTTTCTTTTGCGAGAATTTTTAAAATTCTTTTTAATTACTCTTGAAATTGCTTGTTTATAATTTATAAAAAACGCGTTTTAGTTCAAATGCCGTTGGAATTACTATAGAATTTATTAGATCTATACAAACACGTATAAAACATAGGTACAAATAGAACTAGACACTACTAGTGCAAACTACACGATTCAATAACACGCGCAAAGTTTGTCACTATATCGCACATCGAATCTCCGTCTTGCTTGTATCGTAATCCTCGCTTTACTGCCTTACCCCTCCGTTCGGGCATTGTTTTATAGTAAACTGTATAATAAAACAAAGGACAGCGAGCACTGAGGTTTCCGGGAAAACGTAATCTGCATACCAGCGACCGGTAAACAAGTCCAACAACAATAGGCTATTGTCTAATTGCAAATTTTAAACACAAAGGAAACAATAGAAGATTGTCATAAAACAGATTCAATATAATTAGCTCAAACGCCTCGGCAGGTAGTAAATGAGCTTTGTCTATACGTGTGCAGGTGGCCCAACTTGTAACACTATTATTACAACCTAGGCGCCGACAAAGACAGGTTCCACGTACAGATTTGTAGTAGCACATTTATTACCCGTCGGCATTTGAACTAATGAGAATAAAACTATTGTAATTCTTTTATGATCGTCTTCTTTTGTTTACTTATTGATTGACATACGTTTCTAGAAAACACCCCATTGTTTTATTGTACTCATTCATGGCCGTTTGCGGCCGAGTCATTAGCCAAGTGTGGCGGATTAAGTCAACTACGATACGGGTACATTGCAGTTGAGCAGTATAAAACGATGAGTTGATTGAGGGAGGGGCAGTCGAGCGAGAACCACAATCAAAGCGAGACGTGTGTACTATAATCGGGAATCTAATAGTGACGGACTTTGCGCGTTTTATTGAATTACGACCTTCTGCATTACGTTTGAACTTATTGTGTTTGGTTATATTTGTACATTTTTTTTATGCATGAGTTCAGCAGACAGGCAGACAGCCCACTTGATGGAAAGCGGTTACCATCGCCTATGGATATTTGCAACACCAGAGGTGCTACAAATGCGCTGCTGCTCTCTTAAGGGCGGCTGGAACCTGGTCACTAATGCCGGAACACGACCCAAGGTTGTTATGGCGGCATACTTTAGACCAGGGGTGGTAGCCATCCAGTCGGGCAAATGCCCTACCACCTGGCTATGGGTTGTTTTGTCGACTCTTACGACAGGCCGCCCGGCGGAGGGAAATTGTATTCTTTCTCCGTTCCTGCACAGATAAAGTATACAACTTCCTGTGGTAAGTACCTGTGTTATACGTGTTTGTATAGTTCTAATAAACTCTATAATAATTCCAACGGCATTTTAATTCGAGTCCCGCTAAACTCATAGCAATATCCAATAACAATGAAATGTTCGTAGCAATAAAAATAACGTGACAAAAAAAATCTTAAATTCAAACATTGAAGGATGTAAGAGAAAAAAAAGGTAAAAAAGTGTAATAAACGCTTATTTTTGCGTTTACAAAAATAGATATTTATTACAAAATTTTGAACACGTGAAACATAAAAAAGCAACAAAAAATTTGCAAAATATAGTAAACTAGCGGCCCCGGCAGACTTTATTCTCTGAAAAAATAAAAATCTAGGACCCGATCCCAGCGCCACGTGCCGGTTTTAATTGCGAATATAAACCATCCGGGAACCCACTCAAACACACAAAAACAAAATCACCAAAATCGCTCCAGGTAATTAGGAGGATTCTAGAACCCGATCTGAGCGCCACCTACCGGTTCCAACGAGATGAAAAGTATCCTATCTCCGTCTCCTTGTTCTAAGCTACCTCCCCACCAATTTTCAGCCAAATCGGTGCAGTCGTTCTTGAGTTATAAATAGTATAACTAGTAACTACAAATATAATAAGAAAGTAAGTAACCGTAACTAGAAATGGTTATAAATGTAAAAAATGTAATTAGAAATAGTAATAATAAACAATAGATATAAAAATGTAAATAGCCTTAAATAACGAATATAATAGATATCAAGTATTTGTAAAGAAATAAATAAAAAAACCCCATCCCCTTCTTGGTGTACTTAGAATAAGAGAAATATGGCGCTCTGTTGTTCTTGTCTACCCCGCAAGGGACCTGGCGTGAAGTTATGTATGTATGTAAAAGAGAAAAGTATAAAAAGACCTCTGTCTAAACCATGACGGAGGAAAGGCGAATTTAATTAAAAAAAAATAGTATAACTAACACGACTTTCTTTATATATGTTACAGTCATAGTGATTATACATAATGACTGGTTATTATATATAATAGCAAAATTGACTAGACAATGTGATAAATTAATCACTTTATCCGGATATTATTCATAATAGCGGGTCAAAGTTAGCCAAAGTATTAGATTAAATATTTTATTATTGTAGTCTTTAAAGAGTGATACCAAATACTTATATTGATCTCTTTGTTTTTTTTAAATTTTGTTTTATGGCTAGTGGGCTTTAAATTTACTTTTAAAATTAAAGTTAAATAACTTTATAACAATTTTAATTAACATATAATTATTATCTATGACAATGTTATTTTAATTCTTAGGCAAATTGAAATATAATTTTATAATCTTTATCTATACTTACTTGTTTTATTACATTATCCGAGTCTTCGAAGATATTATATAAAGTTGCTGGTTAACGTGATTAATTCTGTGTCAATTGTCACTTTATCTTAATTGACTAGACATTATAAATAATGGCTAGATAATATATATAGTATCCGGATTTATTACTTTGGCTGTACATATATATATTTTCATAGAACTACTTTGGGGATCAATGATTTATAATATTCCTCAGTATTTTTGGCATGATGATAAAAAATATCAACTACCCCATTATCCATTGTTCAAGCGACCTTAATTAACCCTTAAACAACCCTTTAAAGTGGCTCAAAAAACAAAACCATTAGCGACTCAACTCGTTGGAATTTTCGAAAATTAAAACAGTGCCATAATTTTGTGGGCACCACCTGCGACTTTTAGATTATTCCACGGACATATTTATTGTTTGCTAGACTAATATAAAACGGGTCTAATGTACTCGGAGAGCTTTTAAAACAAGTAACGGTAGTACGTTTTAATGGTGTTTAATTAATAACTGCTTAAAGGAACCCAAAACGTTTTGTGAAGTATATAGTACTAGCTGCACCCGTGTAGTGCTGGAAAATCCTTATATTTTGGATAACTCACACTATAGCTATATTATTGTTATGAGTTGCAGGACTCGAATTAAAATGCCGTTGGAATCACTATATAATTTATTAGAACTGTATCTTATCCGTGCAGGAACGGAGAAAGAATACAATTTCCTGCGGCCGGGCGGCCTGTCGTAAGAGGCGACAAAACAACCCACGACCAGGTGGTAGGGCATTTGACCGACTGGATGGCTACCACCCTTGGTCTACAGTATGTCGTCATAACAACCTTGGGTTGTGTTCCGGCATTAGTGACCAGGTTCCAGTCTCCCTTAAGAAAGCAGCAACGCATTTGTAGCACCTTTGGTGTTGCAAATGTCCATAGGCGATGGTAACCGCTTTCCATCTAGTGGGCTGTCTGCCTGTCTGCTGAACTCCTGCAGTAATATATATATCAGCACATAAATGTCCCACTGCTGGGCTCAGGCCTCCCATTATAGGGGATTGTACAGTATACCCGCCACGTCCAAGGCGGCTTAGCAGGTTTGACACATCGGTTATCTCGATGTGCTGGTTGCATTACGATGTTTTCCTTCACCGTTATTAGCACGTGGTAATTGTAACAATATGCACATTAGATCAGAAAACTGACTAAGTGGTGCATGCGTTCCGGCTAGGATCGAACCCGCGTCCTTTGAGTCTGGGACACGTGCGCTAGCCATTACGCTACCACAACTCCTTTGGTCATATATTCTTTACGATTTACGCAAATTCCATGTGGACATAAATTCCATAATTTCACCCTAGATTTTCATAATATGTAATCAAACAATATATTACATTATTTAACGATATTGACGAAGTTTGTTTGTTTGTTTTGATTATTACTTGACCCGAAACTTCGCGTGTTAAAATTTGGCAAATAAACATATTATCCAACGACATTAGTATGCATGAGAATGTTAAGGCGAAGTGCTACTGTGACAGAAAAATATTAATAAATTAGCTGTGCCAACGAAATTTCATTCAAGTTAGTTAGTTCGTCTATTAGTGAATTGAAATGTTTATTTTTTTTCTCCCTTAATTACTGTTACGAGCGACAGGGCTCGAATTAAAATGACGTTGGAATTACTATAGAGTTTATTTGAACTGTACAAACACATATAAAACAGGCACAATTATGACTGTATACAACCAGTAACACTGCACGATTCAATAACGCGCGCAAAGTCCGTCACTATATATACTACGAAAGTACTACACACGTCTTGCTAGTAACGTAATCGTCGTTTGACTGCCCCACCCCTCCGTTCGGGCATTGTTTTATACTAAACTGTATAATACCCACAAAGGGGTCACAATTCACTAATCCGCACAGCTTCGACGCAATGCAATAAAAACAAGGATTAAAAACGACACAAATGACGGCCATAAAATAAATACGAGAATAATAGGATGTTTTTCAATTTTAAACACGAAGTAAACAAAAGAACTCCGAATGCAGGAAAAGCAATACTATGTGTTTTACGACAGCCAGGTGTGCACTATTTGTCGGTATGTAACAATACTAAAAGCAAACAGTTTTTTTTTGCGAAATTATAAAAAAGCTATAAATAATTGTATGATTTAAAGTTATTACAAATTACAAAGCTAAGCAACGGGAGACTGGAGCCCAAACTGTGAATAAAAGCCGTACTATGGAACTCCTAGCCTTCCCCTCTTGCAAATTATTAAATAAAATATTAACTAGTTATTAGGCATCATAAGATATATCCACGCCTTTTTATGTTTAGTTTTATTTTTATTTTTAGTTCATATAACATGTATTAGTGAATTATATATACGGATATTATACATACACATACATAACTTCACGCCAGGTCCCTTGCGGGGTAGGCACGGACAACAGAGCGCCATTCAGGCTTATTCTTACACACATCACTTGCTTCTTTGACATTCATAGCTCTTGTCATGCACGCTCGTCGGTTCTTAAGGCTCCTGACATCACTTTCTGCTAGTACACGATCAATTTGATTACGGAAGGTGTGTCGTGGCCTTCCGCGATTTCTGCATCCATCCACTTTTGCATTGTATATCTGTTTAGTCATTCTTCCATCATTCATTCTTTCCACATGCCTGAACCACCGGAGCATTCCTTTACCTTACCTTCACCCCGACACTGTCTTTCAGACCAACTCTCTTTCTTACTTCGGTATTATAAATGCGGTCCGCGAGCGTCACTTGTATTATAAATATCTATAATATGAATACTTGTGTATTTATTATATATTATTTTTTAGTTACTTATATACTACATAGGGGACAATTCAGCAGGCATTATTTTATTATATTAAATATACTACATTCATATAGAGCTTAACATAAGCAAACTGTTTTTTGCGGTCTTGGTTTTGCACAAATACACTGTAAAGCGTGAAGTATCCTGTAATTGGCAACATTCATATTAAACAGAGTTGATTGTTTTAAGACTTTAAGTTATAAGTATGCTGTTGGATATGTAATAAATAAATAAATAAAATACTTATAACAATTTGAAAATTTGATTGGTTAAGTATAAAACTGTGTGTGTATGAGCGTGTGTTTGAGTGTGAATTAAATTATTTTGGTGACAATCTAAAATGGTTTTATAAGGTATTCAGTTTCCAAATAATTTAGAGTTAGAAGCCAAGATGTTAACACTTTTTCACATTGTAAGAGCGGTATCACAAAAAGTAAGGTGACCAACTATACTCATTTAGTGAGTTTTGTACTCTTTTTTCGCAAACCGTACTCTTTTCAAATCCTGTCTGAAAGTACTTATTTGTATATTAATTAAATAAGAGTAAATTTATATTTAAATGAAGAAAAATTGAAGAAATGGAACGATGAGAAAATAGAAATTGACAAAAGATGGGTAGAAATCTTTCGGCATTTTAGAGTAGAACATATCCCACATGAAAATTTAAAAGTTTTAATAGAAATTTCCTTATGTTGTCCAGGCACTAATGCTGCTGTTGAAAGGGTATTTTCGCTAGGGAATGATTATTGGAGTAGTGACAAGTGGCAACTATCTGTAAAAACATTATCTGCCGTCTGAACGTTTTAATTTAACATGCAATATGAAAGTTGTTCGGATGTGGCCACATTATTAGACGAACATCCTCATTTAGCAAAAAAAAAACCACTCCGAAGAAAAGTATGTTTTAAAAGAAAATAAAGTTTTTATAGTTTTCCTTCTTTTTTCACCTATGAAATAGTTGCAAAGTGTACTCTTTTGGAACCAAAATAGTTAGTCACCTTACAAAAAGCAACCCTAGCGCCATCTTTTTGCCATATTCGTATATCACACGGAAAATAAGTTTTTAATCGGAATTAAAGATATGCTAAATATTGAGCCGGGATATAAGCTACTTTTGTGTCGAATTTCATTTAAATACGTTCAGTAGTTTTCACGTGATGTTCTAATGAACAGACAGACGGATTTTTTAAAAACTAAATCTAACAATAATGATTCTAAATAATTAATTGGCGGTATGTTCCCACGGTAGTGGCAAAATACTAGTAGTTGCATTTTAATAATAAATATATAACAATACATACAAATAAATGTATATACAAGATATAGTGATAAAATGTAACTATTTAAACATAAACAAATAGGCTATATGTAATATAATAGTTATTATATAAAATTACATATTATTATATTGCAGAACATAGAAGCTATACAAAAAATTACGAAATTAAGTCAATAAAGTTTTAATAAACATAATAAGTAATACATGGTGCATTGGGTAGAATTTTACAAATAAGAAGCAACTTATCAAATTTATTAAATTGAAAAGTTTTTTTTTTAAACGGCCTGGTGGCAGAGTCCGTAATTGAAATAATTTGGTATACATGCCCCTTCGTGCCGTGGAGTAGAAACATTTATTGTGACGCGGGTGTAATGCCCTAGTATTTGGTTAATTCATTAATTGTTGTGAACTAATTTGATATTTAAAATTTGTCAACAGTGGCATAATTTATAATATAAAACTGTACGGTATGGAAATACTCACTTTCTGTAATAAATGAAAAATAAAACACTTCGCCTTAACACTCCGACCGGCGAAATTAAAGCTTCATTACAAACATGTGACGTCACGTCACGTTAAATCATTTCCCGTCTCTCTCGCACACACCGCGCTAGAGCGAGATGGAAAACCGAAACCGGGTAACGTATGGACTGAATGTACTACAGGGCTCACTTTGCGAAAGTTCGTTCTTCAAAGATCGCTCTTAATTTCAACCCTTTGGTATTAAATAAGTATACAACGTCTAGCCATATTATTTACCAGCCAAATAGATATACTATTGAAAAACACTTTTTTTTTAACAGGCTGAAAAAAAGGATGAAGTTTTCAATATGTTCAATTTTTTACGATTGATTCAGTAAAGTTTTAAAATGTTCCCATTTAAATAATAAAACTACGTTTTAACTTTTATTATTCCGACGTTTCGACTACTTTTCAGTAGCCGTGATCACGGAGTCTAGGATGCAGATGTCTACAAGCTCGATTGTGAGTGTGGATTATCATACATTGGGCAAGCAAAAAGGAGCATAAAAACACGGGTAAAAGAACACATTGCTGAAATGAAACACACAAGGTCTACGAAGTCTGCGATCAGTGAACACACGCTGGATAAAGCCAACCACTACATCAGATTCGATTAACCATAAGTCCTCGCAAAAGAGAATCGTTTCATACCTAGGATTCGTGAGGCTATTGAAATCAAAAAACACCCAAATTTCAATAGAGAAGATGGTTGGCAAACACCACCTGCTTGGGATCCGATCATCAAAACTATTAAGACCCAAACCCAGCAAAAACCAACTGCCAGACCTCAAGAGACTGTGAGCTCTTTCTGCGCGCACTGCAATACAAACCAACTTGATTGACAATTTCTTTTTATTTTGACATCCCACCCATTTTAATATTATATAAAATTATTAGAGCTAGGCATATTTGCTGAAGTGTTTCTTGCGCAGCTTCTTCGAAAGTAGAAGTCTTTTTGGTACATTTTTTATAGCAGGTATATTCTGTTGAAGTCGGTTTTTTTAATTTTTCGACCATTTTTACCCTTATATCTATGTTCGAGTTTAACATTGTTTTTATCACATGATTTCATCACAACGATCATTAGCACGTAGCAACACTGCCGATGCAGATCTGAGGACTTAAAAAAATATACAAAAACATTTGCGACAGTCAAAAGTGCATTAGACCTTAAAAACATCGAGACTATCATTACGACCACGCACAAAGGAGTTTGGCAGAGTATTAAAAAGGACAAAAAACTTTCATTCAATGGGGTACAAGTTTTCATTCGGCCGCTGGCCCGTAATGGGACAATCTGGAAAGATAGTGCGGGAGGTAACATCCCAAATCATGGCTAAGAAATAATAGCAGCAGAATTAGATAATACAATTGACCTTGCTTTAGGAAAAAAACAATTTCGGAATTACAATAATGCTGAAAATAAACGGTTTTCTTCTGTCTTTCAACTTTGATAGTCTAAGAGACGCTGAAGATCGTCCTTCATCCATCTGATAATTACTGATAACTAATAAGAGTACAGAATTCTTGTGCAAGGTTTTGTTTCAAAGTTCCACATAGAGGTCATGTCACACCATTCCTGAACAAGCATTCTCTTTTGGTGTTATAAAGAATAAAACACCATTATATCTCTACGAGAAGCTTTCCTGGATGCTCGGCTCGGTGCAGCTCGCTAATCAGAAGCATTACTCTGCTGCCTTCGGGGGAGTTTTCGCTACGCTACATCAACGTGTTGGTAAAACATACCGCCACCAATAAGAAACCTGCAGTCTATTTTTGGGTTCACAACTAAGTTAAAAAATTCCTAATGGACCACCGAATTCACCAAAGATACCTTAAATATGATACAAGTATTTTATAGTTATTACAAGCCAGTTGATGTGCCATAATGAACCACTATTACTTTATTTACTTGTTCAAATCTTGTTCGTTACCACGTTTGATTTTATAAACGAATTGCAGTTTTGAGTAATGTCTAAACACATTAGTTTGCTTTGCAGAGCTAAGCCGTGGCATCACTTAGAGGTCCTTGCGGAGGAGCAGCGCTAGTTGTGAAACCAGCAACACCGAGCATGGGCGTTTTTTGGACACCACAATTGATGTTATTTTACTTTGTCTTTTTTTTATCTTGTCTTAGAGAAACATTTTTCTTTTTTCTTTTTACCTTTTTTATGATCATGTTTGCCACGGTAACGACGTCATTTGTAGGGATAAATAGTATCCTAAGTATTGACCCGGTATATAAGTTAGCTCTGTGTCGGGATAATTATATTTTACCTTTTTATTATTATTTATTACATTTATGTCTTTCAAGACCATGGGTCATAAAAATAGATCCCAACTTTTGGAGGGCTTGAGTCCCCACTCAATCCCTCCAAAAGTCTTCATGGGAAGGCGAACATATAGAGGCCCCTTGACAAATTTAATCTAAATGTGGTGTGAAACTGACCGGTGATTATCCCTGTCTACACCATATAAAAATGCACCCAGGTACAAGCCCCGGTCAGTGTAGGACTATCGTAGGAGATAAGAACAAAAGATACCGGGTTATTGGGGTGAACTGCTAGTGGAACTGGGGATCCGAGACTATAGCAATGTTCGGGGAACATGGATAAAATGGGTACACGGTGACTCGCTACTCCCTGCATGGGACCCTAAAAATGCCGTGATAGATTTGCGAGGGGCAACATGGATGTGAGTGGCTAAGGGTTATGGAGAGGTGGGTTGCAGGTTCACCGAGGTTACTTCCGACATTATACCATTTATTACTTCCACCCCTGGAGCTTGAATCTTAGCTCATTATTTATTTCTTATTATTATTGAAGTGAAACTTCTATATAGAGGGGGTCTTATGGAGTTTTGACTCACGAAAAGATGTCACAGTCACGTGATCACCGTCACTAATTCTTACATTTTTAAACTCGTGATATCTTTCGGATGGAATGTCCGAATTGAATAATTCAAAAAGTTATATAAAGGTATTGAAGCAGTCTTGAATATGAAGTAATTTATTTTGATAAGGATTAATATCAAGATACAAATAAAAAGCCTTTTCTAGCGGCGGCATTTTAATTAATTTTTTATAATAAAAAAACGCTTATTGTGGCATAACTATAATAGTTAGATATATGTTGTCGCGATACTTTTTGTAAATAATGATGTGTTCTACAAAGTCGTAGTACATTATTTTATTTTATCATCAATAGTTTTCGCAGCGCATGCGATTTTAGGTATTTTTTTTATACCTTGGATTAAATTTTTGGAGTTTTAGTAATGATCCCTAATTTTTTTGTAAATATAATATAGCCTATGTCACCCGGGGATAGCGTAGCTTGCCAACAGTGAAAGAATTTTTCAAATCGGTTCAGTAATTTATTTTATTTGTTATTTTATCATCAATAGTTTTCGCAGCGCACGCGATTTTAGGTATTTTTTTTATACCTTGGACTACATTATTGGAGTTTTAGTAATGATCCCTATTTTTTTTGTAAATATAATATACCCTATGTCACCCGGGGATAGTGTAGCTTGCCAACAGTGAAAGAATTTTTCAAATCGGTTCAGTAATTTCGGAGCCTCTTCATGCAAGCAAAAACCAATCTTATCTTTCCTCTTTATAATATTAGTCTAGATATTCATAAATATATTTATTATAAAATTAATTAGATATTTGCATATTATAAAAAGCGCAAGATTTTGCGCTGGAAGTTGTTTAATAAAATTGGGAGCTGGATTGCCCTAAAAAGCGCTATATCTAGCTCCTAAAGCGCTAAATTGGCAGCTCTGGTGAGCCGAGCGCCGGGAAAGTCTCGTAAACGAGAAAGCTAGCGAGAGAGCGAGCGAGGATATACCGCGTCCTCAGACTACCTCATCCCTCTAATACCTAAAATTGTGTTCTGCGCATCGGAAAGTGCGATGTTCCGAGCCGCTATTAATGGAGGCAAACTTAAGTTTGCATCGAACTATAGCTCTGCTCTCCACGTGACAAGGCATCACTGCCTCTATTTGTGGTATGTGTAAAAAAAATATAAATAAATAAATAGAGTTTGTTGAGTAAACAAAAATAACAACAAGAAAACTTTGCCAACTGTTCAGTTTTTCGAAAGTCATAACAAAAGTGAACGACAACGAACAACAAAAGTGTTGACGTAAATAAAATTTAAAAACTTCGTTTAAAAAAACCGACTTCAAAAACTAAAATGTATAAAATAACTTATTTCTTAAGCTATTATTATTAATATATATTATCTAAAACATCTTAAAGTCGGTGCTTAGTAATTTTCAAAATATAGTAATTTTTATGTTTTCCTTTGCACCGACTTCAAGATGTTTTAGATAATATATATTAATAATAATAGCTTAAGAAATAAGTTATTTTAACAAACTCGTAACAGATTCTACGATCATGTTAACATTTTTAATTAGGAGTTTAGGCTAAATTTTCTTATTTTAATTTATATACATTATATTATTAAACAATTTTCTATTAAATTATTAATTATATCAGTTATTTTATACATTTTAGTTTTTTAGTTTTTGAAGTCGGTTTTTTTAAACGAAGTTTTTAAATTTTATTTGTTACTTTTTAGTGTCTAGCTATGTATGGGTGGACCAACGAATGGTGCCGCGCTTCTTAAAAAATATAGGTCCCAAGAAGCGGGAACAAAAAAATGTTCGTAAAATGAAAACTACTGGTCCAAACTATGTCAAATTTTTAGGGGACCACATGGCAGCTATTCCGCGTCGAACAAAAAAAGAATCACGTAAATCGGATCATAAATCACGGAGTTATCGGCGAACATATGGAACGGAGTGAAAATTATTTCCATGAAAAATGTTCATAAAATGAAAACTACTGGGCCAAACTATGTAAAATTTGTAGGGGACCAATTGGAAGCTATTCCGCGTCGAACAAAAGAAGAATCACGTAAATCGGATCATAAATCACGGAGTTATCGGCGAACATACATAAAAAAAGCAAAAAAAAAAAAAAGATCCCGACGAATTGAGAACCTCCTCCTTTTTTCGAAGTCGGTTAAAAATGTTCGTTGCGTGGGTAGCGTATTACATACACCATTAAAATGTACTTAACCTAACCAAATCATAATTTGCAGTAAACCTGCGAAAAATCGAAATGTGTGCTGGGACACATATTAGAAGTGAAACTTCAACGGACAAGTGGAAAAACGAATCGCAACGGACAAGTGGATAAACGAATAGCAACGGATAAGTGGCAAAACGAATCGCAACGGACAAGTGGAAAAACGAATGGCAACGGATAAGTGGAAAAACGAATCGCAACGGACAAGTGGAAAAACGAATCGCAACGTACAAGTGGAAAACGAATCGCAACGGACAAGTGGAAAATCTTCAACTGACAAGTGATAAAATGAATCGCAACAAAATTTTAACTTGAAGTTTTACGGGCAGGTTTTCAAATTGGACAAGTACATTAACAATCTGCCCGTAAAACTTCAAGTTAAAATTTTGTTGCGATTCATTTTATCACTTGTCAGTTGAAGATTTTCCACTTGTCCGTTGCGATTCGTTTTCCACTTGTACGTTGCGATTCGTTTTTCCACTTGTCCGTTGCGATTCGTTTTTCCACTTATCCGTTGCCATTCGTTTTTCCACTTGTCCGTTGCGATTCGTTTTGCCACTTATCCGTTGCTATTCGTTTATCCACTTGTCCGTTGCGATTCGTTTTTCCACTTGTCCGTTGTTATTGACAAGTAAACTTTGTAGATTTGTTTTCGGCACAATTTTCGTTCACTAGCTCTCTGACTAAGACATTATGACAGTATGAAAAAGTGCAAAAAGAGTACACTTTCGGTCGCGACAGACACTTACTACTAAAGCAGCTTGTTTATTTTGTACTAGACGATGTTGCTTAGCTTTGTTTATATGCATTAAATGTTTTTTTACTACTAAATATACATTATTTATATATTTTTTTATTGTATTGCATAGATCCAGCAGACAAGCAGACGGCCCACCTGATGGACATTTGTAACAGCAAAGGTGCTACTAATGGGCCGTCTTTATGAGTCTATAATGGAACTTACCGAATATCGCACTCCTACATGGCTTGGAACAATGAAGTATTGAGAAATTTGCTGTCAAAAATATGCTTGCTGCCTCATGGGTGTTCAAGTAACAAAAAAAATTGTACACGGTCGCAGCATAATGATGGGTAACTGATCGAAATTAGAAAAACTATAAAATATTCATCCGTCTTATGACAGTTGAGTAGCCGGACAATAAACCAGCATATGGCTATTTTATTACTGGCTATACGCAAAGATTGATATGCTGCTGGAGTTTCTTTCCGCTTCTTCTCCTTAAGAGAGATAATACGTTGCAAAGCAGTATACAGAAAATAAAATAAAGTAGATTGTAATATTAACTTACACATAATTATAACCTTCAGAAATTGTTCTCCAGTGGAACTTATTTTGAATAATTTCCATTTGAATTTAAGGTCTTTGCTACCATGCCATAAAATCTTAGAAAAAATAACATGTCAATGTCATATTTGAAGTTTCATTACAATTCGAAATTCGAACACGCGTCAAACGTCGTCGAACAGTTCATTACCCCTGACTAACTAAATCCCGCGTCGCCCCTAGCACCTGTACAAAGTAATTAAACGATGATATTTATGCCTAACAATATATACTTCAGTGCGCACTTTCTAATTTAGAGTTTGTATAAAGTTGAACGCTTAGTAATTGGGAGTCGATTGGCTCATTATTTTAAATGGCTGTTTAATTTGCAACACACAGAGATATAAGTGAGTACAAACGTTGCGTTTGTGTAACAAACTGGTAGAGTTTTAGACGGAAACTTACCTTTATCCCGCGGGTATGTTCTTATCTATACTAATATTATAAAGCTGAAGAGTTTATTTCTTTGTTTGTTTGTTTGAACGCGCTAATCTCAAGAACCGCTGGTCCGATTTGAAAAATTCTTTCAGTGTTGGATAGTACATTTGTTGAGGAAGGCTATAGGCTATATATCATCACGCTAAGACCAATAGGAGCGGAGAACCAATGAATAATGTTTCAAAATCGGGGTGTTTGAAAACAATTTTCACGCGGACGACGTCGCGGGCACAGCTTGTTATGTATATTTTGATTTTGAAGTGAAACGTTTGTAGACACAGTAGTGAATTCTTTCGATGGGAACGAAAAACGAAGTGTGTGTGGGCAATTCCACAGACGTGAAACTTCAGAAAAGTAGCCTACGAGAGAACGATATAAATATAGAGTATCAGGAGTATTCTTCTTTTTCTTCTCCGTCGTCACACTCTTGGCCGAGTGGTCGTGGTCCTCATGACAGGGGTGATGGCAAGCTTCACAATTCGTCGCCACTCCTCTCGTACTCGTGCATTCGTGGAGTGGACCATTTAGTGCGGTTTTGACTTGGTCGATCCAGCGTATTGGTGATCTACCGCGCGCCCACGTGCCTTCCATTTGCCCTGGACAACGAGTCGCTCCACCGACGTGTCCTCTGGTCGTGTAATATGTCCAAAGAAAGTGAAAATACGACCTTGAACGATGGAAGAGAGACGTTGTTTTATGTCGGGTCCTTCGAGGATTGAGACGTTGGTTCGGATCTGTGTCCAGGCTATGCGAAGCATTCGTCTCCAACACCACATTTCTAAAGCGTCTATTTTTGAAGTAAAACTTCTTTAGGCGCGACTAGGAGGTAACTGGACGACAATGCAACGGAAGACCGTAATATGGCGTCGCAATATGGCGTCACGTTTCTGTACCATCCGGTTTTCAAATATTTTTTTGTCAATAGATAGTTTATAAACAAATCAATCAAATAATTTTGAAAAAAAAAATAGTAAAAAAGTTTTACTTCAATCGCGTGTGAACGTTACACTCACTATATATATATATATATATATATATATATATATATATATATATATATATATATATATATATATATATATATATATATATATTAGATAAGTGTGCGAAATTTCATATTCTTCCGTCCGCGCAATATTCGTAAAACGGGTTACAAAGTTTGTTTGTTCGTTGTCATGTCCAATCTGATAAACGTGTAAATATAATATTTAATATTAATTAGAATAGTGCACATCACGTAAACGATAAGATTTCTGTATATATATAGTCTAAGTTAAATTGGGAACAATCTAGAAATGAATATACTGCAAGGGTACAACAACTCGTCGTCTTATTCTGTACTCCCCTCTCGGGCGATTGAGCCATGGGCTCTCACCAGTATTGGTCACCCTATCCAACGGGGTAACTATCATCGCTTCACCACTCAACCTAATGAAATGAAATGAAACTTTATTTGTAAAAAATACAGGTAATAGTTATAACTAGGATGGTAGAAAAGTCAGATGTCCTCACTGTATTTGACCTACACATGGTCATACCAACTATTTAATCTAAAAAAAAACCACAACAATTCTAATAGTATAAAAGTAATTGATTCGTTATATTATTAAAAAAAAACACAGAAATTAATCAATTTCAACAAACAAAATAAATTAAATGTCAAAAGCTAAAGATATAAATAAAATGTAAAATAGTATTAAAATATCATGTTTTTCATATTTAAGGAAATTTTTCCAGTATACATATTTTTACCTTTTTTTACATTGATTCAATGGCAGTTCTTTAACCGATGGAAGTAATTTATTAAATATTCTCATGCACATCGCGTAACAGTTTTTCATAAATAGGGTTGTTCTTGGGACATAATCAAAAACTAATCTATCCCTATTTCTTGTAGAGCGAGGATCTTTAGCTTTTTGAAATAAATCAGCGTTTCGTTTTACAAACTTATTACTACTATACTAATATACTATACTATTACTAATGAACCCTCATAAATAAATTCACATTTATAATATAAGGTACACACAGATGGACAGATTTATTAAAATATTTGTTAATCACTTGCCATCATATCAACTAAATTAGCACATCACTATCATCTGCCATTTTGTCAGCGACGCGCGCGCACGTAACACACAATGCATACAGTAATGAAAGATTAAAGTAATAATCCCCAACAAATTTGAAACAAAAACTTGTTTTTTAAATGGTTTTTAAATACAAGCATTTGAGTCTATCTTGTTTAGTACAGGAGTTCCTATGGCCACCATCCGACTCCATCATCAGATCAGCTCCATGGTCACGCGATATACGTATGCGTGCAAAATTTCAGCTCAATCGGAAACCGGGAAGTCTGTCAAATTTAGCTTGCAAGATTCCACCAGAATTTACATACTACATACATAGGTACCATTGCAAGTTAAATAAAAGCTTATAAAATATTCGCACAAAAACATCACAATAATCAGCCAAAGTACTTTCAAACTATCTTTATACACTGTTATATGTATGAAAAACTGGTGACAAAGGACCGCAGTCCGTCTGTCTGTCCAGAACAATGGGGTCCCGCGGGCGGAATGCAGATTAAAAAAGCCCCACGCAATACAAACGGTGAGACACTCCGGAATGTAAGTATAGTTATGCTTCGAGCTTATAGTTTAAATGAGATTGGTGGTATGTTTTAAATGATTTAATAACTTCTTGTAACGTTGCACTTGCACCATTAAAAAAAACAAAGCCAATGACAGTACTAATGTCAAACGATGTCACTGTCAAGAGAGTTTAAAAAAAGTTGTGAAGGCAGTAAGTTTGCCTCTCGCTCGAAATTAAAAAAAATATCAGCTGTTATAATTCTTTTATAAATACTATTCCATACGATTCAAAACTTCCTTTAACGTTATTAAAATAATTACATATTCTCGCTGGGGTGAGTTCCTATCTATAGATATTACCTGTTCTACTACTTAACATTACATATAATTAGACACTGTGTCAGCTGTCAGATTCTTCGTCATCTAATTCCAGGACCAAGGCTACCCTTACTTTGCCTATGAAAGTCTATACAACCAAACCAACATATACCAGACGCGTACAATTACTGATCGAGATAATATTAGAGCTGTGGAACAACTTGACTCGTAAAGCTTCCAAGGCTTCGACAGGCCAGTGTACCCTTTTGTGCATAGAAGTCCACCGGTTGTTACGGAATAGATTAAATATACTACATAATACATACATACATACATAACTTCACGCCAGGTCCCTTGCGGGGTAGGCACGAACAACAGAGCGCCATACAGGCTTATTCTTACACACCTCACTTGCTTCTTTGACATTCATAGCTCTTGTCATGCACGCTCGTCTGTTCTTAAGGCTCCTGACATCACCTTCTGCTAATACACGATCAATTTGATCATGGAAGGTGTGTCGTGGCCTTCCGCGACTTCTGCATCCATCCACTTTTGCATTGTATATCTGTTTAGTCATTCTTTCATCATACATTCTTTCCACATGCCCGAACTACATAATTATCTTGTATAACTCATTGACCCACCAGAACCTATTCTGTGGCCAAGGAGGAGGTGCTGACTCTTCCCCTACCGCCACATTGTATTGCCCGATAATAGACAAACAGACAGAGGATCCACCTGGGGTCTAAGTTACAACTAGCAATGGAACGACACAGTACGGCAGTATTCAGAAGAAGCTTCCGGTATGCAACATCAAGATATAGGAATAATATCCCTCCACCTATCACATGTACCTTCAATTTCACTGTTTAGGATCAAACATCAAAACGCGCAATGCGATCTTAGGCATGACACAAGTGCTATATGACTTTAGGAATGTATTTATTATAATTTGATTGATTTATACATGCATACGTTATTTGTTTCGTTGTGTGTGTTGTTACAATGATTTTATGTATGTATCTGTTATTTAAATTATTGCTTTATTATATTGTTTTTAGTCTGCAATTCCATTTGACCTTTATGAAACCGCATTATACTAAATTGTTGTTGCTATGTCTCTTGTATTGTCCACCGTGACTTCAGTTTATGGTCGCAGACGGAAGAACAGCGCTAGTCCTTGTTGAAGGTCATACATCCTTATAATAATACGTGAAGCAAAAACTTTGTTCCCCTTTTACGAAAATTGCGCGGATGGAGGAGTAGCAAATTTCGCACACATATTTTATATAGAAAAAGAGTGCAGAATGCTAATATTTGAAAAACGAATGCAAAAAAATACATTATATCAATTCACGCATATATACTCTTTTGTTGATTGTTCAAGTCAAATCAAGTGTAGACTTGGCGAAATCTGTGATTATAGAAGTAATAGTCTGTGACAACAGAACCTTAATAATGTTCAAAGTTATAATTTAAATTAATTATGGTCGAATTTCGACCGCTGGACGACGACTAGTTATATTACATTTTCGAATGAGAATAATAATAATAATAATCGGCAGACAAACACACACATTGTATATCCCCAAATTAAGCAAGTTACGCTTGTGTTATGGGTAACATACAACGGACCACTCTGGGGCCGATCCCAGACACCCAGACCATGGTAAATAACGGAGAAAATACGTTTCCGAAATTTACTATACCGGGAATCAAACCCGGAAGCTCTGGGTTGCAGTTAGGTAGGCCGTCAAAGGCTTAGCCCGCTCAACCACAGAGGCCGTCAAATTAAAAATAAGAATAGAATGTATATCAGCGCGGGAGAGGTAAAAGGGCGGGAGAAAAAAAACTATTTATCACAAAATGTCACTGTCAACGTAAGTTTTTTTTTCTTACGCGGTACAAGGCTGGTAACGAGCTACAGGACTCAATTTAAAATACCATTGGGATTACTACAGAATTTATTAGAACTATCCAAATACGTATAACACAGATACAAATATAACTGGACGCAACCAGTACAAACTACACAATTCAATAACACGCGCAAAGTCCGTCACTATATCGCTTATCGAATGTACGTCTTGCTAGTATCGTAATCCTCGCTTGACTGCCTTACTCCTCCGTTCGGACATTGTTTTATACTAACTATACAATACAATACTCGACCGCGTGGACTGGATTTTTAAAGAAAACGTAATCTGCACACGTGCATAAACGAGTACAATAACAATAGGCTATTGTCTAGTTGCAAAATTTAAACACAAAGTAAACAAAAGAAGTCAAAATGCGGGAAAGGTAATTAACTATGCTTTATGGCAGGCAGTTGTGCATTTACTTTTGTCGGCATGTAACAAAATGATATATCCTGTCGTTGGTCTATAATAAATAAACTGTTTTTTAACTGCGCTTTTTTCATTTTGATATACTTGTCGATTTGTAACTGTGCGATTGTTATATCCTTGTCTAGGCTACTCCTGAACCAAGTAATGGGACAAGAAAATTTCCCTTCGTTGTCGAATTTTCTATGATTCCCAAGGACTAATAAATAAAACCAAGGGCTAATGTGAATGTAGCGAACCCTCTTGTAAAACAATAAATATTAATATATAATGTTTTTAGAGGTGTTTCCAAAGTCAATTGGCGGTCCTTAAACAGGGTGTTTCGAAATCACCGACTTGAATCGTATTGGTAACGCCAAAGGGTTTGTACTGAAATTCAGCCTTCACACTAGCTGTGTCCGCGACATAGCCGACGTGATTTATTTTGTGGTACCATAAAAAGTAAAAAATGTAGCCGAAATCACTAGTTATAACATCGGCTTTCTGCCAGTGAAAAACCCGTCAAATTCGGTCCAGCCGTTTCAGAGATTAGCCGATACTTCCAGATAGACAGAGGCAATTTTTTATATATTTACCGTATATACCTTTCATATGCATTCAGTAAAAAGCTGGTCTAAATATCCTGCACCGGGAATAAAATAATTAAACAGCAATAAGCTGAGTGTTAATCTTGTTTGCGGCGGTGCAGAAATTTTCAAAATATGCTATACTAGCTGACTCGGCGAACTTCGTACCGCCTTATTCAAATAAATTAATAAACAAACAAATCGAGAAAACATGGCAAAGGGCTCATAGAATTTGAAAAATATATATAGCCTATAACCATCTACGATTAATTCCACGTCGAATGGTTGTGGTTTCATGCTGATCGGTCCAGTAGTTTTCGAGTTTACCTCGGACAAAGAAAACAAACTTTGCTTATATATATATAGATAGATAGATAGCCATAAACCATCTAGGAAAAATTTCGCATCGAATGGTGGTAGTTTCATGTCGATACGATCAGTGGTTTAAGCGTGATTGAGCCTCAAACGAACACCATTTTCATTATATATATATAGAAGATAAAGATATATATATAGAAGATAGATAGCCATAAACCATCTAGGAAAAATTTCGCATCGAATGGTGGTAGTTTCATGTCGATACGATCAGTGGTTTAAGCGTGATTGAGCCTCAAACGAACACCATTTTCATTATATATATATAGAAGATAAAGATATATATATAGAAGATAGATAGCCATAAACCATCTAGGAAAAATTTCGCATCGAATGGTGGTAGTTTCATGTCGATACGATCAGTGGTTTAAGCGTGATTGAGCCTCAAACGAACACCATTTTCATTATATATATATAATAATAATAATAATAAAATAATAATAATAATAGCATTCAGTAAAAAGCTGGTCTTAATATCCTGCACCGGGAATAAAATAATTAAACAGCAATAAGCTGAGTGTTAATCTTGTTTGCGGCGGTGCAGAAATTTTCAAAATATGCTATACTAGCTGACTCGGCGAACTTCGTACCGCCTTATTCAAATAAATTAATAAACAAACAAATCGAGAAAACATGGCAAAGGGCTCATAGAATTTGAAAAATATATATAGCCTATAACCATCTACGATTAATTCCACGTCGAATGGTTGTGGTTTCATGCTGATCGGTCCAGTAGTTTTCGAGTTTACCTCGGACAAAGAAAACAAACTTTGCTTATATATATATATATATATATATATATATATATATATATATATATATATATATATATATATATATATATAGATAGATAGCCATAAACCATCTAGGAAAAATTTCGCATCGAATGGTGGTAGTTTCATGTCGATACGATCAGTGGTTTAAGCGTGATTGAGCCTCAAACGAACACCATTTTCATTATATATATATAGTCATTATATATATATAATAATAATAAAATAATAATAATAATAGCATTCAGTAAAAAGCTGGTCTAAATATCCTGCACCGGGAATAAAATAATTAAACAGCAATAAGCTGAGTGTTAATCTTGTTTGCGGCGGTGCAGAAATTTTCAAAATATGCTATACTAGCTGACTCGGCGAACTTCGTACCGCCTTATTCAAATAAATTAATAAACAAACAAATCGAGAAAACATGGCAAAGGGCTCATAGAATTTGAAAAATATATATAGCCTATAACCATCTACGATTAATTCCACGTCGAATGGTTGTGGTTTCATGCTGATCGGTCCAGTAGTTTTCGAGTTTACCTCGGACAAAGAAAACAAACTTTGCTTATATATATATATATATATATATATATATATATATAGATAGATAGCCATAAACCATCTAGGAAAAATTTCGCATCGAATGGTGGTAGTTTCATGTCGATACGATCGTGGTTTAAGCGTGATTGAGCCTCAAACGAACACCATTTTCATTATATATATATAGATAGAAGATAGAAGATAGATAGAAGATAGAAGATTATTAAAATATAATTTGTAAGTAATGTAATTACGTAGCCATTTCCTCAAATAAAATTTTCTTTTTACTTTGTAAATCAATAAAGAGTTAAAATCTATAAAATATTTTAAATTCAAAATCTAAGTTTTTATTAAAATTAAGCTCTATTGGAGATTTTTTTTAAATGTGGATATAGCACAATAAGTGCAAACATACGTTTATTCCTAGTTTATTACACCTAATAATCTCTCAGAAATTGAAAAATAACACTAAGTCATACTGCCCTAGAAATTATAGTAGTATTTTTTGTACATGTACATACATATATACAATATTGTTTGTTATTTTGTATTTTTTTTAAAGATTTCTAAATGTTTTAAATAAATTTATAGGCTGCTAATATAGGAACTTACTTAATATAGGCTTACAAATATACCTATACGTTTACTTTAACGTAACTTTACGTTATATTTAGTTTCAAGTAAAAGGAATCGAATAGTGTATTAATTATTGTTCGCATAGTGTAATTTTTTTTATTGCAGGAGTTCAGCAGACAGGTAAACGGCCCACTTGATGGAAAGCGGTCACCATCGCCTATGGACATTAGCAACACAAAAGGTGCTACAAATGCGCTGCTGCTCTCTTAAGGGAGACTGGAACCTGGTCACTAATGCCGGAACACAACTCAAAGTTGTTATGGTGACATACTTTATACCAGGGGTGGTAGACATCCAGTCGGGCAAATGCCCTACCACCTGGCTGTGGGTTGTTTTGTCGCCTCTTACGACAGGCCGCCCGGCCGCAGGAAATTGTATTCTTTTCTGTTTCTACACGGATAAAGTTGCATTTTCTATGAGATGTTATTTTAACACCTATTCTTTAATACGGTAGTTGCTAACAATGATAGATATGGTTTACTCTATTTTAAAATACATCCCTATTAATATTATAAATGCGAAAGTAACTCTGTCTGTCTGTCTGTGTCTGTCTGTCTGTCTGTTCCGTTTTCACGTAAAAACTACTGGACCGATTTGGCTGAAACTCAGTATATATATATCTTATTATATTTGATCATTTTGACCTTTTTGGTCATTTTGGCATATTTGGTCATTTTGGCCTATTTGGTCATTTTGGCCTATTTGGTCATTTTGGCCTATTTGGTCATTTTTCCTTTTTGGTCATTTTGGCCTTTTTGGTCATTTTGGCCTATTTGGTAATTTTTCCTTTTTGGTCATTTTGGCCTATTTGGTCATTTTGGCCTATTTGGTCTTTTTGGCCTATTTGGTCATTTTTCCTTTTTGGTCATTTTGGCCTATTTGGTCATTTTGGCCTATTTGGTCTTTTTGGCCTATTTGGTCATTTTTCCTTTTTGGTCATTTTGGACTATTTGGTCATTTTGGCCTATTTGGTCATTTTTCCTTTTTGGTCATTTTGGCCTATTTGGTCATTTTGGCCTATTTGGTCATTTTGGCCTATTTGGCCATTTTGGCCTTTTTGATCATTTTGGCCTTTTTGATCATTTTGACCTTTTTGGTCATTTTGGCCTATTTGGTCATTTTTCCTTTTTGGTCATTTTGGCCTATTTGGTCATTTTGGCCTATTTGGTCATTTTGGCCTATTTGGCCATTTTGGCCTTTTTGATCATTTTGGCCTTTTTGATCATTTTGACCTTTTTGGTCTTTTTGGCCTATTTGGTCATTTTTCCTTTTTGGTCATTTTGGACTATTTGGTCATTTTGGCATATTTGGTCATTTTTCCTTTTTGGTCATTTTGGCCTTTTTGGTCATTTTGGCCTATTTGGTAATTTTTCCTTTTTGGTCTTTTTGGCCTATTTGGTCATTTTTCCTTTTTGGTCATTTTGGACTATTTGGTCATTTTGGCATATTTGGTCATTTTTCCTTTTTGGTCATTTTGGCCTATTTGGTCATTTTGGCCTATTTGGTCATTTTGGCCTATTTGGCCATTTTGGCCTTTTTGATCATTTTGACCTTTTTGGTCATTTTGGCCTATTTGGTCATTTTTCCTTTTTGGTCATTTTGGCCTATTTGGTCATTTTGGCCTATTTGGTCATTTTGGCCTTTTTGATCATTTTGACCTTTTTGGTCATTTTGGCTAATTTGGTCATTTTGGCCTATTTGGTCATTTTGACCATTTTGATTATTTTGGCCTATTTGGTCGTTTTTGCCTATTCCGTCATTTTGGCCATGTCGGTCTCTGTGGCCTTTTTGACCATTTTGGCCTTTTTGGTCAAGTTTTGTCATTTATGTTGTTTACAGATAGACGGGGGATGGTATAATTAGCGATATAAAATGAAGTGAATCTTCCGTGGGCAAATACATACAAAATTAATATAATATAACCTGTAGTGCTTGCTCTATAAACAAGAGACACGCACTAGAGGTTAACCCGCGGCACAGCCGCGGGGTAAACTCTAGTATATATAAAATTATTATCATTATATTTTTTTTTAAATAATTTAAATTAAAAAATCGAACACGCTGTATATATTAAGGGGCGACCACACCGGCAACAAATCATACGACAGCCTTAAGGCGTCTTAAGAACAATATATTTATAGACGCCCAGGGAGGGCGCGCATTAAGTGATTTGTGGGCATCGAGACGCGGCGTTACGCCGCAACAATAAGATACACCAAAAAAAGAGTTGCACAGTTCCGATTGAAATTTATCGGCTGCCAGTGTCAAGTTAAAGTCACTATAATTCGCCTTTTTATCTTGTATACGCCGTTTGTTTTATTTTTAAGATATGACTTTAAGGCCGTGGCCGCACTATCGTTACTTCTGTGTTACTTTTTTTCTCGAAAGACCTGCAGTATACTGTAACTCTATAACTAACCTGTCTATGACCAGTGAGAGACCAGCGGTTACCATCGCCTATGGACATTTACAACACCAAAGGTGCTACAACCTGGTCACCAATGCCGAAACACAATTCAAGGTTGTTATGGCGACGTACTTTAGATCAGGGGTGGTAGCTATCCAGTCGGGCAAATGCCCTACCACCTGCCTGTGGGTTGTTTTGTCGCCTCTTACGACAGGCCGCCCCAAAGCAGGAAATTGTATTATTTCTCCATTCCTGCACGGATAATTTTTATTTCATTTTTAAGTATAATAGTTATTTTGATTCAGGTAATCAAAAACCAGAGTATAGATTATTGTCATTATTTCGTACTTCTTCTTCTTCCACAGTAATAATAATATTTGACCTACATTTAAATTCAATAATTACACCCCTTCGTGTATTGATAACAATGGCTCTGTGATATGTATCTTCGTTTACACCCTCTTTATTGTTAAGGGATGAATATGATATACATGGGGGTGAATAAAGTTACTATCATACGTTTAGTTTGAAATCGTAAGCATATTACATCAGTGCGCTGGCCTTTTTACATGGGCATATTTTAAATCCGTATGCCGAAAACTATTTATTTTCACTTTAAAGAACACGTTTAGAGGTTCCTTTGCAATTATTTTCTACCGAGGATATTTTTCGAAAATGCTTTGCGTCTACAAGGGTTACCTCAGAAATATCATGAAGTGTGTAAGTAAGTATTGGCTGAGGAATCAATCAAAAACGCCTTTTGTCTCTTACAAGGGTGTTAACTTCAACAACAAACTCCATATCGTAGCGCTGTGGGAAAACCTCGGCTGGGAGGTCATTCCAAATCCCCACGGTACGCAAGAGAAACTTTCTACCGAACCGTTGCGTGCATAAGCGAAGCGGCTCGAGGAAGTGGAGATGAACTCCCAATCCCATCCCATCCTAAACAGTTCCTCGGAACATTCCCTGTTATAGTCCACATACTTCATTTTCCACATTCGTTCGCTTGATAACAAATGGCTCTGCATTCACATTCGGTTTATGTGATTTCCGACATCAATTTATTTCATAAAATACTATCCCATATCTGGTTATTGACTAATGCTGTTGTGCACCAACATTTAACCGGCGGTTAAAATAAAATTATCACTGTTTATGCATATATTTTTAGCGATTAAATTATTTTAACCATCGGTTAAAAGTCGGTGCACACCAGCCTAATTCTGTTATATGGTTACTTCATCCCTATTAATATTATAAATGCGAAAGTAACTTTGTCTGTCTGTCTGTTTGTCAGCCTGTTCCGTTTTCACATAAAAACTACTGGACCGATTTGGCTGAAACTCAGTATATATATATTTTCGATGCCGAAAATGAACATAGGATACTTTTTATCTAGAAAAATGGGATAGATTCCGGGGTAAAAATAAATTTGTCTCTCTGTTTGTTATGCTTTTATGGAAAAACTACTGGACCAATTTGGCTGAATTTCGGTATATATGTAAATTTTATACTATTATAGGATCGATTTTGGGATAGATTTATGTATTGGTTATGTCAAAAAATATGATAGGTTTTTTATTTGTGATTTGCCATTTTCGAAATTTTATTTAATTTGGTCGTTTAGGTAGTTTTGGCTAGTAATATATTAAAAACGACTCCTACATAGTCATTTTTTAATCATAACAATGTTGTATATATTTATAAATCGCAATAAAACAGTGTGTATAGACTTTAAATACCTAAATTGAAAACATATCTATTTGTTCTTTTGTGGTATAGCGTTGCACTCACTTTATAAAGTGACATTCATTCGTTCCCCTTCTACTTGTGATGTATTAAACGCGGAAAAGTATGGTGTCGCCTTAAGCGATTATCATGTTTTTACCCGACTTTAAAAAGAGGAGGTTCTAATTCATCGTGTATCGAGCCATTTGGACCTAAATGTATTTTCTGTTACAGAACATATTTTAAACTATTAGTTTATAGTATTATTTCGAGTTAGCAGGACTCGAATTAAAATGCAGTTAGAATCATTATAGAGTTTATTAGAACAATACAAACACATATACACAGGTACAAATATAACCGAACACAACAAATCCAAACGTAATGCAGAAGGTCGTAATTCAATGAAACGCGCAAAGTCCGTCACTATTAGATTTCCGAATATACGCTCTTCACGCCCGTATCGTAGTTGTTGCTCAACTGACCCCCTCTCAATCAGGCCGTCGTTTTATAGTCGTCTAATGTGCCCGCCCGGCAACGTCGACACAATATCCAGCATTAGCTTGTAATTGTAATCCGCAACACCTGGCTAATGATGCATCCTGCAAGCGGCTGTAAACGAGTACAATAGAACAATAGGTTGTTCTTCGCAATAACTTAGAAACCGTATGCCAATAAATAAGTGAAAAAAAGAAGACGATCATAAAAGGATTACAATTAGTTCAAATACCGATAGGTAATAAAATGTGCTTTTACAGATCTGTACGTGGAATTTGTCTTTGTCGTGGTCTAAGTTGTAACAGTATATTTAGTTTATGGAATATACCCAACCAATTAGAAGCAAATTTTCCCGACGCAGCATTTAAATGAACACGCACGAATTTATCATCAGTACGAACGTCAGAATAAAAATGAAAAAAAAACCGCGCTTAAAACCGTTAAAACACATTTTTATTATTTACTTAACAAAATTTGGAATTTCCGCCATCGATATCAAAATTAAAGAGAAAAGTCTGATTGTTGTGATGTCCCAGAGGCATCAGAAAGATTTTGGTCTTTTCAAAGGACATGTTTACGAGACAAACACACCGCCTTTTGGGAGCAGTACGTCTTGGAAGCTTATGTAAGTAGGGGAGACCGTATTTTTTCGACGTAGCCTCTCAACCGACTTCAAATGTAAGTGACTAGTTGTCGCTCCCGATATCGCGAGTATTTCTTGGTTACTATTTTTTTTTACATACATACATACATAACTTCACGCCAGGTCCCTTGCGGGGTAGGCACGAACAACAGAGCGCCATACAGGCTTATTCTTACACACCTCACTTGCTTGTTTGACATTCATAGCTCTTGCCATGCACGCTCGTCTGTTCTTAAGGCTCCTGACATCACCTTCTGCTAGTACACGATCAATTTGATCATGGAAGGTGTGTCGTGGCCTTCCGCGACTTCTGCATCCATCCACTTTTGCATTGTATATCTGTTTAGTCATTCTTTTATCATACATTATTTTTTTAAGGCGAGGGAAATGCATTTCGCACACTACCGAGTCCTTTACTAGGGATTAGACCAAAGCGACCAGAGGTGAGACCACGAATGGGCACCAGAGTCAAATCGGCGATTTGCTTGTGTGAAGACTCGACTATACAATACTCCACTAAAACCACCCTCCTCCCATGGGCCCCGCGCTTATGGTAGGAAGAGCGTGAGCCTTAGAACGTAGTTACCAGTACAGCAGCTATCAGTGCTTGAAAATGCCCCGGGAAGCAGTGCAAACTCACTTCTTCAACAGGAGTGAAGACTCCTCCCCTCCCTAGATGCTTGAGGCTGAGGTATACGACGCATGCATACATTTATGTATATATCTTATACTAATATAAAAAGCCGAAGAGTTTGTGTGTTTGTTCGCGCTAATCTCAGGAACTACTGGTCTGATCTAAAAAAAATCTTACAGTTTTAGGTAAACCATTTATCGAGGCAGGCTATAGGCTATATATCATCACGCTAAAACCAATAGGAGCGGAGCACCAATGTTACAAAATCGGAGGGTTTTTACACCTAACAGAATCTAGTTTATTTATAAGCCGGGACAAGCACTGAAGCTTAGGGGAATTGTTCACGACCTGATTATGTGTGTGGTATTCTCCAGGTCGGGGTGCACTAGCATGCCCAGTCCGAACTGGTGCCATGCTATTGCCAGTCATCAGGTAGGCACACACTAAAACCCCTGGGTTTTCCGTCCTGGGCTACGGGAAAACGGGAGTCCCAACTCCGTTTGCCCTGGCAGGGGAGAGCACACAGGCCTCTTCTAATGCTGGGGGACTACTTTTATACCCCCGCATCTGCCAGGTTTAATTCGGGGCGTGGGGCGGTTTTAACACGCCCCAAGTCCAGCCGTTCTCGAGTTTTAGCGAGCGATTGATTTTTCTATATAAAATTGGTGATAAAACAATCTGATTGTGTGTGATCTATATATCTATACATATAATAAAATTGTAGAGGTCGAATTTCTGTACAATGAAAAAAAATGCTATAAACCGTGTCAGGGGGGTGTAAGAAGTGAAGTAGAACTAATTTGGGTTTTTTTCATTTTTTTTGTTTCTCTGTTTGTCTGTTTGTCTGTCTGTTTGTACCGGCTAATCTCCGAAACGACTGGACCGATTTAAATGAAATTTTGTATGGTGGTAGCTTATACCCCTGGTCAACATATATACGGGATGAAAAGTATCCACTTTTCATCCCGAAAAATTAAAGACTTCCCGTGGGATCGTTAAAAAACCGCACCGCGCGGTCGAAGTCGCGGTAGTATTAAAATATGATTGTCACGATGTAATTTTGTTCACGGGTTGGACCCGGTAGGTGGCGCTGCTATCGGCATATCGATTGAAGCTTTTCCGGGCAGGACGACGGTCTGCCGGGACAGCTAGTATTTAAATAAAAACATACTTAAATAATTGAAACACGTGTAAGTTATTAGTTATTTGTGTACACACCATAGATGTATAGACTCTCTAATAATGCATATTTAATTTTAAGTAAGTCTGTAGTGGGATGGATCAAAATCTTCATGCGCAAGTTTCTTCACGAAGTTTTACGTTCTGCATCAACATATGATGGTTCTTACAAAATGCACGTAGACCAGAAAAATTGCCTAAACGATGCAAAATTCGCGGTCAAAATTCTAACCTTGGCATTAATATGAGACAGAACTATAGATAACTGTGTTATCATGACTAATAGGTAAATTAATATTTCTAATATTATATGAAACATATACTCACGAGACCTTGAAGGGGATACAGGGCTGAAAAAATATTAAATAACATTATTGTAAGACAATTTAATTGGTGCTAATTAGGAGTGTGCAAATATCTTTCGAATTTCGAATCGAAACTATCAGGGCGTTCCATTAGGGACTCACAACGACCACGTTCACGACCGCGATTTTTCCCGTTCCACTTGCTTGCGGACCTTATAATCATAAGCGCTAGTGGAACGGGTTATGGAGCATTGATGTCATTAATGTCATACGCAAATGTCATTGGTTGATATGAAAATCGCACCTTTTTCAATGTGTAGGGTTGACTAATTTATGTTAAAAGAATTAATAGACAGACTGTAGCTATTTAAACAAAATGTCCTTAATGGGGTCAATTGGGTATCTCCTACTTCATCGCGGTAATGATTCAGAAGAAAGCAATTCGCCTCCGCTCAGATGAAGAGTGGACGATAAGTTTAGAAAACGTAATACTAAAAAACGTGATCTCAGGCCACGTATTACACAATATAAAAATATCGTCGATCGTTATTCAGATGAAGAATTTAAAAGTCACTTTAGACTTTCAAGAAATACATTTAATTGTCTATTATCTATATATCTATAATTCTGCAGCAAAAGCTATGTCTACAAACAATGAATTTCTCATTAATTATATAATTATATTCAAGTCAACGATAATGAAAACTGATTAGAAATAAATTATGTAAATAAACGTTAATAACAAATAAAGGAGAATGATAGATGGCTGTTCAAAATAAATTAAAATTGATTTTACAAAATTAATAAAGAAATATATTTTTCCATTCGCCATCTTTGTTTCAAAATTCGCGCCTTTGTCAACGTTTTGACAAGAGAGAATTAATGCTCTGTGGTCAACGCCCACTTCGACCCACCTTTTGACATGGGTTGTTGCGGGCGTTGTGTGATCGAAAATGATGACGTCATTAGTGACGTTTTCGCCACGACCGCAACGCTCGCGGTCGCCTTGTGGAACGGCTAACTGAGCATTTTGGACGTTGTGCGTTACTAGTGGAACGCCCTATATATATTCCATTCGAAATTCGAATGGAATAATTCTAATTTTCGAATTACTCGAAATTCGAACTGAATAATTCTAATGTTCGAATTATTCGAAATTCGAACTAAATAACTTTAACGTTCGAATTACACGAAATTCGAATCGAATCATTCTAATTTTCGAATTATTCGAAATTCGAACTGAATAATTCTAATGTTCGAATTATACGAAATTCGAATCGAATAAATCTAATTTTCAAATTATTCGAAATTCGAACTAAATAACTTTAACGTTCGAATTACACGAAATTCGAATCGAATCATTCTAATTTTCGAATTATTCGAAATTCGAACTGAATCATTCTAATGTTCGAATTACACGAAATTCGAATCGAATCATTCTAATTTTCGAATTATTCGAAATTCGAACTGAATCATTCTAATGTTCGAATTATACGAAATTCGAATCGAATAAATCTAATTTTCAAATTATTCGAAATTCGAACTAAATAACTTTAACGTTCGAATTACACGAAATTCGAATCGAATCATTCTAATTTTCGAATTATTCGAAATTCGAACTGAATAATTCTAATGTTCGAATTATACGAAATTCGAATCGAATAAATCTAATTTTCAAATTATTCGAAATTCGAACTAAATAACTTTAACGTTCGAATTACACGAAATTCGAATCGAATCATTCTAATTTTCGAATTATTCGAAATTCGAACTGAATCATTCTAATGTTCGAATTACACGAAATTCGAATCGAATCATTCTAATTTTCGAATTATTCGAAATTCGAACTGAATCATTCTAATGTTCGAATTATACGAAATTCGAATCGAATAAATCTAATTTTCAAATTATTCGAAATTCGAACTAAATAACTTTAACGTTCGAATTACACGAAATTCGAATCGAATCATTCTAATTTTCGAATTATTCGAAATTCGAACTGAATAATTCTAATGTTCGAATTATACTAAATTCGAATCGAATAATTCTAATTTTCGAATTATTCGAAATTCGAACTGAATAATTCTAATGTTCGAATTATTCGAAATTCGAACTGAATAATTCTAATTTTCGAATTATTTGTAATTCGAAGAATAATAATAATTGGAAAAAAGTGAATAATTCGAACTATTCGCGAATTATCGAAATATCACTGGATTTTCTAACGTTTCCAATTTGGATTCCATTACATCTACATCTTCCATTGTATCAAAATATTCTACTTAGGAATAATATACTTTTTGATTAAAAATCAATTACCCGAATTAAATAACTGCTCAATTTCAATATTTTATTATGTTCATTTCTGTCAGTAACATAAAAGATCTAGATTCTAGATTGGCAAGAGATCTTTTCAATCTAATTATTCGATTCGAGTTAGCTCGAACCGCACACCCCTAGTGCTAATGTAATTCACTCAAGATGATATTAAACGACTCAAGTACGAGTCGGTGGCTCTGACGCTCACCGGCCGTTATCACTGATACGGGCGCGGTTTTTTAGTACGAGCAAATGCTTAGCTACAATATTTTCACCTGACTTTTTTCATGTAATGGATATTTATTAAAATACGAGCATCATTATACAAAGTGTTGCTAAAGTTGATGTACTTAATTAAAAAATAAAAAACTCACCGTTATCAGAATATCCATTTAGTCCATATGTATGCTTCGTTATGACATCATCTCTTTTCGAGCTGAAATACATTAAAAAACATGGGTACGTGGGCGGCGACAGCGGCCGAATGTGGCAGACAAGCAGATAAATATTAGCCAGTAGAGAATACTTACATAAACACAACACACTCAGAAACATATTAAAAGCATGTAAGCAAAGTCAAAGTCTCTGACAGAAATATAAAAATTGTTTTTCTTAAACTCATCTTGGTAAGCCAACTAGTATAAGAGAGGTGAACATTAGCATGATATATACACAATTCAATTAGCTTGACTTAAACAAGCGCGTACCCAACTCAAAGGTGGCGGGTTCGATCTTGGCCGGAACGCATGCACCATTTTAAGCAGCTTTCTGACCTAATGTGCATATTGTTACATTTGCCATGTGCTTATAACGATGAAGGAAAACATTGTGATGTAACCTGCACATCGAGATAACCGATGTGTCAAACCTGCCAAGCCGCCTTGGACAAGCGTGGCGGGTATACTGTCCGTTCCCTATAGTGAGAGGCTCGAGCCCAGCAGCGGGACATTTATGGGCTTTTATTAAACATTACTTTAACAAAAACGGCGTGAACGTTTTGATTTTTTTGTTTTGTTTTAATCGCTCTAATACAGGGGTGATTTAAAAGAAAAAAAATCATTTGAATTACGCTCGTATTATTTCACTAATAATAAAATTTTCATACCGGGGGCCTTATGTGAAAATGGATTTGTAGCCAAAACAGAAAAGGTCCGAGCTTAAGGGCATCACACACGGCGAAGATGCTATAATATTTCATCTTAAGATAGAATATCGCTCACTATACAATTTGTATGAACTATCACACACGGTTAAGATGATATATATTTTTATATTAAGTATCTTAAGATGCCGAGATATGCGAAATATTGTCTTAATATTTTGCTTGCTATATATTTTGTATCTTAACATAGAAAATATATAGCAAGCTCTTTTATACAGCGTGTGCACTTAATATGCAACGCAAAATGGAGTGAAATATATTTTATTTATTCAACTACCTTTTCTCTCGAGTTTTTGTTATTACTCGATGTACTTTTGAAGTGAAACGTCTATATAGACGGGGGTCTTACGATTTTTCGCTCACGAAAAAGTGTCACAGTCACGTGGTCTAATACTTACATTTTTAAACTCGTGATATCTTTCGAATGGAATGTCCGAATTGAATAATTCGAAAAGTTTTATAAAGGTATTGAAGCACAATCTAATCTTTCCTCTTAATAATATTAGTCCAGATATTCACGTATTTACTTTAAAATTAATTAGATATGTGCATATTATTACAAAAAGCATAAGAATTTGCGCTAGAAGTTGTTTAATAGAATTGGGAGCTGGGTTGCCCTAAAAAGCGCTTTATCTATCTCCGAAAGCGCTATTGAAGCCCCAGTGAGCCGAGCGCCGGGGAAATCCCGCGAGAAAGCGAGCCAGAGAGCGAGCGAGGATGTACCTCGTCCCTATAATACCTAAAATCGCGTTCAGCGCATCGGAATGTGCGATGTTCCGAGCCGACATTAATGGAGGCAAACTTAAGTTTGCATCGAACTACAGAGGTATAGGTTTTCAAATTGGATAAGTACATTAACAATTTGACCGTAACACTTCAAGTTGAAATTTTGTTGCGATTCATTTTGTCACTTATCAGTTGAAGATTTTCCACTTGTCCGTTGCGATTCATTTTTCCACTTGTCCGTTGTGATTCGTTTTCCCACTTATCCGTTGCCATTCGTTTTTCCACTTGTCCGTTGCGATTCGTTTTCCCACTTATCCGTTGCCATTCGTTTTTCCACTTGTCCGTTGCGATTCGTTTTCCCACTTATCCGTTGCCATTCGTTTTTCCACTTGTCCGTTGCGATTCGTTTTTCCACTTGTCCGTTGAAGTTTCACTTCTAATATGTGTCCCAGCACACATTTCGATTTTTGTTAATATTATGTTGATATAATGACTTTTTAAAATATATTTGAAAAATTTTTGGTGAAAGGTCTTCGTAAAGATTAAATTCACCGCGGTTTTTCCAAAATTTTATGTGATTTTCTACCCAGATTTATCGACACTTAGAATGTGCGGCAGAAATTTCTAAGTCGTATTCGAAGTCAGAATTATCATCTGATGAGCTATCTAATAAATCTAATAATAAGGCTGTGTTATTCATATTTACAGGAAATAAACCTTTGATGGAATGACTCGAACGGATATATTATAGCATCTTAACCGTGTGTGATACCTTAAGATGCTATAATATTTTATATCCAGGCATCTTAACATGAAATATTATAGCATCTTCGCCGTGTGTGACGCCCTTTACAGGTTGATGAAAAGATGAAAAGTAGCGCATTCGGGCCCTTTAAAAGATTTTGGTCTAAGAGACACTGAAGATCGACCTTCGCCCACCTGATAACCATACGAGACATTTTTTGATCAAAATATTGTTACAACCTGAAAGCCGACAAACGACAAAACCACACCTGCATACCTGTAGACATATTATTACCTTTTCGGCATTTGCACTCCTTTTTTTTACTTTGTGTTTAAAATTTGTAATAAAAAAACAGCCCATTGTGTATTGTAATATTTTATGGTAGTCATTAGCCAGGTTCGATTCTAATAAATTCAGTCCACGCTGCCGAGAGACATAATTGTATTTGTGCAGTATAAGCATTGCCCCAATGGAGAGATCGGGGTCGAGCGATAATCATAAGCGAAACAAGACGTGTGTACTACATTCGATAATCGATTTAGTGACGGATTTTGCGCGTGTTATTATATTTGTACCTGTGTTATACGTTTTTGTATAGTTCTAATAAATTTATAGTAAATCAAACGGCATTTTAATTCGAGTCCTGCAACTCGTAACAATATATTGCTTTGTAAACACGCCTATAATATAGCAGAAGCGGAAGACTAAAGCTTACCGGTCACCAAACCCCGTCTGCACCATCTTCTTCGCACCAGACGAAGTAGTCGCAAACGGTATAGTCCTGAACACCAGCCAGAAAGCAATCATCACAGATAATGTGAACAGGAGGACCAAGAAGCCGATGCAAGCGTACTCCGACCCGGCGAACTTCTTCAATCTGAAAAGAGACGGAAAGTGTTCATACATTATTGGGCCCATATTTATACTCATTACTAGCTGACCCGGCAAACTTAATACCGCCTCAGAATCAATAAATAAAAAACATTGATTTCTGAACGACGGGACGAACGTCAAACGTTTGACTTACAAAACGAAAAAAAACATCACTTTTAAATTTAATTAGATTTCTGAACGACTTTTAAATTTAATTGATTTCTAAACGACGGGACGAACATCAAATGTTTGACAGGTAGGAATAGTTTCTAAAGGAAAAAAAAAAGTGAAATTATTGTTTTTACTATATTCCAAGCATTTTTTTCATATTAACTCAGCTTTTAAACCTTATCTGGACTTCCACAAATAATTCAAAACCAAAATAAGCTAAATCAGTCCAACCGTTCTCCCGTTAGATAGATTATTAAACAAAATTGGATCGTTTTGGTTTTGGATTTTTACTCCAAAAGGAAGGTATGTACTGAAAAATCAGGTTTGTGTCGGATATAATTCCCGCATAGCGATATCCCGAGTGCAAACCTTGCTTGCTGAATATATGGCGTACAAATTGTCAAAACATCCTCTATGTATAAGGAATTTAATTACGTCACTATTTCTTGAAATAAAGATTTTCTTTCTAACAAGATAAGCGAGTTTTAAACGACTTCAAAAGCCTGTGTTTTTTTTGTCTGTTTGTCACACGATCTCTACGTCAATTGTAAACCAATTTTCATTTCTTTTTCTTTTAATCGAAAGGTTGTATTCTTGAATTAGTCCCATTGTCACCATGACCGGAGGAGTTGATTCCAAGGAATTAGAGAATCTCAAGAAAATTGACAGATTTCTTCGTATCACAATATCTCCGTCAATTCCAAACCGATTTTCATTTTCTTTCTCTTTAATCGCGTTGCCTTCTACCATTGTATTTCAAACATCAACAGGAGTAAGCACTTTACACTCAGCGCAAATACCTGTTTTCCACCTGGAAAAAAAACTCACAAAGAAAACTTGTGGTAAGTGACTTACGCGCAAGAAACGCACGAGCAGGTCTCAGCCTTTGACGTTGGAGGTGCTACTTCCTCTTGAACGTTGCCAGCCTAATCACAACAATATAATAATAATATTTATATTATAAAAAGATTCGTTTAGCCCAAAAAGACATTAATTAGACATAGATAGACGGACAGACCAATTTCACTTTTTTGTTATTTTGATTATAGTGTTACGATCGACAAAGACCAATTCACACCTGCAGTGTGTTACTTTTTCAGCATTTGGACTTCTTTTGTTTACTTTGTGTTTAAAACTTGTAATTAGAAAAACAACCCATTGTGAATTGTAATCTTTTATGGTAGTCATTAGCCAGGTGTGATTCTAAGAAATTCAGTCTGCGCGGCGAGAATCATATTGTAATTGTGCAGTATAAAGCAATGCCCCAATGGGAGGGAAGATTGGCAGTCAAGCGATAACCACTAGCGGAGAAAGACGTGTGTTTGCATGTGAATGCATTCGGCAATCTATTTAGTGACGGACTTTGCGCGTGTAATTATATTTGCAATAAATTCTATAGTAATTTCAACGGCTTTTTTTTCGAGTAACTCGTAACAATATGATATATAAAAATATCAGCACATAAATGTACCACTGCTGGGCTCGGGCCTCCCATCATAGGTGGGACGGACAATATACCTACTACGCTTGTCCAAGGCGGCTTGGCAGGTTCGACACATCGGTCATCTCGATGTGCAGGTTGCATCATGATGTTTTCCTTCATCATTATGAGCACGTGGTAATTGTAACAATATGTACATTAGGTAAGAAAGCTGCTTAAAGTGGTGCATGCGTTCCGGCCAGGATCGAACCTTTGAGTCCGGGACGCGTGCGCGAGCCATTACGCTACCACTTCCACACATTTAGAGTAATTTTACAAGCTTTTATTTAATTTGAAAATGATGTATGTATGAAGTTCGGGTGGAATCTTGCAAGTTAAATTTAACCAACTTCCAGGTTTCCGATTGACCTGAAATTTTGCACTCATGTATATATCGCGTGACAATGCAATAATATGGTACCATGGAGCTGATCTGATGATGGAGTCAAGGTGGCCATAGGAACTCCTGTACTAAACAAGATAGACCCGTCGTGTTTGGGCTCGTTTTACTTGTCTTGGCTAGCACTCTGCTGCCACATGATATCCAGGATCTCAAAAGCTTGTATTTAAAAAGCTTTAAAAAAAAAGGTTTATTATTATAGTTTAATAACAGTGAATAAATTAAATTGCAAGCAGTGTTCATATATAATTAGTTTTTACATCGCATTGTAAACCTTAGTCATAAGTCCATTAAATGATCAAATGAAAAAAACTGTTGGTGCTCCTTAATCTATTCTAATATTATAAAGCTGAAGAGTTTGTTTGTTTGAACGCGCTAATCTCAGAAACCTCTCGCGCTAAGACCAATAGGAGCGTAGCATCAATGAACAATGTTTCAAAATCGGGAGGTTTTGAAATCAAATTCCAAGTGGACGACGTCGCGGGCACAGCTAGTAAATAAATAAATTTATGGCAGGTTGCTACATGTTACCGATTATTCATTTGCCTCACTACTTACTTACTATTGGTTGAATTTTGACATTACTTGTAAGAAGTTACTGATATATAAGACCGTATATGTTTATGAATTTCCTTAACTTACCCATAACCACCAGCTTTCCTTTTTGTCGCTTTTGTAAGGCTGCAACAACCAAAGACATATTAACAGACTATAGCGCGTGTAATACTATTTCTTGTCAAGGCCTAAAGGCTCTTTACTACGAATATTCAAATTCAAAAGTTTCATTAAAAATAAGTTCCACTTGAGAACACTTTTTGAAGGTCATACATATAAGTTAAAATTTAATTTTACATCCCTATTCTATGTACACCGCTTCGGCACCAAACTCCCCAGAAACACGTCTAGCTAAAAATTGTTTTTCTTTATATTACTTATTCTATTTATATCTCAAGTTCTTTTTTTATAAGTTTTATACAGAAGTATGTTACCGAATTACTTTTTGAAGAATTAATGGAGTTACAGCAAACAGTGCATATTCAATAAGACCAAGACACAATAGAAGGAAAGAAAAATATTATTATAGTTATAATAATGACATGACGTAGTAAAATTTTATGTTGCAATAATCTCCATAAATTCCTTACAGAGTAATCTACAAAAAGTTCGTTCACGAAACTGTCTTTGAAAACGAAGATGGGGTCTATCACCGCTTTAGGGTTCAGTTTTGTTCTAGCTTTAACCTCAATCAAACTGTTTTTTTTTATTGGTTGAGTTCAGTAGACAGGTAAATAGCCCACCTGAAGGAAAGCGGTTACCCTCGCCTATGGACATTTGCAACACTTAAGGTGCTACAAATGCGCTGCTGCTCTCTTAAGGGAGACTGGAACCTGATCACTAATGCCGGTACACAACTCAAGGTTTTAATAACGGCTTATTCTAGACCAGATGTATCTATCCAGACGAGGAAACACCCTACCACCTGGCTGTGGGTTATTTTGTCGCCTCTTACGTCAAGTTGCTGGACACAGGAAGTTATATTCTTTCTGCGTTTTTGCGCGTATAGAATAGAAACGGCCTAATCTTCAGAGCAATATTTAAGAACGAAGAAGAAGAAATAAACATCTTCTATAAATGAGAGTTGCTTTAACAGATATATTATAGTTACGACCTAGACGCCGACAAAGACAAATTCACACCTGCATACCTGTAGAAACACATTTTATTTCCTTTCGGCATTTGGATTTCTTTTGTTTACTTTGAGATTAGAAAACAGCCCATTGTGTATTGTAATCTTTTATGGCAGTCATTAGCCATGTGTGTCGGATTTAAATTACAAACTGATTCTAGGAAATTCGGTGGGCAGACATATTGCATCTGTGCAGTATAAAGCGATGCCTCGATTGAGGGACTAGGCAGTCTAGCAATAGGCACAAGCGACACAAGACGTGTGTACATTCGATAAGCTATTCCGTCAGTACGACGGACTTTGCGCGTGCTGTTGAATCGTGCATCATGTTTGTACTGGTTGCGTCCAGTTATATTTGTACCTGTGTTATACGTGTTTGTATAGTTCTAATAAACTCTATAATAATTTCAACAGCATTTTAATTCGAGTCCTGCAACTCATAACATTGTACTTACATTACTGACTTCTCTGGTCTGTTGCAATTCCGCTTTCCGATGTTCTTGTACATTCTTAAATGGTAAACTTCTCTTACATCTTTCTGAAGCGCTTGACATTGATTTCTATAAGTTAGGAGTACAATTCTAATTAAAGATTCAATTTGCGTTCTGATATGTACCAAAAACTTATGACACCTGCACGCACTTCATCCTGTTATGATAATTCTTTACGATACAGGCTGTCAAACTTTGGAACATGCTGCCTCTTACTGCCAAAGAGGCCAAATCCTTACCAACATTTAGAAATTTACTCAGAAATCACTATTTGTCCATAAATAGCTGTTTGATTAACACAATACAATCATGCTAATACATTAAGAGAGTGAGAGATAAACACATTTACTATAATAACTTATAACTAAACAGATATACAATGCAAAAGTGGATGGATGCAGAAGTCGCGGAAGGCCACGACACACCTTCCATGATCAAGTTGATCATGTATTAGCAGAAGGTGATGTCAGGTGCCTTGAGAACAGACGAGCGTGCATGACAAGAGCTATGAATGTCAAAGAAGCAAGTGAGGTGTGTAAGAATAAGCCTGTATGGCGCTCTGTTGTTCGTGCCTACCTCGCAAGGGAACTGGCGTGAAGTTATGTATGTATGTATGTGTATAATAACTTATGTATTTTAAAATATATTATTATACTCGCATATGTGTATATTTCTGGCCACTCATATCGGAACACAACTCAAAGTTGTTATGACGGCATACTCTAGACCAGGGGTGGTAGCCATCCAGTCGGGTCAATGCCATACCACCTGGCTGTGGGTAGCTTTTTTTTATTGCAGGAGTTCAGCAAACAGACAGACGGCCCACTCGATGGAAAGCGGTTACCGTCGCCAATGGACATTTATAGCACCAAAAGTGCCACAAATGCGCTGCTGCTCTCTTAAGGGAGACTGGAACCTGGTCACTAATGCCGGAACACAACGCAAGGTTGTTATGGCGACATACTTTAGACCAGGGGTGGTAGCCATCCAGTCTGACAAATGCCCTACCACCTGGCTGTGGGTTGTTTTCTCGCCTCTTACGACAGGCCGCCCGGCCGTAAGAAATTCTATTCTTTCTCCGTCCCTGCAGGGATAGAACGGCTTTGTCGCTGCTTACAACCCAGCTGCAGAAATTAGTATTCTCTTTCTGTTCCTGCCATATCGTAGCGCTGTGGGAAAACCCCAGCTGGGAGTTCAATCCAAATCCCTACGTTGGGCAAAAGTTCTTGAGAAATGCTAAAATTGTATGAGAGGGACCATACCAATCGAGCAGGACCTAAGAGCTGTAACCAAGATTCCAGCATTGCTTTGCCACGTTAGAAGCATTCACCTAATTTATTTGCTGGGTTATTGATAATTTAAGTACTTATGCTTACGTTATCCGATTTAGATCTAGATCCAGAGTATTGTTTTCTTTTCTTCTCCTGTTTCTGTTTCAAAAGGTTTGTCTTCTCGGGATCTCTATAAACAAAGAAAACTTAAGAGTTGATTAGAACGGACAATCTTTAGTCGCCTTCCGGAAGACAGCTGACAAGTTTTACATCCGCGTAGGAACGGTGAAAGAATACAATTTCCTGCGGCCGGGCGACCTGTCGTAAGAGGCAACAAAACAACCCACAGCCAGGTGGCCCTACTACCTGTTTCCTTGTCTGGATAGATAGCACCTCTGGTTTAGAATAAGTCGCTTGTTATGGCGGCATACTCTAGACCAGGGGAGGTAGCCATCGAGACGGGCAAATACCTAACCTGGCTGTGGGTTGTTTTGTCGCCTCTCTTGACATAAATTATGAATTTCCTCAAATTTTCGACATAAATTAGAAATAACAGATGTGTCAACAAATGTTCAAATCAGTTGGGTAGCATTTGGTAAGCTTCTTCAAGTCTTCTCGTCGAACATCCCACAATGCTTGAAGATGAAATTCTTTGAGCAGTGTGTCCTCCTTGTCCTGACCTTCAGGGCTGAGACATGGATACTGACGGGAGGAATGGTCCACAAGTTTCGTCGTTCAACGGGCTACGGGCTGTTTCTCTTATGGACAGAATTAAAAAGGATAATATCTAAGAGACCCAAGGTAAACGACATAGCCTGCAAAGTTAGCACGCTGAATTAGCAGATGGAGCAGATGAGTCCTGGAGTGGACATCGCGTCTCGATAAACGTAGTGTCGGACGCCCTCTAGTCAGATGTACTGACGAGCCGTGCAAGGTCGCCGGTAGGCTCTGGATGAGAAAATCAAAGGATCAGGGATGAGATTCGCCGACTTGGGGAGGTCTACGTCCAACAGTGGACTGCGAATGGCTGACGACGACAACAAATGTGCCAACTGACCTCGTCTTGGACAATCGTTACGAGTATACTCTCCCCTCCTTCTACATCTACAAAACTCCTTAAAAATCATACTGTTACGACCGACAAAGAACAAAGGACACCTGCAGTTTATTACCTTCCCGCATTTTGACTTCTTTTGTGTTTAAGATATGTAATTTTTTAAAACCGCCTATTGTGTACTGTAATCCTTTATGGTAGACATTAGCCAGGTAGAATTCGTGTAAATTATTGTTATGCAGTCGGGACATATTATATTTGTACAGGATAAAAGAGATGCCCGGATGGAGGGGTAAGCCAGTCAAGCGACAATTACGATACGAGCAAGACGTATGTACATTCGATAAGCTATATAGTGATGGACTTTGCGCGTGTTATTAAATCGTGCATCACGTTTGTGCTGGTTGCGTCCAGTTATATATGTACCTGTGTTATACGTGTTCGTATAGTTCAAATAAATTCTATAGTAATTCCAACGGCATTTTAATTCGAGTCCCGTAACTCGTAACAATACGATGAGAAATGCTTACACAGTGTCCCTCTGCATCATATCCTTAAATATCTTCAACATCGGCGATTGGGTTTCTTTATCTGATCTTCTTTCATGACTGGAACAGACAGAAATCTGCTTTATTTTTTACTAGTTTGCCCCGCGGCTATGCAGCGTGTTAAATCCTAGGTAGTAGGTTTACTTTACTTACACAAAAACTTGTTTTACATTTAGTAGTGACAAAGAAACGAAGTCTGTATAGCTTAGACAATTGCCCTGCAAAATATAGAGGGAGTCGAAGCCATCCTGATTTGAAGTAATACAACAAATAACATGTTGCTTATGATTATTTATTTATTTAGGTTTATGGCTTGGCAGCCAGGCCTTTAAGACAGATCTTAGTTTACAATAAAGTTTCTTCATTTTTTTAATCCTACGTGTAGCACAGCTGAACTGTGAATTCAAAGGAGTTCTTGTGACAACTCAAAAGGCCACATTTGACTATACAGTTCACATTTCTCACAAAACAAATAATTACAACTCAAAAACTATAAATATCCTACAACTATTGTTAATTTTAGAGTAATTTTACACATTTTTAGCAAATAAAACTGCACAGCACAACATCTTTCAGTTCCCGCCAAAAACTCCTGTTGCTTACGACAACGTAGGTATTTGTTAGTAAATTGAAAAGACGCTATTGCAGCGCCATCTAATTTGTTAATCCGTCTATTCTATGGAAACTCTCATTTCAACTGTGTTTGTCCTACTTTCATGCTTCTTTTGCCATACCCAACTTTCACTGCGATACTTCAGGGTTGGCACCAACACCCCTTGCCATTCTCGGGCCCCACATATTTAAGCCTTCCAAAAGTCAAAGCTATTGCTTCAGCACGTAATCTATAATAGGATATATCAGTACCTAATAATAATGTACAACAAAATAAGAATTTACTGACCTTTTGTGGTTTATTCTCATTATTAGAAAATGACATGTTCAAAAAATTGGTTCTTTATTTTCAGCAATGACGTTTCTACTTTCAAAAGAATATTTGAAAAAAGTTGTCTATGAAGGTGGGATGTGGGCTACGTTCTATTGACTCGCAAAGACTATATTTAAAAAAAAATGTTTAACAAAAAAAATGTCTACGGAATCGATTTCCGTTCCCTTTTTTCCTACTTAATTTCTATATTTAATTTTTAGAATTTAAACACGCTTTTTGTTTATTTTGATTCTTGTGTGTGACGTTAATTTAGTGATTTTTGTGTTGTGGTGTACCTTACGAATAACTTATTATATTCTAATTTTAATAATAAACTTATACTAATGTAGAGTGTATCAGATACATGCTGGCATTCAAAAGGTTAGAGAAGTAAAACAATCATTTAGCAACACGCCCTTATATAGACGAAAACCGAAAATCATCATCGCCTACCCTCCTGGGAAGATGTTAACGCGAGAGGATAAGCATCAATCCACGGCTGAACCCTAATGCAGGGGTAATAGATTCGATTCCCACGTGGATTATAAAACGTTCCTCTAAGCAATTATTTTCAAGTAAAATACAACATATCATATATATTTTTATTGCATGACTACCCTCAGTTTTCTTTATTTATATAAAAAAGATTTGCACATATCGTATGTTTGTTGAAATTTTATAGTGATTTTTTTTTGAGATTTTCCTGTGTAGCAGATTTTAAGAGCGGTTATTTATTTGCTTTTTATTATTCCGACGTTGAGGCTATTGAAATAAAAAAACACCCAAATTTTAATAGAGAAGATTGTTGGCAAGTACAACCTGTTTGGGATCCGATCATCAAAACTATTAACACCCAAACCCAGCAAAAACAAACTGCCAGACCTCAAGACACTGAGCTCTTTCTGCGTGCACCGGAAGACAAACCAACTTGACTGATAATTTCTTTTAATTTTCCTTCCACCCATTTTAATATTATATAAACTTATTAAAGCTAGGCATGTTTGCTGAAGAGTTTCTTGCGCCGCTTCTTCTCTTCAAGCCACGACGTGTTGCGAAGCGGTGCTAAATTAGATAAGGCTCCTACAGAGTCAAAAAAACCATAAACAAAATTAAAACTAAATAATTAAAACGAACAAGTTGGCGGTAGGCTAAATAAAACTTTAACAATACTCATTGACACGACATCTTTGCCTTCCGAGATCGGCTACTGAATAGTGGCCAAAACGTCGGAATATTAAAAATCATATAAATGACCGCGCTTAAAATCGTTAAAACGTACTTTTATTATGTATACAAATTTAGGACAATATTATTTCCAAATCTACCTTTACGAGCATAGTGTATAAATTAGTAAATTCACAGCGTCACGCTTTTTCGTTTCCATCGAAGAATTCAGGATCGTGGCTATAAAATGTGTGCGTGTATAATACGGCCGGCGTATCTTGGCGAATGTGAACATAGGCTCTGCGAACTTAACGCAAGGGATTCAGCCCCCGTTGCGAAGTGGGGTGTGTTCTCCCAGGGCACACTCCAGGCACTTTATTGCGCTGGATCGACTGTTGCGTAACTATGTTCTATATCTCAGTCTTTCCTTCACAACAAAGCGCAGGGTCGACGGGAGGAGAGGTTTTTTAGTGGGTATTGAGGTTGTTCGCTCGTGTAACATCGCTCGGAGTCGCCACACTCCTCTGTGTAATCCATCGCGGGCGGAGCGCAAATAAAGCATACTATTGCTAGCGTTATCGCCCCCGATGGATGCGTGCCGTTTCCTAGTGACGGCCCAGAGAGTGCGTAAATCGGTTAGCATTTTCCCTCGCCTCAAAAAAAAAAAAAAAAAAAAAAAAAAAAGGCTCTGCGAACTTTAGAGCATGTACACTCGTGTGATGAGTGGCCATACGACTCGTCCGTGAATACAATTGGTCGCCCTTCATCCCTGTATTTTTTCATTGCTTTGTACTAGTTGGTCACTGTATTTTCTTCACGTGTTTACATGTGCTAAAGTTCGCAGAGCCTATGTTCACATTCGCCAAGATACGCCGGCCGTATTATACTAGAGTACACACGTAAGAAGTGAAACTTCTTTATGACCTTATTTTTCGAAAATGATCTACTATATGCAACTTTACAGAAATTGGTTAAATAAATAAAGCCCCTCGTCGATTCGACCGTGGTAGGGGCAAGAAAACGATGGCGTGTAACCGAAAAATGTGACGGTAAACATTTTTCCAACGCCGATAACGAAGTTTCACTTCAAAAGCTTCTAATAATAAACCAAGCATCGCCGCAGTATAAGTTCGTCTAGCGATTAAATCGCAATATTTCTGAGTAGTACTTAAAAAACGTTCCACTCGTTTTTACATTCATATTTTTATTGCAATTTATTTGACATGCCTCACGTATTTATGCGTCGATAAAATTTGACAGTTTTTTTTAGGTATACAGGTTATATCACATTTTTTTAAAGTGATAACTTCTTATGGGAGCGTAAACCGCCTCGATACGTAACGCGTTAGGGCACTAGTCTATTTGGCTTTTTAACTGACTTCGAAAAAGGAGGAGATTCTCAATTCGTCACGATCTTTTTTTGTTTTTTTTTTATATATGTTCACCGATTACTCCGTGATTTATAATCCGATTTACGTGATTCTTTTTTTGTTCGACGCGGAATAGCTTCCAATTGGTCCCCTAAAAATTTAAAATAGCTTGGCCCAGTAGTTTTCATTTTATGAACATTATTTTGTTCCCGTTTCTTGGGACCTATATTTTTTAAGAAGCGCGACACCATTCGTAGGTCCACCCATACATAGCTAAACACTAAAAAGTAACAAATAAAAAATAAAAACTTCGCGTAAAATAACCGACTTTAAAAACTAAAAAGTATTAAATAACTTATTTATAAAGCTCGAAAGTCTGTGCAAAGTCAAACATAAAAATTACTATATTTTGAAAATTACTAAGCACCGACTTTAACATGTTTTAGATAATATATATTAATAATAATAACTTATTGGATGCAGAAGTCGCGGAAGGCCACGACACACCTTCCATGATCAAATTGATCGTGTATTAGCAGAAGGTGATGTCAGGAGCCTTAAGAACAGACGAGCGTGCATGACAAGAGCTATGAATGTCAAAGAAGCAAGTGAGGTGTGTAAGAATGTGCCTGTGTGGCGCTCTGTTGTTCGTGCCTATCCCGCAAGGGACCTGGCGTGAAGTTATGTATGTATGTAGAAATAAGTTATTGTATACATTTTCGTTTTTGAAGTCGGTTTTTTTAAACGATGTTTTTATTTTTGGTCGCCTCCTTTCATAATTTAATAAAGAGGGTATTCTTTTCCTTTTTGGTTTCACTTTCTTTTGTAGTATACTATCTGTGCGGGAATGGAGAAAGAATACAATTTCCTGCGGCCGGGCGGCCTGTCGTAAGAGACGACAAAACAACCCACAGCCAGGTGGCAGGGCATTTGGCCGACTGGATGGCTACCACCCTTGGTCTAAAGCATGCTATAACATCCTTTAGTTGTATTCCGGCATTAGTGACCAGGTTCCAGTCTCCCTTAAGAGAGCAACAGCGCATTTGTAGCACCTTTGGTGTTGCATATGTTCATAGGCGATGGTAACCGCTTTCCATCAGGTGGGCAATCAGTCTGTCTATATTATATACAATTCGCGATAAAAAAAAGAACTTTTTATATTGTCAAAATTTATAAAATACTAGCTTCTGCCCGCGACTTCATCCGCGTAGAATACTTAAAAAAGTAAGTTATTAACTATCCTACGGGAACTCTTTAATTTTTCAGGATCAAAAGTATCCTATATGCTGACCAGGGATACAAGCTACCATTATACAAAATTTCATTTAAATCGGTCCAGTTGTTTCGGAGATTATGATGCCGTACAAATAGAGATAAACAAAAAAATTAAAAAATCTAAATTAGTTACATTTAACTTCTTACGTCCCCCTGACTGGGTTTTTAGAAAAAAAAAAACTTTACAGTTTTTTTATGTGTATAAATTTTTTTTGACATATTTTCAAAATGACAGAACATATAACTTTGTGTCCTCCAACTTTTGTACTATGAAATAGAACTTTTATGATAAAATCAAGCTTAATCCAGATATCATTTTGGAATCAAACTGGAGACTTCGTAATGACAAGGCCAAAAGCCAAGGCACAAGTCACTCCGATTGGCGTAGGGTGTAACCTCTTGTTAGTGTCGCCCTCCGTACCACGGGAACTCATAAACTTGTTTACCTTACTGCGTGTACCTTTACATTGGGACAAATTGATCAAAATAGAGATCCTATGGGCATTGATGTAAAGCTGTCGACTTGTAACCGAAATTTATATAGAAAATAATAAATAATAACTCATCTCTTCCTCTCCCAATTTACGACCTTCTACGAATCTTAGGCTTAATATTATTTTTTTCATTTATTTTGGCATCAAACAGATATATACATTTCAACTTAAATTAACAGTTACATTAAATTTATTCTTATAATCTAATAGTGCCTAAAAATTGTTCTATGAAAAGAAATAATTTCTAAAAGTGAGACAGAAAAACAGTGAAATGTTACACAACTTAAAATTTAGAAAATTGCGAAGAAAAAACAAAAAAAAACGTAATAACATTGTAAAGGTTGATTACAGCAATATTTCATTTATTTTAATTTTGAGTCTATATAAAGATAAGTTAAATATATCTATGTCAATAAAATTGAGGTCATATGTATTGGTGCAACGAAAAAAGAAGCAATTGCGAGAGTAATTTTTGTGATAACGTGGGGGAGAAAAACTACCTCTAGTTTACGAGTGGGGCGGAATATTCCCAAACATTCTTCATCTTTCCTCAATAGATAGATAGATAAAACTTCATTGTACACCATTATAGACAACTTACGAACTAGTATGAATCTTGTTGAATATGAGAATATCACCCAACACATTATTTGTGTGTCAAGGTTGTTAATATTAAAAAGTAAAAAGCATCCGGTAGATAAATGTCACTCGATGATACTTCCGGTAACCTTTTGTTCGAATCGGGGTTCTCATGTCTGCTCTTCTCACTGTGAACTCTGTGTGCCTTCGGTAGTGCGTAGTATTAAACTGTGTTATGTGTATAAACTACGTTGTTTAACCCTAACCATTATAGATAATCAAATTATATCCACTGTAGTTTCATTTAATCTATCAAATCTAATTGGGTACAAAGGGCGGTCTTATCGCTAAAAAGCGATCTCTTCCTAACAATCCGTGGCAAGAATATTCTGCTTAGGAGTTGCGATGGTGGTATACATAATTATTGTTCTATTACTTACATACATTTTAATAATAAATATATAACAAATATACACATAACTTATATACATATACAAGATTCAATTGCAGTATGTAAGCGTTTGTATTGTCCATTATAGGAGATATTTTTTTAAAACGTTACCAAGCTGCACTTAATTATAAGCACAATACTTTACAGTTAATTTATTTATTTATTTATTAACATACAAACATCGCTATCATTACAGTTGTCACCAATACAATGGCGTCGTACACATAATATTCATTAGAGATATATTCGGTCGTCATAAATAAAATATATATAAAATGTAATACATAAATAATTTATATAAATATAATAGCAGAAGGTGATGTCACGAGCCTTAAGAACAGACGAGCGTGCCTGACAAGAGCTATGAATGTCAAAGAAGCAAGTGAGGTGTGTAAGAATGTGCCTGTGTGGCGCTCTGTTGTTCGTGCCTACCCCGCTAGGGACCTGGCGTGAAGTTATGTATGTATGTATAAATATAATGTAATACGCAGTTCTTGTGAATTCAGTCACAGTACAGATAAAAATTTCAATTTGTTGGCATTGTTCAATTAATAAATGTCTCGCAATCGGTTTGCGTAAGACTAAACAGTATAGGCGAGTACATACATACGATACCACCGCAAGCTACGAGCAGCCCCATCGCTACACCACATGGCAACCCTGCCTGCCACTTGCAAGGACCCTGCCAGCTACTAGAGAATCAAAGTCATATCTACAACGACGCAACTCGCAATGAAGTTGTGCGGCAAGCGTCGCCGTACTACTGCCTAAATACGTTTTACACAAAACGTATTGACAGTTCTCTAAACATATTTAGCGGGAAATTTTGCACTGTACAAGACGCTAATTGTATTTAAGGGTATAAATACGTTTTGTGTTTCTTAAATAAATTTAAGCCACCTTACGCAAGCGGCCCTTAATGTATTTTTTATGTATAATTTAAGAAAAATCATTCTACATTCCTTCTCTATGTAAAGTATAAGTGTGCGAAATTTCATACTCCTCCGTCTGCGCAATTTTCATACTAAGTTTTTGCTTCACATATTAATATAATGATATCAAATCGTATATGCAAATCCTCTGCTAGTAGAAAATATAATAATTACGCCATATATTACGTTTTGGATGTGTTAGAAAGAAAGAAAACAGGTTTATTTTTAGGACATATACAAGTAAACTAAACACATTAAAGTTAAACAAAGCATAATAAATAAATAAAACACAACCATAAAGTATCAGGAGATATACATAAGTCCTAAAAATTGGATGAAGCTCAGCAAAAATGACGATCTATTAGATCAACGCTGATCTTCTGCTTGAACCGAGAGCGACGTCACGGCAATACATTATATTAAAATAAATAATGTTAGTCATACCCATTTGAAGTCGACTTTTAAACAAAAGAAACGTACTGAACCATTTGGAATTAAATGAAGAGTTATTCGAGGCAACCCTTGATCGGGCGCTCTGCTCGTTTGGGGCAGATCGTGTGACGTCTGTAATTTATGGCCATCTGTCACTCACATATTAGCCGATAGGGCTGGCACGCGTCTATAAAATCAACCAACAACGCGGTAGTTAACAAATCTATACTCATTTACGACTTTTATCCGTGCAGGAACTTAGAATAAATAATAAATAAATAAAAATGTATTTATTTCTAAAAGTCCATACATGTAAGTTGCCGGGGCTTCCCAGAAAGTAATCAAATGACACTTGTGTTGGGAAACCTCGCTCTTCCTATGTTACATTAATTTTTAAGACTATTAGTGTGCATATGTGTGTGTGTGAGTGTATGTGTGTGTTTTTGTGTGTGTCTGAGTGTGTGTGGGTAAAAGAGAAATAATACTATTTCCTGCGTTGGGGCGGCCTGTCGTAAGAGGCGACAAAACAACCCACAGCCAGGTGGTAGGGCATTTGCCCGACTGCATGGCTACCACCCCTGGTCAAAATTATGTCGCCGTAACAACCTTGGGTTGTGTTCCGGCATTAGTGACCAGGTTCCAATCTCCATTAAGAGAGCAGCAGCAGAGCCGAGCGCATTTATAGCACCAGTGTTGCAAATGTCCATAGGCGATGATAACCGCTTTCCGTCAAGTCGGCCGTCTGCCTGTCTGATGAACTCTTGCAATAAAAAGATCCGGGACTCGAATTAAAATGCCGTTGGAATTACTATAGAATTTATAAGAACTATACAAACACGTACAACACAAGTACAAATATAACTGGACTCAACCAGTACAAACGTGATACACGATTCTAACCGTATCCTCATATATTAAGTCCGTTAGTATATAGCTTATCGAATGTACACATGTCTTGTATCGCTTGTGCCTATTGCTAGACTGCGTTACCTCTCCGTTCAGGCATACCTTTATACTAAAATATACAATATGTCTCGACACAACACTCGACCGCATAACAATTATTTCCAAGAATCACACCTGGCTCACTATCATAAAGGATTACAATACACAATAGGCTAGGCAAATTTTAAACACAAAGTAAAGAAAAGAAGTCCAAATGCCGAAAAGGTAATAAACTGCAGGTGTGAATTGGTCTTTGTCGGTCATAATACTAATATTATAAACCGGTAAAGTTTTAGAGTTTGTGATGTTGTAGGGGGTAATCTCTGGATCTACAAAACCTAATTTAAAAATTATTTTACTGTTGGAAAGCTACGTTGACAGGGAATGTCATAAGCTATATAACATAACGCTATATACAACGGGAGCGGGACAAAGCGCGGGTAAAACCGCGCCGGGCCGCTAGTATGACAATCTATTATGAAACATTTCTTAGAAAAGAGCGAGTGTTCTAATACCATCTTGTTTATTCATATTGAATTAGAGTAAATTTAATGGTTCTTAAAGGATTTTAATTTCCTCCCACCTATTTTAATATTATATAAAATTATTACAGATAGGCGTTTTTGCTGCGTTTCGGCCACTTTTTAGTGACCGTGATCAAGGAAGACAAAGATGCCAAGTGTCGATTAGTATTGTTAAAAATTTATTTAGCCTACCGCCAACTTGCGCATTTTAACTACTTAGTTTTAATTTTGTTTATGGTTATTATTTACTCTGTGGGAGCCTAATCTAAATTACCACCGCTTCGCCACATGTTGTGGCTTGAAAAGAAGAAGCGGCGCAAGAAACTCTTCAGTGAACTTTGATTCTAATCCTACTATTATTATAAGACGCGTAAATTTGTAAGAAATGTATGGATGTATGTTACTCTTTCACGCAAAAACTACTGAATGGATTTTGATGAAACGTTACAATAATATAGCTTACACATCAGAATAAAACATAGCCTATAATTTATAAAGATATAGTGTGAATTATCCAAAATATAACGATTTTCCTACACCACGTGGGTGAAACCGCGGGACGCAGCTAGTAAATAAAACAGTAAAAGTAACTATTCGCGAAAATCTATTTTTTTTTATCAGTTTAAGATTATTTTTATTTTGAGTATTGGCAACCCTGTGAGTTTCAATGTTTACTCTGCCCACCTCAGTTTAACCTCTTTCTTTATTTATAAGCTTGTCCCGATGGCACATTCGTATGCAACGCAACCCGGCAACATGGCGAACTATATCGTGCTCAACTGTTTTCAGCAATCATTCTATACAATACTAAAATTAACCCCACGCAATCAATATCATTTGGGATAGGTGGCTTCAGTGTTCACCTGGGATTATGGAGGGTAGAGGTAAGGAGAACAAACGAGCAGCGCTGTGATGTTGTCACGGCCATCGGGGCGGATTTGTCCCTCCCGGCCGTGGTAAAGGCCATGGTCGGGAGTGCCAGCTGTCTCCTTCTGTGAGAGAGGGAACAGTCCACTGCGATCCTCTCCCGCCAGAGGCGGCGGCGACGGAGGGTCCTCTACGACGACCTTCAGCCGCTGTAGGTGATCGGCGGTAACACTGGATCCACCCGCACATAAAGGCCGGAGAGGAGGGACGCGCATTGATCCACGCGACCCCTCTCACCTCGAGATGAGATTGTGGTAGCCAGAGAGACACAGATCTCCGGCTAACCCATGCTGAGGCCAGACCGCAAAGGGGCCGACTATTGGTCATTCAGACCAGGGGTAATAGCCATCCAGTCGGGCAAGTACCCTACCACCTGGCTGTGGATTGTTTTGTCGCCTCTTATGCTTGCTTGTTGCTTACTAATCTTCAAAAATCTAAAACTAAGCCCCGCTTGCATAACTATCGCCTTTAAATAAAATTACTTAATCATATTGACACGCTTGGCCTACTTTAGGTGTTAGTACCCAAACAGTTTTAAATTTTAAGACAACATTAAATTTTAAGACAACATGTAAATTTAATTTTGGTGTCAATAAAATATATTATTATTATTTATAATTATTTCACATATATATTCATTTAAATTCTTTTTTATGTTTTTTTAATACATACATATATATATATATATATATATATATATATATATATATATATGTCGCAGAACGGCCTCGTTCTCACGACATCTTTAGTTATTGCAGGTTTAGTGGGCGTCATCAGGATAAAATGCGAGCATAAAACACAATAGCCACGGTTTATACACTTTTAATTTAGATTTGATCAACATTATGACATAATTTAGACCGAGCAGCGGGTTCAGGGCACCGCTCATACTTCCAACTACAATACTTTCTTTAAAATACTCCATGGTCCAACTCGACCTATTGCCATCAACCAAATGCGCCACAAAAACTCCTCAGTCTACCGAAGTAGATACTACTCAAAGTATAGAGGGCGTCTCTGACCCCGCTCCGCCATATGCTCTGCTCTGATTGGTCGTTTATTAAATTACAATATTCATAACTTTTATTAGGTTAGAACGATCTTTAAGTTATAGAAACATTCAACAAATCAAATTAAATTACATTAAGAATTTTAGAAGTAATTAAAATGTAAACAAATGATATTGTGCGTTATACAACGATACGTCCAATTAAAGCTTCCCTCCGACATATATATGTATTTTTTATTATTATTATATTAAACTGCCTAAACACGTTTTACACAAAACGTATTGACAGTTCTCTAAACATACTTAGCGGCAAATTTTGCGTTGTGCAAGACGCTAATTGTATTTAAGGGTGTTAAATACGTTTTGTGTTGCTTAAATAAAAAGCATCCTTATGCAAGCGGCCCTTTATTTTATTTTGATCGCGTTTTATTTATTTTAAAATAAAATGTGACAGCCCGGTCGCAGGAAATTGTAATCTTTCTCCGTTCCTGCACAGATTTTTGTACAAAGTCGAACCATTCGCAGCTTTATTATAATGCAGATAGATATAGTGTGTAAAACAGCAAACATCCAAACATCCAATTAGCGGCATCCGTATAAACATTGAATTGGGATACCGATACGGCCATTTGCGGATCAGCCCCGACACCTTGCGGCGCCAATGTCGTAAAATGGCTGAGGGTAATGCGGGGTAACCCTACGTATTAGGCGCGGTGTAAAATATACCATGCAGCGGTTATAAAAGATTGTTTTATTGTGGTTACCTTTTTATATTGTAACAAACTAACTTTAAACAACTAAACTAAATATTAAAAATAAATTTTACTAATATTTTATATAAAATATTATATAAAATAAATGTGTTTACTACATTGAACAATTATAAAATTATACATACTATTGAATACAATGTAAGAAAATTAACTTATTTGTATTGTATTCTACCCATAGTCCCTCAAGACTACCACCGCCTTCTATGGGCAAGGTGCCCATAAGGCCGGCTACGTTTCCTCGCTGGATCGCCATACTGATCCATTGGCCGAGGTAGGCACCAGCTTTCTGATCACCAGAAGAGTCCATGAGTCGCTTCGATAAATTTTGGTAGAAATAAATTATCATATCGGAAGATGGGACGCCCCTTAGTATGGGACGCAACTTGTGTTGATACTTTGGCTTCCCATCTCCCAGTCACAGCCCTGACAGCCGGGGCTGCTGCCGCTAATCAGGGGGCCCTGAAATGCCGCAAATATGCGTCCATTGGTAATGAGTACATAATAGTAGCTTTCGGGGTTGGTATCCTGGGCCGTGGGGGCCTGGAGCTCATCGCGTCTATCGAGACCTCTCAACGCATCTAGTTGAAGTCTCGCGTGACCAGTAGCTGGCTTGCACCCAGGGCAACGCATCAGCGTTGCCATCCAAATTGGAAATGCGGCTAGAATTTTGGGCAGTCTCCACGCTCTTAATCGTTGTCTCTTATGATTGAGACCACTCAACAATATATGAATATATTGTCAGGGCACGCCGGTAAGACACCTAAGGCATGTTTACGATTGCGACATTTTTACGTCTCGTATTGAAGGGTTATAGCCCTATTACCATCAGGAACATCTTAATAGATTTAAAAATTACATTTATTCACATCAAAATATTTTAGCAAAGATCAAAACCGACTTGAAATTAAAAAGCATTTTTTTCTACATCCTGAAGCCGGTGCGAAGGAATTAATTTTAATTAACAATTTAACAATGTACCTAGCTTTATGTTTTACTAATTATAGACAAAACTCATTTCTAGTACGAGCAAGTAATTATTTAAATAATGTAAGTAAATACGATGACATCGACCCATTTGCAATCAGTACTTCAGGAGCCAAGCGGTGCCTAATTTTCAACAGTGATTAGACATGTCGGTGCCTTTTTTATGTTTGCATTTTATTTTAAGCAATAGCTTATCCGTGAAAACCTGTCATTGGCTTTCTTGTATTAATTTTAGATATCTAAACAAATGTATTTAGCTGTAGGTTTTTCATAAATAAATAAACGATACGCGATTTTAAATTAACTATTTAAACATTAAACTATGCTACAAATATAACTATACTTACAAAATAACTATAAGTAAAAAATAGACTCCAGGTCGCTGTCGGCGGGGAGCGTGCCCAAAATCCTGGACGCATTTCAAGGTTGGATGGACGCTTCAAGGACGCTAATGCGTTGCAATGCAAACCAGCCTTTTGGTCACGCGAGACCTAAATTGGACGCGTTGAGAGATCTCGATAGAAGGGATGAGCTCCAGGCCCCCACAGCTCCAGGGTTTTAACCCCAAAAGCCACAAATATGTACCCATTACCAATGGACACATATTTGGGGCGTTTTAGGACCTCCTGGTGTGCGGTAGCAGCCCCGGCGGTCACGGCTGTGACTGGGCGATGGGAAGCCGCCAAAGTATCAACACAAGTTCCGTCCCATCTTCGATGGTGAGAAGTAAATTTTAAAAATTACTTAATTATATTTCGTAAATTTCCTTTTTTTATCTATTTTATTAGTAATTATTGGGACATTTATTTCGATTTTGTTCAATATCAACCTAATGTAAATGAAATAGACATTTTATGTAATTTTCGTATAATTGTATTTTTTTAAATTAACTATTTGATCCAATTTTTATTTTTATTACAATATAAATTATTTTTTTGTGGAAACTTGATTGATATATGTATTAATTTTGTGTTTTATACTTAAGAATATTAATGATTGTATGTTTTCCAAACAAATTGAATAATTAAATAAATAGATAAAACTAGGCACCAAATTATTTTTTGCTTCTTAGTTTGAATGCAGTTTTATGTTTTGTTAAAATATTTTTTATTTTCTTATTTTTGTGTTACACATTGTTTCATTGCTGATTGCTGCACAGCAGACAGGTCTAACTATGATGGAAAGTAGTTAGAGATGCTGCCAATTTGCTGCCGGCCTTGAAGGAGAAACTGGAACCTAGCCACTAATGCCATAACACGACTCAAAGTTAAAAAAACCCCGATTGAAACATTCTTCATTGGTGCTCCGCTCCTATTGGTCTTAGCGTAATGATATATAGCCTATAGCCTTCCTCTATAAATGGGCTACCTAACACTGAACTATATTTTCAAATCAGAGCAGTACTTTCTGAGATTAGCGCGTTCAAACAAATAAACTCTTCAGCTTTATATATTAGTATAAAATATATTTTTAAGATGATCTAGATAAAGGACGATAAAGAAAGGAAGAAAGAGAGGAATCAGTACATGCCCACTTCATTCATTCATTTTTCAACGCGAGCAAAAGCTAGTTTTTCATAATGTCATTTTTTGTTTCAATTTATTTTTTCCTCGTGTAATGGTGAAATGGTGAACGGAATTTAAAAGCATTTTCTATCATTGAAACTTGGATATGTTTATGCAAAAGGGAAAATATTTTTGACGTATATTATTAGATACATATATAACTATATTATACGTCTTTAACTTAGCATCAAATACCGGTTGCGTTCGTAGCATATACCTATATCGCCTGATTCAATTTTTATTCATTAAGGTTGCCTAGGAGAGATCGCTTTGGGCGATAAGGCCGCCTATTGTATTGCCTAGAAAATATTGTAACTGTAATATACCATTACACAAACAGACCATCTGTATTTTTACAAATACTTTGGTGTGCAAGTGTTATCTTCTCTCTCTCTCTGCCCAGCATCCGCTTACCTACCATTTCTTCTCCACTTCTCATGGTTGTTGGTATTCCTTGTTGTGATAGTACGTATGACATCCCTTATGAGGTAAAGCCACTGTCTCTTTCTTTATAGTTTTAATTAAATTAATCTGTCATCTTTGTTAAATAAATTAAAATCTGCCACTCACAATTCAACTTTTTTTAAGAATTATTTTATAAGCATAAAGAATATAATTGCATATTTTGCGCAGCTATATATATAAATGTATATAATATAATAAATGTTTGTTAGCACGCTGATGTGGTGGGCCTAGGATATCCAGGTCGATGAAGTGGTGGAAGATAAAACACTGTTATAGGGTGAAAACTTGTATTATAATCACTTATATACGAAGGCGTCTGGCTTCGGCTACAATCCGAACGAAAGAAGAAAGTAAATGCAATAACAATATTGCAAGTAATAAATTAAAATAAAATTCTATGTTGGTGTTGCCAACACATATTACATTGGAAAATAAATAATACAATAACCTGCGCTGGGGCGGCCTGTCGTAAGAGGCGACTAAACGACCCATAGCCAGGTGGTAGGGCATTTGCCCGACTGGGTGACTACCACCCCTGGTCTAAAGTATGTCGCCATAACAACCTTGTGTTGTGTTTCGGCATTAGTGACCAGGTTCCAGTCTCCCTTAAGAGAGCAACAGCGCATTTGTATGGTAACCGCTTTCTATCAAGTGGGCCGTCTGCCTGTCTGCTGAACTCCTGCAATAAAAAATAAAAAATCGTATTTTCACATTTGATACATAAGCAGAGACAAGAAAGGGCGAACACAGCGCCACGGAGAAATAAATTAATACTTTATTGTATAAAAATAGGCTAGGGTGGGAAATTCATAATGCAACACAAATTAATTCAATTAGGTAGATTTGTATAATCATTGCAGAACATTCCAAAAAGTTATAAATATTTTTGTTTGCAAAGTTGGTAACAGGCAGACGGCGTTTTTTCTTTAAAGTTCTAAAGCTTGGCTATATAGTGCGTAAAGCTTTCGCCATCTCCCATAACAATTAGAGCATGACTCATAGTGGATTTGCAGCACCTTCACGACCGCTACCGATGAGACGTACTAACGTAGTCGAAATTGATTTTACATAAGTTTTCTACAGGTATTTTGGTAGGAACTTGAAATGAAATGATTTTTATTTTATTTTTGTTTATTAACAAATCTACGGATTGGAGTTCCGTACCCTTTTTAAAATTTAATTACTGTTAGAGTTTTTTGAGGTTATACATGCTTACTGTTTATTGTTGTTATTGTGTGTGACATAAATTTTGTGATTTTTATGTTGTGTTGTGTACCTTAAGAATAACTTATATAATTTTTTTTCTAATTTTAATACTAAACTTATACTAATGTAGAGTGTATCTGTTACATGCTGAAATGAAATGATTTGGATAGTTAAATAACACTTTATTACAAAGTTAACAGACAATACATTAATTACTATATTTTTAGGAAAAACAATAGTTGGACTTATCACTTACAGCGATCTTTTATTTATTTTATTAGGGAAACATACAATAATTAATATTCTTAAATATTAAACACAATATTAGTACATATCAATAGTAAATATCAAGTTTGCACAAAAAATATTTTATGTAATAAAAATAAAAATTAGCTGAAACAGTTAATTACAAAAAAAATCGAAAATATCAAAAAATTGCCGTAAAAATGGAAAAAATAAAGAAATACATTTTTGTTAACGTTTATAAAAAAAAATGGTCTTCAATACGTTCTTTGGACTGGACCTACATACATACATACATACATAACTTCACGCCAGGTCCCTTGCGGGGTAGGCACGAACAACAGGACTGGACCTACTAACAAAAAAAATATAGACTTACAACTTTTGAGAATTAGCGTGCCTCCAACAAAAGAGTGACAAAAAAGGCCTGATTACAATTATGCGAAAATTACATAACATGTCTGTTTAATTACAATGAGGTCAGAGGTCAATATTGACCAAAAACAAAAAAAGATGTCACCATATATATAAAAGAAAGTCGCGTTAGTTACACTGTTTATAACTCAAGAACGGCTGTACCGATTTACCGGCTTAAAATTAGTGGGGAGGTAGCTTAGAACCAGGAGACGGACATAGGATACTTTTTATCCCGTTGGAACCGGTAGGTGGCGCCTGAGATCGGGTTCTAGAATCCGCCTAATCACCTGGACCGATTTTGGTGATTTTGTTTTTGTGTTTGACTGGGTCCCGGTTGGTTTAAATTCACAATTGGAACCGGTAGGTGGCGCTGGGATCGGGTCCTAGATTTTATTATTTCAGAGCAGGACAACGTCTGCCGGGGCCGCTAGTTACTAATAAAATAGCGATAAAACAGGAAAGTATAAAAAAAGATTAAGTCATTGGGATCATTTTAAATTACAACATTTTTAAATTTGGGTATTTAAATTGATATAAATTACCTATCTTCCAGGCAACTTATCTTATAGGATAGGAGCTACTCCCGCGATTTCGTCCGCGTAGTGCTGCAAATTCGTTATATTTTAGACAATTCACACTACATCTTTATAAATTATATATTATCATCAGAATCCATTCAGTAGTTTTCGCGTGAAAGAGTAACAAATATCCATACACTCTTTCGCGTTTATAATATTTATATAAAGATAGAGATATAGAGAAGAGATTCTAATCTCGCAATATAATTGCTGCATAGATTCAGATGAGTCGATTTCTTTTAAAATATGGGTAAGATTCCCAGAAGGCTGGCTACATTTCTTCGCTGGATCGCCATACTGATCAGTTGGACGAGGTAAGCACGAGTCTTCTGATCACCTGAAAAGTCACTAATTGACTTTATTTTGATAAATTTTGGTAGAGGCCCATTTTAAAACTTAAATATATTCGACTGTGACGTCACGAAGTTTAAGATCCCTCCCACCCCTTGTCACACTTCTTTGAAGTTTTACTTATCTCAATTCTATACAAATTGAGAGACATAAATTAACACTTTGGTAGCGCGTTATAGGTTAATAGGATTGGTATTTTTCACACGTTAATGAACTTCAAGCGGTCGCGTAGCAAGACTGTATAACATTTTGAGATGCGGAAGCGCAGGGCAACAGACATAGTTCTTCCATTCCGTTTCAGCGTCTCATTCGCGTGATTGTTGTGGCGGATAGGAAAGACAAGGAGAAGACAATGGGTGGATATTAATACTATTTTTTTCCTTTTTCACGGTGTATATGGCGCCAACACACATTTTAGCTAAAGATATAGGAGTCGTCCATTAACTATCAAGTATTCTTCGGCCACAACTGCGAGCAACTCCGCGGTATTAATTAGTTTAAATGAATAAACAAGGGCGCACTTGTAATTCGTAGGGTGCTCGTCGCAGTCGCGGCACCAACCGGAATAATATCCTAATCCAATCGCGGACAGATGTTTAGATTCGAATCTCATTATATTTCTAGGGTAAATACAATTGTTTTGGACACCTTGAACGATTATTTTTCTTATTGCAAAAGTTCAGCAGACAGGCAGACGACCCTTGATGGAAAATGGTTACCCTCGCCTATGGACATTTGCAACACCAAAAGTGCTACAAATGCGCCGCTGCTCTCTTAAGGGAGACTGGAACCTGGTCATTAATGCCGAAACATAACTCAAGGTTGTTATGGCGACATACTTCAGACCAAAGGTGGTAGCCATCCAGTCGGGCAAATGCCCTACCAGTGTGGTGTTTTGTCGCTTCTTACGACAGGCTGCCCGGCCGCAGGAAATTGTATTCTTTCTCCATTCCTGCACGGATAAATCAATGTATATATCAATAAATTACGCGGCATTATCTAAGTTTTGAACTATGAAATACAAAATTATTACTTACTAGCTGACCCGTGCCCACTTCGCTGGCCATCAGAAAATTTTTTTTATTCACAGTCAAATATACCCTACACATAGATAGATAGATAACACTTTATTGTACACCAGTACAGAAAACCCAGATGAACTTATGGCCTAAAAATATTATATTTGTGTGCAAAGGGCGCTCTTATCGCTAAGAAACGATCTCTTCCAGACAACCCGTCGCAGGAATATAACAAATTATATTGGTCAATAATTGGTGGTATACATAAATATTGATTAATATGCAGCTACTTACATATATTTTACTCTACCCTATGTGACTCAGGAATAAATGTAGCTTTCCACTGATGAGAGAATTTTCAAAATCGTTTTTGTAGATCCTGAGACTACCCTCTACAACGGCACAAACTTTACCACTTTATAATATTAATATAGATTATTTCAGGAAAATAAGTCCCATAATCAGAGTGCATATAATCACATTAGATCAATCTATATATTGAAAAGAAAAAGCCCAGCAAAAACTTTGTACCACTTCTTACAGAAATTGCACGGACGGAGGAATATGAAATTTCGCACACTTATAGTTTATATAGAGGAAGAAGTGCAATATACTATTTTTTTAAATATCCATAAAAATACATTAAGACTGGTGTACACCGACTTTTAACCGATGGTTATAATAAGATAATCGCCAAAAATGTATGGAAAAACAGTGATTATTTTTGGTTGACCGTTGGTTAAATTTCGGTGCACACCAGCCTAAATCAATAAAAAAACAGAATGTCAATATTCAATTTTTGGTGTTGCATTAAATTAAAATAAAAGTAATAAAATGACGATCAAATACTGTACGCTATTTACTAGTTTCTAAACCGATTCTGGTGATTCCTTTTGTTTTTGGATTCAGCAAAACTTCATAATAATCCTAATTAAATTATATCTAATAATCTTTGGGTACAGAAGATATAGCATAAAATTCATTGAAATCAGGCAGAAAGGTAACATTTTGAGGTTTTACCTTTATAACTTTATTTGAAACTACTTTGATCATTCTTTCATTTCATTGCAATTAGATACTATATGCGGAAGTTTAAAGTTAAAATTTAAAAAAAAAAACTAGCAAAATACTTAAATTTAATGTATATTAATATGGTAATGTAAGGAAACTCTATTTATTAGTATAATCTTTTATTAATTATAAAATATATTTTATTCTTAGTAACAATTCTTGACTATGTACATTAGAATTTTGCGTATGTATATTATTAGTATAATTATTTAATCTAACTTCCGAAATACGGCTAGCACTGGGTAAGAGTGAGAGAGGAAGAGTCTACCGCTGCTGTATGTGTGAGAGAAAGGGAAGCCAGACAGACTGGTGCCGTAACGCGTTACGTAACGAAGCGGTTTACCCTCTAGTAAGAAGTAATCACTTCAAAAAGAGACGGAGTGTAACTGAAAAGCAAAAATTAACCTTTTTCTGCAATTTGAACTTCTACATCTTGAAGTCGGTGTGTAGTGAAACATAAAAATGACTATGTTTTGCTTTATTTTTGTTTTACTTGGCCATTTTTTTTATTCCGTCAATCGTTTTAAGCAATATTGTTATTAACGCGTTTTTTTAACTTAGTATAAGTTTATTTATCGAAACTCTAGTGACAAGAACAATCACGCTCACCCTACAAATTTTGTAAAACGGAGAAAAGGAATAAGATTTGAGTCTTCATCTCCCGAAAGGAGGGTGGGGGGGATGCTGGGATTATCCATAACATTAAACTGGGCACAAACAATGATGTTTTGTTGGTGCAATAATAAATATTCAAAATTTTGAAAATTATTTAAACACTATTACAGTCGTGCAATAAATGACGTAACTCTGAAATGCTTCTAAAACCTACATGACTAGATGACGCCTCCGGTTATTCATTTTCTCGCATTCAGATATATAATAATAGCATGGAAGTAAAATGTTTTTCAAAATGATATTAAGAAACGAGACGAAGTCTCATTTTCTAACAGCGCCATCTATTGGTGAGTAGCGAAACCGACAATTGTATATTTTAATTAATTAATTTAGTCATGGGCAATAACTTTAACAATGCACGATATAACTATATAGTTAAGTAAATTTATACATAAAATCTTAATGAAATGGCATAAAATTTTATTAAATAATTTTAATAATGTAAATTGATCTAAAATGTATTTAATATATTACTTCTTTGCCTATATATTGTATATTGTGAGTCGGACAATATACTGTATATAGTCAGATTATTTTTAAATAATTTATACTTAAATCTAGGTATAAATTATTTAAAAACTGACAATATATACGCCTAAGTAAAGAATTCACTAAAAATAAAAATTTTAGACTATAAGTTCAATAAAGATAAAATAGACACAATTTACAAATTTGTTCAAACAGTACTTAAATGTAAAAATCACAAATAAAAACTAAAAAAAAGAAAGGCTTTATTTGAAGAAATAGTGACGCACTAACATTACTTACATATTATGCTATGAAAATAGCAATTAAAACAGTATCAATTTTGTACGCTGCATTTTCAGGAAAGACGGTTGGCACTAGTCTTGTTGCTGTATCGGAATTATATCCGAAACAATGCTGATTTTCCGTGCAAGCCTTTCCCGAACCGAATCAATTTATTATGTCAATGTATGACTTTATAATTAATAAACGAGGATATAATAAAATATACGCTTAAACAAAGGATTCATTTAAAGACAGAAAATCAAATAATAATAGTAATAACAGCCTGTAAATGTCCCACTAGACTCGGACCTCCCACTATGGGGGAACGGACAATATACCCGCCACGCTTGTCCAAGGCGGCTTGGCAGGTTTGACACATCGGTTATCTCGATGTCCAGGTTGCATCACGATGTTTTCCTTCACCGTTATTAGCACTTTTGTAACAATATGCACATTAGGTCAGAAAACCGCTTAATGCACCACGCATGCGTTCCGGCTACGATTGTACCCGCGTCCTTTAAGTGTGAGACACGTGCGCTTGCCATTACGCTACCACTACTTACAAATGATTAGTATGAAGGTATTTATTAAATAAATATGTTAAAGAATTTATCGTCACTGGCGTAACTACTACCGCCATCTGTTGTTCGTATTTAAGAACTCTTTTCTACGCGATTGCAACGTTTCGGGGCAAATTTGTACGTCGTAACACTGGCTCTCGCTGTTGTATCGATGTATTTGGCACACATTCGTGGTTGAATTTAAAACGAAATGATTTAATGTTGTTTGTTGTCCCACTCTGGTTATATAGGATTTGTAAGAAATGGATATATACTCTTTGGTATATATACAATAAAACTTTATGTTTCAGTCATTTAAAGTTTGCACCTGAAACTGGTACCAGGTCTTTATTATGAGACAGGAACACTTGTCGCATAAGGGCACGAAGGTTAAGTGTGTAAAAGCAATATAATACGAGTCTTAATTTCGATTTCATTCAATCAGCAGACAAAAGTTCTTATTAGAATAAAATGTAACATGAAACAAAAATCTTAGTTATATTAATAAAACGGTTGAATGGTTTCACTTTTCAATTCACTCAGGTTTAATACAATTTATGTACGATCTAATAAAATATGTTAGTGACATCTATTATTTCATATTATAATACTAAACAGAATGTTTTTGTAAGTAATATCTACTATTGACGCTAGATGGCGTTGATCCTAATGTTGTAAGAATGATTGTAACCAGGGTTTGAAATACCAGTAAAAATTTGGTATCGTTATGCTAATTTCAGATAACGGTAAAAAATATATATCGTTATAAACTTTACCATTATTTTAGCCATTTTACCGGTTACAAATATAACGTTAATACTATATTTTTATCGGTAATTTTACCGTTATAACAATGTTTTGTTACCAGCGTCGCTCTTTTTCATGTTTTTATTTATAGAGTTGCGTTTGTCGATTGTTTCGGTAACATGCAGTCTTAATAAAGCCAATTCTTAAAAATTACAACGTCGCTAGGAATAACGTAAAACTTAATTAACGTAACGTATAATTTTAAAGTTACAATCATAAATGTTATCCAATAGCGGTAAAAACATAATAGATAAGATAACACTTTATTGCTCACCAAAATAAAAAAAATACAGAAACAAAATGCAAAATTACAATACTTCTTGGCAAAACAACAGGCGGCCTTATTGCTAAAAGCGATCTCTTCCAGGCAACCTAGCTTACAAGAAATTCTTGACTAATCTGGCGATGTAGGTAGAGCAAACAAATGATAGGACTGTACAATTTAAAACTTACACTAATTTATAAATTGAATACATATACCAATATAATACTAATATATTGTTACGTGCGAGCGGGGGTACGCACTTATGGATTGGAAGAAAACACCAGTACGTCGCCGATATTGCGTAGACCACCTCCTGCTACTGCAGTGGTCACTTTCGATGTTGCCGCGTGTATATCGTTTCAGGTTCGTCTCTCGAACTCCGCTTCACTCCTCCTTCACTTAACTGACCACTCAACTTGTCACTAAAATCACCACTATACTCAACAGTCTTCTTTAAACTCTTCTTTCAACACTTTCGTGTCGCACTTGTCGCTTCACTGTATCGAACTGAACTCAACTCTAAACTGCTCGGTAGGCGCGCCTTACGCTGTTTATATACCCGGAAGAATCTTCTGGAACCCATAATTTCGTTGTTCTTTTATTTAATATCTGTCTCTTTCTAAATATCTGTCTATCTCTGTCTTTTCCTTCCCGAACCTTCTGTTCGGGAACTTTAGTTTTTCGTCTTTCGTTCATCGTGTATCCCTTTCTAACATCTATTTATCTCTGTCTTTCGTTCATCGTCTATCCCTTTCTAAAATATATCCGTCCTTGTCTTTTCCTTCCGGAACTTTCTAGTTTTTTCTAGAAGTTTTATAACTAACTAGATTGTTCTACCATAATTCAAGATGAGACAAGCTTTTATATTAACATATTATACTCCAATAAATAAATATGTAAATGTTTAATATATTAGACATAATTATTTAAAGATCGATAGTACTTTATAAGGGAGTTCCAAAATGTAGTTATGTTTTGGCTTCTCTGACAGTAAGAGACAAGTTGAGACAACGTATTCCATAGTTTGACAGCCTGCATTGGAAAAGATTGATCATAAATGGATGAAGTGTGTGCAGGTGTCAGGAGTCTACGATATGTATCTGAGCGCAAATTGTGAGAAGTGGAGAGGCGAAGGTAATCAAAACGTCCCTTAAGGTAAGGAGGACTATTAGGATTAAATAGTATATTATATAATGAGTTAGAATGTAAGTATTCCGGGGAAAACGAATAGGAAGCCACTTGAGCTTCATACGAAATTCAGAAACATGGTCATATTTTACCATGGTTATAAGTATACCAAACTTTCATATATTCTATATTGATGTACAGATGCGAGGCTTGGACGCTAACACTGAAGGAGAAGAAGCTGTTAGTGACTGAAAGAAAGGTCCTAATAAAGATCCTGGGTCCGACACGGGGAAGCGATGGCAACTGGCGGATCCGTCAAAATGCCGAAATCAAAGAACTGGTGGATGAGTCCAATATAATAGGCGAGAGAAAGGCACATCGCTTGCGCTGGCTTGGCCACACAGAATGAGGGAGGAACGCGTGGTAAAAAGAGCCTATCTGGGCAGACCAGCGGGACGGCGACTTGTTGGTAGGCCCGGATATCGGTGGAGGGACGTAGTGGAGGCTGATCTGCGCGAGCGTCATGCCGATGACTGGCAGGAGACAGCGCTGAACAGGAAAGAGAAGTATTCTCATTTCGGAGGCGAAGACTCATTTTGGGTCGGTGACCCGCAGCAGTTAGTTAGTTTAGTTATGGGTATACCGATATGGCAGTATCTTTATCGAAAATAGCGGTAATTACTTATATTTTTAAAGGTAATTGATAACGTTTTCATTCATAATGATAGCGCCATATATATTTATCTCATAATCTTTCTTGTATCTGCACATTTGTAAATACTAAACAACTAACTACTAATACTAAGCGGTCATAAATAAACTACGTAACACGGTAAGAGGGGGCAGGATTTCGACCAAGTTTTGGGACTTTGTTTGATAACATATGGGAGGGGTCACTTCGCACGAGCAGTGTTTAAATTATTAAAAAATAATTTAAATGGGAATTAAACAATATGGACATTCACATCTTGACCCTCAGAGGGTGCCGCTTGCAAAATTCCTGTCCGGTATTTTATAGTGCAGGGTACGCGAGCCCGAGGTCCTCGACGCGGCCGCCGTTACTTTCCCTTTGCTCCGTGATAGTGGTGTCCCCCCTTCTCCTCATATTGTATCCTCCATCATTACACCTTCCCACATACCACTATCCATTCCTGGTTTCCCTATATGGACTGTGTAGGTCGGGCGGCAGCCGCTACATTTAAAACCATAACTCGCCACATCATTTATGGTTAGTCTTGGTAGAACGTTAGGTATGGCTAGGGCGTCGCCGCTAAACAACGCGCAGGCACAACGCCCTACACCTGCGACAAGTGGACAAGGGCTACCGTGCCAAGGGCGGGCACGGCTAACGACGCGAGTCCACACTCAGACTAGGAAACTCCGCTTCGCGACGTGGAATATTGGCTTACGATTACCGGACGTGCAAGGGAGTTGGCCGAAGTACTCTCCAGGCAGAGGGTGGCCGTGGTGTTCTTGCAGGAGACTCGGTGGAAAGGCTGCAGATCCCGGTTCATTGGGAATGGCTAAAAGCTGATCTATACGGGTGCTCCTGGTGGGGAAAACGGGGTTGTTGTAGTGCTCTCCGAGGAGTTCCTAAACAACATTCTGGAGGTATAACGCTTCAGTGACCGGCTTATGGTCGTGTCGGTTCTTATGGAAGGGGTTGTGACCCATTTGATAAGTGCCTACGCGCCACAGGCTGGTTGTAGCGACACTGACAGAATAAGGGTTTGGGATCAAATTGGGGATGTGCTGCGAGGCATCCTGTTATCACAGTGAGTCGTTTTGGGTGATGAACGGTCATATGGGTGAGAAGTGGGAGGAATTTGAGCGTGTTCACGGTGGCTTTGGATACGGAAGGCATACGCAGAAGGGGAGGATATCCTCCGATTGTGTGCGGCTGCCGATCTTGCCATCGCGAACACGTATTTCAAAAAGAAATCCGAACACTTAATCACCTACAAGAACGGGAGGCATGCTACCCAGATCGATTACCTACTCACCAGGAGACAGCACATCGGCAAAGTAGCCAACTGCAAGGTCATACCCGGAGAGAGTCTCACGGCACAACACCGTTTCCTTGTCAAGGACCTCTGCGAAAAACCCAAAGACAAACTCGTTGAGCATTGTCGACGCCAAATTAAATGGTGGCTGGTTGATGAAGGCAAATCCCAGGAATTCGCTTCGGTATCGGTCAAGATGTGTGTCGGAGGTGACAGTAAATTAGTCTAGAGCCGCTGGGACAAGATCCAGGGAGCCATTACTAAAGCGGCAAAGGCAGTTCTCGGTGTGTCTAAGGGTGGACGCAAGTGTGACAAAGAGACTTGGTGGTGGAACGACACAGTCCAGAGGGAAATTGGGGTAAAGAAAAACCTTTTCAAAAATCGTTGTACGATAAGTTGGAATCGTCTGAGGGGCACAAGCTCATTTATAAGTTGGCACGTCCAGGATCAAAGCGGCACAGGACATTTCCAAGTGCCGCTGTGTTAAGGATCCTGGCGGTAACTTGTTATGCGAGGACCTCGCGGTGAAGGAGAGATGGCGCTCGTACTTCCACAAGCTGCTGAATAAGCAACACAAAGAAGTATAGCCACTGAAACTCCTTCCGAATCAATAATAATCGACTCTCGGATCCACAGCTAGACACTAAAAAGTAATAAATAGATAAAAATTTCGTTTAAAAAAACCTACTTCAAAAACCAAAAAGTATAAACTAACTTATTTCTAAAGCTATTTTTAATAATAATGGCTTATTTTTAATATATATTACTATTGTTTTCATAGCAAAATACTTTTTCCTACTCTATAAACTAAAGACACGGCAATGGCATGTTCAATTTCACTGATCTATGCAAAGGGTAGTCTGTAATCTTTTCACAATAGTCACGTGGTATCATTTTCATAGATGTTCTTACCCAGAGTCCATTTTGCCTGTCAAAGGGAATAAAAAATAAAAAAATATCTGTATTTTCTTTTCATTCATTCTTGTTCCAAGGAGGTAAGATAATCACCTATATACCTATTTGATATGCAAAACCTCGGCTTAATTTTTATATATAGAGTATATTATCTATGGTATTAATTTTGTCAATTAAATTATCGTAACACAATAGTATTGTAAATGATAAATATTATATATAGCACAGATAATAAACGTCACTAGTTCCGGCTAGCCACATTTTTTCATAGACCAAGAGCTACTTTTAAGCTATTGCATAGCTTTTGTCGCGGGCTTTGAGCGCGGCGACCGAATCAAGACATTGCGTAACGAAAATAAAACCTAACACCCCCCACTCCGCCTACCATGTAGCTCGGCCGAGCGTTCGCTTAACGTGTATGTATATAGTACTGTACGAAGCTCGCACGGACCGAGACGAGCTGCTCCGAAATCGGACGAATACGTAAGCAGCTGTTTGTGAGAAAGTATATAGGTGTATAGGTATCATATCTTTATAATGCCACACTCTCCACATGTTCGCCCCGTAAGTATACATGTATGTAAGGTATATATGTATACATACATATACATACCTATGTACAACAGTGAATAGCAGCTGCTGGTTTATATAGCTTTAAAATACTGCATAAATAAAAAATCAATAAATAATTATAATTGCAAAGTTGATAAAAAATGCTATGCAATAGCTTTACCGCGGCATTCCCCGAGTGCCAAAAGGAGTATTTTTATCCTTGTCATCTGGCAGTTTAGATTGTTAGGTGGACGGTTACTGATTTTTGAAGTGAATTCCTTCTTATGGGAGGGCAAACCGCTTCGCTACGTAACGCAGTACGGCGTCAGTCTGTCTGGCTTCCCTTTCTCTCACGCATACGGCAGCGGCAGGTTATGCCAAAATTTCAATACCGATTAAGCATACAAACGGTTTATCTCACTTTAGGATATTTTGTCTCGCTCTCGTGAGCCTTAGAATGAAATAAATTCAATCAAGTCGGCATGAGCGCGGTGCGCGTCGGTATGATTAGTTGCAATATTTCGCCACGCTCGAAGTTTGTATTACGCGCTGTTCCATCAAAATAAATATCAGCCGTGCGGGGTTGATTTTCAACACCGAAACACCGATTTGAATCAGGTGTACATAGCCTCTTAAGTGGGCCGTCTGCCTGTCTGCTGAACACCTGCAAAAAAAGAGCCTAATAAAAGAAGAATGACCACCGTTACGCTTAATAGATTACGCTACTATTCTATGCATGGGCTCTTTGACTATAATAATCGTACTGATTATTTTTTATCAATTGTATTATTTCATATTTTTGTTGATTTAACAGACAAATATAAAGATTAATTTATTATAACTATATACAAATATTAATGGCTAGTGCATGCGTCCCACGCTCAATGGGTTCGGATCCTGTCTAGAACGCACCACTTACGTTACACAACAAAAATATCAAATGTGTACAATATTTTTAACCGACTTAAAAAAAAAAGAGGAGGTTCTCAATTCGACGGGATCTTTTTTTATGTATGTTCACCGATTACTCCGAGATTTATGATCCGATTTACGTGATTCTTTTTTTGTTCCACGCGGAATAACTTCCAATTAGTCCCCTAAAATTTGACATAGTTTGACCCAGCAGTTTTCATTTTACGAACATTTTTTTGTTCCCGCTTCTTGGGACCTATATTTTTTTAAGAAGCGCGGCACTTTTCGTAGGTCAACCCATACATAGCTAGACACTAAAAAGTAACAAATAAAATAAAAAAACCGGCTTCAAAAACTAAAAAGTATAAAATAACTTATTTCTAAATCTATTATTATTAATATATATTATCTTAAACATCTTGAGGTCGGTGCAAAATAAAACATAAAAATTATTATATTTTGAAAAATAAAATTACTAAGAACCCCGGAAGGTTTAAATCCACAATCGGAATCGGTAGGTGGCGTTGGGATCGGGTCCTAGATTTTTATTTTTCAGAGCAGCACAACGGCTGCTCTAAAAAAAAATTTTTATTTCCTATTCTATGTACACCACTTCGCAACGTGTTAAAGTAGAAGCGGCAACAAACTCCCCAGCAACACGTCTAGCTAAAATTGTTTTTCTTTATATTTCTAGATAGATAAAATTGAACCGTCCGTTTGTTTTGCCAAAATAAAAATTTGAAAAACATCAGAGAGAATAACACGGACCAGGAGATTTTTTGTCTGTCTGTCTGGATGTTTCGACTAATATTTGAAACGCCCGGACCGATTTTGACAAGACTTTCACTGGAAGATAACCGATATTGCAAGGAGTTTTTTTACAGCTTTTTTTACAAGCTTTTATTTATCTTGCAATCGATGTATGTAAGTTAGTTCGGGTGGAATTTTGGAAGTTAAATTTGACCAACTTCCCGGTTTCCGATAGAGCTGAAATTTTGCACGCGTATGTATATCGCGTGACAAAGCAATAATATGGTACCATGGAGCTGATCTGATGATGAAGTCGGAAGGTGGCCATAGGAACTCCTGTACTAAACAAGATAGACCCGTCGTGTTTGGGCTCGTTTTACTTGTCTTGGCTAGCACTCTGCTGCTGCATGATATCCAGAATCTAAAAAGCTTCTATATAAAAACCTTTTTAGGTTTCTGCGACAAAATTCTAAGCGGACGAATTCTCGGGCACGTCTAGTGTCTAGATTATATGGTCAATGGTGGTATACATAAATATTATAGGATATGATGCAGTTATTTACGAAAAATTTTATTCATTAATAAACATATAAGCACACGAGTAAATAAACGGAACAGAGTTAGCCTGCGTTCAGACATGCGGGAATCGTGCGTTTACGAATCGCGCGGTTTCAAACCGCAAAATTGTGAAGCTATTCAGACACGCGCGGTTAGTATGCGATTTCGTGCGGGTTAGCGTCAGTTTCAAAATGGAGGTCGACGAAGAAGTGTGTTTACTGTGGTTGCTCCTTAAAAAAGAAAAAAGAAAAAGGCGGTATTGGGTGCATCCAATATTACGTGACCGACTAGTACATGGTCAGTTCGTAACATTATATCCCAAATTAAGAATGTATGATAACAAATTTTTTGACTATTTGAGAATGTCAATAAAATCTTTTGATGAACTAATTGAACTGATCAGGCAAGATATTTCATGCTCTGAAACGCATTTGAGGCCAAGCGTGTCACCGGAAGAGAAACTCGTAATAACTTTAAGGTAAGATTTATTTATTGTTCTTCAAAATCAGCATAAATATTTTCTATAACTGTAGAGGACTGAGAGCCAGAACTAAATTGCGATGGTGACGGTGACGGTGCCGGAACAGGAGGAGATGATCCAGATGTAGTAAAATATCCTTGCGGGCTTGTATACTGTTGTCCTTGCCAATACGTAGGTGTGATCTGCTGAGTATTGTAGCGAACAGGGGGTGGTAAGCTTTGTCCTTTTTGTATCACTTGAAGTAATTCAATTTTGGTTGCTAAACGCCTATTTTCTGGTACTTTTCTGAGTTCTTTATATAACGACAAACAAAAAAGTTTGTCGTCATCTTGCTTGGTAATACTATTTTCTTGAAGTTCATTCTGAAAATGTTTTCGTGACTCGATACTTTTTTCTATTAAAACAGCTATTTTTTCTTCTGGCACTTGTGTTTTCTTACGTTTAGGGGGACGTATTTCAGTGGCTTCGGTTGCATTGGCGTTTAGTTCACTTGTCTCCTCACTTTGCCTTTCATTCTGTTCTTCAATATTAGTTGTAGTGTCTTTATTACTTACACTATTCTGCAGGAAAGATAATCTTGAAAAATACATATATCGGGCTCCTTTACGAGCACCTGAACCAGAAGGAGTTGTTTTTTCTTTTTTGCATTCTTTATTGTAGCAATCTCGTATGTTTTTCCATTTTTTTTGGAGTTGTGTACCTAAAAATAATAACATTATTAATAATATTCTTGTTTCAGACATCTTGGTACGGGTTGTTCATTTGGAGAACTAAGCTACAATTATCGCCTAGGAAAATCGACGATTACTGGAATTGTCCGCGAAGTATGTAAATCATTGTGGAATAAGTTGGTAAACATAGTCATGCCCGAAGCGACTGAAGATATCTGGAAGACAATAGCACGAGACTTTGAGAGATATGCAAATTTTCCAAATTGCATTGGTGCTATAGACGGCAAGCATATCCGAGTTATAAAGCCTGTTGATTCGGGTTCTTTGTATCATAACTATAAACATTACTTTTCCATAGTGCTCTTAGCACTTTGCGACGCCAACTATTGCTTTACTTATGTTGATATTGGGGCTTATGGCAAAAGCAGTGATTCTGCTATATTTAAAAATTCGGTTTTTTATAAACGCCTGACAGAAAAATCATTAAACATACCAACACCTAAACCAATATCTAATGTAGACCTAACACCAATGCCTTATGTTATAGTTGGAGATGAAGCCTTCGGCTTAGCAGAAAATTTAATGCGCCCATATTCAGGCAAATGTTTACCATATGAAAAAAGGATTTTTAACTATAGGTTATCGAGAGCCCGACGTAATATTGAGTGCACTTTTGGTATTTTGGCGAACAAATGGCGCATCTTTCATAGGCCTATAAATGTAAACATAGATTTTGCCGAAGATATAATAAAAGCTTCTTGTGTTCTACATAACTATGTGCGGACTAGAGATGGTCTAAAATTTAAAGATACTTTATATAATGCACCCATGACTAATCTCAATACCTTGCATGCGGGAAGAGGGACACCGTCATCTTTGAATATCAGAGATAAATTCGCTCATTACTTTGTGAACGATGGGCGTGTTCCATGGCAAGACACAAAGATATAGCTGCAACTAACATACCGTACTTGTAATGTTTAGGTACATAACTAAATGTAAACAAACGAAATATGGTAATACCGTTGTGACCTTCATTTAAAAAATGCTCGAAATGTCTGCATAAAGCAGCCGAAGTTTGTTTATATTTATTTAAGTACCTAAAGTATACGGAGAGTATAATATACGCTTCATAACAATAATTATAACATAATTCTGTCAATTATTTTTTGGTGAATAAACCTACTTACTTAAAATATTCTTTTTTTCCACCGTGTCTTCGCAATTTCCAAATATCTCCACCAACTCTTGCCAAGCTCGGTTCTTGATAATTTTATTTGAGTAATCATCACACTGAATGTCCCATATTGCAGGTCTCTTCTCCACCTCATCAATAAATAGTTCAGTGTCGAAACGATCCATGGCGAACTCACGAACAGTGACGTGCTCACCGCGCGGTATCCGCAACGCAACTGAACGCGAAGTAAAGACTCTATTGTAATAGAAACGCGCGGGAGCAGCGCGATTCTATTTTCTGGCGGTTGGGTTGCGGTAACCGCGCGGCTTGATTAACCGCGCGGTTATGTCTGAACGATTACTAAGCGCTAATGTAAATAAGATCCGCGCGGTCCAACCGCGCAATTTGCATCCGCACGGATTCCGCCATGTCTGAACTAGCTCTTAAAGCTTCACACAACCGCGCGAATCGGTTGCCCTACTACAAGCGCGCGGGGCATGTGTGCGTGACCACTGGCCGCACCGAGACAGGTCAGGACCAGTTTACGCCAGCACAGTAGTCATGGGAAATATCACTCACCAAGAAGAAAAGAGTGATATATATCTTTTTGATACAAAGATATATATCACTCTTTTATATCTTTAACTCTTTATCTTTACAGTGAATAGTGTCAGTGTCAATTGCAGACAAGATGAGTTATTATCTGTGAGTCATGTGAGCAGAGCCGACACGCGTACCTGTGACAACGCAAAATATCTGACATTTAAATAACATACACGCCATTTAGATGGCTTTTGACTTTTAGTAAATATTACAAAATTACACCATAAAACTATAGTGTTACGATTTATTTTGGCCTGCTATTATATTCAGTTTCCTCGTTCACTCACTACGCATGCGCAGTGCGCGGGCTAATCATTCTTTCTCATCGCGTGGAACAGGAATGAACGAAAGAGTTAAAGATATAAAGACACATTTTGAACGCAAGTGATATACAGATCTAATCACTCTTCGCGTCGGATATATATCTTTTGAGTTAATCACTCAGGAGTTACACACCTCTACAGCACAGCCAGTGGACAATCTCAGGAGCAGTGCGACGCACGTTGTTCTGTTAGCTGCATGTTTGAATATTTTAATGTGAAAACGTGGTATTTTATTAAGTAAATATTATAAGTATTAAAGATGGTCACTTTGATATGCCATGTGAGTGTTTCCCGTTAGATTACTTGAAAAACTTTGTTACATTCAGAATTTACCACACCATTAAAAGAAATAATAAATTAATAAAAAACAAAAATTATAAAAAGAAAATTATTAGAGTAAGTAATTTATGAATGAATGAATGAATGACTCTTTATTTGTTGAAATACAGGTAATAGTACAAAAGATGGTTTACATATCGAGTTGGTCTCACTGTATTTGACCTAAATATGGTCATAGAAATATTTGGTACTTACATGTCAATTAAAAAAAAACTATAATAATTCTAAATTTATAAACGTAGTTTCATTAACAATATATTAAATACAGAGATTAAAGAATGTCAAAAAAAAAGAATAAATTAAAAAAAATATCAGATGACAGAGCTAAAAATATAAATTAATAATTAATAATAAAATTATGAAGTAGGTACCTATTCTATCATACTGAATAATAAAACTATTTATAAAATGTTTTGTTTAATTTGTGTTTACCTATTGTGACGACCCTACCAGAGTAGGTAACATTTTTGCACGTTTCTAAGAAGTTTTGCCTCTGTTCCGTTTATTTACTCGTGTGATATAAGTATGTAAAGTATTATATAAGTAAGAATTATACTTAATAGACATATATAAATACATCTATTGATATTATTATTATATATTATTATATATATACATGTAAATAAATATACGTAAAAAAATCAAAAATCAATATTTTGCAGGTAGTGCTTTAAGAGTAAGAGGCATTTTATAATATAGGCTTGGTCTAAAACAGACAGTTTTTGAACCTAACAACAAAAACTTTGAACCCCTTAAAAAAAATACGCAGACGGACGAGTATGAAATTTCGGACACTTATAGTTTATGCAGAGAAGGAGTGCAGATACTATTTTTTTAAATTAGGTATAAAAAATACATTAAATCAATAAAAAAAACATTACACACACTACAGTCTCCGCCACGTATTTGGCAAGAGATGTTAGATGCATACAAGTCGTTTGTAGGTCTCTTTGGTTGTCAACTCAACTGTCTCTTTCATACTCATAAGATTGACCGCGCGTGAGAGAGACGGACAGACTTTTCATGTTGCCAATGCAGTGCGATGCCAAACCACGCGGTTATTCACAGAAAATACACAAGCACAACGTGTGTGTATATATGTTGACTACACTACTATGAAAAGTGGCCAAGTTGCGTGCCGCGTACTGTAGCATGTATTTGACACACAACACACATGCATATATACTCTTTCGTTTATTGTTAAAGTCATTAACAGAGTAGCCTTGGCGAAATCTATGATCATAGAAGTATAGTCTTTGACAACAGAACCTTAATAATGTTCAAATTTATAATTTAATACATTGAACAATAATAAAATTACATACAATGTAAGACCACTTAACTTATTTGTATTGTACTCTACCCATTGCCCCTCAAGACTATAAGTAGAATACTGAGCCCAGATCACCGTCTTTTATGAGTAAGGTGCCCAGAAAGCTGGCTACGTTTCCTCGCTGGATCGTCATACTGATACGTTAATTTAATTATGGTCGATTTTCGAACAAAAATACCGCTCGCTTATATTTCTACCTTAATCTTCAACATCATTTTAGCCATCAGACACCCGCTGATGGACCCGCGTGCGTTTGCTTTGTCACCTATGCCGACGCGCCCCGCGAAAAGTAATTTACCTGCTTAAAAGACTGGACGTCTCAGTGGTCAAAGATACGTTAATGATGAGTTCTATATATGTCTGGGAAGTCTGAATTTGCCGCAGGGCATGCCCCCGCCCTGCCTACTTGCCTTTATCCCCCCCCCCCCTAAATTTCAACGCTTTCTTTTCAGGCAGTCGGCCCATTTGATGCAAAGCGGTTACCATCGCCTATGGACATTTAACAAATGCGACTGAAACCTGACCACTAATGCCAGAACACAACTTAAGGTTATTATGGCGACATACTTTAGGCCAGGGGTGGTAGCCATCCAGTTGGGCGAAGGCCCGACCACCTGGCTGTGGGTTGCTCTATCGCCTCTTACGACAGGCCGCCCGGCCGCAGGAAATTGTTTTCTCCCTCTGCTCCTGCACGGACAAAAATTAGATTTTTATAATGAATGAAAACACTTTTGGCCTTACTTATTATCGTTTGTTAAATTTTAAGAAACTGCTCAGCAACTGATTAACGAAAATCTTACCCATAAACTCCTCATAAGGATAAGAGGTGCTGGTAAAGTATCTCCTAAATAACTGTCAAAAACAACCAACATCGAGAGGTAGTTTAAGTACCTGCTAAGAGGCCAAATGGAAAGTTTTATTTCAGACAGCTATTTATTACAGGCTCAGAAGTTTCTTATTTAAGATATGACTAATCCTTTCTTAACAAGATTATTATAAGTAAGGCCCTTGATGTTCACCAAATATTAAAACAACGTTCATAAAAATAGGTACAATAAATGTCGGACAAAGGGCGGCCTTATCGCTCAAAGCGATCTCTTCCAACCCCCTAAGGAAAATATTAAAATAATATTTATAAAATTGACGGCCTCTGTGGTTGAGGGGCTAAGCCTTTGCCGGCCTACCTCATTGGAACGCAGAGGTTCCGGGTTCGATTCCTGGTGTAGTATATATCGGAAACATATTTTCTCCGTTATTTACTATGGTCTGGGTGTCTGGTATCGGCTCCAGAGTAGTCCGTTGTAACCCATAACACAAGCGTAATTAGCTTAATTTGGGGGCATACAATATGCGTGTTTGTCTGCTGATTTATTATTAAAAACAATAAAATATATATTATAGACGGGAAATTATCTTTCCTACTAAATTCGGAAATCTTATCACTAATTAAGCAGGAAGTTGACAATACTTCATTCCGATTACAGCATTTCACCTAATACTCCATTATCAGATTAAAAATTTCTAAATAATTATATCAGTACTTTAGCAGCGTTGAATTATGTATAAATTTGTAACGACTTCGTAATTAGAGTCATTCGGTTTGACACTAAGGTATCAGGTGTTAATGTGAAATCACACATGACCATCGGAATATGATAGGTATGTAGTCTTAATCATTATTATTTGTTGGTAAAATTAATCATTATTGGTTTTCTTTTTATTCGTCGCCTTTCAAGGCTTTGATGTCAACAAGTGTCTAGAAAATTAAAATATAAGTTTCACCCACGCTCTGTCCCGCTCCCGTGGTATATAGTCATGTTATATACCCTATGACACTCCCTCTTAACGTATCTTTCTAACAGTATAAGAATTTTTAAAATCGGTTAAGTAGATCCAGAGATTACCCCCTACAACCTCACGAACATTATCTCTTTATAATATTAATTTAGTAATAATAATAAGGATCCCGCAGGAGGGATTTGTGGCGAAGCCTTAGGTGAGAAGCGACACCTCGTACCTGACTCCGGGGGCCAAGACAAGGCCCCCACGTCCGTGCTTGCCTTAACCAGCCAGCACGGAGTGGAGATTACTAGAGCTAAAACTCAATCTCCAGGGGTGGAAGTGAAAAATGGCATCACGTCAGAAGTAGCTTCGGTGAACCTGCAGCCCACCTCTCTACACCCCTTAGCCACTCTCAACCATGTTGCCCCTGTATTGTATGGCATTTTTTTGGGGCCCATGCAGGGAGTGGCGAGTCACCGTCTGCCCATTTTTCCATGTTCCCTGAACAATGCGACGGGCAGATGGTATAGTACCCATAGTCCCCATAGTCCCAGACCCCTAGAGTACCACTAGCAGTTCACCCCAATAGCCAGGTAATTTTTGTCCTCATTTCCGACAATAGTCCTACACTGCGACCAATGTAGCAATGCACCCAAGGATAAGCCCGCCGGGGCTTATCCTTGGGTGCATTACTATATGGCGTAGACAGGGACAATCGCCGGTCAGTATCACACCACATTTGCATTCAATTTGTCAAGGGCTCTACGTGTTGGCCTTTCCATGGCCCCGCGCAAGCCTTCCAAATGTCCGGGCTATTTTTATGGCGGGCCAAAGACATACATATATAATAATAATAATCGGCAAACAAACACACATTGTATAGCAAGTTACGCTTGTGTTATGGGTAATATACGACGGACCACTCTGGGACCGTTCCCAGACACTCAAACGATGGTAAATAACGGAGAAAATACGTTTCCTAAATTTACTATACCAGGAATCGAACCCGGGGCCTCTGCGTTGCAGTTAGGTAGACCGGCAAAGGCTCGCTCAACAACAGAGGCCGTCAATTAGTATTAAGTAGAAATAAATAAAGCCTTGTTACACTTATTGACATTATCCGTCGGTCTCTTCACACCACTGGGGCATCATCAGAATCTGTTCTTGAACCAAATGGACTGTGCCGCGACGATGGCAAGAGACCAGACGGAATTTCGTTGGTGCCACGGAAGGTAGGACGGCCCTAGTATGGAACGCAAATTGTGTCGATACTTGGCGGCGTCCCATCTTCCAAACACAGCCGTGACAGCCGGGGCTGCTGCTGGATACCAGGAGGCCCTGAAATGTCCACTGGTAGTGGGTACGTATTTCTGGCTTTCGGGATCGAGACCCTGGGGCTGTGGGGGACTAGAGCTTCATCACCTCTATTGAGATCTTTCAACTCGTCTAATTGATTCTCGTGTGACCAAAAGGCTAGCTTGCACATAGAGCACCGCATCAGCGTTGCCATTCAACGCGGAATTGCGGCCAGCATTTTGTGTCCGCTTTCCAGCAACAGCGATTTGGAGTCAATTTTTTAAGTGAAACTTCTATATAGACCCCTTACGATTTTTCGCTCACGAAATAGCGTCACGGCTGCGTGTCTAATACTTAGATTTTTAAACTCGTGATATCTTTCGAATTGAATAAGTCAAACAGTTTTATAAAGGTATTAAATCAGTTTTGATTATGAAGTAATTATTTTGATAAGGATGAATACCGAGATAAACATAAAGAGCCTTTTCTAGCGGCGGTTTTCAAATTGGACAAGTGCATTAACAATCTGCCTTTAAAAAATAAAAATCTAGAACCCGATTCCAGCGTCATCTACCGGGACCAAATGTCAATCGAATCTATTATCAAATCCACTTGAAAAAACAAAAAATTTCATCAAAATCAGGCCCAGCGTTTAGTAGCAGTATCGCGCCGCCAATGGGTCCAATCGTTTACTTAAACTATTCCGGGACAAATTTCAACACATACAACAAAAAAAGAACACCTAAATTTTGGTACCCGATTGCAGCGCCATCTACCTGGTTCAAATTAAAATCTAAATCATCCCAGTAGGTATATAAATTAGTTACTCTTAGACCAGTAGATATAAAACTAGTGATAGCTGTTGTTTGTCATAACGTGAAGAGTAGAATCTTCTGATACAGTAGATTCATACTTACAAGAAGATTCCAACCACCAATGTGTTCTAATGTTACTTCAATAAAGAATCATTACTCTCCAAAAAAATAAATCCAAAAATATTACTCTCACATTACTCTCCTTACATTTGGTGAAAGAGTTTCTCTTTCTTTCAGGACGCTTTTTATCCTCACAAAACAATTTATTAAATGATTTTTTCTTGTTACAGGAAAAGTCTTTCTTCTAACTGTCCTGGCTTTCGTCCAGGGTAGGCAAGTGCAAGAAGCCATCGTCGTTTCCAAACAAGATGCGATTTGTCCAAAGGATATTGCCTTCTATCTGATACCTCACGAAACTGATTGTGGAAAATATTATATATTATATCTGTGAATATGGGATAAAATACATAGAGCCTTGGATTTGTTTCTCTGACACTGAATTTTCTGAAGAACAACAGGTAAGATCTAAACTTATGTAGGCTGAAAAGATCACGTAGAATAGGGCGTCGACAGCAGAAAAGATGACAAGAAAGAAATTTTATCCTTGCAGGAACGGAGAAAGAATACAATTTCCTGCCGCCGGGCGGCCTGTCGTGAGAGGCGACAAAACTACCCTTAGCCAGGTGGTAGGATATTTGCCCGACTGGATGGCTACCACCCCCGGTCTAGAGTATGCCGCCATGATAACCTTGATTTGTGTTCCGGCATTAGTGACCAGGTTCCAGTCTCCCTTAATTGAGCAGCAGTGCGTTTGTAGCACCTTTAGTGTTTCAAATTTCCATAGGCGATGGAAACCACTTCCAAAGAAAACACGCATATTTTAAGCTATTGCATAGCTTTTATCGCGGGCTTTGAGCGCGGCGACCGTATCAAGAGATTCCGTTACGAAAATAAACCTAACACATCCCACGCCGCCTACCATGAGCGTTCGCTTAACGTGTATGTGTGCGTCCACACTGAATGTGCGGTGACGGGGGCCTGAGGCGGGCGTGGTGAGCGGAGGCATGCGGTGGCCACAGTGAGCCGCGAGCTCTCGTAGCTCGCGTGTCTCGTGTATAGAAGATGTTTTCTTCCAATCCATAAGTGCGTACCCCCGCTCGCACGTAACAGTATCTATCATATCCCTATAATGCCACACTCACTGCATGTGCGCCCCGTAAGTATACACGCAGGTATATATGTATACATAGGTGATTTGTTTTCTTATCGGTCACCATGCTCAAAAAATGTAACTTGAATTAATATTAAAGAAAAACTTGAATTATTTTTTTATAGTGTTACCGTTTGAATAAAATGTGAAGGCGTCTAGGTTGCTGTCTGAATTAGTTAATCACCTTATCAATAAATTCAGTATCGTCTCTCTCTCTCTCCTCTTTTCCTTTAGACTCTGAGCATGTACAGGCCGCTTTATCTCGCGTCTCCCATTATAAAGCGAATTCACGTCTTGACACATAACGTGCTAAATGTACGTATGTATGTGTGTGTAAAAATATTGTTACGAGCTACACAGGACTCGAATTAAAATGCCGTTGGAATTACTATAGAGTTTATTAGAACTGTACAAACACGTATAAAACAGGCACAAATATGACTGGACACAGCCAGTACAAACTGCGCGATTCAATAACACGTGCAAAGTCCGTTACTATATCGCACGTCAAATGTACGTCTTACTCGTTTCGTTGTTGTCGCCTGACTGCCCCACCCCTCCATTCGGGCATTGTTTTATACTAAACTGTACAATACAATAAAGGACCGCGTTCACTGAGTTAATCCGCACACCTGGCAAGCTTCGACCCAATGCAATAACAACAAAGATTAGTTCGACACTAATGACGGCCATAAAATAAGTACGATAGCAATAGGATGTTTTTCATAATTGCAATTTTAAACACGAAGTGAACAAAAGAACTCCGAACGCAGTAAAAGTTAATAAACTGCGTTTTTATGACAGGCAGGTGACATGTAACACTATAATGTGTAGATGCAAATGCACCTTCCTAAAAGAGTAAGTAACCCTGCGCACGCCCATAGCTATAAATTATACTAGAGCGAACACTTGAAATATAAAGCATGTCCCATAAACCCGGAGGAGGAGCCCCAAGGTGTAACAAATATCCGTAATTGATTTGAACAATGGATTCCTATGTGGTATCGTCTCTAGTTTAACACATAGCTCGATGGATAAAAACAGGCATTATATTTTTATTTGACTTGTATTTTGCAGTTCGATATCTACCAAAGTATGAAATATATGAACTCCAAGCCTTAGAACGATGTCACAAATCAATTAATAGTAAATACATTAGCTTCATTTATAAAATAATTTTTATCTGAATTTTTCTTTTCTTTGCAGGCTTGTACCCATCCATCAATAGCCAACTGCAAGTTAGACAATGCATCGAGTAATACAACTACAGAACCTAACATCACTACTACTAACTCACCTTGTGACTATACGAATTGTACAGTTTCCAACACTACCTGGGCACCAAACACTACAGCAGAACCGAATGCGACCAACACAACTTGGTATCCCACGACAACAGCAGCTCCTAACGCCACCTGGGCACCAAACACCACAGCGGAATCGAATGTGACCAACACTACCTGGTTCCCCTCGACAACGGCAGCTCCTAACGCCACCTGGGCACCAAACACCACAGCGGAACCGAATGTGACCAACACTACCTGGTTCCCCTCGACAACGGCAGCTCCTAACGCCACCTGGGCACCAAACACCACAGCGGAATCGAATGTGACCAACACTACCTGGTTCCCCTCGACAACGGCAGCTCCTAACGTAACCTGGGCACCAATCACTACAGCAGAACCGAATGCGACCAACACAACTTGGTATCCCACGACAACAGCAGCTCCTAACGCCATCTGGGCACCAAACACCACAGCGGAATCGAATGTGACCAACACTACCTGGTTCCCCTCGACAACGGCAGCTCCTAACGCCACCTGGGCACCAATCACCACAGCGGAACCGAATGCGACCAACACAACTTGGTATCCCACTACAACAGCAGCTCCTAACGCCACCTGGGCACCAAACACCACAGCGGAATCGAATGTGACCAACACTACCTGGTTCCCCTCGACAACGGCAGCTCCGAACGCCACCTGGGCACCAAACACCACAGCGGAATCGAATGCGACCAACACAACTTGGTATCCCACGACAACAGCAGCACCTAACGCCACCTGGGCACCAATCACCACAGCGGAACCGAATGCGACCAACACTACCTGGTTCCCCTCGACAACGGCAGCTCCTAACGCAACCTGGGCACCAATCACCACAGCGGAACCGAATGCGACCAACACTACCTGGTTCCCCTCGACAACGGCAGCTCCTAACGCAACGTGGGCACCAATCAATACAGCAGAACCGAATGCGACCAACACAACTTGGTATCCCACGACAACAGCAGCTCCTAACGCCACCTGGGCACCAAACACCACAGCGGAATCGAATGTGACCAACACTACCTGGTTCCCCTCGACAACGGCAGCTCCTAACGCAACCTGGGCACCAATCACTACAGCAGAACCGAATGCGACCAACACAACTTGGTATCCCACGACAACAGCAGCTCCTAACGCCACCTGGGCACCAAACACCACAGCGGAATCGAATGTGACCAACACTACCTGGTTCCCCTCGACAACGGCAGCTCCTAACGCAACCTGGGCACCAATCACTACAGCAGAACCGAATGCGACCAACACAACTTGGTATCCCACGACAACAGCAGCTCCTAACGCCACCTGGGCACCAAACACCACAGCGGAATCGAATGTGACCAACACTACCTGGTTCCCCTCGACAACGGCAGCTCCTAACGCAACCTGGGCACCAATCACTACAGCAGAACCGAATGCGACCAACACAACTTGGTATCCCACGACAACAGCAGCTCCTAACGCCACCTGGGCACCAAACACCACAGCGGAATCGAATGTGACCAACACTACCTGGTTCCCCTCGACAACGGCAGCTCCTAACGCAACCTGGGCACCAATCACTACAGCAGAACCGAATGCGACCAACACAACTTGGTATCCCACGACAACAGCAGCTCCTAACGCCACCTGGGCACCAAACACTACAGCGGAATCGAATGTGACCAACACTACCTGGTTCCCCTCGACAACGGCAGCTCCTAACGCAACCTGGGCACCAATCACTACAGCAGAACCGAATGCGACCAACACAACTTGGTATCCCACGACAACAGCAGCTCCTAACGCCACCTGGGCACCAAACACCACAGCGGAATGGAATGTGACCAACACTACCTGGTTCCCCTCGACAACGGCAGCTCCTAACGCAACGTGGGCACCAATCAATACAGCAGAACCGAATGCGACCAACACAACTTGGTATCCCACGACAACAGCAGCTCCTAACGCCACCTGGGCACCAAACACCACAGCGGAATCGAATGTGACCAACACTACCTGGTTCCCCTCGACAACGGCAGCTCCTAACGCAACCTGGGCACCAATCACTACAGCAGAACCGAATGCGACCAACACAACTTGGTATCCCACGACAACAGCAGCTCCTAACGCCACCTGGGCACCAAACACCACAGCGGAATCGAATGTGACCAACACTACCTGGTTCCCCTCGACAACGGCAGCTCCTAACGCAACCTGGGCACCAATCACTACAGCAGAACCGAATGCGACCAATACAACTTGGTATCCCACGACAACAGCAGCTCCTAACGCCACCTGGGCACCAATCACCACAACGGAACCAAATGCGACTAACACTACGTTAGCTCCTATTGAGATAACTACATCTGGATCAACTGCAACTAACACTACTACGACAGTATCTCTTGGTACTACAAAAAATCTTAATTCTACCAGTCCTACTAGGTCTCCTAGGCCCACTTCAAGCCGTCCGACTAGACCTACAAGAACGCCCTCAACTACAAATCTTCCTCCGTCAACTCCTAGTCTAAACTCAGATAATGACATTGTAGACAATCGTAACAGTTTCTGGAGCTCCATACACTTTTTCTAAATACAAAAAAAAAAAAAAACTATATAAAATCATGGGCAGTTGTTTTCAGTTTTTATTCAGTAAGATTCACTTTAGACTAGTGCTAATCCCTGTGAAAATTTATATCTTTCACAACAATTTTTTCACGAAATTTTTCATAAAACTTGCCTTTTTAGTTCCCAAATATACTGTAAAAAAATTTTGAATAAAAATATTTATATTTTCACCTTATTTTGACTTCATATCAAAAAACAACCCTAATTTTCAATCAAAAATTCTCGCGTCAAAATTAGTTTTTTTTAAGAATCAATGGGCTTTTTGTTCGTTGAAATCTCTTCTTTCAGATGGTGTGACAAAATATACATTACTATGGTAAATGTTCTCAGAAAATGCAAAGAAATATCAGCTAGTAAAGCCCAAACACTCCTAGCCTCTTCCCTACTTCTCTTTTATTATATTCTCTTCCTCTTTTAATGGGTTTCATCGTACTATAATTTTTCATGTTTCAAAATTGATCTACCCTGGTCTACTTGTGAAAACGAAGTACCTATTATAATAGTACGGTAATACCAGATCAAATATCACAGTACAGTGTATACATCACAATACAGTTCAATACACTACAGTGCAATAAAATGTAATTCAGTGTATTGTAGTATAATTTATCAGTAGCAAAAAAATAAACTAAAATAGCAGTACAGTACAATACAACTTATTTTAAAAAACTACACTACTGCAAAGGATATTTGATATGATGATATTTATAGTACTATACATACATACATACATAACTTCACGCCAGGTCCCTTGCGGGGTAGGCACGAACAACAGAGCGCCATTATTCTTACACACCTCACTTGCTTCTTTGACATTCATAGCTCTTGTAATGCACGCTTGTCTGTTCTTAAGGCTCCTGACATCACCTTCTGCTAGTACACGATTAATTTGATCATGGAAGGTGTGTCGTGGCCTTCCGCGACTTCTGCATCCATCCACTTTTCAAATGTATATCTGTTTAGTCATTCTTCCATCATTCATTCTTTCCACATGCCCGAACCACCGGAGCATTCCTTTCCTTACCTTCACCCCGACACTCTCTTTCAGGCCAACTCTCTTTCTTACTTCGGTATTACAAACGATGTCATGTCATTATTATATAAATACATACATAACTTCACGCCAGGTCCCTTGCGGGGTAGGCACGAACAACAAAGCGCCATTCAGGCTTATTCTTACCCACCTCACTTGCTTCTTTGACATTCATAGCTCTTGTCATGCACGCTTGTCTGTTCTTAAGGCTCCTGACATCACCTTCTGCTAGTACACGATCAATTTGATCATGGAAGGTGTGTCGTGGCCTTCCGCGACTTCTGCATCCATCCACTTTTGCATTGTATATTTGTTTAGTCATTCTTTCTTCTTATAGTACTATACATATTTAAAATTTAATACTAAATGTACACCTTTCGAACAAGTTCCTTGAACCCGGGATATCCCAAATAAAACGGTGGTTACCTCCAAGCAAGATCTTTATTTGAGAGCCAAGCTATCTCCAATACTATTGTCGTATTTCAACCATAGCGATGTAAATCGCCGCTAACGCCATCTAGGGCTTGACGAAACAACCATCTTCAAACACAAAACTAATAAATACCATTGAACGGTTACAAAGCCTCTGGTTGAATACTTAACACTAATAATTGTGTAATATCTATGTATATTTTTAATTCTCTTAATATAATTTTGGTAGCATTAAATTATTTGAAAGAAAAGAAAGAAAGAAAGAAAGAAAATAATGTTTATTTAGAGTTATTCAAAGTGATTACAAAATACATAAACAGTTTAATAAACCAAAAACTTAACTAACTCTAAACAGGCCCTAACTCAGCAGATGCTGGTTGATAACAACCAACGCTGGTCTTCCGTTAGTGCCTAGCAGCAACGTCACCTTCACAGAAGAAAAATATAACAAAATAACTAATGAACAATTAATATTTTAATATTATATATAATTAGACCACCATGAAAACAAAGAATAGACATATTTTGAATAAATTAAAATAAGTACATAATATGTTATGAAATAATTATTGAAATTTGAAAATAATGATTTGGAAAAAATAAAAATAGATAAATTGCAAACAAAAAGAAAAAAAAATTAAATTAAAAGGAACTAAATATTAAAAAGACTCAATAACGCTACTAAAAGGCGCTTGTATCTAATGCGAGATCTGCTTGCTGCCTCTGGTGTTCGTACAGGAACGCTTTCAGTCTACTTTTAAAAATATATGCACTTCGAACGGTTCTTATTGGTGGCGGAATATTGTTCCAGCACCTGGAAGCCGAATACCGGAAGCTGCCTTTAAAAGCCGCTGAATGGTGTCGCAAAGTAATAAGCTGTACCGCACATTGTCGTATAGTAGTAGTTCTGTGTGAGCCGGCCCATATAAGTTTTTCAAATAAATACTTAGGTGCTTTGTTTTTAATTACACCGAAAAGTAGACACGCGAGATGAAGCTTGCGACGGTGTTTCATTTTAAGTATTGAAAAATCATTTAAGAACGGGGTCACATGTCCTCTAAATGGTATTTCAAAGCAGTATCGGGCACATGCATTTTGAACTCGTTGGATGAGTTTCTGTGTTCTTACTAAAAGACGAGGACCGATAACTATATCAGAGTAATTGAGCTGGGATAAGATTAACGACTCAACCAACTGAATTCTGAGACTCTGATTTAGATATGGTCTGATTTGGTATAGCACCTTAAGCTTGTAAAAACATGTTTTAACAGACTTTGCTACATGTTTCTCAAACCTAAGGTCACTGTCAATATATAGTCCCAAGCTACGAGCTTCAAAAACTCTTTCAACCAAATCACCCATGAGCTCTACGTTTACTGAAGGATTTAAACCATTAAGCTGGTATTTACTTCCTAGAATCATGTATTTGGTCTTAGTCGGGTTAAGTAATAAACAGTTTTGCTTGGACCACGTGGCTAATCTTGTAAGGTCTTCGTTTAATTTTCTAATAGCCGTGTCTATCTCTGACGGTTTGCAAGAAATGTAGACTTGAGTATCGTCAGCATAGATGTGAAACTTGCAGTACTTTATGTGGTGTATAATGTCAGCCGAATATAGGATAAACAGAATAGGACCAAGTATAGATCCCTGCGGAACCCCTCTATCGACCAATAACCTGTCAGATAGTGAGTTAGAACCGTTACCATTGTTAAGGCTTACAAATTGTTGACGATTATCAAGATAACTCTGGAACCATAGTACTGATTTGCTATCAAACCCATAATACCGTAATTTCGACAGTAACAAATTAGTGTTAATTGAGTCGAAAGCCCGGGAAAAATCAAGCAATACAAGCAAGGTACACATACCGTCATCTTGAGCGCAGAGGATATTGTCAGTGACATCGAGTAGAGCGGTCACTGTGCCGCGTCCTTTTCTGAATCCTGACTGCAACTCAGGTAGAATAAGGTTGGTTTCCAGATAATTTGTTAATTGCTGACATACCACTTTTTCCAATACTTTAGACAGGCAGGGTAAGATACTTATCGGCCTAAGATCTTTTAAGTTTGCTGGATTAGAAGTTTTGGGGATAGGACGAACAATTGCAAGCTTCCAAAGGTCAGGAAACGTGGAGGTACTAATGGAAGTATTTACGATATACTTTAAAGTTTCCAAACTGTAAGGTAATGTCATTAGAAGCATATCTAGAGTAATCAAGTCACATCCCTTTGCATTGGACTTTAAACTACTTATGACCTTTTGTAACGTATCTGTAGTGACCATTATTATACTGATAATTGTATCACTAAATTTGTTATTATTGTAGTATGCCAGTAAAGAAGGGCATACATTTGATGTGCCAGGTATGTTTAAAAAATGATTGTTAATAATATTAGGATCATTAAGGTGCGATGGAAGTTCAATTTCAACATTGGGCAAAATAATATTCTTTAAATTCTTCCATAATAATTTTGGGTTTTGTATTTTACTATTAATATTTTGTTTAAAATAAGCCATTTTCTCGTAATATAGTGCCTGATTTGTTGTGGTTTTTAAGCAGCTATAGTAATCTTTTTTGGTCTGTAACTTAGTCTTATGATATTCCGTTAGTGCCTTATCACGCAACCTCATCATCAATTTTATAGTATCAGTAATCCAAGGATAAGAGCGTTGTTTAATAACAGTAGATCTTACAGGCGCATGACAATCAAATAATGACAAAATAAATTGATTGAAAGTTTCAACTACTTCATTGATGTCACTTGACATTTTAAATAGGTCCCAATTTATAGATTGCAAATCAGCTATGAAGTTGTCCATACATATACGTTTAAGCGGACGATACAATACTATACGAGGTGTTGGTCTTTCTTGTTTTATGTTAAATTCGCATGCTACCAGACAATGGCCGTGAAGACAACCTAAATGAGCTAAGCAAATATTTTTAGACTGCAAATTGGTGCAGACCACGTCGATAAGAGTCTGTGAGGTGTCTGTAAAATGTGTTGGTGTAGATACAATTTGGTTAAGATCGAAACAACTTAAAAACGTTGTAAATTTCATTGTTTTCATATCAATTTTATTCAATAAATTTATGTTAAAATCTCCTAATAGTATTAGGTAGCTATAGTTGGATAAAGAATTTATAGTGTCAGAAAGAGCATCAAAAAACAGGTCAACATCCATCCAAGGGGGACGATATGCTGTGCCGATTACTAACTTTTTTCCACTTAGCGACATATTCAACCACATTTGCTCCACGGATTTATGTAGCGGGTCAACTGGATGAGAACTAGTTCGAATGTTTAAACCCTGCCTGAGATAAAATCCTACTCCACCTCCACGAGATCGCACGTCGCGTGGACGAGGTATGTGTCGTAGTCGGTATCCCGGCAAAGTCGGCGCACGACCCTCTTCACCGGCTCTAAGCCATGTTTCATTTATAGCTAAAATATCTAAATCATGGTGCATTGCAGAGGAAATAAAATTATCATGGTTTGTGCCTAGAGAGCCAGAATTATACAAACCTACCTTTAACTTTTTAATAATCATTTTTAATTTGTAATGTAAAGTTTGATTTCGTTAAGACAATAATAAGCGAGAATAAAACGAGAATAAGCGAAAATGTATTTAGTATTTCATAACTAATCATGATTATATGTTTTCTAAGTTGTCGTCTAATTTGGTTGTCTATTCTTGTTAAACAAAATAAATATTCTGTGACTGTGCCGTGTATTTCAATTATGTATCTAGTACTTAATTTAATTGCGATATTATAATATAGTTTAATGTTATAGTTTGTATCAAAACATAAATAACTATAGTAGGATAACTTAGTTACAACACGAAAAAAAGGCAACGATAACATTAAATAGAATAATAAAATCGTAGACAAAAAGTAATCATCGCTGTTTTTTTTAAACTTTGTCAAGCTCAAAAACACGAAATAAGTCTGCGTCAGAGCGGATAAGATATGCTTGCTTTCCATCGCTTTGACGGGCGAAAATACGTCCTCTCTTGGTCCAAGAGTATCGCCAATTCTTTTTACGACACTCCTCCCGAACTCTGTAAAATAGTTGTCGGTTTCTACGTGTAAGTCGCTCATTAACATAAATACGACGCGGAAGTCCACCTAGCCCCATATCTGAGGTGTTCAGGTTACGGCGTACACGTGCCGCCCGCAATAGATCATCGCGCATGTTCCGACGCACTAGTCGCACGACAATACGGCGACAGCGTTCTCCTGGTTCACCTCTAACGACTCCACCGGGACCTACGCGTTCAGCAAAGACGATATCTTGCTCTTCGATTTTCATGCCCAGTTTTGCAGCTAAAATAGTCACAGTGTGATACACGTTCTCACCTGCTACCTCGGGCAAGCACCCAATATCCACATCCGATAAGAGTGACTCCTGATCGCGCTCATTAAGCTCTTGTTTAAGCTGGGATATAGAGTTGTCGAGTTCCACTGCGTCCTTCGATTGGGTTGTCAGCTCTCTCTGTTCTAACACATCCAATCTATTTTCGATCCCGTCTAATCGCTGTCCAATTCCCCCGATAGTTAGACGAAGATCCGCCATCTCTCTGCGGAGCTCGCTCATGTATTCAGCGATCTCACGCCTCATCATCCGCAACTCACTTTCATCATCATCATCGCCAGAAGGAGTAACTAGTGTAGTGGAAAAGCTAATTCCTGGCACAGTAGAAATATTGCCAGGAGGGGAATTGTTCCCACAGATGCTTTTTATTGGTGTTGCACTATTGTCACCCTTACGAATCTTTTTCTTACATTCTGGACAATTCCAGGTTTTAGATACCGTGGCTGTGTCCGGTAACGCCACACAGCCCTTATGAAACATTAAAGGGCAATTATTACAGGTTGCGGCACCTACCGGTGAGAGGAACTTTCCGCAAGCCGAACACTTTGCCATATCAAATAGAGACTATTATTAGTTTTTATATTCAACAAAGGGTGGCGTTAGAGTAGTATATATATATCGACGACTGATCCACTGACCGCTAGTGGGCGCTGTATGATTTTTTAACTACCCACTTTTAATAGTCACTACTCTTATTAGCACAAAGATAAGTTACAAGTTAATTATAATAACTTCGGATCTCACTCGCTTTTAACTTCACAAACACTGTCACAATAAGTTTAGACGTTGCTCAACAAAATAATAACATTTAAACGTTGATTAACAAAAGATTTTATATTTTACTAACACAAAATAACGCAAGCATGTACTCGTGCAATACCGTCTGTGACGTCACCCAACTACTGGCTTTTGTTTGTTTATTATTTATTATTATTTTAAATCTTTAATGATGTCTTTAATATTTTTAATAATAAAATTGAAAGATCTAAGTGCAAATAATAAACTCAGTCCACTTTATTAACTCTACTTTAGCTCTGGTGTCTCACTGAGTAAAACAAGCGATTCTTTTACCCAATGACTTGGCTGGAATATAGAATAGAATATACTTTCATCATCATAACTGATAGTTGTGGTATGTTTGGTTGTCGGTTAACCGTTGAGCGGTGTACGGGGAATAAAGGATAACTTCTTATCGTACACATTTAATACACACATTTTATATGTTATTTACATATCAGAAGGATTTTTGTTTGTGAGGGCAAGCAGCAAGCGCGAGAACTGTATTTGTACACAAACAAAGAACACTAGAGCTCTCGAACGACCACGAATGTCGTGCACCCGCTCTGAAGGCGTGTGTCGAACTGTCCCGAACGAAAAATGCAGTTTTGTGACTCCTTGATAAGACACGCGCCACCAAACCATCACTGACGCAGGATGATGACCACGTTGTACCTTTCCGACCACTTGAGCAGCTTCTTTAGAACTGTGAGCGTACACTTTATCATTTTGATTATTGTAGTGTTCTTCAATCGTGAAAATTTTTTCATCGGCAAAGAAGATATTTCTGTGCCTTCCACTTGCGTATCACGACAGAAGGCGTTTTGATCGATCCACTCTCTTTAATTATAAAGATTGATTTACGGCATGTTTTGCATATCGACCATAAGCACCGAGCTATTATAGGTCTTGTTTTATAATACGCAACAGTCCTAGCGGGAATCTTCATTTCTCGCGATAAGATTTTTTGCTTCCTAATGGGGTTTCGACGAATTCTGGCTATAACAGCATTAACAGCCTTTGTAGTTCTAACAGCACGCGGCCGCCCCGCTCTTTGCTGCTCTTCCACAGACGAAGTATTGTTGTATCTGTTGATAGTACGATATACGAACATGCGGCTGATATCAAGCTTTTGAAGTGTCTGGAATTCATATTCCAATGGCTCCATACCCACTTTGTGTTAGGCGATCACTACTATCCTATTTTCTTAAACACCCGATTCCATATTACAATTTGATAATGAATACGAAAAAATATGTGAAATGGCGTAAAATTTAAAGAAGTTTTTAAAATAATATATACGTGATTCAAATTCAAAATAATTAAAAAGTCTCAAATACAAAACAAGTTTCACTAAAAATAAACTAATTTAAATAAAACTAATGGGTACATATTTGTGGCTTTCGGGGTTGAAATCCTGGGGCTGTGGGGGCCTGGAGCTCATCACCTCTATCGAGACCTCTCAAAGCGACTAATTGAGGTCTCGCGTGACCAAAAGGCTGGCTTGCACTTAGGGCAACGCATCAGCGTTGCCATCCAACGCGGAAATGCGGCCAGAATTTGGGCACTCTCCCCGCCGACAGCGACCTGGAGTCTATTTTTTATTTATAGATGGTATTTTTTTATTTTATTTGTATTTTAGTTAATATTTATTAAAAACTTGAAAAAAAGAAAAGTTTTTATTAATTAAATACTGTTAATTTATGGCCAGACTAGTTATAAAGAAACCATGTCACTTTCTTACTACGTTTTCTGTTACTTACTTGTTAGATTTATATACAAACTAGCTGTAACCGGCAGACATTGTCCTGCTTTAAAAAAATAAAAATCTAGAACCCGATTGCAGCGCCATCTACCTGGTTCAAATTAAAATCTAAATCACCCCAGTAGAAAATTATAAAAATACTAATATCGCTATTAAAAAATAGGGGTTGATCGTAGAGGGTTGAAAATTTAGGGTATACAACCCTAAATTTTATGTATTTATGCTGTATCACAAAAAATAAAAAATAAATATATATTTAGGGGTGGACCCTTAACATTTAGGGGGATGAAAAATAGATGTTGTCCGATTCTCAGACCTACACAATATGCACACAAAATTTCATGCGAATAGTTCAAATTAAAATCTAAATCATCCCAGTAGAAAATTATAAAATACTAATATCGTTATTAAAAAATAGGGGTTGATCGTAGAGGGTTGAAAATTTAGGTTTGTATGTATTTTTTAATTCTGTATCATAAAAAAATAAAAATGAAAGAAATTATCACAAAATTAAAAAAAAATATTTAGGGTTGGATTACCCTTAACATTTAGGTGGATGAAAAATAGATGTTGGCCGATTCTCAGACCTACTCAATATGCATACAAAATTTCATGAGAATCGGTCAAGCCATTTCGGATGAGTTTGGTAACTAACACTGTGACACGAGAATTTTATATATAACATATGTGTATGTAAATATAGTCTTCCCTGACGCATCCGTCAACGGTGAACCTTGTCAAGTCCAGCTGTGACTAGCGAAACCAAGATTGTTTTTAAAAATTCTTTTGCAAGAAGCGGAATACAGCCGTCCTGATGAGTAATATTGTAGATTTTAGTCAGCTTTATACTAATAAGAAATAGTTCGCTATAGGCTTATTATCAAGCCTAACAAGAATTATAATTAAAAGCTTTTATTTAACTTACAATGGATGTATCTATGTATTTCAGTATGTATGTAAGTTCGGGTGGAATCTTGCAAGTTAAATTTGACCAACTTCCCGGTTTCCGATTGGGCTGAAATGTTGCACTCATATGTATATCGCGTGGTAATGCAATAATATGGTACCGTGGAGCTGATCTGATGATGGAGTCGGAAGGTGGCCAAAGGAACTGCTGTACTAAACAAGATAGACCCGTCGTGTTTGGGCTCGTTTTACTTGTCTTGGCCAGCACTTTGCTGTTACTTGATATCCAGGATCTCAAAAGCTTGTATTGAACACCTTTTTTAAAAAAGCTTATTCTCCTACCTTATCGGAATCTCTTTCGCGCTCTTTGTCGTTTGACCTTGCATGTTTTACGACTTATTCAGTGCGATAGTTGAGCGCGTGAATTACAGGTTGATTTTAAAACTTTTGGTTTAGGTCTTGTCCGCACAGCAATATTTCACCGCGAGATTTTTATTCTCGCGTTTAAATTCCGCGACCGGAATTACACCTAGTCCGCACTGCGAATAAAATTTCGTACTATTTTATTCAGTTTAATTCACTTCTCGGTTGAGACGCACGTGTAAAATGGACAACCGAACTAAAATTTTAATTTATCTAATGCTAAGGCGGCGTAACAGACGTATCAAAAGATATCATGAACATTGGATTCACCCACTTACGGCATTGAGACCCATCAAAGGATTTTTCTACATGAAATATCAAGAGTTGCGAAAATACAGCAAAAAGTGTTTTGGCTATTACAGAATGAAAAAGAAAATATTCGATAATTTACTACAACTTTCAATAGCGACGTTGCACGACTGAGCGAATCGCGCGAATTTTATTCCACAGTTCGAACATAGCCATACTTTAGAGTAAGTACGGCACAAAATATTCGCGCGGAAATAAATCACAAGTCACAGATTTTTTTCTCGCGCGATTTTTTTACCGCCAGTGCGGCTACTCCTATAATATTCAATGTGTTACAGAATTACGGGAAAAAAATCGTGCTGTGAAATATCGCTGTGCGGACAGGCTCTTAGACTTTAGATCGTGTTTTATGCGTTACTGACTATTAATATGACTATATACTGGTGTATATTGCTTATAACAACTATCAGACATAAGTATACGGTCCCTTCAATGTCGTTATATCCGGTTTCGACAGTATAATACTTTACATAAAACATAGATAGACATCATAGTGTAGTTGTATAAATTTACATAGATATTGGAGAGATAAAGATTAATTAGTTAGCTTTTTTAGTGCGAGATAATAATCCTTTACGAGCCCATTTGGTTATTTTATAATTTAATTAATCTGTTGGGAACTAAGATAAGATTTTTTTTTTAACGTGAGGTTTACGATGAAACAAGATATTATATTTAGAAGTGATTTCAAACGACGCAAAAAGGCAACTAGGCAGTTAAAAAAAATAAGTATACTACATACATACAAAATAGTTTTTATTTTTATCAAAGTATACATCCAAAAAAACCTTAAAATACCTGTCCATATTAAAATGGTGGGATATTTTGTGTTGAACTATTATTAATACGATGCTGAACTGGTGGTACGAGAGGATTACCTTGAACAATAAATCATCATACGCGATTATTTAAGATTAGTTTCGTTAGATTTTATACACAAAATGACATATAAAGAAAGCAAGAAAGAAGAATACTCTATTAAGGACAAAACTAAGTAAATGAAAATAGAATTAGAAAAAAAAGATTCCGACGAATTGAGAACCTCCTCCTTTTTTTGAAGTCAATTAAAAAACCCAAATTAGACCCAGTCGATGGCGAGCGCACGCGTCCCAAACAACACGCAGTGAAGGAAAACATCGTGATGCAACCTGCACATCGAGATAACGATGTGTCAAACCTGCCAAGCCGCAAGCGTGGTGGGTATATGTTCCGTTCCCCTATAATAGGAGGTCCGAGCCCAGCAGTGGGACATTTATGGGCTGATATTATTATTATTATATTTATTTGTCGGTCTTTAAAGAACACGCAGCCTAAAAATGTTGATCTCTTCTGTCTTTAAATGAATCATTTAATAGTATATTTTATTGTATCCTCGTTTATTAATTAAGGGTAAGCGTGGCGGGTATACTGTCCGTTCCCACTATAATGGGAGTCCCGAGCCCAGCAGTGGGACATTTATGGGCTGATATTAGTAATACAACACACACATAATAAATACACATGAAACATTAAATGAGGAAAATAAAATATATTATGAAAAATAAATGTGTACTAGTTTTACGTCTAAAAGTTTCCCAAAAATACCTACTATACTATTTACAGTATGAAAACAATAATAAAAAAAACTTCGTTTAAAAAAACCGACTTCAAAAACTAAAAAGTATAAAATAACTTATTTCTAAATCGATTATTAATTGTAATATCTTATTTTTAATATATATTATCTAAAACATCTTAAAGTCGGTGCTTAGTAATTTTCAAAATATAGTAATTTTTATGTTTTACTTTGCACCGACTTCAAGATGTTTTAGATAATATATATTTAAAATAAGATATTATATTTAATAATAGCTTTCTTTAGAAATAAGTTATTTTATACACTTTTTATATTTTTATACTTTTTAGTTTTTGAAGTCGGTTTTTTTAAACGAAGTTTTTATTATTATTTGTTACTTTTTAGTGTCTAGTTATGGGTAAGCCTACGAAAGGTGCCGCGCGCCTTAAAAAATATAGGTCCCAAGAAATAGGAACAAAAGAAGTTCGTAAAATGAATACTACTGGGCCAAACTATGTTAAATTTTTAGGGGACCAAATGGCAACTATTCCGCATCAAACTAAATAAGAATCACGTGAAACGGATCATAAATCTCAGAGTAATTGGTGTACATATGGAACGGAATGAAATTTTTTTCATAAAAATGTTCATAAAATGAAAACTACTGGGCCAAAGTATGTTAAATTTTTAGGGGACCAAATGGCAACTATTTCGCGTCGAACTGAAAAAGAATCACGTAAATCGGATCATAAATCTCGGAGTAATCGGTGAACACACATAAAAAAATAATATTCCGACGAATTGAGAACCTCCTCCTTTTTTTGAAGTCGGTTAAAAATACTACAATTTCTCCAAAAAAATGTGGCAGCTCTTATATCAAGATTTAAAAAGCTTTTCCAAGTTACGTCTATTGGAGGATAATCACTCAAAGGATTATTTTCAAAAATTAAATTCAATACAGCAAGGATCTAGGAAAAAATATACTGCATGATCATAAGTACGTGCGAAGGTAAGTATTATCAGCAAGAGTTAACTTGAGACCTGAACCAATTGCGCACTCGTCTCCCGACCCCCGCCTTCTTACCGCTCTCGCCATCGACGCGTAAGTACCTTGCGTTTACGTCATCCGAGCGAAGTATCAAGTTAACTCTTGCGGATTGCAAGTGAAAAGATGTCTGGAAGAGATTGCTTTAAGCAATAAGGCCGCGCATTCTACCTCCTAATTTTAAGAAATATCTTGAAAAGTAAAAAAAAGTAAAATAAAAAAGTATGAAATATTTATTCTTGCATAAATACAGTTATATACAGGTGTTATTCCTCGAAATACATGGTTCAGTATATTTCACCAGTTTTACTGGTGTGCAAGTAAGCAGGATCTTAATGGTCATTATTTAAATAATTATTTCCTATTTATTTCATTATGTACCTTTTATTGGATAATATTTATTAATTATATAGATATACTAGCTGTTCCTGCAGACGTCGTCCTGCCCGGAAAAGCTTCAATCAATATTTAACAAATAAAAAATAGTGGTTGATGGTAGAGGGTTGAAAATTTAGGGTTGTATGTATTTTTTAATGCTGTATCATAATTTTTTTTATACTAAAAATTAAAATAAGATTATTAGGTGTGGACTACCCTTAACATTTAGGGGGATGAGAAATAGATGTGGTCCGATTCTCAGACCTACCCAATATGCACACAAAATTTCATGAGAATCGGTCAAGCCGTTTCGGAAGAGTATGGTAACTAACATTTCGACACAAGAATTTTATATATAAGATATTTGTATTAAATTATTATTTCAATCTGTGTATATCAATTATTTAATGTCTTTAATTAACATATTATCTATCTATCTATATATATATATATATATATATATATATATAATGAAAATGGTGTTCGTTTGAGGCTCAATCACGCTTAAACCACTGATCGTATCGACATGAAACTACCACCATTCGATGCGAAATTTTTCCTAGATGGTTTATGGCTATCTATCTATCTTCTATATATATATAATGAAAATATATATAATGAAAAATGAAAATGGTGTTCGTTTGAGGCTCAATCACGCTTAAACCACTGATCGTATCGACATGAAACTACCACCATTCGATGCGAAATTTTTCCTAGATGGTTTATGGCTATTTATCTATATATATCTATATACTCGAAAACTACTGGACTGATCATCATGAAACCACAACCAGTCGACGCGGAATTAATCGTAGATGGTTATAGGCTATATATTTTTCAAATTCTATGAGCCCTTTCCCATGTTTTCTCAATTTGTTTGTTTATTAATTTATTTGAATAAGGCGGTACGAAGTTCGCCGAGTCAGCTAGTTAATTATAAATTGATATTTGTACGAGTTGCGGGACTTGAATTAAAATGCCGTTGGAGTTATTATAGAGTTTATTAGAACTATACAAACATGTATAACACAGGTACAAATATAACCGAACACAACAAGTCCAAACGTAATGCAGAAGGACGTCATTCAATAAAACGCGCAAAGTCCGTCACTATTTGATTCCCGATTGTAGTGCACACGTCTCGCTTTGATCGTGGTTCTCGCTCGACAGCCCCCTTCCTTAATCAGGGCATCGTTTTATACTGAACAAACGCAATGTGCCCGTATTGTAATCGATATTATCCGAAACACTTGGCTAATAAGTCGGCCGCAAGCGGCCATAAATGAATACAATCAACCAATGGGCTGTTCTCTAGATATGTATGCAAATAAATAAGTAAAATCATAAAAGAATTACAAGTAGTTCAAATGCCGACAGATAATAAAATGTGTTTTTACAGATATGCAGTTAGAATTTGTTTTTGTCAGGGGGCTAAGTTGTTACATACAATACCATGTTTCAAATTTGTCATTAAGGTATTCGTTTGTGGAATAATATGATTTGTCTATAAATAATTTCTTTAGTCTTAGTTTCTTATTGTTGTGGTTATGCCTACCTACTTTAAATTATCATAATAGTTAAAAATTAATACTTGCCAAACATTACAACAGTAAGTGCAAAAATCTTTTTAATTATTCTCCAAACGTTCTATTAGAACTATTTACCCATATAAAGGCACGCAATTCGAATTTTAAAAACATTCCAAAACAGCACCTAAATTCAAAATGGCCGTAAGCGACGGCTGTTTTACCGACACTTACGGCCTTGCAACTATTTAGAAGTAAAAATAGTATACTACTTTTGCGAGAATTTTCGCTAATTTCAAAAAGTATTAAGCGCCAGTCTTAAGCGTTAAGGATACGTCTTTTGTCAATAAATAGGATATGAGTCCTCCTTTTTAAATGGTATACTACTTTCTGTTAGTTTTGTAACAGGTACAAAACGTCCTAACTACCAGTATTTCGTGGATTATTTTATACCTTTTATATACGAGTGTGTGTTAGCGGTTTTTTTTTGAAAGTTTAACATGGTATTTAATTTCGCACTTTCTTTAAGGACGTCGTTTGCAAATATCTTGGAATATCCAAAATAGTTACAAGAAGTAACTATGTTTTTATGCTACTACTTCATTTGAGATAATGTTATAGTTATTGGCCGTTTCACGCAGATGTTGCAATGGAATGAGGAATTTGATATGCGACATTGTCAATACACTGTTATAACAACAAAATGTTGCAAAATATATTTTTATGGTATACTCGGCACTGACTTCAAGATGTAGAAAATTTCATATTATTTTGTCTCTTAATAAGCTAAATAAATTCTTAGTCGAAAATCTTTATTAAGATTATTTTATACTTTTTAGTTTTATAAGTCGATTTTTTTAAACGAAGTTTATTTTTATCAGTTTTAAAATAAAATCATACTTGCATAAGATTAGCGATTAAGTGAACCTACCTCATTTAGGAATATAGTGACGGGAAACAGCCTATTTCAAGTGAATTTATTAAATGAGACTACCAAAATGTATCAAAACGACTCATTGACTCTTCAGGTGATGAGAAGGCTGGTGTTTACTTGGGGCAATGGATCAGTATGGCGATCCAGCGAGGAAACGTACCCAGCCTTCTTACCTTACTCATAGAAGACGGTGATCTGGGCTCCGTATTTTACTTATAGTCGTTAGGGACTATGGGTAGAATACAATACAAATATGTTAAATTCTCTTTTATTGTATCAGAATATTATCACATAAATTTAAGAAATTTTAAGTAGTGTAATGAATAAATAAATCTTTATTGACCACCAAATTGACCAGAGATATTATATATAAGTAGTTAATAAATAAATCAAGCGATGTGTTGTTTTTGTTTTTTTTATTTAGTTTTAGTATTTAATTTTAGTTTTCTATCCTATAGTTTAGTTCTATTTACTACCTTATAAGTTTTTTATGTGTACCATAAAACTAATTTACGTTGATTTTTCTTTTAAAGCAAAAGAATTTCATATTGATACCTTTATAATTTATATGGATCAATGAGTTCAAAGTGTATAACGTGACTATAAAAGCGATGTGTTATTTTTATATATCTAGTTCCTCACCTCTGTTCATTTGTTTTTATGTTTTTGTTGTATTTATAATGATAAGTTTGATTATACATACTAATTGCAGTTTCAAGGAATATGTAAATATTGTGTTTAATTGCATTGTAGAGCGAAGCCGTGGCATTACTTACAGGTCCTTGTGGAAGATCAGCGCTGGTTGTGAAACCAGCATTATGCTGAGCATGGGCCTTTTTAGGACTCCATAATTGATGATATGCTATTATTTTGTCTTTTTGTGTCTAGTCCTGAATAAACATTCTTTTCTGCTTTTCTTTATTTATTTCTAAATGTCGTAAGAAACAAATAGATGCATTTGTCGTGGGGCAACAAACTTGCGAATGGCGTCACATGTGCGTGGTAACAATGACTAAATATTATGTCATCTTAATATTCTCTTCAAGCCACAACATGTTGTGAAGCGGTGGTAAATTAGATTAGGCTCCCATAGAGTAAATAATATCCATAAACAAAATTTAAAACTAAATAATTAAAATGAACAAGTTGGCAGTAGGCTGAATAAAAACTTTGACAATACACGTTTGACAAATGTCATCTTTGGCTTCCGTGACCACGGCCACTGAAAAGCGGCCGAAACGTCGGATAAACCTAAATCAAATAAATTACCGCGCTTAAAACCGTTAAAACGTAGTTTTATTATGTGTACAAGTCGCGAAAACTTAAGAAAATATTATGTCATCTTATTATATCTGTAGTTTAAAGTGAGGTAAATATATCAATCAAAAGCTCTTCCAAGGAGGTTTGATTATTCAACATATATAATCCCGTAATGTGAAACTCCTTAGTAGATTTTTTTTCACATATTTTACCACGCGCTTCATTGCGTGGCGCATTTTTTTAAACTTTCGAACAATGTAGGCTTCGTAAATGCATTTTATGAGCAAGTGTGTTGAAAATATGTTTATGTTTATTGTGTATAATACGTAGTAAACAATTTCTGTACGTATCAGATTCCTTGTGCGAGGTCTTTAATATTATGAACTTAACTTAACTGAACAGTCGCGGAAGGCCACGACACACCTTCCATGATCAAATTGATCATGTATTAGCAGAAGGTGATGTCAGGAGCCTTAAGAATAAACGAGCGTGCATGACAAGAGCTATGAATGTCAAAGAAGCAAGTGAGGTGTGTAAGAATAATCCTGAATGGCACTCTGTTGTTCGTGCCTACCCCGCAAGGGACCTGGCGTGGTGTTATAGAATAGAATAGAACTTAATATCATTACAAACATCATACATCATAATTATCAGTCAATTGTATAATGCTTACGAACACATGTTTTTATCAACCAATGATTAAAATTTACGTCAACCTTATTGTTTTTGCAAATTTTTTTGTTTCTTTGGAATTTTTAGGATGGAAACCTACGTAATAAATTCGGCACACTAACCTATTTAGGCACGTTACAGTCATTGTTTGTAAAATATCAACGTGTTTTCTTGAACGCCCTAATCTTAGGAAATACTGGTCTAATTTCAAAAAATCTTTCAGTGTTCGATAGCCCATTTATTGAGGAAGGCTATAGGATATATGAGTCTTATAATTCCAATATCAGCTAACTCCATACGCAACATATTGTCAGTAAAAGCAAAAAGTGATCTAATATCTCGGATTTTGGAACAAATTCGAAAGTTTGATGTCAAATTATTTGGCAGTTCCGCCAACTTCCAAAAACGATTTTAGTATAAACACACACACACACACACATATATATATACTCTCTCGACTTCGTAAACACACAGCGTATAGGTTAGAACACGCACGGCTTGCTAAATACATACGCATTGATAACGCCGTACGGCTTACAACTATAGCAAAAAGTGTCGTTACAACTTTTGGTCTTAATTTTTTCCATCTAGCCCCCTTTCGCAACGCGCGATAAGGAACTTCGTTCCAATAATGTAAGCTATCCCTTTTGTGAAAACATTGTAGGTACAAGATAATTTTCATACACCCGAAAAACTACAAACCACTCCAAAGAAAATTGGGGATTCCCGTGATAAAAATGTCACACATATTTTAGCTTAAAATTTGCTATCAATCGATGAAAAAACCGCTTTGGATTGTTTTTTATCTGGTCCTTTTATATTGTTACGACCAAGATTCCGACAAAGATAAATTCACACCTGCAGCCCCGTAGAAACAAATTTTACTACCTTTCAGGCATTTGTATTTCTTTTGTTTACTCTGTGATTACACAGCTCATTGTGTATTGTAATTTATGGTAGTCATTAGCCAGGTTCGATTCTAAGAAATTCAGTCCACGCGGCCGAGAGACATAATTGTATTTGTGCAGTATAAAGCAAAGATCCTATTGATAGATGAGACAGCCAAGTGATAACCACAAGCGAAGCTGGACGTGTGTACATTCGGTAATCTATTTACTGACGGACTTTGCGCGTGTTATTGAATTGTGCATTACGTTTGGGCTGGTTGTGTTCAGTTATGTTTGTACCTGTGTTCTACGTGTTTGTATAGTTCTAATAAAGTTCTATAGTAATTCTAACGGATTTTTAATTCGAATCCTGCAATTCGTAATAATATAATTCCCAAGATCATTGTAGCGCAGATTTTAAGGATAAGAAATTACTGATCGATTGGGTCAGTAGTTTTTACGTGAATTCCTAACACACAGACAAAAGTCTGAAAAAATGCATCTCGTTCTCCGTCGTTAACGTGCATATTCAGGCACTTTTGAGCTAGGATCGGCCTGGACGGAACTACGATCTAAGTCTCAGGCCTTTCCATCATAAGCACGGGGCACATGGGAGGAGGGTGGTTTTAGTGGGTATTGGTTGTTGCCCGTGCAACTTCTCGGAGTCTCCACACAAGCTGATCAATTATGTTTGGATTGCCTTTAATGGAATGCCTCCATATGCGATAATGGTCTAATCCAGTGGTTCCCAAAGTGGGCGATAACGCCCCCTTGTGGGCGCTGCAGGCCTAAAAGGGGGCGGTAAGAGACCCAGAAAAAAAGGGCATTGGTAGGTGTAGCCCATAAGAGTTAACTTGAGACCTCAGGGCCGTTGTATACTACCTGCTGCGCTTAGGTCTCAAGTTAACTCTTGCGGGCTATAGTAAAAGTCTCGTTTAAATGGAATGTTTAATGTCCACTAATGTAGCTCTCAATAATCAATTAATTTAATTTGACGTTATAGTGGTTTTTAAGTAGGTGAAAAAATGGGGGTGCTAAAAATAATTTATTCTCAAAGTGGGCGGTATACAATACAAGTTTGGGAACCACTGGTCTAATCCCTTGCAAAGGACCCAGTATTGTGCGTAAATAGCATTTCCCCCGCCTTAAAAAAAAGTCTATCCCACCAGTAGGTTTCTTTTAAATAGCTGTAATGTAAACACAAATATTATGGATAGATAACTTATCTAGTACGTAATATAACTGAATGCATAGCAACCATTTTTTATCATTTGCAAAATCTATTTCGTAGATATTATTTTAAACGTCGCACAATGTACTATCAAATTCATAAAGATAGTTCTTTATTGACATAATACAAACATCTCAATTGTGTTGACATGCAAATGAAAGATATTGTCCTGTTTTTGCAATCTTAAGTAGTTTAGATAAAATATAGCAAATAGTCTAAATTTTTTACATCAATCAGATAAGATTGCTAAGTTAGGCGTCGTACAGACGAGCAGCACTTTGCTGTCGACAGAGGCAACTGGAGCTGTCGGCGTTTGCCGTCGACACGTGGTCTCACATGACAGCAAATGCCGGCCAATGGCGGCAGCAGCAGTATGAGCGCAGCGCGCGCGCTGCCTTGTCGTTCGACTTCTAATACGATGAACGGTTTCGTCTTTTTTTACGTTTATGTTTACGTACGAGCAGAAGAAGCAACAGTGTTTATTCCTGTAAATTCATTTTATTACTGTCTGTGTCTGTCTGCCTACTACAACAACGTTCACGGCGCACTACAACAATGCTGTCGGCATGGTGGGCAGCAGTCGGCGTGTCGAATACTGCAGCAGTTGCTTTTGTCGACAGTAGCAGTTGCTTCTGTCGACAGCTGAAGTTGGTTCTGTTGACAGCAAAGTGCTGCTCGTCTGTTTGACGCCTTAGAGTAAGAAATGTTTTACGTATTTAAATACCTTACGTACGTATACGTACATACATACGATTACGTATTTATCGCTTATTTTTCGTAAGCGACATTGGGGTTTAAGTACACTGATACGTGCGAGCGGGGGGTACGCACTTAGGATTGGAAGGAAACACCAGTTTTTAACTAAACGCTTTTATTGACTTACACAGCCGCACGTAATACCTCTCTGTAGGGTTGCCCCTATACGCACGACTAACGATGCACAGTCCCGACGATTAGGTGTCTCACTCACAATACCGTCGCCGATATTGCGTAGACCACCTCCTGCTACTGCAGTGCTCACCTCCGATATTACCGGGTGTAGCTCGCTTCTGGTTCGTCTCTCGAACTATGCTACACCCCTCGTTCACTTAACTGTCCACCAAACTTGTCACTAAATTCACCACTTAACTCGTCACTGTATTCTATTAAACTTCTCTTCCAACTCTTCCATTTCGCACTTTTCGCTTCGCTGTCTTGAACTTAATTCAACTCTAAAAATTGCCCGCTAGGCGCGCCCCACACTGCTTATATATACCCGGAAGAATTTTCTGGAACCCATAATTTCTTTATTCTTTTATTTACTATCTGTTCCTGTCTAACTATCTTTTCCTTCCCGAACCTTCTATTCGAGAACTTTCGTTTATACATTTATCCCTTTCTAACATCATATCTCTGTCTTTTCCTTCCCGAACTTTCTATTCTATAACTTTCGTTCATCGTCTATCCCTTTCTAAAATATATCCGTCCTTGTCTTTCCTTCCAGAATCTTCAACCTTTTTCCAAAAGTCTTGGGACCGGTTTCCGCTGCCGAAAGTTCTACACTCGGTCGCCACAATATTTTATGTTGCAATGAATGAATGAATGAATGAATAACTATATTGCACATAAAATTTAAGTACAATGGGCGGTCTTGTCGCCAAAGGCGATCTCCTCCAAACTACCCTATACAATTATTATCCAACTGCATTATTTAGTGACTTAATAATTATTTGATGGAAGATTACAGTGTGTATGTATTTGCATTCGTCGTAATTATATTATTAAAGTCATCATCATAGTCATTTATTTATTATTAATACAACAGTAAATTATTTTTATATTTTATACTAGCTTCTGCCTGCGACTTCGTTGGCGTGGAATCGTTAAAAAAAACTAATCGCAACGGACAAGTGGAAAAACGAATCGCAACAAAATTTTAACTTGAAGTTTCGGGCAGGTTTTCAAATTGGACAAGTACATTAACAATCTATATACGTATATTATTGTATATTATATGTATGATTACGTATATATGTATGTATTTGTATATTTATTTGTTAAATTAGTTTGAGTATTTATATGTCCCTTGTCTGTTTCCTTCACCACCTACATCGCCTGATTCAAATTTGTTTTTGATTTAGGTTGCCTGGAAGAGATCGCTTTGAGCGATAAGGCCGCCTATTGTATTGCCTAGAAAATATTTTAAATATGGTCTGCTTTTGTAATTGTATGTTTTGGTGTGCAATAAAGAGTTCTCTCTCTCTCTCTTAACAAGTGTGCGAAATTTCATACTCCTACCTTCGAGCAATTTTCGTGAAAAGAGTAGTCTTCGCTTTGCGTATTAATATATAGATAAAATTTTAACGGTTTTACGCGCGATATTCTATTTGATTTATATTTCGACGTTTCGGCCATTTTTCAGTAGCCGCCATCACGGAAGATAATGATGTCAAGTGTCATTTTATTTTATTATGTTTATGGCTTGGCAACTAGGCCTTTAAGGCAGATCTTAGTTTATAATATACATTTAGTTTCTTCATTTTCTTAAGCCTATGTGTAGCACAGCTGAACTGTAGGTAATCAGCTAGTGCCATTCAACGGAGTTCTTGTGACAACTCAAAAGGCCACATTTGACTATACAGTTCACATTTCCCACAAAACACATAATTACTACTCGAAAACTATCAATATCCTACAACTATTGTTCATTTTAGAGTAATTGTACACATTTTTAGAAAATAAAACTGCACAGTACAACATCTCCTTTCAGTTCCCGCCAAAAACTCCATGTCAAGTGTCAATGAATAATGTTAACGTTATTCATATTAATTTTTTAACTTTTGTATATGGTTGTTATTTACTCTATGTTTTGAGTTGGGAGTATGAAAAATCCAAATCATTCAATCAATACAACGATATAATTATAACTATTTGTAAATAAAATTAAAAAGAAACCGGAGGCGAAATCTAGTTTATTGACTTTAAGCATCGATATAAGCGAAAGTACATCACTAAAATACAAGTTGTATCTGCCGGCGCCATAAAGACTGTGGTACACAGAGCGAAAAATAACAAAATAATTAATATTTTTTTGTTTTTATTTATTATATATTACACATACTATATATATTTAGACTAAATACAACAAGTAATCTCAATAAAAGGAAACTTAACTTATTGATATTGTATTCTACCCATAGTCCCTCAAGATTATAAGTAGAACACTGATCCTAGATTTCCGTCTTCTATGGGTAAGAAGTCTGGCTAAGTTTCCTCGCTGGATCACCATACTGATCCGGTATCGATAGCGATAATTATGCGATACGGTCTCTGTGGTAGAGTAGGTTAAGCCTTTACTGACCTACCTCACTGTAACGTAGAAGCTTCGGGTACAGCCAGGGTTGCCATGGTATATTTCGTAAACGAGCTTACCGTTAGGACTGGGTGTCCGGGATCAGCCCCAGGGTGTTCTTTTATATATTACCTATAACACAAGCATAACTTGCTTAGCTTGGAGATATACAATATATGTCTACCGATTATTTATTTATTTATTGAGCTTGCCAATTTCACGTTCCTATAACGTATTTATTTAGAATAATATTTTAATTTGGACATATTTATCAATATTATATTTACCTAAATACAGTATTAGATCATTTATCATCGTTTAAAAAGCAAAAAAAAATTACAAATAATATAAGTAGATTATAAATTAAACCACTTCAAATTTGGCTTGATAAAACTTCACAATCGCATTGTACGAGTATCATAGAGTAGAGAAACTCTTAATGCGCCAGTCCGTCTCATACATACACAAAAGTCTGAATATAATGATAACTTGTAGATAAAAAAACATCTCCCACTGGAACACCACCTTTACACTCTCTTACAGATAAATGGTACCAACATCATAAAAGCAAACACGCGGGAAAAGTATATGTCACTTATCCGTTAACCGTCGCAAGCGCGCGTTCGATTTTCGAATTTTTAAATAAAGAACGTTTATTTACTTTTAATTTCAGTGCTTTCTTTATTCCATAGAAGTGAAGTGTGAATTTAAATTTCGAATTCTTCGGATTTGAATTTGGAATACTGAAGTTTTGTTTTTTTTAAAGTAAGTACTAGAACATTTATGTGTAATGCTCTATCAGTAATACGCAGTGTAGAAATTTCATTATAGGTATGTGTATAAAAAAATAAAATTCTAGAATTTTCTTTGTAGCAAATAAGCATTATGAGAACATATTTAAGGAATATCTTAATATCAATTATGATACTAAAAATTAAGATAATATAATTCTCAATATAAATATTGGTATCAAAAATGCAGAATTCTTTTTACAAACACTGTTATATTATTCAAAAAGAGGTACAATGCATTTTAACAAGGCGATAAACTTCGTATATCAATTATGAATAAGAATATTCTGGAATTGCAATCTAATTTAGCATAGTAAGGAGTTTTTGGCGAGAACTAAAAGGAGATGTTATGCTGTGCAATTTTTTTTTTTTTAAATGTGTAAAATTACTCTAAAACGAACAATAGTTGTAGGATATTGATAGTTTTTGAGTAGTAATTATGTGTTTTTGTGAGAAATGTGAACTGTTAAATGTGGCCTTTTGAGTTGTCACAAGAACTCCGTTAAACGGCTTCAGTTGATAACCTACAGTTCAGCTGTGCTACACATAGGCTTAAGAAAATGAAGAAACTATATTGTAAAATAAGATCTGGCTTAAAGGCCTAGCTACCAAACCATAAACCGAAATAAAGTAGCACATTAAAATAATTTAAAATGAAAACAATGAATGTATTTATTCAAAAATGGAATCTTGCAGATTACTATTTAAACATCAGAGTCTACCACCGCTTCCAAAGCAATTTTAGTTACTGTTAAAGGAGAAGCTGCGCTACAAACTCCCCAGCAACATATTTTTACTTCATAATTATTCGTCTTTTAAAAAAAATGTCGTTTCAATAGTAATACATGGTCTATTAAAGTAATTTTTGTAAATAATTACTAAAAACAAAAACATGTACGTCTCGGGACGCTCGACAGAAGTGATAACTTAAACTATCTAAGTTGACTATTTAATATTGAAATTGTTTAACTTGATAAAAGCTTAAGTTAATAATAAAATGTTATTTATGTATATTATTTTCATCCGTGCAGGAACGGAGAAAGAATACAATTTCCTGCGGCCGGGCGGCCTGCCGTAAGAGGCGACAAAATAACCCACAGCCAGGTGGTAGGGTATTTTCCCGACTGGATGGCTACCACCCCTGGTCTAAAGTATGCCGCCATAACAACCTAGTGTTGTGTTACGGGGATTGGTGACCAGGGTCCAGTCTCCTTTAAGAGAGCAGCAACGCATTTGTAGCACCTTTGGTGTTGCAAATGTTCATAGGCGATGGTATCTGGCGCTGGCGCTATGGCGCTTTCCATTAAGTGGGCCGTCTGCCTGTCTGCTGCATTCCTAATATAATGCAATAAAAATAAAAAATAAATATAATTATGTAAGGAAAGGTTATTTACTAATAAAATCTTTTATCTTCTTCTTCTCTTCTTATATATAAAAATGAATGTTTGTCTGTATGTCCTTTATAGAATCGTAAACTATATATTTGATCATGTGATGATCTTTAGCAATGTTGTTGTACATGAGCCAGAGAAGGTTTCTGAGTTGGTTCAAAATTGGACCCGGTAGGTGGCGATACTGTCGGCATATCCGGGCAGAACAACGTCTGCCGGGACAGCTAGTTGATTATAAAATATTTTTTATTCTTAGTTACTATTCTTGAATATGTACATTAGAATTTTGTGTATGTACATTATTAATATCATTATTTAATCTAATTACCGAAATACGGCTAGCGCTGTGGATTAGAGTGAGAGAGGAGGATTCTGCTTACCGCTACCGTATGCGTGCGAGAAAGGGAAGCCAGACTGGCGCCGTAACGCGTTACGCAACGAAACGGTTTACCCCCCCATAAGAAGTTATCATTTCAAAAACTGGGTGGCAATCGCATTATTCCCATTCGGTGCGGTCGTCTAGAAAATCTTTAGTTGTATTATTTCATTTAAAAGTAACATTTAATAAAATAAAGTAATATTTAGTAGTATAACATATTGTCCAGTTTCTAATTGCATTTCCTTAGTGCATTTATTTAAGAAAATGAAAATTCCAAAATTCAAGTTTTCATTCAATATAAGTTCCACTGGAGAACACTTTTTTAAAGTCATACATATAGCAAATTTAATTTTACTTCCTAGTCTATGTACAACGCTTCGCAACGTGCTATTGCTGTTAACAAGGTGATAACTGACAGAATGCGTTTTTAGATCATTTTCTCAACCATTTTTACAGTAGTTATACACACTTTATTGCGGTGAAAAAAATATATGTCAATCTTGATCATATTTCTGACGTAAACTTTGTACTCAGAACGCATTTACGATAAATTTTCTCGATAGAAAATAATTGCAAAGTAACCTCTAAACGAGTTATTCAATCTTGGTTATTGTTATTACTGTTAATCGTACATCGCTAAAATAAATAACAGTAACATATTATATTATAACAAATTCAATTATAGATCTTTTATTGGGTTACTTAACTTAATTTGGAAGTAATTAATTATTTTATTAAAAATGACTGCAAAAATCCCGCCTGTCGGTCCCAATGTATGGAATTTATTAGATCGCTTTAGAGCGTCGGCTAATACGGACGCGCTGCTCTTCTCCACGACCGCCATTGAAAAATAATTTTAAATAAACGAAGGAGCAATAATAACAAGAATTTTGAAGCGGTCGCGCTATACTTAGTTGGCGTATACGGTAGAGGTCTGGTCTAAATCACTAGCTGTGTGGGTTCGAACCCTACTAGTTTCACTTGATCTAGAAGATTTTTTTATTTTGATATGAAAGTTGATAAAATGCTCTTTTTCTCTTCCTAAATAATTTTATAAAATGCAATAAAAATACTTTTCTAAATTTTTATATTTCATTTCATCTGGACTTTTATACTATTGACAATAAAACGTATTTAAATCAATCTTACCGGTAACATAAAAATTCGAAAGCGCCATCTATGATTCTTCATAGAAAATTACGTTGACACGTGGATAAGTAGAGTTATAAATATTACAAAACTTTCAATACTTTTTTCAATGTTATTGTGGTAGAGTGAGTTGATACTAGTACACGTACGATTAGAGTTCATGGTTCGAGTGCTCATTTCATTTTTCTGTCTAATTTTTTTATGTTTTATCTTTTAGCTATTATAATTTATTTTAAAGTTCTTATCTATACAGATAAACAAATGGTTTGTTTGTAATGTCAAAATAAAAACTAAAAAATTGGACCAGGAGATTCCAAAAACGCAAAGTGAAGTGCCTGTTTGAAATCTCAAAATAAATTAAAAAAAAATCGGACCAAGAGATTCCGAAAATGCTATTTATAGAATTTTTTTCAGTCTGTCTGTGTGTCTGGATGTTCCGGATAATCTCGGACACAGCTGGATCGATTTTGACGTAATTTTAAATGGCAGATAGCTGATGTTATAAGAAGTACCTTAGGCTACGTTTTTAGGGTTCCGCGAAAAAAAATCCAAAAGCATATTTGTCTTTCTGTTTGGTATCCTTTTATGGACAGACTATTGAACCGATTTGGATGAAACTGGGTACATAATTATGTTATTTTAATATCGAGGGTGGCCAAGAACTACTTTTCATCCCGAAAAATGAGATAGTTTCCAATATGAAAATATATTTGGCCGAACGGGCCTAAATGATCAAACGGCTGAATGACACAAATGGTCGAATTGACCGAAACGACTGAAATGGCTGAAATAGCCGAAATGGCTGAAATGACTGAAATGGCTGAAATGGCCCTAATGACCGAAATGGCTGAAATGAATGAAATGGCTGAAATTGCCCAAATGGCCGAAATAGCTGAATCGACTGAAATGGCTGAAATGGCCGAAATGGTTTAAATGGCCCAAATGACCGAAATGGCCGAAATGACTAAAATGGCCGAAATGGCCTAAAAGGCCCAAATGGCTGAAATGACCGAAATGGCCTAAATGGCCAAAATGACGGAAATGGCCCAAATGGCTGAAATAGCTGAAATGGCTGAAATGGCCGAAATGACCAAAATGGCCGAAATGACCAAAATGGCCGAAATGGCCTAAATGGCTGAAATGGCCTAAATGGTTGAAATGACTGAAATGGCTGAAATGGCCGAAATTACCGAAATGGCTTAAATGGCCAAAATGACTGAAATAGCCCAAATGGCTGAAATGACCGAAATGGCTGAAATGACTAAAATGGCCGAAATGGCCTAAAAGGCCCAAATGGCCGAAATGACCGAAATGGCCTAAATGGCCAAAATGACTGAAATGGCTGAAATGACCGAAGTGGCTGAAATGGCCCAAATGGCCGAAATGACCAAAATGGCCGAAATGGCTGAAATGGCCCAAATGGTTGAAATGACTGAAATGGCTGAAATCGCCTAAATGGCCAAAATTACTGCAATGGCCTAAATGGCCAAAATGACTGAAATGGCCCAAATGGCTGAAATGACCGAAATGGCCCAAATGGCCCTAATGGCCGAAATGACCAAAATGGCCTAAATGGCTGAAATGGCCCAAATGGTTGAAATGACTGAAATGGCTGAAATGGCCGAAATTACCGAAATGGCCTAAATGGCCAAAATGACTGAAAAGGCCCAAATGGCTAAAATGACCGAAATGGCTGAAATGGCCCAAATGGCCGAAATGACTAAAATGGCCTAAATGGCCTAAAAGGCCCAAATGGCCGAAATGACCGAAATGGCCTAAATGGCCCAAATGGCTGAACTGACCGAAATGGCCCAAATGGCCGAAATGGCCTAAATGGCCAAAATTACTGAAATGGCCCAAATGGCTGAAATGACCGAAATGGCTGAAATGGTTGAAACTGCCCAAATGGCCGATATAGCTGAATTGACTGAAATGGCTAAAATGGCCGAAATGGTTCAAATGGCCCAAATGACCGAAATGGCCCAAATGGGTGAAATTACTGAAATGGCCCAAATGGCCAAAATGACTGAAATGCCCCAAATGGCCGAAATGGCTGAAATGACCAAAATGGCCGAAATGGCTGAAATGGCCGAAATGACCAAAATGGCCGAAATGGCCAAAATGACTGAAATGACTGAAATGGCTGAAATGGCCCAAATGGCCGAAATGACCAAAATGGCCGAAATGGCCGAAATGGCCTAAATGGCCAAAATGACTGAAATGGCCCAAATGGCTGAAATGGCCGAAATGGCTGAAATGGCCCTAATGGCCGAAATGACCAAAATGGCCCAAATGGCTGAAATGGCCCAAATGGTTGAAATGAGTGAAATGGCTGAAATGGCCGAAATTACCGAAATGGCCTAAATGGCCAAAATGACTGAAATGGCCTAAATGGCTGAAATGACCGAAATGGCTGAAATGGCCGAAATGACCAAAATGGCCCAAATGACCGAAATGACTGAAATGGCCCAAATCGCTCAAATGACCGAAATGGCTAAATGACTGAAATGGTTGAAATGACTGAAATGGCTGCAATGACCAAAATGGAAAATCACAAAAAACCTACCCCATTTTTTGGGATAACCCATAATATTGATTACATAAATCCATTATACCGAATTTTAACTAAATCGGTTCGGTAGTTTTTCCGTAAAAGGATAACAAACAAAAAAAGACAAATATATTTTTATCCCGGAAACTATTCCATATTTCGGGATAAAAGCATCCTATGTTCATTCTCAGCATCGAAAATATATATCAAATGAATTTCAGCCAAATCGGTCCAGTAGTTTTTCCGTGAAAACGGAACAAACAGACAGACAGTTACTTTCGCATTTATAATATCAATAGGGATAATATGAATTCATTGTTGTTCCATAATACAATGAAATGATTTTTATAACATTTACATCTAAAAACTAATATCATTAGAATAAAGTTTAACGTATCAAAATTAGTTACAAAAAGAGAAAAAAAAAACCACCTGTGTGCGGGATCGAGTATACAACCTCCTCACTACCTTAGTATTAGAAATCCACTAGGCCAAACATGTTTAGTACCTCGTGTCGAATTTTTAATACCTATTATCCACGTGAACTTCTCTCACTTTATCATGTTTTGTCTCGCTTCCTCTTGTTCTCAGCCGCATGAATAGTGTGATATCGGTGCCGTGCAATGTTCGTTAGCTACGTATACACCTATTTATGTTATGTAGCGTATGTTCGGTGATATACAATATTTTACCACACGCACGCACGCCTTAAATTGGCGCTGTCCCATCGAAGTAAACATTGGTTGCGCGGGGGTAAACTATGTGAAACACCGATTTGAATTAGTAGTATACAGGCTCTTAAGGAGAAGTGGCAACAAACCCCCCCAGCAACGCGTCTAGCTAAAATTTCTTTTTCTTTATATTTCTTATTCTATTTATATATTTTTTTATAAGTTTTATACAGAAGTATGTTACAGAATTACTTTTGAACTTTTGAATCTTCATAAGACTAGATGGCGCCACCGCCGAATTGCATTGCATACCTGGGCTCGGGTCTGCCACTGTAAGGTAATGGACAGTACCCGCCACGCTTGTCCAAAATAGCTTGGCAGGTTTGATACCGGTTGTCCGAGATAGAAACAGCCCTCACCCGAAGAGTCAATGAGTCGCTTGGATAAATCTTTCGTACATATCCTCTAATATATAAAAATGAATCGCAAAATGTGTTGGTAAGCGCATAACTTGAGAACGACTTTACCGATTTTGATGAAATTTTGTGTGTGTGTTTAAGTGGGTCCCGGGATGGTTTAAATCTACAATTGGAGCCGATAGGTGGCGTTGAGATCGGGTTCTAGAATCCTCCTATTCACCGGGAGCGATTTTGGTGATTTTGTTTTTGTGTGTTTGAGTGGGTTCCCGGATGGTTTAGATTCGCAATGAGAACCGGTAGGTGGCGCTGAGATCGGGTTCTAGAATCCTCCTAAACACCGGGAGCGATTTTGGTGATTTTGTTTTTGTGTGTTTGAGTGGGTTCCCGGATGGTTTAGATTCGCAATTAGAACCGGTAGGTGGCGCTGAGATCGGGTTCTAGAATCCTCCTAAACACCGGGAGGGATTTTGGTGATTTTGTTATTGTGTCATGAAACAAAGTCTTTTAGGAATTCAGAAAATATGGAGGTACGAAGTTCGCCGGGTCAGCTAATACTAAAAAAAACGTTTTTTAACAGGAAACAAACATGGACGTCGATTGTGCCAACTGCAAGATGAAAGTATCAAAGTGTGTAGAAAGTGAAACGATTTCCATCGAGAGGCCTTTTAAGATTAGTCAGTAAGTACTCTCACCTTTAGTTATTATATCTTACTATTTGTTAATTTGCCTTATGTATACTATACACAACGCGGTGCTGGTACCTACGCTCACGTATGGAAGCGAGAGTTGGCTATGGAACAGAGAGCATGAAAGTAGAGTAAACGCGGTCAAGATGCGAGCACTGCGCAAAATCTGCGAGGTGCCGCTCGCGGACCGCGTTCGTAATACCGAAGTAAGAAAGAGAGTTGGTCTGAAAGAGAGTGTCGGGGTGAAGGTAAGGAGAGGAATGCTCCGGTGGTTCGGGCATGGAACGAAAGTATGATGAAAGAATTACTAAACAGATATACAGTGCAAAAGTGGATGGATGCAGAAGTCGCGGAAGGCCACGACACACCTTCCATGATCAAATTGATCGTGTACTAGCAGAAGGTGATGTCAGGAGCCTTAATAACAGACGAGCGTGCATGACAAGAGCTATGTATGTGAAAGAAGCAAGTGAGGTGTGTAAGAATAAGCCTGTATGGCGCTCTGTTGTTCCTGCCTACCCCGCAAGGGACCTGGCGTGAAGTTATATATGTATGTATGTAAATATTTTATGATCGTCTTCTTTTGTTTACTTATTTATTAGCATACGTTTCTAGAGAACAACCTATTATTTTATTGTACTCATTTAAAATAACTACAATTAGTTCAAATGCCGACAGGTAATAAAATGTGCTTCTACAGATCTGTACATGAAATTTATCTTTCGCGGAGCCTAGGTTGTAACAATATCATAGAATATAATGCGAAACTATTTTAAAATGTCGAGTCTGACCTGTTGTTTTCTGTCATAAATGTCTATTTTCTACACTAAACCAAATTGAAGTTACACCTTCCGTGCCATAGAGAAGTCCACGTCTTCTTAGCCACCCCGTAAGCGAGACATGTTCGGGGTCACTTAGACCCCGTATCGCAGTGAACATGTTAAGTGATTCTTCTTGATTTTCCAGAGAAATAACAGGCCTCGAGATGCTAGTGGAAGAGTTGCGAACGGTGTTCTCCAAAGATCATGTCAATGTGCAGGATGTTCAGAACTTGATGGCAGGCTACAAATCAGATCCGAAACATTGGAGGAAATACTCCAAGTATGATCGTTTTCGGTAAGTGACAAACGACTTTATTCCATATTTTTTTTATATACGTATGTGTCTATACATATGTATATATATTTATATTCATTTTGTACTTATATGTATTGTGTATACTTATAATTAATCATCTATACTAATATTATAAAGTTGAAGAGTTTGTTTGTTTGTTTAAACGCGCTAATCTCAGGAACCGCTCGTCAGATTTGAAAAATTGTTTCAGTGTTGGATAGTACATTTATCGAGGAAGGCTATAGGCTATATTATATTTTCAAAAAAATAGAGATCCTTACTAAAAGTCCAATAATGTAAATCAAGGTGTAAATAAATGACCAGAAAAAATCCTTACACGGCGTGCGCTGCCGAAACTATTGATTATAGAACAAAATAATGTACTACCACTTTACAGAATATATAATTGTCTACAAAAAATACCACGTAACCATATGTCTAACTATTGTAGTTATCTCACAATAACTGTTTTCTTAAATAAATAAAAAAAATTAATATGCCGTCGCTTCAAAAACTCTTTATTTTGTACCTTGGTATTAATCCTTATCAAAATAAATTACTCCATATTCAAGACGAATTCAATACGTTTCTAGAACTTTTTGAATTATTCAATTCGGAAGTTTCATTCAAAAGGTATCGCGATATTTAAAATGTAAGTATTAGTGTTGTAGCCAAATAAGTATTAAGTATTGCGCGCGCATGTATGATGTGGTATGTGGTGGGCGGTCATGAGGGGCGATACCAGGAGATGGACATAGGATACTTTTTATCCCTTTTGAAACGGTAGGTGGCGCTGAGATCGGGTAATAGAATTAGGAAGATTCTAGTACCCGATCTCAGCGCTGGACCGATTTTGGTGATTTTGTTTTGTTGTGTTTGAGTGGGTCCCCGCATGGCTTAAGTCCACAATTGGAACCGGTAGGTGGCGCTGGGGTCCTAGATTTTTATTTTTTCATAGCAGGATAACGTCTGCCGGGGCCGCCAGTTATTTATAAAATACACCACCATCACTATTAAAAATCCATTAATCCCCACCAAGGGTTGCCTGGAAGAGATCGCTTTTAGCGATAAGGCCGCCCGTTGTACTATCTCTTGTATTTTTCTATTTCTGTTTATTTATGTGTTGTCTGTCTGTCTGCCTTACCGTAGATTGAACTTTGACATCACTTGTATGCAGCGTCTGTTAACTTTTTTTTGCATGAGTTCAGCAGAAAGACCAGACCTAATGGAAAGTGTTAAAAAATTGGATCGGCACTATCTTTATAAGCATTAATTATTGATAATTAGATATAATTTCGAAGAGAGGAAAAAACACGGCTTTTATTTTACATCTATTTGGAATCTTATTTTTTAAATACATTGACAAATAATAAAAACAACAACTTATCAAAAACTATCAAGCCCGACAGCAGGAAATTGTATTCCTTAATTGTCATTTCACGGATAATATAGTGTTACAACTTAGGCCCCGACAAAAACAAATTCCACGATACAGATCTGTAAAAGCACATTTTATTACCTGTCGGCATTTGAACTAATTGTAATCATTTTATGATCGTCTTTTGTTCACTTACTTATTGGCATACGTTTGTAGTTATTTGGAGAACAGTCTATTGCCCTATTGTACTCACTCAGGAGCATCATTAGCCATGTGTTGCAGATTATAAGTACAAGCTAATTCTAGGAAATTGTGTCGACGTTGCCGGGCGGGCACATTCGCATTTGTGAAATATAAAATGACGGCCTGATTGAGAGAGGAGTCAGTTGAGCTACAACTACGATACAGGCGTGACGTCTGTACATTCGGAAATCTAATAGTGACGGAATTTTCGCATTTTATTGAATTACGACCTCCTGCATTACGCTTGGATTTGTTGCGTTCAGTTATATTTGTAACTGTATTATACGTGTTTGTAATTCGAGTCCTCAAACTCGTAACAATAGGTTGGAAAATTTTCAATTTCGTATAGAATTTAAAATATTTACATGAGTAGTATAATATTTTATGTAAACTTCTCGCAATCATGAGATTGTTTTGATGGCCTTGAATGCTATTGTTTACAGTCGCATAATATATCTAATTATCTCTATATAGAAATTGTTACCTTAAGGGGGGGGGGGGGGGGGGGGATGACGTTGTTTCTTTCAACTCTTCACATTTTATCCTTGATGCTCTGTAATCAAGTGGCATTAGCGCGAAACTTTTCCGCCAGGTGGTAGGGTATTTGCCCGCCTGGATGGCTACCAACGCTGTTCTAGAAACCGTGTAACCTACCTAAATAAGAGACTCTAGCATAAGATTGTATTACAAGTAAGGACCGATGTAAACTTTATAACAAAGAAAAGAAATAAAAGAGACAAAAAAGAAAGATAAAAAAGACAAAAAATACTAAAACAAAAAATACTGCTACGAGTTGCAGAACTCGAATTAAAATGCCCTTGGAATAACTATAGAATTTATTAGAACTATACTAACACGTATAACACAGGTACAAATATAACCGAACACAACAAATCCAAACGTAATGCTCAATAAAACGCGTAATAAGGTTGTAGTTCAATAAAACGCGCAAAGTCCGTCACCATTAGATTCCCGAATATACACACGTCTCGCTTTGATCGTGGTTCTCGCTCAACTGCCTCCTCCCTCCATCGGGCCATTGTTTTATACTGCACAAATCCAATGTGTCCGCCGGCAACGTGGACCGAATTGCCTAGAATCAGCTTGTACTTTAAAATCCGTAACACCTGGCTAATGATTATAATACAACGATAGGCCGTATGTCAATAAACAAGTAAACAAAAGAAGACCATCATGGTCCATTGACATAACTCTTCATTTTCTTGAATTATCACGCACTTAAATATAAACAGAACATTAATAAGTTTATCAAAATGTGACCTAAATTTTTCCATCGCAATTAAAGCTTTGTATAATAATAAATAGACTAGTAAATAAGTGCCTTTTGGACCAACTTTTTTCAGCAGTCTCCGAAAATTATAAATGAGGTGTCATTCGATTCGGAATGGCATCTAGATGATTTTTGAAAAAAATTAAGTTTTAACTTTTAATTTTGTAACAACGAAAACTATTAATAAAAAAATGAAAAATAAACATTTTCTAATTTTTCCAACGGGGTTCTATTCTAAAGCCTTTCAAGAATTGCTCCAAGAAAGAAAAAAAACTTAAATTTATAGTTTAATAATTATCACACTTATAATGTTCATGTTCAAGCAAAAAAAATTGTTAATTAAGTAACTATTTAATAACTAAATGAAAAATCGTTATTAAAAAAAAATTCAAGCAGATTATTGTTCATTCATCTATTCAGTTAGTGCCTGATTTTTTAAAAAAATTTTATTTTCATATTTAGTATGTTTAAATAATATTTATTCATTAAAGGGCCGATGTGGGTGTGACTTGCGTAAGCCAGAATACCCGTTTACGGCCGTATTTTCATCCCTCTGGGAAAATTATAAATATTCATCTTACAGTTTTGGGAGTCAAGACTTTTTTAGGAAATTTCCTCTTCTTTTCTTTTCAAATTTAAAAAATCTTTATTACTTTTTGAGATATTTGCAAAAAACTAACCCCCCTTTTTTTAGTTAATTTTAGTTAATAACTTTTACAATTTTTGCAAGCGGAACTTAATTTTTTTCAAAAATCAATTAGATGCCATTCCGAATCGAATGACACCTCATTTATAATTTTCGGAGACTGCTGAAAAAAGTTGGTTCAAAAGGCACTTGTTTACTAGTCTATAAAGTAATAATGCCGCGTAGTGTGCAAAAAAATGATTCCGTTTTGGCCAAAACATCCATACATTAATCTTTAAGGAAACATTGTATGGCACAAAACAAAAGAAGAACAACAACAAGTTTACAAAATATAGGAAATTTTACGTTTCACTTGTGTTAGCGATGTCCATCACAACAGTCGTGAGATGCATAGAGTATATTAATATCACATAGACAATTGTCATAGGTAATTTTTATTCGATTTATCAGATAGTTCAATTTATAATGAAATTCCTATTTCTACCGGCTAGTTAATTTTATAAGCCCACTAAATTATCGTCCAGATAATTTAGTGCATCAGTAACTATAGTAGAATTATTTTCTCCGTGTAGTTTGGGTCATAAATCAAACTCGGCCTCAGCCCGGCTAGGGCGGTGAGCATGTTGCGCGGGCGCAACGCCATTATCGATAAAAACTCATTAATATCAAAGAAAGATATCATTGTTATAAAAATCATTATTTTCTTTTTTGCTGTTAATTTTTAGCCCAGAAGATACCTTAGAAATGGAGGCGGGGGTGGGGATGGCCGGACAGGGTAGGCCGTGGCGGCGGCACCCTGATCTATTTCAGAAGATCCTTACACTGTATGCCTCTAATCACCCCCCCCCACTAGAAGGTATGGAGGTATCCGCCTGCAGACTAGCAATGACTGGCCACCAACCTCTAGTTATAGTCTCAGCATCTCAGCATACCTCGCATGCCAAAAAAAAACCCTTATTAAGAAAGATCTAGAAGCCCTATTCAACTTAGGCCCGGCTGTCATAATAGCCGGAGATCTGAATTGCAAACACGAGCAGTGGAATTGCAATACCACTAACCTCAATGGCAGAGCCCTAATAAATTATCAGACAATCTTTTGTTCGATTTACTTACTCCCATGACCCCCACAAGATACCCCCCCAACCGCGACTGAGGGACCCCAAACACTCTAGACTTAGCATTACTGAGGGGCGTAACTCTTCAGTTCCATTCGATCGAAACGATGGACGATTTATAGACTCGGGCCATCGCCCGGTTATCTTCAGATTAGGACCACAGACAGACCCAACATCTGAAACTGAAAGGACCTCTTTAATATTTGATATATATGGTACTTTCTTACCCAAATCTCTGCAAGGCTATTACACTTGACACCGACTTCAATGTGGAACGGCTGACGGAGCCTTTTGGGCATTGTGAGCTATTAAAAGAAAGCACCATTATTGGAAAGTGTTTACCGCCGTCTAAGACTGTTTGCAACACCAGGGACGATGTCAACGTATTGATAGCCTCTAGGACGGGATAGGGATGTAATAGAAGAGGGGAGATAGAGAATATTTTCTTAAGTTTTCGCGACTTGTATACATAATAAAACTACGTTTTAACGGTTTTAAGCTCGGTAATTTATTTGGTTCTGGTTTATCCGACGTTTCGGCCGCTTTTCAGTGGCCGTGGTCACGGACGACAAAGGTGACATTTGTCCAACGAGTATTGTTAAAGTTTTATTTAGCCTACCGACAACTTGTTCATTTTAATTTTTTTTTTTTTTTGTTTATGTTTAATATTTACTCTATGTGAGCCTAATCTAATTTACCACCGCTTCACAACATTTTGCGGCTTGAAGAGAAGAAGCGGCGCAAGAAACTCTTCAGTAAACATGCCTAAAGAACTAAATAAATTACAGCGCTTAAAATCGTTAAAACGTAGTTTTATTAAAAGATAGAGAAGATGAGATAGGATGTTGTAGGAAGAAGTCGGTTGAATTTATTTATTTTTTAGTTTTGATTATTAAGTTATTTTATACCATTTAATTTTTAATTTTAACGAAACTTTTTTAATTGTTACTTTTTAGTGTCTAGTTATGGGTAGGCCTACGAAAGGTGCCGCGCGCCTTAAAAAATATAGGTCCCAAGAACGGGAACGGAAAAAAATGCGCGTGGTATAATAGCTAGCCTTGCTACTTAGACGTAAGTTAGCATGGTTTTTTCCACATTTGATACCTGCTACCTGAAAGGCCCGCTTTCAGCTTAGCGAGTATCCATTCCTTTCTAAGTTTATGTTAAAATAGCGATCTTAAAATTTCATCTTTCCTAAAATCACTTAAGTCTGAGGTGACTGGGAACTTAATCTTGTTAAAATGAGGTCGTGTAACTTGGCACTGGCACCTCAGAAGTCATGTTACATTTGAATTGTTTTGACACCATGTGTTTGATATATTCTTCTGTCCTGTTATGTCTTATTTTTTCATTCGTTTTTTCCAAATACATTATAGTACATTAATACCCTTGTTTGCTTTTTCAATAATGTAAACAGACTACTGCCGATCCTAATTTATCTACAAATCTAAAAGAAAAAAGGAAACAAAGAGGCGGTAGCCAAATAGGTCGGCCTTAACAAGGTGTAAAGTGGTTTTGAAATTGTTGTCTAGTTATTTTAAGTTAAGTAAAAAATCATCAAATAACCTTCAATTTATTGACAATAAACCATTTTACTCCTTCAATGCTATCAGAACAGGATAAAATAAATTCTACACCTTTATAAAATGTAGACAAATAATTTTTTATTATTTAAAAAAAGATACCATTTTATTTTATTCATAACTAGCTTCTGCCCGCAACTTCGTCCGCGTGGAATAATTTTAAAAAAAGGAAGTTAAAAAAAACCCCGATTTTGAAACATTCTTCATTGGTGCTCCGCTCCTATTGGTCTTAGCGTAATGATATATAGCCTATAGCCTTCCTCTATAAATGGGCTATCTAACACTGAAATATTTTTTCAAATCAGACCAGTAGTTCCTGAGATTAGCGCGTTAAAGCAAACAAACTCTTCAGCTTTATATTTATAACTATAATATTTTTCTATCCTTTTATTGTGTCTCTGTCTTATTGAATATGCACTGTTTGCTACAAGTCCATTAATTCTTCAAAAGTCATTCTGTAACATACTTCTGTATAAAACTTTTAAAAAAGAACTTGAAATATAAATAGAACAAGAAATATAAAGAAAAACATTTTTAGCTAGACATGTTGCTGGGGAGTTTGTTGCCGCTTCTTCTCCTTAACAGTAATAACACGTTGCGAAGCGGTGTACATAGACTAGGAAGTAAAATTAAATTTTAACCTTTATGCATGACCTTCAAAAAGTGTTCTCCAGTGGAATTTATTTTGAATAAAAACTTTTGAATTTGAATTTGAATATATTAGTATAGATAAAATAATAATGCATCTGAAAAATGACCGCGTCTATAGAATCTCTACAATCGTCCGAGATATCAGTACCAAAAATGTGGCTACGAGCCTTATAAGAAAAATGGGAAAAACTAAAGAAGCATTCTATTCATTTTTAGGTACACAAGGAACCTGGTAGATACTGGTAACGGCGCATTCAATATCATGATCCTCTGCTGGGGTCCAGGACATGCATCTCCCATCCACGACCATGCAGATTCGCATTGCTTCATGAAGCTCCTCAGTGGAAGCCTAGAGGAGATCAGGTAAAGATAAATATACTAAAGCAGCGGTTCTCAAACTACTTTGGGCAAGAGACTCCTTTTCTAGAATTAACTAATACCTCAGACCCCCCTAGTATATTATTAGTCATTCTTATAACAAGTTTGTACACGTAACACAACTGATACAGTATTAGTAGGGGAGGCCACATTTAGCATATTTGGGGTCCCCTACTATTTCTGAAAGTTTTAAATAAGAACTTAGTTAATTAATAGGGCTCGATTTTTAGCCCTTGACGACTTCAAAAATCAGTTTTCGTTTATAGCGATCCCTGGAAAACCGGCTTCGATCCGAAGTTTATAGTAGACGTGGTGAAAGGCGGCATAATTTTAGAGTAGACGTGGTGAGAGGTGGCATAATGTTAGAGTAGACTATCGATGTTTTTATTGGTTTCGGATCGAATTCAGTTTTTTTGTTTGATAAAATAAAATAAGTTTAAATAAAAAATGCATTCCTTAGAATGTACCTAACCTATCCAAATCAGAATTATTAATTTAACTCTGAAAAAAAAATCAACGTTGTAGTAACTCGTCTAATGTATCGAAGCTACCCCAAAGCACTTTGCTTCCTTGAAAATTATAGTCATGTGACAAAGCGATAACACCATGTACTTGTGAGATTTCTGATAGATCATTAGTCTCGATGCGTTTCTAATAAGCACATAGGTCAGTAATTTGCTTGATAGTCTAATGTCATACGATGATTTGCATCATATGTTATGTACGAAGACAATGATTGATTTGTCAGGTTCTAGTTAGTTCTGGATATTCACTTTCGCACTCAGAGTCATGAGACATTATTTTCCTTACATCAATGTAGTATCAAACTTTGGCCAATTCCTAAACTATGCTTAAATACTCTTCCTTCCTGCTTTTTCGCCTCCGGCTCCTTTATGCCATACGAGAGCACACTATGGTTTTTTTTACACATTTAAGTAAAATTGGTTCAGAGGGTAAGGTTAGCGACTAGTATAGGTAGTTATTGTTATGTTTTACGTCGCACCGACTTCAAAATGTTGTAGCAGATATTTATTGGAACGAAGTTCCTTATCGCGCGGTGCGAATGGTGAAAGGGGGCTAGACGGCAATTTTAAGACCAAAAAAGTTATAACGACACTTTTTTGTGATTTGCCATTTTTGTCATTTTGGTGTATTTGGTCGGTGTGGTCGATGTATATATGTATATGTATATATATATATGTATATAAATACATATGTCCGTGTATATTATATATATATATATATATGTGTGTGTGTGTGTGTGTGTGTGTGTGTGTGTGTGTGTGTGTGTGTGTGTGTGTGTGTGTGTGTGTGTGTGTATATAAAAATAAAATTTTATTACAATTCCTTCACTAATTAATCGATAGGAACTTCGCTCCATCCGGGTGTCCCTTGACACCTCTCCAGTTTTTATTTCTCTTTTAGTTACTTTCCAAGACGGTTTTGTTTTATCTTAAAAATAGTTTCTCTTAGTTCCGTAAACAAATGACAATTCTGTAACATCTACAGAATCCTCCACTGTCTATTTTTATCCGTGCAGGAACGGAGAAAGAATTTAATTTTCTGCGTTGGGGCGGCCTGTCGTAAGAGGCGACAAAACAACCCACAGCCAGGTGGTAGGGCATTTGCCCGACTGGATGGCGACCATTCCTGGTCTAAAGTATGTCGCCATAACAGCCTTGAGTTGTGTTCCGGCATTAGTGACCAGGTTCCAGTCTCCCTTAAGAGAGCAGCAGCGCATTTATAGCACCTTTGGTGTTGCAAATGTCCATAGGCGACGGTAACCGCTTTCCATCAAGTGAGCCGTCTGCCTGTCTGCTGAACTTCTGCAATAAAAAATAAAATAAAAATAATAATACTATTATGATGATGATGATGATGTCTTCCTAACCGATTTCGGTTACGGCGACCGCTTCAGCTGTTGGCTGTTCGACGTTACACTACTATATATACATACATAGTGTATATGTACACTGTGCACGTATATATACACACTCTCCCAATCTTGTTACTATGGATACACATTATCTTCATTTGCAAATGTTCTGTGAATGACACAGGTCAAGACAGCGGATTCTTTAACATACAAGTATTTGTTTTGTTACTTGTTAATTGTTACTTGAACTCAGATACAAAAGTTCACGCTGTAAGATAATATTGTTACGAGTAGCGAGACTTGAATTAAAACGCCGTTAGAATTATTATAGAGTTTATTAGAACTATACAAACACGTATAACACAGGTACAAATATGACCGAACACAACAAATCCGAACGTAATGTAGACAGTCGTAATTCAATAAAACGCGCAAAGTCCGTCACTATTACATTCCCGAATGTACACACGTCACGCCCGTATCGTAATCGTCGCTCAACTGCCCCCCTCTCTCCATCGACCGTCGTTTTATACTTCACAAATGTAAAATAATCCGCAATACCTGGCTAATGATGCTAATGAGCGGGGGCAATAGGATAATAGGCTATTCTCCACAATTACTAGAAACGTATGCCAATAAATAAGTGAACAAAAGAAGACGATCATAAAAGGGTTAAAATTAGTTTAACTGCCGACAGGTAATAAAATGTGCTTTTACAGTCTGTACGTGGAATTTGTCTAGGTTGTAACAATATTAACGCCTAGTTGTTTTGATCTTAGGCCCTCAATGTTAGCAAAATATTTGCGAAATAGAGATAAAGTAGATGTATATTAATAAAATATTGACACAACGAGACGAGATAAGTTATCCGTGTGTAAATATTATTGTTATTAAAGTATATTATCTAAAATAGTTTACATTGCGTCAGTGTGCGTTTAATATTATGATGGATGTTATTATTAATATACGGTTGCCATACGTCCGGGATATTTCGGACAAGTCTGGTAATATGTCTTTATCCGGGCGGAATTCAAATCCATCAAGAATTCCCACAATTTCAGTAAAGAAATAAATAAGCTTTTTAAAAAGGTTTTTAAATACAAGCTTTTGAGATCCTAGATATCATCTAGCAACAGAGTGCTAGCCAAGACAAGTAAAACGAGGCCAAACACGACGGGTCTATCTCGTTTAGTACAGGAGTTCCTATGGCCACCTTCCGACTCCATCATCAGATCAGTTCTATGATAATATATTATTGCATTATCACGCGATATACATATGCGTGTGTCAGCTCAAGCTGACGAATAACAAAATAATAATAATCTGAAATATTATAATCAAAGTTTTTTTATTACACTACAATTATTACAATTACATAGGTACATAACTTCACGCCAAGGTCTCTTGCGGGGTAGGCACGAGCAACAGAGCGCCATTTAGGCTTATTCTTACACACCTCACTTGCTTCTTTGACATTCATAGCTCTTGTCATGCACGCTCGTCTGTTCTTAAGGCTCCTGGCATCACCTTCTGCTAGTACACGATCAATTTGATCATGGAAGGTGTGTCGCGGCCTTCCGCGACTTCTGCATCCATCCACTATTACAATTACAATATTAAATACAGCACAATAATACACAGAAATATTAGGACAACTCCAAGGGTTGTCTAAACGCTTGCCAGGTGTCGAGCACCAATTTGCCCTTAAAGAATACTGCGATTATCGAACAGTAATTATCGACCACAATATGCGATCCCTGTCCAAGACTGTCGGTTTAAGACTTGGTTGTAGACTGTCGTCGCTTGAATACTGACGGTTGTAAACTGGTGGTTGTAGACTGTCGTGGTAGATTGCTGGTTGTAGACTAGTCCCCTCTGCCCGAACTCCGAGTATTTATAAATTTATAAGATCCTCGTAGTGCGTCTGCAGTGACACCATCCTGTAATACTTTGGCGCCACTTCATTTTCTCTTCCGTCATAACACCAACTTCCGCCATCCGTATAACTTCCAACTTCCGGTTACTCCATTTTCGATATCCGTTGGCTTGATAATAAATGCTTCTACGTTGACATTCGGTTATACGACTTCCGATTACTACATCAATAAATACTCTATCCGGTTATTGACTACTTCTGTCATATGGTTACTTTCTAATAACTAATACGATTCTAACACGTGCAAAATTTCAGCTCAATCGGAGACCGGGAAGTTGGTCAAATTTAGCTTGCAAGATTCCACCCGAACTTACATACATATACATTTAAATACATAGGTACATCCATTGTAAGTTAAATAAAATCTTCTAATAAAAAGAAACGCATGAGGAGAGTTTGGGAAACCTGCTTAGAACTTAGAATGAAGTGCTTTCGTTATACATAAGTCCAATGGGTCCCGTGAGTCCCGTGGGTCCAATGGACCCAGCGGGTCGAGTAGATCCAAAATGTCCCACGTCCTTATGGACTCACGTTCCGAAAGTTTTCCCATAAAAGAAAGAAAATGTTTATTTAGGACAAAAGAGTAGCATAATATTATATATTAATGCTGGTTTTACAACCAGCGCTGATCTTCTACAAGGACCTCTAAGTGATGTTACGGCTGAGCTCTACAAAGCAAATTTATGTATTTACAGATAATGTTTATATGATCAAACTTACGAACAGAGGTGACAATTAAAGTCATCTTATACTTATATATTATATAAAGCTGAAGAGTTTGTTTGTTTAAACGCGCTAATCTCAGAAACTACTGGTCTAATTTAAAAAATTCTTTCAGTGTTGGATAGCCCATGAAGCGTAGGAAGTCTTCAATGAAGCACCTTTTGCTCTAAAATTGCGTATATTTTGATATATTGCGATTTTACAATATTTTTTGTTGTGCGGACAATTGTTCATCGTCGTTCGTCCTTGATTTTTCGAATATTGGCGGTTGGCCTTAGACAAAGAGCGTTTGTCATAGGCAACTTATGATATTACGCGTACTCACCGGCGCGAGCGTACTGTTTCAGGCCTGGCTGGACCGGTGTGTACCTTCCTTATTAAATCGTGCCGCAACAGCCCATTTATCGAGGATGGTTTTAAGCTATATACAGGTGTCTCAAAAGAAAGTTCACATTTGTTTTGGTTATTGCGTGAACGCAACTAATCTGAGGGGCTCGGGGCTGTGTCAATCGGTAGCCTGGCTCCTGGGCATTTAGTCACTATGGAGCGTTTCTCGGAAGCGGACCGTGCATTGTGCGTACGCGAGTTTTATAAAAACGGTAATTCGGCGACCGTAGCGCGTAGAAAATTCTGCAGCATTCGATATATTCGTCCTTGAATGATGCGCCAAGCACACGACTCATTGCAAAATGGGTCGAGAAGTTTCAACAGACCGGGTCAACACTGGAAAAACCAAAATCCACGCGTCCAAGATCTTCGAGAACGGTCGAAAACGTAGACATGTCGCCCAGTCTATTCGGGACGATCCGAACCTTTCAATTCGGAAGTGTGCTGTGGCCTTAAACGTGCATAGATCGTCATTATGCCGCGTTTTGCATAAAGATTTAAAACTGCACCCGTACAAAATTCAGTTGGTGCAAGAATTAAAGCCTCCAGGATGCTGGTCAGAAGCTTGACTTTGTCAACCAGATGATTGAGAGCTTTCCAACGTTTACCAACATCTTGTTTTCAGATGAAGCCCATTTTCATCTTAATGGACATGTGATCAAGCAAAATTGCCGCTACTGGAGTGCAACCAATCCATAACAAAAACATCAGACACCCCTTCATTCGCCTAAAGTCACCGTATGGGCCGCAATGTCGGCGCGAGGGCCGTCATAGGCAATTTTAGTGCTCGATTAAATGAATGCCGTGAACGCAACGGTTTACATTTGGACGATGTCTTTTTTTTTAAAATAAATTCCCAAACAGTGTATTTTAATATGTATAAAACATTTTTGCAATAAACTCCTTGCTTTATTTAAAATTCATTTTTGAAATGTGAACTTTCTTTTGAGACACCCGATATAATCACGCTAAGACCAATAGGAGCGGAACAGCAATGAAAAAGGTTTAAAATCGGGGGTGGTTTTGAAAACAAATTCTACGCAGACGACGTCGCGGGCACGGCTAGTACTAATATATAAATCTGAAGAATTTGTTCGTTTGAACGCGCTAATCTCAGGAACTACTGGTTTCATTTGAAAAATCATTTCAGTGTTAGATAGCCCATTTATCGAGGAAGGCTATAGGCTATGTATTATCACGCTAACACCAATAGGAGCGGAGCCCGAATGAAGAATCTTCATGCTATCTTCATGTAGAGGCCGGAACATTTCAGACCACCCTAGTATATATAAAAACTAATATTAAAAAATAAAACCTAGTACCAGACCGCAATCAGTGGGAAACTGGCCACATTGCCTCGCTAAGTGGCAATGCGAATGCGTTGCCCGAGGTATAAACCATTGTTTTGGTTTAATATAACTAATTCGATTCAAATAAACATATCGATCGCTTATTTTACTTTTTCCAGATACGAATGGCCAGATACAGTCCAGCCCGAAGTCATGAAAGTATTAAACAAAAACAATCAAACGGAAACGAACGTGGAACAACTTAACGGAGATGTATCCGAACTTGACATTAGCAGTTGTCAAAATGACTCGTGTCAAACTGACAGCTATCAGTGCGACAGATGTCAGAACGTAAGGACCGTTTGCGAAGATAGCGAAGACGAGATCTACAATGCCCAGGATATGAATGAGATTGGAAGAACGAGACTGGAAGTCGATGACGTTTGTTATATTAATGGTAAGTCTTCTATTTCTTTCTCTATCTGGATTTTTATATATATACTTTTTATTGCAAATGTGCCAATTAGGCAGATGGCCCAGGTAATAAAAAGTGGTTAGTGATGCCAGCCTTTTGGGATGGGACGGTGAGTCGCCGTAATAGGGATGGGATGAAGGGAATATAGGAGGAGGACAGAAGGACTTTATGTATAATATTATAAAATTCTAAACATGCACACTTGTCTATACATTGAAGTTATTATAAAAACGACTACAATACACTATATAAACGATGTAAAACGCGATGCAATCTTTTTTTTATTTTTTGTTTGTTAGTTCGTTCGGTATTGACGTAAAATCTACTGGACCGCTTTCGATGCGGTTTTCGCTGATCGACAGCGAAATATTTAAACTTACAATCTGCGGTACTTATTCTTCTGAGACTTCCGCGGGAATTCTCCTGGGAATTATTTAAAATTGCCAGATTAAAAAAAACGAATTCCAATGGGTTTTTTATTGATTGATAGCAAATGTAATATAATAAAGTGTGATAGTTTTTATTTCGGGAATCCCGCGGGAATTTTATATCGTGGACGAAGTCGCGGACACATCTTAGTTATGTAATTTATAAACATAAATTAAATTTTGCAATTATATATATAACACTGTATTGCATGAAATATTTCTCATGCTAGAATCCATTGCTATATGTAGTTTGTACTTTTTTTATTTTTTTTACTGCCTGGGTTCAGCAGACAGTCAGACGGCCCACCTGATGGAAAGCGGTTACCATCACCTATGGGCATTTATAACACCAGAGGTACTACAATGTCCTGCCGCTCTCTAAAGGTAGACTGGAACCTGGCCAATGATCCGGAACCCAACTCAAACTTGTTATGGAGGCATACTGTATGGCAGGGGTGGTAGCCATCCCAACGACCATATGGCCTAACTCTTACGACAGGTCGCCCGGCCGCAGGGAATAGTATTAGTTCTCCGTTCCTGTATGGAAAAAGGATAAGTATTTTTACTATATATTATAAAATTTAAATTTTTCAACCATCTTTTAGATAGTCTTGGTCTTCATCGAATGGAAAATCCTTCGCACGTTGATGGTGCTGTGTCTTTACATCTCTACTCGCCTCCCTTCGATAGCTGTCGAGTGTTCGATGCCCGAACAGGGAAGCCGACTGAGGTGAAAGTCACGTTTTGGAGCATGTACGGCAAGAAGGTTAAGAGGGTATGTTTGTTTTGATCTCCTAATTATTGGTGTAAGGCATGCTTGCTCCGCTTGTAGTGTTAATGTAGGTTAGATTTTCTCAACGTTGCATACGCATACCCCACATTGGTAAAAGCGTTATATTTTCGTTATATCATGCTATCAATCTGTACATTTGACAGTCCCTTTTTGACGGATTTTTTTTACGTAGGAGTTCAGCAGACAGGCTGACGGCCCACTTGATGGAATACGTTTACCATCGCCTATGTACATTTGCAACACCAAAAGTGCTAAAAATCCGCTGCTGCTCTCTTAAGGGAGACTGGAACCTGGTCACTAATGCCGGAACACAACTCAAGGTTTTTATGGCGATATGCTTTAGACCGGGGGTGGTAGCCATCAAGTCCAGCAAATGCCCTGCCACCTGGCTGTGGGTTGTTTGGTCGCCTCTTACGACAGGCCGCCCGGCCGCAGGAAATTGTACTCTTTCTCCGTCCCTGCATGGATAAAAATAATTAAACTAACACGGATAAACTAATAGGTCTTGACTGACGAAACTGATAGAACGGCATAGTCTGTTAAAAGCGTATAATATATTTATTTTGAGCTTCTAATTACTGATGTCATGACACGCTCGCCACGATGGCTCGGCTCACGCATAATGTTCATTTAGGGCAGAGTTTCTCAAATAAGCACACACATACCCCATATTCAGGCAAAGATGAAAGTCTGTTTTCTTTATATCCAACCCACTATCTATTAATCCGTTTTTAAATTTCATAGTAATTTTATTAAGAAAACACTGAATCTTTACCGATGAAGACAAATAGTATACTAGTATTAGTCTTGCCTAACTTTCTTTATATTTGAATTCGCTTATTGTATAACTATATATAGATAACTATTCTGAAAAAACAAAGAATTATCAAGATCGGTTCAGTAACAAAAAGTTATGGTTGAACGTAAATAAAAAAATACTTACACGATGAATTGAAAACCGCCTCATTTCTTTTTTTTATAGCTGGAGTTCAGCAGACAGGCAGACAACCCACCTGATAAAAACCGGTTACCATTGCCTATGGACATTTGCAACACCAAAGGTGCTACAAATGCGCTGCTGCACTCTTAAGGGAGACTGAAACCTGGCCACTAATGCCAGAACAGAATCCAAGAATGTTAAGGCGGCATAGTCTAGACCAGGGGCGGTAGCCATCCAGACACTACCACCTGGCTGTGGGTTGTTTTGTCGCCTCTTATGACAGGCCGCCCGGCCGCAGGAAATTGTATTCTTTCTCCGTTCCTGCGCGGATAAAAGTAGCTAGATTTTTTTTTCAATTTCTGTGTGGTTCCATTCCCGTGGAAACTGCGGAATCAAATAATATAACAGAACTCTTCAAATGCAACGCTATGCAAAAATTTCATGTCAATCCAATTACTGTTATTGAATCTTGCGGGTGCATAGATAATAAGGCATGAATTACTATTGTAATAATAACCATAGTTTGTACTTTACAGGTAATCGACGCGAATCATGGCGCAGATAATCAAAAATGAAAAAATACTAAGACTACATTCCAAAAACTTATTAGAATAAGCTATATTTTATTTTTTTTAAAACTAATTATGTTCAACACTGTTTTACACAATTATTGTCTCCAAATTTCATATATCTTATTTAAATAGGTTAGTATTTGTCAAACAGTGTAAATATGCACGATAAATGATCAAATCTATCTATCTATTCCCGCTATTAAATTACGGCCCGACGAGTTTTTACGAGTGGCCCGTCAGGCATACTTCTATCTGTAATATTATAAAATCATGAATGTGGGTCTATTGTTTTTTAGATTTTTTTGTGTTTTTCTATTTATTTGGGATTCATATAAAAACTACTGTGTCAATTTCGATCTGGGTTTCGCTTATCGATAGCAAATTACCAGACTTAAAATGACCAAGTTGAAACAAAATCTGATTCCGATGCGATATTACCCCTGATCGATAGCAAATTCTCTGTCATAAAATTTGTCATATTATCCCCGCAAATTGCTATTGCGCCTGGCCGCCATTTCGGTGACGTAACCGTAGCCAAACACTCATTACTGTTACCATCACTGGCCGGCGAGTACTCGTACATATCGAGTTGCGGATGACGTCACGTGAATGTTACTTTGACAAGGTTCCAGCGCATTACCAATTTGCGGGGATAATACTTTATATCTTGCGCCTTACTTAGCCCAGGTTTTTACAGGAATCTTGAGAATTTATGTATTTTCATCCTAAATAATCCATTGCCCTGCTAGAAATATCCTTTGATTTTAAATATTGGCCAAATAACTGTCATCTTTCTTACTACTGTTCAACGTGGATGACGTTGCGGGCAAATACTAGTAGTTATATAATATGATGTATTTACATCGGTAACACCTTTGACGTTACAAATATCCATAGGTTTTCGTCGTATAATCAATGCCTTCTAGGGAAATCTCACACTTTTGCGAGCTACATCTAAATATGGCGTTTAGCGATTTTTAGACGGATTAGCTGCTATAACCAAATTATTATTCTTTTAACTTTCTGTTTGTAAAGAAATATTTAAAACCATATTTATAAAATATCTCTAAGCTAATGGAGGAAAGACTTTTGGCCTATACTACAAATGGGTGGGGATGATCTCTAAAGACCATGAAGCTCAAAGTGACTGTTTCTGGGTAACCGCTTAGCGAAATAGAAACAAAGTCTAAACATCGTGTCACCGAAGTTGCGGCCATAACTAGTTGTATATTAAGTAAGCTAGTAATAATAATTTATATCTTGGGCATTATTTAGCTCAAGTTTTTACGGGAATCTTCAGGATTGATGTATTTTCATCTTAAATAATCCATTTCCCTGCTAGAAATCCCTTTTGATTCTAAATATTGGCAAAATAACTGTAATCTTTGTGTGGTATATGAAACACAACTTATGAGGAACGCGACCTTATGCCTCATTCGCTCACACTTGTGTGTTCCTTCTTCTTGTCTCAACAGTTGTATAACCGTACTAATTAATTGCGGTGGTTTAATTAATACCTACATAACAAGTGGCGACGAGGATGGGGTTGTGTTAGTAGTATTTTTTTTTTATCATAGTTATATGTAGTATTGTCATTAATCAGATTTTGAAAAATAGATTATGAATGTTCTTGAATACCTATTTCTATTTAAGTTCAGTAAGTTAGTATTTATACTGAGATTCCAGTGAAAAAATGTTTACTTATCATTATTTATTTGATAGTTTTTTATGCCTCATTGACTGCTGATCTTTCCTGGTACCTATCTTGGCCAATAGACCAGTATGCCAGTCCAGCAAGGTGCAGTGAGCCTTCTACACATTACCCATAGAAGACAGTAAGCTAAGCTCAGTATTCTACTTACAGTCTTAAGAGATTATAGGTAGAATATAATATAACTAATATGCATTAAGTTTATTTAAGTCTTCTTTGTTGTACTAGTTTATAACCTTTATAAGTATAATTAATAATTAGGTACGTGTAAATTTAATTTTGAATGAAACATGTTATTTTATATAAACAATATTAAATTATTTTTTAGACGTTTATTAATATTTATTTCTTAATTTTAAGATCCTTATCCTAAGAAATAAAATGCATTAATTTAAATTTGCAATAATACAACTATATTTATGTACAAAGATGTTCGATTTTAAATAAATTGGATATATTTTTATGTACATTGTTTTTTTTATTTCACAGTTATACAAGATAATAAAATTCAATAAATTCATTTCGAAGAGGGGGTATAAAATAAAAATAAAAGAATAAAAGGTTGGCAACATTGGTATATATTAAGCCCCAGAACAGTTGTGTTTTTGACAATCAAAATAGGCTATCTATATTCTCTATATTTTTATTTTACATTGTAACAATAAATTTTAAATCAATGCAATCATACAACCATATAACTTTAAAATCTCATGACAACAAACATTTTGATTAATATTAAGTTGTCATCATCATCATCAAAACTATATAAGCTTCTACACAATCTAGGAGGCTACGACTTTGATAAGATGATAACAAGTACCTCAGTTGGTTTAGACTGTCAACAACACATTCTAGAAAAAAATCTATAACAAAATTCATACAAAAATGCAGGCGTTAAAATGCATCTCTATTATCTTACTTTCAAATAATTACAATTTGAACAATATATAATACACTATTTGACTCATTATCGTTGTGACGTCATAAATTTGTTCGCTCGTACAAAATCTAGGAGGCTACGACGCTTTGTTTGTATGATAAACAGTATCTCAATCGACTTTAACTGCACGGTTAAATTACTTTTAAGACTTGGGACAGATTCTTCGATCAGATAAAAGTTATAAATCGACTAAAGAACTTGACTGAAAGTAAACGTGAACAATTATTTTGAATTTTTTCATATTGAATTTTTGTCTATGAACAACTTTTATCTGGCGTTTGTAAAATATCTCTCTCTATCTATATATATACAAGTAATGTCAAATCAACCGATAGTAACGCAAGTGAATGAATAGTAATAAAGTACGAGATTATCTGTGGCACGTTTTACCGGAAAGAATACGAAACATGATAGGCGTGAGCCGACGAAATTATCATCCTGAATTTGATAAAACATAAATTTACATTCATTATCTCATATAACTGCTACAATAGCATACTTAATGATCTTTAGAGATCAATTTAAGCATTGAACTATCAACCTTATCCCATGGGACATAAAGTCTAATCCCATGAGCATATTCTGTTAATTCGATAGTACTTCTTACACAATTAGTGTTGCAGGCGAAATCGCATGTTCCTGTGGCATCGTTGAAAAGCAAACCTTCAGTGCAAGTTACTAAGACTGCATTCTGACCTTCACATCTCCAATATTTGTCGCAGTCAACATCCGCCCATGGACGGACATTGCAGTCCGTTATGCATTTGTCGTTGTTACCAGGATTCTCTTCTGTATCTGGGTTTTCACCATCTGGGTTTACATCTGGGGTACCACCATCTGGGTTTTCACCATCTGGGGTTTCGGCATCTGGGGTTTCGCCGTCTGGAGTTTCGGCATCTGGGGTTTCACCATCTGGGTTCACTCCACTTCCCGGTGCCTCGCATCCAGCGTTTGCAGGCCAGTCACATATCTGAAAACAACAAAAAATATGTAACTAGAATATGCACGCGACTTTGTAAACGCTTTATTTAAAATTTCCGTGGGTTTTTATTTATTTTTTTATTGCTTGAGTTCAGCAGACAGGTAGATGGCCCACTTGATGGCAAGCTGTTACCATCGCCTATGTACATTTGCAACACCAAATGTGCTACAATTGCGCTGCTGTTCTCTTAATGGTGACTGGAACCTGGCCACTAATGCCGGAACACAACTCAAGGTTGTTATGGCGGCATACTCTGGATGGCCACCTATCCAGACGGCTAAACACCCCACCACTTGGCTTTGGGTTGTTTTGTCGCCTCTAACGACAGGCCGCCCTAACTCACTAAATTGCATTGTTTCTCCGTTCCTGCACGGATGATTGATAGGTTAATGTATAGTGGCGACTGAGGGTAGAACTTTCTGGCAGCGTAAGCCAGTTTTAAGACTTTTAGAAAAAAGATGAATATTCTGGAAGCAAAAGACAAAGGCCGATACATTTTAGAAAGGGATAGATGATTCTCAAATAGAAGGTTCGGGAAGGAAAAGATAACTAGATGTCTAGAAAGGGATAGATAGTAAATAAAAGGAAAAGATCCAAATTATGGGTTCCAGAAGATTATTCCGGGTATATACGGCGCGCCTACCGAGTAGTTGAGTTCAGTTCAAGACAGCGAAGCGACAACTACGATACTAAGGAGTTGGAAGAGAAGTTTAATAGAAGACAGTGACGAGTTTAGTGGTGAATGTAGTGAGAAGTTTAGTGGCCAGTTCAATGAAGAGGAGTGTAGCGTTGATTGAGAGGAGATCCAGAAGCTAGCTACACGCGGTAAATTAGGAGGTGAAAACTATAGTAGCATAATGCGGTCTGTGTAATATCGGCGACAGTATTGTGAGTGAGAAATCTTATCGTCGACACAGTGTGTTATCGGAGAAGAATCCCGTACAGCAGTTATTTAGACACAGTACGCCAATTTCGGTTCTGGCTCCAACACCTTTGGCCTTGTGGATAGTTGCCATCGACAATCAAGACATTCTCCATACGTAAACGCCACATGAACAGTGATACATAAAACGTCACTCCTACGAAATTCACTACTTCACTCTATACGCATAGAGGATAGAGGTAAGGGGGACCATCTAGTATGGGGACCAGTCAAAAAAGTGACCACCTGTAAACAGCAAATTATGGTTCGAAAACTCGTCAAAATAGCGCTAGGAAAAGGAAATTATACGAATTTAGCAGTTATAAACGAAGTGAAGTGTGCTGGATTGAAGAATTCAAAAATTATAATTTGGAAAAGTATTGAGACTTTCTCTTATTGAGATGTATGTATAAAAATTTTTGACCAATTGAAATTTTGAAACATATTTCACGTCTTTCTTTCCTTCTTTAATCTAGTATCCTACTCTAATTATTTGTGGCGCTCTTTTTAAATACTTTCCACTTGCTATTATGGCGCCATCTTAATTTGCTGCCCTTCAGTGGACACTTTTTAATATACTGAGATGGTTCTCCTGACCTCTATCCTCCATGTCTGTACGTTTAAAAATTTACCAGCGTAAGGAAGTATTGTAGAAACGGATTAAACGAATTTATAAGAGAAAAAACCTCTTCATTTTGGATATCCTCCGTCCCTCTGTCTACAGCTGTGTAAGTTAATAAAAGTGTTTAGTTCAAAATCTGATGTTTCTTTCTAATCCTAAGAAGGAATGCATAATGCTATACACACCTGTGCAACAGGATTGAAGTGTGTTCCTTCTGCGCACTTCATCTCTATTATTTCACCGTGCACGCACTGATAGAATTTGCCGCAGTCTTCGTGAGGAAGCAATAATTCAACGGAGAAATTAGACGGACATCCGTTGGGGAGCAATTCGCCGTCACCTCCCCCATTATCACCGCCACCAGGGCATCCAACACATCCGTCGTTATCACCATCTTCATTTCCGTCATCACCATCTTCACCGTTTCCATCGCCGTCTCCACCACCAGGGCATCCAGCGCATCCACCGTCATCACCATCTTCATTTCCGTCATCACCATCTTCATTTCCGTCATCACCATCTTCACCGTTTCCATTGCCGTCTCCACCACCAGGGCATCCAACACATCCACCGTCATCACCATCTTCACCGTTTCCATCGCCGTCTCCTCCATCATTATCTCCATCCTCTCCACTTTCTGGGCAAGTGCTTTCATTTCCGTCACCGTCACCACCATTGCAACCGCCTCCGATAGTCTCGCAACCAGCGTTCGCTGGCCAATCGCAAATCTGGAATTGCAAATGTTGACATTGAGTCTGGAGTTCTATTGATACTCACAAACATAATAGAATCTTGTTTCTCATCTGACAAGATGACAAAACATAATAAATTTATTGTTACAACTCAGGTCCCGACAAAAAACTAAATCCACCTGCATATCTGAAAAAAAACATTTTATTACGTGTCGACATTTGAACTATTTTTTTTTATATGGAAGTATAGGTTTGCGTTTGACCACTGTATAATAATTGTAATTATTTTATGATCGTTTTCTTTTGTTTACTTATTTATGGGCATACGTTTCTAGAGAACAGTCCATTGTTTTGTTGTACTCATTTATGGCCGCTTGCGGTCGACTCATTAGTGAGGTGTTTCGGATTACATCAACTACGATACGGGCATACTGCATTTGTGCAGTATAAAACGATGGCCCGATTGAGGGAGGGGGCAGTCAAACGACGATTGCGATCAACGCGAGACGTGTGTACATAACGAGAATCTAATAGTGACGGACTTTGCGCTTTTTTTTTAATTACGACCTTCTGCATTTCAAAAAAAACTCAAGTGGTCGCCAATTCGATTTCGCCGGAATACTCACATCCTTTCTTTTCTCTGTAGTATTTTATTTGTCCCAAGTACTCCTGACAACCTTAATAAACAACGTTTTGAATTTCTTTTTCACTTATAAACGTGTATTACCTGTTGTTTACTTAAGAGGAGCACAGATAAACGAAATTTGAATGATTAACGTCTGTTAAGGCTATACAGCTTTAGAACAATCTTCCTGTTACTATCAGACAAGACAAAACCATTCATTTATAAACATTTATAGATATTCTGTAGATATGTATTTGTATGGTATGTATATTAAGTAAGTTTAAGAACTTTTAGAAAAAGCTAGAAAATTCGGGAAGGAAAAGATAAGGATACATTTTAGAAGGGATAGACGATGGACGAAAGTTCTAGAATAGAAAGTTCGGAAAGGAAAAGACAGGAATAGATAGATGTTAGAAAAGAATAGATGATAAACGAAAGTTCTCGAATAGAGGGTTCGGGAAGGAGAAAGACAGAGATAGATAGATGTTCAGAAAGATACAGATAGTAAATAAAAGAATAACAAAAAGAAGATCGAAATTATGGGTTCCAGAAGATTCTCGCTCGTATGTAACAATCACATTTATGTATTTATGTTACGTATACCACGATCGCTATTATCATCTCAATTCATTCCTGGAGTTGTCTGGCAAAGATCGCTTTTTAGCGGTAAGGTTATTAAAGTATTATTTTTTTGTTATTTTTCGATAGCGGAGCTCAGCGATCTTATGTTTCTAAGCGAACCATTAAAGAATTAGGCTTAAACGCTATTAGAAGTGAGACACACTATCTTTTTGGTGGAGTCAATACTACTATTCAAAACTATAACGTATGTAATTTAAATGTTCAGAATATAGAAGACAATTTTGAATTTATTTTATCTGCTTTAGACAAAGATAGATTATTTACCACGACTATAGACCACGACGTGATCCAGAGATTTACCGACCTTAAACAAGCAAAAAATATTTTTGAATGACAATGACCTTGATTGTAGAGAAGTAGGTCTTTTACTAGGGGCAGATCATGCGGTATAAACTTAAAACAAATGAGTGTGAAAAAAATTTAAAAAAAATCGCTATTAACTTATAGATTTATGAATGTTTTCAATTTGCTGTTAGTGCTTAGATCTTTCGGTCCTTTTAATTTAGTCAGGTTATTCGTAGAATGATTAAAACATTACATGACAGATAGCACTGCTAGCAGCCTTAAGTTTTTGCTTCACATATATTTGTTTTCTAAGTTATTTATATATATGTAAATGTTTATAAAAACATAAATATTTATAATAAATAAATATTTTTTAATATATATTTAATATATTTTTGAATACATTTAATTAAGACTCTTTATAACTAACCAAAGTAAATGGAGTCATTGAAAAAATAAGTGCCAAATTACGACAGTGTCAATACTTATTAATGTAGTTAGGGATGGCTTATTATGATCTTATTAAATTGAGTTAATCGATACCTTCGCGATTAACGTATCGACAAACCCTACGTAAATAAAATTATTAAATGGAGTAAAGCATTCTTTACAATGATATGTGCGTTAACTTATGTAGTATACACATTGGTTGCGTCTGCATGGGTAACAAATGTTCCCAATATAAACTATTTCAACGTTGTTACATATTTATGTGCTATATTTTACGGATTAAGATGTATTAATAAAATAATCTATTTGTTATATTAAGACATAAATTAGAATTTTTTTAACAACAACAACAAATCACAATGCACAAATATTCTTACCAATTTTAGTTTTAATTATTACTCAGAAAATCTAAAAACTTAATCAAATATCAAAACATAATTTAAAACAATAAGTTATTGGCAAGTTTACTGTTTGGGTCCAACAAACAGAAGAGATAGTAGTTGAAGGGTCCAAACCAACTCCGACATAGAAAACCTCGTGGCCGAGCCTAGAATAATTGAAGAGAGAAAGGCTCAGTATCTCCGCTGGCTCGGTCACGTAGAACGGATGGAGAAGGATTGGAATGTGAAGAAAGCATACTTGGGGCGACCAGTCAGTATCACTAGAAAGATAAGAGTGGATTACCTAAACGAACTTCACAACTGAGAAGACTAGACTAGACTTAAGCATATATTTGTATATGATGACATTCTTTTTATTGATAAAAAAACGTTAATAAATATTACATCTTTCATTCTTTCAAAATAGATCAAAAATATTATGTTTACGCCAGTGATATTATGATCTAGAATGTTGTCGTAGCTACGTCTCACAACACGACTCGCTTTAGCTCTATAGGCTCTTGATTGGGCTATAGTGAGAGTTGTCGGCTCAATTTCTATTACGTGTCGCTGCTGAGCTAAAGGAGTAGTACAGTTCCTTAGAGCGAATGACTTATATCCCTCTTTACTTTTTAATCAGCCGTTTTGCAGAAATTAGCCGTTTTGTTAGCGGACGTGGGACGTGGGTCCGCTACTTCGGAGACTTCTGCATCTCATCCTTGCGATGGTAAATCTTAATATGGTTTCATATTCCAAAATCGCCTTCCTTTAGATTTTATTATGGGAGATTCCATCTACCTGTTGTTAGTCATAAGACACCTATGCCTAGAATCATCATTAAAATTTACAAATATCTGACAGGATTAATTATCGATTATTCGATACTGAAATGGGTTCTACATTATGCAGTATTTACATGGTCGATAATAAACTCATTGTACCTGCCATAGACTGCAGCTCGTTGCTTAGCATTATTTTGTTATTAATGACATTATCAAAAAAACTCAACTCAAATGAAAACCATTTTTATTTAATCGAATATAATATTATTTAATATTTCTAAATAAACATGCATATTCAAATTAAGTGCCGACTTTCGTCATATTTGCAACTATTTAACTTCTGGGATAGTTTTCTGTTTGTTTTACTAAGTGAATTATTATTAACGATCTATAATATGTAGTTTTGGACTTTGGCGAATCTATTAAGGAAAACTGCTTTTGGATATCGAAGTTACTGATTTATATTATGTGACCTGTGAATCTGTTTAATTCGACCGACCAAACACACTATTGGATTTTTATATCAACACAAAACTTGATGTGCAGTGATATGTATTAATGAAAATTATATACAATTTATAAATAATATGAAATTTTATTTTAAATACAGTTGGAATTCATGGTGGAAGAAATCTCCATACCTAAGCATACAATATATAGAATATCGGTCTTATTCATAGACAGAGTAAGTTTGAACGCTTCTTTAGGCACCATAAGCGTTCAAACTTACTCTCTCTATGAATAAGATGAAGTGTATACACAAACTCGCTATACGTACACATACACACATATACACATGAACACCCACACACACATGCATATATTAGGTACGTTCATATACGAGTTAGCGCCATTGATACTCGCTAGATGTGCTAGTAGTACGATTCTCCCGACTGAAGTCTCTATCTCCATATATTCAATGTACTCTGTGGGGCAGATTATTCAGGTTTTCTTTTTACAGGTGACGTGATTCAAGTAGCAGATACATTGACAGCTACAAAAACAAGACTTTGACATAAACAATCACATTTAAAAACGCTGTTCAAGACGCAAAATAGGTTTCTACAAGCACGAGACTCCAAAATCAGGACCGCCTTTGTACACAACTAGATATAATTTTAGTCTTTAATTTAATTTTGTATTGGTATATAGTAAAGTGTTATCTATTTATCTATCTTAAAATACTAAATATTTCCTTTATCCATTACCTGCATAGCAGCGTTGAAATGAGTTCCAGGAGCGCATTCCCTCTCTACTATTTCACCAAAAACGCATTGGTAGAACCTACTGCAGTTGTTTTCATGGGGCAGTAGTTGGTGTACATCAAAGTCCAATGGGCAACCATTAGGTAGAACTTCAGGGTTACCATCACCACTTCCGCTATCACCACCGCCACTTTCACCATCACCACCTCCGTTGTCACCATCACCACCACCAGGACAGCCAGTGCACCCGCCGCCAGTTTCGCAGCCAGCATTTTGTGGCCAGTCACAAACCTACAAAACCCAATATGATTATTAGTTGCTTTTCAATGTATTTTAATTAACATAAAATATTTAGCGATGTTTTTGCTTGTTTATCTCTTAGGGCCGCTTGCATAACGTGGGTTAAATTTAATTAAAACCCTTAAATGCGATTAGCGTCTTGCACAACGCAAAATTTGACGCTAAATATGTTTAAAGAACTGTTAATACGTTTTGTGTAAAACGATTTAGGCAGTTTAATATGATTAACTAATTTTATTTAAAGACGATCTTTATGCAAGCGACCCTTATTGTGCTACAGCTAAGTATATCAGGAACTACCAATAATATGAGGTTTGATACATACATATATTGAAACCTGTGTCAAATTTACCAAAAAAATGTTCTTGTAAATTGTAAAGAAGATTCAAAATTGAATTAGATCATAAATTACCTGAAGAGCTGCATTGAAGTGCGTTCCAGGTGCGCAAAGGCGTTCAACCAAATTTCCGTGCACGCATTGATAGAATCTCTCGCAATCATTCTCATGAGGCAGTAAGTAATGGACATCAAAGTCAGCTGGACAACCATTGGGTAGAAATTCATCTCCGCCGCCATTTCCGCCATCGCCATTTCCGCCATCACCATTTCCGCCATCACCATTTCCGCCATCGCCATTTCCGCCATCACCATTGCCGTTTCCGTCACCGGAATTTGTGCAGTTTACGTTATGTGGCCAATCACAAACCTGAAATAGGTTAAATATTTATATTAATAAATCAGCTGAATCAGTAAACGCATATGCGTGTACTGATTCCAATAACCACACCTGTGTGCTTCTTGGAAATTATTGTTACACGGTCAAGTATTGCGTCGAGGTATATTGTATAGTTTAGTATAAAGCAACGCCCGAACGGAGGGGTGAGGCGAGACAAACGATAACCGCAAGCGTGGCAATGCGCGTGACGAACTTTGCGCGTGTTATTGAATCGTGCATTACGTTTGTACTGGTTGTGTTCAGTTATATTTGTACCTGTGTTATACGTGTTTGTACAGTTGTAATAAATTCTATAGTAATTCCAACGATATTTTAATTCGAGACCCGTAACTAGAAACAATATCGTTAAACATTAAACAATAACTTCCCCGGCAGTTTATTGTAATAGTAGATAATGAACAATCATAAAACAAGTGGCAAAAGCATAAAAACATAAAATTCCTTTTGGATTAGTCATATCAAATCGGATTTATAAGAGATTATATACCACTTTCTGCAAAATAACACGTTTTGGAGAAATATTTTTTTAGCAAAGTTAAAGATAGAATTCTGGGAATTAATAGATTTAGAACTTTCCAACCGAAACTAGTTTTTACCCAAACTTCGGTCATCCGTAGTCCACTGCTGGACGTAGACCTCCCCAAGACCGCGCCACTCATCCCCGTCCTCTGACTTCCTCATCCAACGCCTCCATCAGGCTGGAGGGCGTCCGACACTACGATTACCGAGACGCGGTCTCCACTCCAGGACTCATCTGCTCCATCGTCCACTTCAAGTTGCTATTTTTGCGAGCTGTGTCGTTTACCTTAGTTCTCTTACGGATGTCCTCATTTCTAATTTTATCCATACGAGAAACACCCAACATAGCTCGCACCATAGCCCGTTGAGCGACTTGAAACTTGTGGACCAATCCTGCCGTCAGTGTCCATGTCTCGGCCCCGTAGGTCAGGAAAGTCAACTTCGAAATAGTCCAGTCAAATAAGACGAAAAAGGGATAAGTTTAGGAATGAAAACCAAACGGTCCACCTGGTAGGTGGCTAACTTCGCCCATCTGCAACACTAAGGGAGCCGATGCGTTGCCTACCTCGTAGAGACTTTAAAAATCTGTTTACGCCCTTTTTGAAGAGCCCCATGTTGAAGCGCTCTGGGAAAACCAAGGGAGTTCATTCCACAACTTGGACACATGGTATGAAGGAGCGTCCGCCACATGCCGTGGACGACTTCCGAGTGTGGTGCGATGGTACAATGGCGACGTAGACAGCAAATCAAATAGCTCATCAAGGCACTCCCAGTTGAGTCTGTACAAAATTTAGTAGCGATCAGTGAAAAAATCGCTTTGGAATTTCAATTTTCTTTATCCTATCTGGTCATTTTAAATCTTTCCCAGAAAAGTTCCCGCGGGATTCCAGCAATAAAGGTAGCGCAGATTTTGTCGATGAGCGAAAACAGCATCTAAATCGGCTGAGTAGTTTATACGTGAATCCCGCACTAATAGACAAGAAATCAAAAGAAAAATTTCGTGTTTTCCATCTACACTAATATTTTAAAGAGGTAAAGTTTGTGAGTTAGTGACGTTGTAGGGGGTAATCTCTGGATTTACTAAACCGATTTTGAAAATTCTTTCACCAGTGGAGAGCTACGTTATTCCTGACTGACATAGGGTAGGTATATTTGATTATGATTAATAATTATTTTTTTTCTGATGCCCAGCGAAGTGGGCACGGGTCCGCTAGTCGTTTATATAGTATTCTCTTCTTGTTTTAAGCTTCAATGTACAGACAAGGTATGTAATTTTTTTTATAGTATTATAGATAAGATATAAACATATTATAGAGATAAGAATTAATCCTAAATAATACAGGAAACGAGATTACATAGATAAATCAGCTGATAATGTATAATATTCGAAAATGTATAATGTATAATATTGTCATTTAAAACTGATCATATTAATAGAATAAGCCTGAATGGCGCTCTGTTGTTCGTGCCTACCCTGCAAGGGACCTGGCGTGAAGTTTTGTATGTATGTATGTTAATAGAACAATTATAATATCCCCGCCACTGTTTTAATATTTTCCTTACTTTAAGGGGTTGCCTGGAAGAGATCGCTTTAAGTCATCCTTTCCCAAAGTGGCCGATAACGCCCCCTTGTGGGCGTTGCAGGCCTGAAGGGTGGCGATAAGAGACCCAGAAAAAAATGAGGGCGTTGTGTAGAGGCTTGGGGGCGATTTGTAATTTCATCTAGCTAGGAGGACTCTTAGACACCGAATGAACTCCCGGCTCTAGACTCTAATTTCGAACATCCACTAATCTTATACTAATATATAAAGCTGAACAGTTTGTTTGTTTAAACGCGCTAATCTCAGGAACTACTAGTCTGATTTGAAAAATTCTTTCAGGGTTGAATAGCTAATTTATCGAGGAAGGCTATAGGTTATATATCATCACGCTAAAACCAATAGGAGCGGAGCAGCAATGAAAAATGTTTTAAAATCGGGAGGGCTTTGAAAACAAATTCCACGCGGACGGTGTCGCGGACATAGCTATATTTTATTAATTAAGTGTACTAGATACAGTACTATAAAGTTGCGTTTCAATAATTATTCTCATTGGCAAGTGTAGCCCTTAAGAGTTAACTTGAGACTCAGCGCCGTTGTGTACTACCTACTGCGCTTAGGTCTCAAGTTAACTCTTGCAGGCGGGCTATAGTAAAAGTCTCGTTTAGAATGAATGTTTAATCTCCGCTTTAATATAGCTCACAATAATCAATTAATTTAATTTGACGTTATAGTGGTTTTTAAGTAGCTGAAAAAATGGGGGCGCTACAAAATAATTGATTATCAAAGTGGGCAGTATAAAAAATAAGTTTGGGAACCACTGCTTTAACTGATAACGCCGCCCTTTGTTCAACATTAACTCGTATTGTATCTAATTTTTAAGAACGTAGTTTTAATTTTAGTGAACTATAAAGTGTTTTCATTCATTCATTCAATCTCTAGGTTTAAGTTATGGTGAACAATAAATAGTTTTCATTCGTTCATTCATTCATTCAATTTATTGCTAAAATTGTATGTGTGCATAGGTGCTTTGCCGTAAATAGCCTTTTATAAGCCCTATGCGAGCTTCTATAACTGCACCCTTGTATTTTTAAAGATATTATAGGTACCTGAGCTAGAGCAATGCTATGTATAGCCCTATTTTATTTCATTAAGGGTGATAAAATAACACACAAGGATCTTGGTGATGGTGGACCAATTATCTAATATTTTGGGAGAAAAATCTATTTTTTTAAGGAACTAGAACACAAATACGTCCGTGCGCTGCCAAAAATGAGTGCGAAGTTTTGTCTAATTTAACGGGCGTTTTCGATGATACTGGCATGTAGGTACGTGTGTGTTGGAATCGAGCACTAGGGGCGCAACGGGAACTTATCAAGAGCAAACCGAAAGAAGTAATAGTCCTGCCTGGTGTGGCCATCCTTGCGCCCCCCAGAGTGTACGCCCTGTGCCCGGGCACCGGTGGCACAGCTCTATTCACGGAACCGCATTGGTGTTTGTTTATGGTAATTGTCTAAATACATTTTGCCTTATTAGGCTTTAAATTTTCAGATCGTATAACTAAAACTAATATGTATAATATAATGTATATAATGTATATTATTGTAACTAATTTACAATAATATACAAATAAATTAGAAAATTTTGATGAACGAAAGTTCTATAAAGAACGAAAATTCAGGAAGGAAAAGACAGAGATAGATATACGTTTAGAAAGGGATAGATTGTACATAAAAGAATAACGAAAAGAAGTTCGAAATTATTGGTTCCAGAAGATTCTTCCGGGAATATAAACAGCGTTAGGCGCGCCTACCGGGCAGTTTAGAGTTGAGGTTAGTTGAAGACAGCGAAGCGACAAATGCGATATGAAAGAGTTGGAAGAGAAGTTTAATAAAATACAGTGACGAGTTTAGTGGGTTTTTTTTTATTCCTCTCTCCGGGCTATCTAGATTGCCTGGGTTGTTAATCATTTAGGGGGTTTTGTTTTCTTTCTTTTTTATTTCTATTTTTGTTCTTTTAGTCTATTTCTGTTTTTTTGTTTTCTTTTCTTTTTTATTCTTTATTTCAAAAAGTGGTTACAAAATTTTCTTAATACTATCACATTCTTGTTGCGTTTCGATAATACAATTTTGCTTAAGTCTTGGTCTTAACATATTTTGTCTAAATTATCTGTTACATTAGTGGTGAATTTAGTGACAAGTTTAGTAGACAGTTAAGTGAAGGAGGAGTGTAGCATAGTTTGAGAGAAGAACCAGAAGCGAGCTACACGCGGAAAACTCAGAGGTGAGCACTGCAGTAGCAAGAGGTGGTCTACGCAATGTCGGCGACGGTATTGTGAGTGAGACAACTAAACGTCGGGGCAGTTTCCGAACTAACGGTGTACTAATTGTTACCTTAAAAATGGGAGACCCAAGCCCAGATATATGACGTATATTGGCTGTTAGTATCGATTATTTTGACATAAGCAGATATACACGAAGAAGTAAAAACTGCAAACAATATTTTTTAAGATACATACCTGCTTATCATAATTAAAGTGTGTCCCAGGTGCGCACTCTCGTTCCACTTTTTCACCAAACACACAGTAGTAGAATCTACTACAATTGGTCTCGTGGGGTAGTAGCTTGTGCACGTCGAAATCTGTTGGGCAACCATTGTCGAAGAATTCACAATCGTCTTCGGTAGTTGAGGCTTGTGTTGTGGTAGATGTGGTTGTAGTAGTCGTTGTGGTAGGAGTGGTAGTAGGTGTTGTGGTAGGAGTGGTAGTAGTTGTTGTGGTAGGAGTGGTGGTAGTAGTTGTGGTAGGCGTGGTAGTAGTCGTTGTGGTAGGAGTGGTAGTAGTTGTTGTGGTAGGAGTAGTAGTAGTTGTTGTGGTAGGAGTAGTTGTGGTAGGCGTGGTAGTAGTCGTTGTGGTAGGAGTGGTAGTAGTTGTTGTGGTAGGAGTAGTTGTGGTAGGCGTGGTAGTAGTCGTTGTGGTAGGAGTGGTAGTAGTTGTTGTGGGTGTAGTGGTTGTTGTGGTAGGCGTGGTAGTCGTCGTTGTGGTAGGAGTGGTAGTAGTTGTTGTGGGTGTAGTGGTTGTTGTGGTAGGCGTGGTAGTCGTCGTTGTGGTAGGAGTGGTAGTAGTTGTTGTGGGTGTAGTGGTTGTTGTGGTAGGCGTGGTAGTCGTCGTTGTGGTAGGAGTTGTAGTAGTTGTTGTGGGTGTAGTAGTTGTTGTGGTAGGAGTGGTAGTAGTAGTTGTTGACTCCGTAGTGGTTGTTGTGGGTGTAGTAGTTGTTGTGGGTGTAGTAGTTGTTGTGGTAGGAGTGGTAGTAGTAGTTGTTGACTCCGTAGTGGTTGTTGTGGGTGTAGTAGTTGTTGTGGTAGGAGTGGTAGTAGTAGTTGTTGACTCCGTAGTGGTTGTTGTGGGTGTAGTTGTTGTGGTAGGAGTCGTGGTGGTGGTAGTTGATTCTGTTGTAGTTGATGTAGGAAGCTGCAAAAGAATATTTTTAAATTTACAATAGGGAAAAGAAACGCTCAAATTAACTTCTATTTTAAAGTTCATATCAATATTCATTCATGAATGAATGAATATGAATACTTGACTTTGACTACAATAACAAATCCGGCAGAGATGTCTTTGTAAGTAGGGACTTAAAAAGGTGCAGTTTTGGGAGTATGAAATTACATGCACATTTATTTCAAAACAATTTGTCAATCATTTTATTTTATACTTTTTACTTCATATTGCTTGTTTTTAATCATCGGCACACAAATACTAGCATTGTATATTCCCAAACCAAGCAAGTTACGCTTGTGTTACGGGTAAGTAATAGGCAGTAAAAAAAATTAAAGTGATACTTAACAAGTTTATTTGAATTATTATATGTTAATGGATGTGGGCTAAAGGAATTATAGTTATATTAATGAAAGTTAGAGAAGAATTATCTGTGAGTACACTATCTGAAGTTTCATTTCTACTGCGTGTGAACTACATAAACACACATTTTTGAAGTGATAACTTCTTATGGGAGGGTAAACTGGTTCGTTACGTAACGCGTTACGGCGCCAGTCTGTCTGACTTCCCGTTCTCTCACGTCAGATTAGTTTTGAAGTGATAACTTCTTATGGGGGGGTAAACCGCTGCGTTACGCAACGCGTCACGGCGCCAGTCTGTCTGGCTTCCCTTTCTCTCACGCAAGTTATCTACTTCTGTCGGGCGTCCCGAGACGCATTTTTTTTTGTATAATAAATGTATAGATTATAATTATACAAGTTTTATTTAACAAACTTTTTTTTGCATATTTTTTTAAACCCTAAGTACTTGGGTGCCGAAAACAGGCTGACATTTCCCGAACAAACCCGAGCGCCCGTGTGACGTCACTATAGTAATTTCTCATACTATGATGAGATATAGATATGAGAAATTACCATGGTATTGAAACTTTTAGAATACACGTGTTATTCTTCAAAATTTAAATTTTATCGAGACCGAGTCAAAATATATATGTTTAAAAAATAATAGTTACCTCTGTTGGCTCAGGATCTGTAGGAGGTACTCCCGGCAAGGTACAGTTGGCCAGAGAAGGCATTATGCACACCTGTGAATTATTCAATGTAAAATCTATAATATTGTTACGACCGACAAAGAACAATTCACACCTGTTTATTGCCTTTCGGCATTTGTAGTTTTTTTGTTTACTTTGTGTTTAAAATTTGCAATTAGAAAAAACATGTTATTGTGTATTGTAATCCTTATGGTAGGCATTAGCCAGGTATGATTCTTGGAAATAATTGTTATAAGGTCGAGTATTGTGTCCAGACATATTTGTTACAGGATAAAACAAATGAGGCAGTCTAGCTATAGGCACAAGCGAAACAAGACGTGTATACATTCGATAAGGTATATAGTGACGGACTTTGCGCGTGTTATTAAATCATGCATCACGTTTATACTCGCTGCGTCCAGTTATATTTGTACCTGTGTTTGTATAGTTCTAATAAATTCTATAGTAATTCCAACGTCATTTTATTCGAGTCCCGTAACTCGTAACAATATTATAAAATTCGAAACATACCGTATTTATAAAAGCTACTAATAGAAAAAAACAACTAGAATAGACTAATAAAACACCCACTTCGACCTAGCTCTTGACATTGGTCGTTGTGAGCGCTGTGTGATCGAAAATGATGAAGTCATTACTGACGTTTTCGCCACGACCGTAACGACCGTGGTCGCCATGTGGAACAGCAGACGGAGCATTTTGGGTGTTGTGAGCTACTAACGGAACGCGCCCCTTGTTATATACAGTGCAAACTCCATGCAACGTCACTCGATTTATCGACAAATTCCCTTAAGCGTTGAAATCATGGCTTTGGCTCGTTTAGTTTGTCTTCCATACAATGATACACTCTATATAGCATTACACCCACTCTCAATAACGACAACAATGAAATAATAAAAAGTACCTTTTAAGTTGCTAAAATTAGTCAAAACTGTGCTATGTACATTTTTTATCGCTTTACTATCCTAGCCCACAATAAACTCGACTGTCGGCATCATGCATACCGAAATTTCTAACTACTTCCTTTATCACCAAGATGCCTCAATATTACAAGATATGAATAAAATAAGTAAAAAATACAACAAAATTACTGCTCTGGCAAAAGACGTCAGACAAAAATGTTTTTTAAAAAGGTTTTTAAATACAAGCTTTTGAGATCCTGGATATCATGTAGCAGCAGAGTGCTAGCCAAGACAAGTAAAACGAGCCCAAACACGACGGGTCTATCTTGTTTAGTACAGGAGTTCCTATGGCCACCTTCCGACTCCATCATCAGATCAGCTCTACGATACCATATTATTGCATTGTCACGAGGTATATATATATGCTTGCGAAATTTCAACTCAATCGCAAACGGAGAAGTTGGTCAAATTTAACTTGCAAGATTCCACCCGAACTTACATACATATATACAAACATACATACATAGGTACATCCATTGCAAGTCAGAGTTACATAAAAGCTTGTAAAAATATCAGACTTCTCTCCATTTAACGAAAACTCTCTATAACGCCATATAAAGCACAGTCTTCACTCCGTTTAACGAAAACTCTATAAACCCATAAAATGCACAGTCCTTTCAATGTCGTTATATAGAGTTTACACTGTGAAGGGGATACCGTAGAGGGTGAAGGAACGAGATGAAATGCTCCTCCGTCTCAAAGCCTTAAGCCAGCGAGGCTAATGTTGTTCCTCGAAGACTTTGGCCTAAATATTGTATATATTCTTTCTATGTTTTGGGAAACGTTTGTGACCTCAATTATTGTACAGCGCCATCTGTTGACTTGTAAGTGTTTCACTACACACTGCATTTTAATCTAATTTATTCACCTGAAGTTGGTATGAGAACTCAGTACCCGGCGCACAGATCCTTGGCTCTATGTATTTCATGCCATATTCACAATAGTAGAACTTCGTGCAGTCATACTCGTGGGGTAGGAGATAGTGGTACTGTGCTGCGGGACAGTCGTCATGTGGTTCCCACAGACTGAAGCCTACGCTGTCTGGCCTCGCCTGAGCGAAAGTCAGGAGAGTTAGGAATAAGAGTTTGTCTGTAAATAAAAGAAAATAAAAATATTAATTAACATTTTTGAAGTGATAACTTCTTATTTATTTTTTATTTTTATTTTATTTATTTAAGGAACAACAAACAGCTACAATATAAAATATGAAATAAAAAAAAGAGTTACAATACAATGTGATAATAATACTGAAGCCAACGACGTTGTCCACATGAAAACATTTACAAAATTAATAAAAACACAAGAGGTACAAACACAATACAAAATTAGTTCACAAACATATTACAAAAAAAAAGAAAGAAAATATAAGATTATTCATTAATGAGAAGAGATGTGTCAAAGTTAGAATAATAATAAAAAAATAATAAAAAAAATTTTTTTTATTCTAGCTCAAGTGTACTATCAAAGTCAGTTAATGCAAGCAAAATAGACCTTTTAAATTTGGCAAGAGAACATGTAAAAATATCAATATTTATAAATAAAGAATTATATGTATCAATCATGCGACGTACTGGACAACGTAATCCTGAGTTAGTGCGACATTTGGGAGGACTTATGGGAGGGTAAACCGCTTCGTTACGCGTTACGGCGTCTGTCTGTCTGGCTTCCCTTTCTCTCACGCATGCGGCAGCGGTTGGCAGACTCCTCCTCTCTCACTCTTACCCACAGTGCTAGCCGTATTTTGGACAGAAGCTTACTATATATTTATATATTACTAGCTGTCCCGCCATACGTCGTCCTACCCAGAAAAGCTTCAATCGATATGACAACAGCAGCGCCACCTACCGGGTCCAATTGTGAACCAACTCAGAAACCTTCTCTGGCTCATGCACAACAACTTTGCCAAACATCATCACATGATCAAATGTATAGTTTACGATTCTATAAAGGACATACAGACAAACATTCATTTTTATATATCAAGATATATATTTATAAGTTACTATAATGTATAATTATTTATTTATGTATATATAAATTTACTACATATATTTATGTATGTTATTAGGCATAACGTTAAGTAATAACCTAAGCTATTCTCAAGTTAAACTACTTCAATATTAAATAGTTCAACTTAGATTAGTTTAAGTAAGTTATCACTGCTGTCGGGCGTCCCAAGACGCACGTTTTATTTATTTATTTTTTATTGCAGGAGTTCACCAGACAGGCTGACGGCCCACTTAATAGAAAGCAGTTACCATCGCCTATGGACATCTACAACACCAAAGGTGCTACAAATGCGCTGCTGCTCTCTTAAGGGAGACTGGAACCTGGTCAATAATGCCGGAGCACAATTCAAGGTTATGGCGGCTTACTCTAGACCAGGCGTGGTAGCCATCCACCCTACCACTGGGCTGTGGGTTGTTTTGTCGCCTCTTACGACAAGCCACCCGATCGCAGGAAATTGTATACCTTCTCCATTTCTGCACAAATAAATAAAATGAAAACGGAAGTGTTGTAAAGCAGCTGATACATGTGCGGGAAGTATTGTAAGAATAATATTAATAAAGACAATTTACTAAAAAGTAACAAATGTTTGGCTGCTACTCAGCTATCCGGTGCACATTTTTTTACAATAAACGCGTTTTTTTTTCAATACACTGTCGAATACCTACGCTGTCATTAAAACACGCGTCATTAAATTCATTATATTGTTACGAGTTACGCAGGACTCGAAATAAAATGCCGTTGGAATTACTACTGAATTTATTAGAACTATACAAACACGTATAACACAGGTACAAATATAACTGAATACAACTACAACAAAAGTAAAAACTGCACGATTCAATAACACGCGGAAAGTCCGTCACTATATCGCTTATCGACTGTACTACACACGTCTTGCTAGTATCGTAATCGTCACTCGACTGTCCCACCCCTCCGTTCGGGCATTGTTTTATAGTAAACTGTACAATGCACAATCGACTGAGTGGGCTGGGTTCTTCCAACACCAACCAAAGCCAACAAAGTCGAAAACAATAAGAATACACTATTGTCTAATAGTAAAGTATAAACACAAAGTAAACAAAAGAATTCCAAATGCGGGAAGGGTGCCAGGTGCGCATTTCTTTGTCGTTATGTAACAATATTATTTCAAATTAGTTTAGCTTCGACTCGCCTCTATGTTTTTCTGGGCAGTTGTATAGACTATGGATTTAGTTTCTTTGTTATTTTAATTTAACAAGAAGCAGTAATCTCTATCTAATATCTATCTAAATTGAACGTTTTGTAAATAACGGTTTTTAACCACTCTACGTACTTGAGTTCCGTCCCCTTTTTACAACTTAATTTCTAAGAAAGTTTTTAGAGTTTATACACGCTTATTGTTTATTTCTGTTATTGTGTGTGACATTAATTCAGTGATTTTTGTGTTGTAGTATACTTTACGAATAACTAATTATATTAATTTATTCTAATTGTAATAATAAACTTATACTAATGTAGAGTGTATCTGTTACAAGTTGGTGTTGTGAGAGAGTGCATGTGCAGTGTGTGCCTTATGTCTATACCTATATATATTATCCTATCTAGAGCCATGTATGTTGTTTTTTCCTTTCGGTGTCTGGGTTATTAATATTTTAGGCTCTTGTGTGTCTTGGTTTGTTTGTGAAATGTGCGTGTAATGCAATACGGTGGTAGTGTGCGTTGGTGTGAGTGTGTGTAAGTTTTGTTGTTAGTTGTGTGTTTGTGACTTTGTGTGGTGTTATAATTTATTGTTTAATAATTGTAAATACATACTTATGCAAATCTAGAAAATTTCAATTTTTCAACAAGACAACGCGATTTAAGGTACTAGAATCGGTATTTATCGTTTTATTTTATCGGTACTTATATAGTATTGCTATTTAATGTATCAGTAGCGATTATTATCGTTTGATATAATCTTGATTTTATCATTTTTCGGCGATATTTGAATACTGTGATCTATAAATAACTGTTAATAATTTTCGCATGTAACCTACTATCTAGATTTTGGCTAAAGAAAGTAGTTTTATCTGTGAAGGAAAGGAGAAAGAATACAATATCTTGCTGTCAGTTCAGTTCAGCAGACAGGCGGACTGCCCATCTAATGGGAAGCAGCTACCATTGTCTATGGACATTTGTAACAGGAAAGAGACTAATGTGCTACTCTCTAAAGGAGACTGGAACCTGACAGAGACCTGTTAATGTACGGCCTGAATGACAGAGCGTCCGGCGGGGCGCGCTGTGAGCAATAGAGCGCCCAACCGAGCAGTGTTACCAGATGGGGCGATTCCCTGCAAAAAAAATTTAATGCAGGAGTTCAGCAGACAGGCAGACGGCCCACTTCATGGAAAGCGGTTACCATCGCCTATGGACATTTGCAACACCTAAGGCGCTACAAATGCGCTGCTGCTCTCTTAAGGAACCTGGTCACTAATGCCGGAACACAACTCAAGGTTGTTATGGCGACATACCTTAGACCAGGGGTGGTAGCCATCCAGTCGGGCAAATGCCCTACCACCTAGCCCTGTGGGTTGTTTTGTCGCCTCTTACGACAGGCCGCCCCAACGTAGGAAATTGTATTCTTTCTCCGTTCCTGCAAATTCGGGATTTTTTCGACCTTGGGAGGGAGCCTGAGTCTCCTTTTAAGTCCAGAGAAATTTATGAGTTTTTTTAAGTAACATTAATTCATCCACAAACCCTATTCTCATCTCTACAATTATTATATCTAACATATAATATAGTACCAGTAGTATTAGTACCTAGTTTACCTTATTAATTATATTCTACTAGTGAATCATACTTCAATTCAATCGTTCATTTTAACATTTCAATTCATTCGTTCGTTCGTTATTTATTTATTTATTATGCCATCTCTACTCGTATATGTCGTATCCTATAGGCTACGTTCCATTAGAGACTCACAACGCCCACATTCGCAACCGCGATTTTCCCGTTCCACTTGTTTGCCGGCGTCACAATCGTAAACTCAAGTGGAACGTTATTCGACCCATCTAATGACACGGGTCGTTGTGAGCGCTGCGGAGCGAAAATTATGACGTCATTAGTGACTTTTCGCCACGACGGTGGCTTTGCTTTTTGATTTTCCTTTAAAATAAGTAAAAACAAAAGTAAAAGTTTTGGAGGTTTTCTTTTCAAAGAGCTTATTTTTGGTTTTTCGAAAAAAGTTTGGGAGTAAATTGACATGGTCATCTGGCAACACTGCAACCGAGTGGCCTTAGTGCACGCTCGGCATTCGTTCATAAATAGGTTTGAACCTGGACGCGACGCCCCGCTCCACGCATCTCGGCTTGCACTGGAGACACTCGTCCGCGTTTATACATTTAAATTAGTTTATCTATGGTCTCGGTGCTTGCCCGAACCGAGTGTGCAGCAAAGCGGGGTGTGCAGCGTTCCTATATACGACGCATCGCTCAACGTAAACATGCCTGCTGGAGCTGCCGCGGTAACCGGCCACCACTAGGGACACCCGCCCTAGTGGTAGCCGGTCTTGATAAGGAAATATTCTGGTTTTTGTATTATTTTACAATTTTTTAATGCCAATATAAAAACGAACAATTAACCCATGCATTTCTGACATTATTTGTCACTCGAGAAAACAAAAAAAAATTGTCATAAACAATAAGAATCAAATTCAAAGTGATATTCTATAAGAAAATCGAAATATGTGCTGAGACACATAGTAGAAGTGAAACTTCAACGGACAAGTGGAGAAACGAATGGCAACGGACAAGTGGTCAACGGACGGGCAGGTTTTCACATTGAACAAGTACATTAACAATGTGCCTGTAAAACTTCAAGTAAAATTTTTGTTGCGACTCGTTTTACCACTTGTCCGTTGAAGTTTCACTTTTAATACGTATCCCAGCACACATTTAGATTTTTCGTAGTTACTGCAAATTATGATTTGGTTAGGTTAGCTACATTTTAATTAATGCAGTTTTTATTTACACATATTTTATTTTATTAAACATAAAACTGAATTCTATCTGGAACCAAAAAAACATCCATTGTCTATTCTAACATTATGCCGCCTCTCATCACGCAATATACCTTCTACTCCCTCCACGCGGTGGTAAACGCTTCTTCAAAAATAGGTTTTTACAATAATGAGTCTGCAGCATCCCCCAAAGACCAAAGTTATTGAAAATATTACACTATATATTCGTTGGCAAAATACGAGCATTTTCGATTGCGAGCATAAAAAAATGTAAGAACCCAATCAGAGATAAGTTTATACTTGCACGTTAAATAATAATTGAATTTCCTTTTAAATAAACAAAAGATGACTAAAGTAATACTACATTAAACACCTTCTAGCGGACACAAAAATCTATCTATAGATAGATAACACTTTATTGTACACCATTACAGAAAACACAGATGAACTTATAGCCTAAAAATATTCTATATGTGCACAATGGGCGGTCTTATCGTTAAGAAGCGATCTCGTCCAGACAACCCGTGGCAGGAATAAAAACATACTATATTGGTCAAAGGTGGTATACATAAATATTAGACGATATGCAGCTACTTACATATATTTTATAATTAATAGACATATATAAATACACCAATTGATATTACATACATAAATATATATACACATACATAAATATACGGAGAAATATCAAACATCACTATGTTGCAGTTAGTGTTTTTTTGTCATATTCTTAAATAATGTTAGTGATTTAGCTTGTCTAACAGTAACAGGTAACTCATTCCAGAGTCGAATAGCCTGTACAGTAAAAGAATTGTTGAAGAAAGATTAATAATGTTTGGGAGTATTTAGTCTAAGATTCGTAGAAGGTCGTAAATTTTGAGTGGAAGACATGAATTCAAATCGTTATTTGAGATAATACGGGGTTGTGGGGATATGCAACACACTGTACAGGAGTGAAAGAATATGAGTATTCCGGCGAAAGATATTCGGCAACCACATGAGTTTTTTACGAAATTCAGAGACGTGGTCATATTTGCGTAACCCAAATATGAACCTTATACAAAAATTTTGGAGGCGCTCAAGCTTATTAAGTTGCTCTTGAGTCAAATCAATACAGCTGGCGTCAGCATAATCAAGAATGGGGAGTAGTAAGGACACTGCAAGCTATCTATCTATCTACATTCTACACCAACTCCTTCGCTGTGCAGGCTATTCGACTGTGGAACTCATTGCCCAAAAACATACGACAGGCAAAATCACTCCCCACTTTCAAAAAATTGGTAATATAATATTATCTCTCACTTTAATTAATATTTTATATCAAATTGTATGTATTTTAATTTGTTAATATATCATTTTTTTATATTGTATCTAATCTAATTAATAGTGTATATATTATATTAATGTATATAATCTTGATATATTGTTTTATTGCTATTATTAATATTGTATAGCTAAATTTGTTGCTATACACATATTAATAATGTATATATTTGGATATATATATAATATTAATATGTGTTATTTTCTTTTTCTTAATTATATGTATTGTGTATCTACGTATCCTATTAATTACATGTAATGTATTTGATTTGCACACCACCGTCATACACTCTTGATTCCCTTCACACAATCCACAGCCCGGGTTGTCTGGAAGAGATCGCTCTAAAGCAATAAGGCCGCCCTTTGTTCCTGCCTTGACACGAAATGACTCTAAATGATTTACTTTATGCTTATATGTCGAACAATAAAGTATTTTCTATCTATCTAACGAAACGTTTGTACTCTTCGTGTTATGTCTTCACTTTAGAAAGTAAAATCAGTTGATACTTTATACATCTTACAATATGTCACTACTACATATATTTGTTACGAGTGTACAAATTTAAGGTAAAAGTGCAAAAACACGGAAACTACGCGTTTTTTTGTATTCAAAGACTTTACATATGGTTTGCTATGTTATAATAACGACACTAAAATCATCGGTAAGCCATCATTAAGGCAAAAAATTAATAAACAATACAATTAATTACGAAATACGTGCGATATAATTATCGAAAGAAGTAAGCATATTTACCTTTGTAAGTAAAACCTCAGATTGATGATATTAAGAGACAAAGTTTTTACTTCACTTTGCTAAATGTCAGGCAAAGGAACATACAGCATGAATATCAATATTATTCAATCCAACTGAACATCTTTGAATGACATGAAAATACGGAATTTTAGATTTTTCACGTTATTGAGATTAAGTTATTTATTATATTTTGTAGTTTGTATATATAGTTACCGACAACATGCAATACCAATGTTAGACAAACAAAATATAGGTGTGAAGGGTGTTCGAAGGTCATGACAAGGACAGTGGGTTAGGTTGGGTTATTTGCAGACCAATGCCCACGAGCCGAGCGAGCGAAGCGAGCGTGCCGCCGCAGCGGCCGGCGAGTGGCAGAACCGACTTTAATTTTGTTTAAATTATCAACGAATAAATTGAAACCAGTTGGTTCTGCCAGGTCGGCTTTGGTCTGGAGATAACCTAACCTAACCTAACCTACTGTCCTTGCCACTGGTTACACCTTCGACTACCCCTCACACCTATACTTTGTTCTGCTAACATTGGTATTGCATGTAGTCAGTAATTATATATACAAACTACAAAAATACAATAATATGAAAGATCTAAAATTCCGTACTTTCATGTCATGTAATGATGTTCAGTTTGATTGAATAATATTGATATTCATGCTGTATGGTTTAGTTCCTTTGCCTGACATTTAGCAAAGTGAAGTAAAAACTTTGTCTCTTAACATTATTAATCTGAATTCTGATGTTTCACCTACAAATGACAAAATATGGTTTTTTAGCAATGCCGTAATAATTGATTTTATAATTATTAATTATTTTGGTCATGTGATATATGTCACATTTGCAGACTAATCCCGAAATTAAATAAGTAATTCTGTTTTGGGTTGGGTTTACACATATATCCCCGGATGATTTCTTGGATGATTTTAATGGTTAATGTGTTTAGGAATATATTTAAGACTTATTTATAACAACTGAAATTGGTTTTGAGTGGAAAAAATACATATTCAATTAATTATCGAAGTTTGAAATTCACGACAATGATCTGGTAATTTTGTCGCCGAGACGTTTTTTTACGTTTTTTTACGGGATTTATTTAAATAGGAGACTGTATGTATCCGAAAATTTAAATATGTGGAGTTTTAAACAGTTGGTTAGGTTAGGTTTTGTGTAGACCAAAGCGCACGAGCCGAGCGAGCGAAGCGAGCGTGCCGCGGCAGTGGCCGGCGAGTGCCAGAACCGACTGTAACCATTCACTATTTATCTTATACAGGGTGGCGCAATAGAACGTGCATATTTAAAATATTGATTAAAAAATAAATACAAAAGGTATAGTTAAAATAAAACTGAGGTATTATTAAGAAATAACTGAAGTTTATTTTTTAAAAATAACATCGTCTAAATGATGACCCTCTCTACGACGACACTCCTCTAATCGCAAACGGAAGTTATTGAAAACTTTCTTCAGTAATGCTGGTGTAATTGCTGCCATTTCACCACGGATATTCTCCTTGAGCTGATCGATGTTTTTCGGATTATTGCTGTAGACTTTGTTCTTGAGGTATCCCCACAAAAAAAAGTCAGGAGGCGTCACGTCTGGACTACGTGGGGGCCCCCACATGGGATATCACCTCTTTTCGAAATCAGTCTGCCAGGGAACATTTGTTTCACAACCGCCATGGAGTCATTTGATGTGTGACAGGTAGCTCCGTCTTGTTGAAACCAAGTCTTAGAATTCACTATTCTTGAATTTTCAAGCTCTGGAGCCAAAAAACCTTCCAACATCGCAACATAGCGTTCGGTATTAACAGTGACGTTTTGCCCCCGCGCATTTTCAAAGAAAAACGGTCCAATTATTCCTCTACCAGAGATTGCTGCCCATACGGTCACTTTAGGACTATGCAGTGGTTTCTGGTGCTTGAGTTTGGGATTGTCACTGTTCCAGTAACGACAATTTTGACGGTTTACGAACCCATTGATATGGAAGTGGGCCTCATCTGAGAAAAGGATATTGTCAAAATTGGAAAATCGATTAAGCATTTCATTAGCAAATGCGAGCCTTGCTCCGAAGTCAGACTCTTTCAATTCTTGTGTTAAAATTCGTTGCAAACTTCGTCGCGATAAGTGTAAGACAGACGATCTCTTGCGAGTAGACATTTGTGGGTCTCCTCGTACAGACTGCATAACTCTCTCAATATTGTCGTCGGTCCTAGATGTTCTTGGACGACCTTTTGTTTGTGGTTTAAACGTTGAACCAGTATCTTCAAAACGCTGTACCCATATTTTAATTAAATTAGCACTCGGAGCTTCACTAATTTGCCGTAGTCCATATTCAGAACAATATAAACGCCTAGTAACGATGTATGAACGAGAGTTCTCGTAAAATGCGCGCACGCAAAATGCGCGACGCTTCCCGTCGAAGTGACTCATAGTGACTAAAACTCCATGAGCCTGCCTACCCAACGATGCAGGCTCCCCCCGCCCGCGCACTTTCTACCCCGCGAAAAAAGATGATGCAATATGCACGTTCTATTGCGCCACCCTGTATATAAGTGAAAAACAGAAGTGAGGTTAGATTGAAAAAAAATTTAATAACTCAGGAACTATACATTTCCGCCACATGGGAGTTGCAGAAGGGGTAAGTTTTCTTCCCTCCCCCTCCCCCCTTCCCCCTCATTACTTATGATTCCGGGGACATATATGTAAATCACACCCTCTGTTTTTATCACAACTAGGTGAGTCGTGACGTTAAAATTGAACATTATTTTTATTGATATGACGCAGGTTTTTAACGTAATTAATTGTATTGTTTATTAATTTTTTACCTAAATGACGGGTTTTCGATAATTTTAGTGTCCTTATTATACCATATCAAACCATATTTATAATCTTTAAATACAAAAAAAAACATAATTTTCAGGGTCCGTGTTTTTGCACTTTTACCAAATTTAAAGTTTGATAAGTAAAACACAAACTCATTGTTTATAATCATGATGAAATTGCCAAAGCATACTTTACGATTGGATTATAATTTTCAATATTACTTAGTCATAGGAGTTTTAAGGAATCCGTAGCTAATATGGCAGAAACGAAACTTATAAAATCGTTATGTCCATCTATGTTGATGTTCTTGTAACTTTACGTATCATAGTCATTATTTTGAAGTGATAACTTCTTATGGGAGGGTAAGCCGCTTCGTTACGTAACGCGTTACGGCGCCAGTCAGTTTGGCTTCCCTTTCTCTCACGCATACGGCAGCGGTAGGCAGGCTATATTAAAGCCAGACACATTTATTGGTATTCTATAAATGTGTCTGGATTTATGTATGTATTAAATTTCTAAGTTAGTATGTATGTTTCAATTGTACAGTCCTATCTTTTTTTCTGCTCCACGCACATCGCCAGATTAGTTAAGAATTTCTTTAAAGCTAAGTCACCTGGAAGAGATCGCTTTTAGCGATAAGGCCGCCTGTTGTTTTGCCCAAGAAGTATTGTAATTATGCATTTTGTCTTTGTATTTGTTTATTTTGGTGAACAATAAAGTGTTATCAATCTTTTATTTTTCACTTTTTAGTTGCATATATATGTCAGCCACTAACGATAAAACTATTCTGAGCTGTGCTAACGAACGCAAGAAAAATGATCACAATCGGTCCAGGAACAAAAAAAAAGAATTTTCTAGTATTTTTTTTATTGCAGGAGTTCAGCAGACAGGCAGTGGCACTTGAAGGAAAGCGGTTACCATCGCCTGTGGACATTTGCAACACCAAAGGTGCTACAAATGCGCTGCTGCTCTCTTAAGGGAGACTGGAACCTGGTCACGAATGCCGGAACACAACTCAATGTTGTTATGGCGACATACTTTATAGACTAGTATATCGAGACTTTATATAAATAGTTTGAATAATTGATTGCATAATTGCGACCAAAAGACAGGCCTGTGTTTTGGGCAAAGCATAACCTTTGCCATGCAATTTTAGGAACGTTCTCAAATGGCGGTGATTTGGGATATTTGTATTTTTTTCTTCTAATTGAGCTCTAGAATGTATTAGATATATATTAATCTTTAGTTAATATATTAAAATATTAAAAAAAGGTCTGGTTGATACAAGAGACCGGAAGGCTGGAGCTTACCTCGCTCAAAGGATCAGCCTTTGTACCCAGCTAGGCAATGCTGCCAGCCTTCTAGGTAAAATACCCAGCGACAGTGGTCTTAAAGGGCTGTACGGGCTTTAATGTAGGTTTATTATTTTTTACTATTATATATATATTTTTAAGTTAGGTTTATTTATAAGATTGTTTAGTTTTTAGTTTATTATAATAATTTATATTTGTTTGATTAGTACACTTTTTGCTTATACTTTCAATCTTATACTTATATGTAAAGCTGAATGCTTTGTTTTTTGTTTGCTTGCACGCGCTAATCTCAGGAACTACTAGTCTGATATGAAAAAATCTTTCAGTGTTAGATAGCCCATTTATCGAGGAAGGCTATAGGCTATATCATCACGCTAAGACCAATAGGAGCGGAGCACCAATAAAGAATGTTTCAAAATCGCGGGCACAGCTAGTACAACATATACTCGAACAATAACTTAAAAGGAATAAACAAATTTATCAACATACAAATCAAAAATTTTAAGTTAGTGTCTAAAGTGAATGTAAATTTTAATTGTAAATAACTAATAAATTGCATTTTGACTTGTATTATATAAATTAATTAATATATAATAAATACACGTACCTAACGCCATGTTGCGTCTTTGACGCAAAATTATTTAAGTTACTCAAACCCTATAACACACCACTTATTGAACACTTATTACTAAATGATTTAATTACGAACAAGAAACGTATCGTTTATATATAAGCTATAGTATCGTTGCAGATAATTTTTTTGATAATGATTGATGATTTTGATAATTATGAATTAGTTGTTAACATTCAGATAACATTGGAGATCCTTAATACATTTTTTTATTGCGAAGCTTGTAAACTGCTCACCTCATGGTAAGTGGTTACTGTCCCTTGTAAAGGTTGGAACTCCAAGGGCGTCTCACACGAATCCAGCCCTTATAAACAATGTTACCAGTTGCGAAGAACTCGAATTAAAATGCCGTGGAATTATTATAGAGTTTATTAGAACTATACAAACACGTATAACAAAGGTACAAATAACCGTACACAACAAGTCCAAACGTAATGCAGAAGGTCGTAATTCAATAAAACGCGCACACATCTCGCTTCGATCGTGGTTCTCGCTCGACTGCTCCTCCCTCAATCATGCCATCGTTTTATACTGCACAAATGCAATGTGCCCGTATCGTAGTCGACTTGATCCGCCAAACCTGGTTAATGACTCGGCCGCAAACGGCCATAAAAGAGTACAATAAAACAATGTGCTGCTTTCTAGAAACTTATGCCAATCAATAAGTAAACAAAAGAAGACGATCATAAAAGAATTACAATTAGTTTAAATGCCGACAGGTAATAAAATGTGTTTTGTTTCAGATATGCAGGTGGATTTTGTTTTTGTTGAGACCTGAGTTGTAACAATAAGTATTCATGCTCTTAATAGAAAAGTCGTGGTAGCGTAATGGCTAGCGCACGCGTCCCAGACTCAAAGGGCGCGGGTTCGATCCTGGCCGGAACGCATGCACCAATAAGGCAGTTTTCTGACCTAATGTGCATATTGTTACAATTGCCACGTGGTAACAACGGTGAAGGAAAACATCGTGATGCAACCTGTACATCGAGATAACCGGTGTGTCAAACCTGCCAAGCCGCCTTGGACAAGCGTGGCGGGTATACTGTCCGTTCCCCTATAGCGGGAGGCCAGAGCCCAGCAGTGGGACATTTATGGGCTGTTATTGTTGTTGCTCCTAACCCCAATAGTTTGGGATGTGCTTGGAAATATCAGTCAGAGAGTCAAGTGATTATATATGTGTGGATAATTATTATTAAAGTGAAACTTCTATATACACTGGGGGTATTAGGAATTTTCCTGTCGCGAAAAAGACGACGACGAGCGACATAATTTAAGAGTAGACGTGGTGAGAGATGGCATAATTTTAAAGTAGAATATGGTTTTTATTGGTTTCGGATCGAATTTCATCCGTGCAGGGACGGAGAAAGAATACAGTTTCCTGCGGCCGGGCGGCCTATCGTAAGAGGCGACAAAACAACCCAAAGCCAGGTGGTAGGGCATTTGCCCGACTGGATGGCTACCACCCCTGGTCTAGAGCATGTCGCCATAACAATCTTGGGTTGTGTTCCGGCATTAGTGGCCAGGTTCCAGTCTCCCTTAAGAGATCAGCAGCACATTTGTAGCACCTTTGGTGTTGCAAATGTCCATAGGCGATGGTAACCGCTTTCCATCAAGTAGGCCGTCTGCCTGTCTGCTGAACTCCTGTTATAAAATAAAGAAACAGTTTTTTTTATTTGATAAAATAAATTGTTTAAATAAATAATGCATTCATTAATACGTTAGGTAAATCATTATTTGCAGTACACCTGCGAAAAATCGAAATGTGTGCTGGGACACATTGTAGAAGTGAAACTTCAACGGACAAGTGGAAAAACGAAACGCAACAAAATTTTAACTTGAAGTTTTACAGGCAGATTGTCAATGTACTTGTCCAATTTGAAAACCTGCCCCTAAAACGTCAAGTTAAAATTTTGTTGCGATTCGTTTTGCCACTTGTCCGTTGCCATTTGTTTTTTTCAGGGCAACTGCAGATTGTAGCAGTGACACTGTTTGATAAAGGGGAAGTTGGGGAGGTAGGTGCCATAAGCGACATTTTTGAAAATTATTATTTTGTTTAATTATTTATTGTTACATTTTCAATCTGTCACAATATAAATTTAGCATCTGTATGTTTGTGGCTGTAAAACTTTCCAAGTAGTAAATTTTGGACATTTTTGGGCATTTTTATTCAAGAATATCTTTACTCTTCTTATTTTTTGTTTGTTTACTTGTTGTTTTGTTACTTTTTGTTCCAAGGTCCTCATAAAAAAAATAATATAATAAATAAATAATCAGCAAACAAACACACATATTGTATATCCCCAAATTAAGAAAATTACGCTTGTGTTATAGGTACAACGGACTAATCTGGGGTCGATCCCAGACCATAATAAACAAAGGAGAAAATTCGTTTCTGAAATTTACCATGCCAGGAATCGCACCTGGAACCTCTGCGTTGCAATGAACTAAGCCGTCAAAGGCTTAACCCGCTGAACCACAGAGACCATCAGAAACTTCAAATAAAATGTAAAATAAATAAAATTTAAATAAAATGGTTTCATGTCAGTAAAACCACATTACGTCTCATATCGTGAAGATATAAGAATTTTTTTGGTTAATTATTGGTCAGGAAATACCAATGAAGAGTTGTTTCGTTTGCACCCCATTTTCGACCTTCTGCGGCAATAGGAGCCTTAAGGTGTGAAACCGTCACAAACAATCTCATATTCAATGTATTATTAGGGATGGGCCGAAATTCGTTTTACATTCGGTTTGATCGAATTTCAGCAGCTTGAGCCGAACTTCGGCATTCGGCCGAAATTCGGTTTAATTGCCGAACATTCAGTGCAAGGAAAAAGTAAAATACCTACTTGCACTTTTTTGACTGAAGTTAATAGAAATCATATATGTCATAGCCGTAATATAAAAAATGGCATCTATACATGGGCCAAAGAGACCAGATACAAAAGGTCATTCACCTAAAAACTACTGTGGAGTTGACAATCTATTATCTATCTCTTTCCATCTCGTGTATTTGTCGTAATTTGTCTGTCTTTGTCGTAAGATCAAGACGGGTTCGCCAACATTCGGGCGCCATTTTATAGTAAGAGTTACTGTTTTTAGTTCATTCCGTTTCGGAACGCGCTCGTGGTGATTCTTGTTATTTGTAGAAGTTTTATTGTAGATGACGTGATGGATAAATTTATTATACATGTTACAGATTCTGATTCTACAGACTCAGAACAATCGGCGTCAGACTGAATAAACAATGATTTCTTTAAAAAAATGTTTCACTTTTATCCTCATTTCCATAAACATTATTATTATTCTCATTTCAACTCAATTTCTTTATATTAATTGTTACATTTTTAGAATAACATATTAATAAATAAATTGTCTACTCAAATATATAATACAACTTTCAAAAAGTTACGCACCCCTGTATTTTCTAATGACCTTGCATTGGTTTTGTTTACATTTGGTATCGCTTCTCGTTGGCCCTACTATATATTATACTCATGGTCATTTATTTTAGTTAGGAACATAATCTTAACGTGCAGTGTGATAAAAAATAAACAAAATTAGTTCTTGATTTAGTCTTTGACTAATTAAATATACATCAAATTAAAACAAGAATAAAACAATCTTATTATTCCTTTAAGAAATATGAGTAAGTAGTGCAATCGCTTACTTATTATGTGTAACTTAAATTTTATAAAAAAACACGTCTAAGGGATATCAGCAATTTTAATTTTGATTGAAATCACTTTACGAATTAAACATTAAGGGTCTTACTTATAATAATCTCGTTAAAAAAGGATTAGCCATCTCTTAAATAAGAGACTCTTGGGCCCCTAATCAATGGCTGTTTCAAATAAAACTTGCCATCTTGCCTCTTAGCAGTCACTTAATCTACCTCTCGATGTTGGTTATTTGTGACAGTTATTTATGAGTTACTTTACCAACACCTCTTATCCTTAAGAGGAGTTTATAGGTAAGATTTTCGTTAATCAGTTGCTGAGCAGTTTCTTAAAATTTAACAAACGATTATAAGTAAGGCCATATGAATTTGGAATTATCAAACGATTATAAGTAAGGCCATATGAATTTGGAATTATCAAATAGTGGGTTTTTTTCAATCAAATGTCTAAAAATCTATTCTTTTATCCACCTACTCATACTTCAAATTTACTCGAGGCAAGTTATGGTGAAAAAGCCAAAAATTCGGTGTTATCAAGTTGACGTTGTCAACAGGTCACGATGTGTTGTTCTTGAAAATCTGCGGCGAAATCAAACCGAAGTTCGGCGCCGAATTCTTTGTTTCAACCGAATGTTCGGCCGAAGTTCGTATTCGGTTCAAACCACATTTGGCCCATCCCTAATTATTATATAGACTAGTGGATTAATTTTGATTTTTATGACATTTATTTCAAAGAATGACTTAATATAATAAAAATATCCGGCGGGGCACCTGTTGTTCTCGAACCAAATGGGCTGTGCCGCGACTATGGCAAGAGACCAGATGGAATGTCATTGGTGCCATGGAAGATGGGACGCCCCTTAGTATGGGACGCAACTTGTGTTGATACTTTGGCGGTTTCCCATCGCCCAGTCACAGCCGTGACAGCCGGCGCTGCTGCCTCATACCAGGAGGCCCTGAAACGCCGCAAATATATGTCCATCGGTAATGGGTACATATTTGTTGCTTTTGGGGTTGAAACTCTGGGGCCGTGGGGGCTTGGAGCTCATCACCTCTATTGATATCTCTCAACGCGTCTAATTGAGGTCTCGCGTGACTAAAGGCTGGCTTGCACCTAGGGCAGGAGTCGGCGGAGTGGGCTTCCTACCAAATGGGGGTACAGACAAAAGTGCAGTTTTACACAATGCACAAAATTGTGAATAAAACGAAACTAGTTGATCGTATAAGGCTGAAATCCGGAGTACCCTTCTTCTTAGGTACATTTGCATACTGGTAAGACCCCCTAAATTGTAACATGCATATTTTTTGTAAACAAAAAATTGCAATTTTGCATATACCCCTATATGTTATGAAGCTCTTGATATGTAAAAAGAGACATGGCTTTCATTGAGTTTGTTTGCCCAATTGTTTGTTATTGAAGCACAAGTTAGTCTTGTAAGTTAATAAGTTAATTGTTTTCATATTTTTATTTAATAATAAGTAATTAAATAATAATGTCACATAAATATTATCTTTTTGTTGTGAAAAACACTACTATATGAGCAAGTAATATTTATTGTTGGCAAGAAAAAAATTGTGGCTCTTTAAAAACTTTGAAATTTCGTAAATTGTATTTTTGACTCTTCCGACTCAAAAGGTTGCCGACCCCTGACCTAGGGCAATGCACCAGCGTTGCCTGCCAACGTGGAAAAACGGCCAGCATTTTGGGCACGCTCCCCGCCGACAGCGATCTTCAGCGATCTTTTACCTTATAGATTGTTATTTTGTAAATATATTTATATTACAGTTTATATGAATTATTTAATTGTTATTGTATTTATTCTGATTGTTTATATTGATCTAATATTAATACCTAATAGATAAGAATTATTAAGTACAACATTTTGCATGCCCTAGAAGCAAAAACATGTGAATCTGTGGAATAATCCTACCATCTTTTTTTATGTACCATGTTTTATATAATTAATAATGATTTGATTTGATTATATTTATGATATTAGTTACGATAAAAAAAAACGCTAAAATTTTGATTTCACAATAGTGTTTTCCCCAAATGTTATCAATTATTTTGATTTGCACAGATTAAAATACTTGGTAATTTGATTTAGATTTTATTAGTTAAAAATTGATTATCAATATGATAATTGTTTAGAAAATTATAAAGGCGGTGAGATTTGAATCTCTAAGGCCCGGTTTCCACCAAAGCAGAGAGGAGAGGAGACGAGAGGAGATGTGTTTTAACCTTAGAGTACTAATCTGAGTCATTTTGACTCGCACCGAAAATATTTCTCGTTATCTCTCTCTCTAACGAAGGCATGGATCGTCGTGATTCTTTAAACTAGCTCAGTCGCGGGTTAGCCCTTTACGAGAGTGACAGCGTTATGTAGCCAAGTGCCGCCATTTTGTAAATACGTTGCGTTTCAGAGTCGGAATGACTCATGATTAGTCTTCGCGATAAAAACATCTGCGGGGAAAATAAGATTGAAATATGTGTTAACTGTGCCAAATTAATATATTTTAATTTTTTTATAGTAGATGAATTCTTATTTTATTATAATTAAGTTTAAAAAATGAATATTTTGACATTTTTATTGTTTTGATGTAAGACTGATGATTGTGATCTGAAAAACTGTCATATGAGAGTAAAACATTTCTTTTGATAATAAATGTTCAATATGTATAAACTTTTTTTTTAAATACCTGTGTCAATATAGCGAATACCTATATTAAATAAAAATATAAACATAAAATAGTATTTGATGTTTAATTTATGAACTCATTCGTGTGTTGTCAAAATGACTCATGATTTGTATATTACGTTTGTAAAATATGATTAGTAGTCTAGGGTTAAATAACCAAGCCGGTTTTGTTATTTCCACATCTCTTCTCCGCTTAGCTTCGGTGGAAAAAGATCGAGCGGAGACGAGAGATGTCTTATCTTTCGATGCAAGCGTAGCGGCACAGCGGAGACGCGTGTAGTCGGGCGCAGTGATCTAGAACGTCATAGAGCGAGATCGTAGAGTTGACAGCTAAAATCGGTATGTTTGTACCCAAAATCGGTATTTGACTAAAAATACAATATTCTATCAAATTCGATTATTTATTGAAAAAAAACTTACAGACTAATTTATAACAATCATATTTAAGTATAATTATTTTTTATACCAATATACTTTGGCCATAGCCGCGGTCATCTTCAAATTAATTTCAAAATCATAACAATTAGCTGTATTAAAGAGTCGTTTTGCATGTAATAGACCAGTGATTTATTCAGTAGACAGCCTATTTCACTGTTTTGTTTTCAAAAGATCACTATGTGAAAATAAGCGTTCAATGTTAGCGGATGAATGGGGAAGTGATAAAATATTAAATATGAAATCATCGACTTCTAGGACACAAGGGTATTGCACAAAATATATTAAACATTCTGCACTAGGTCCATCCATACTTACTATTAAGGGCTTCCCCGTAACATTAAACATAAATGAAAATGATTGGCAACTGAAAAGTGTAAAATCGGTAGAAAAATCGGGAGAATTTCCATGTATACTCTGAAACCGTAGAAAAATCGTTATACTTCGATATTTCGGTAGAACAGAGCCCATATCGGTACAAATATCGAAAAATCGGTAGGTTCGAGACCAGTGGTCGGGCGGCTGGGCGGTGCCCGCGCTCGCGCGCCCTATTCCCCGTCGTCTTCAGCCCGCGCCTCGCACACCCGAAGGCGTGTGCAATGCTACACAAAGCTCACATCTCTTCGCTACACTTATCCTCTCCGCTACACTTCTCCTCTCCGCTTCGGTGGAAATAAGCTGCCAGCTTCGCAGCACATCTCCTATCGTCTCCTCTCCTCTCTGCTTTGGTGGGAACTGGGCCTAATGTTGGCCATGCAGGCTTGATCCAATCTGCAGTTCGTTCATACAAACACGAGATCAATTTAAATCGGCCAATCGGAAAGAAATATGTTGTATGTCTAATACAAAAAATGCACGACTTCCAAATACTTATGGGAGTGAATTGCTAGTTGAGATAGTCTTTATTGTTCTTATATTTCATTTTTGACATGGAAAAAAGCTAAACTAACTTAAAAATAAGATTAAATACAAAAATAAACTAAGTAATAAATATTAAGACAATCCTATACATAAACCTAGCTTACAAATAAAAATAAAAAACCTATATCAAAGCCCGTCCAGCCCCACCAGACCACTGTCGCTGGGCATCGTACCTAGAGGCTGGCAGCATTACCTTGCTGGATACAGAAGCTAATCCTTTGAGCGAGGTAAGCTCCAGTCTTCCGGTCTCTTGTTGTATCGACCAGACGTTTTTTAATATTTTTAAATAATTTGTTGTATGTTGCAGCATAAAATTTTATAAGTCATACCATTATTATAACAAATAGGTGTGTAATAATAAGCCTGAATGACGCTCTGTTGTTCGTGCCTACCCCGCAAGGGACCTGGCGTGAAGTTACGTATGTATGTATTATTATAACTATAATAAATAATATTTTTCTTTCCTTATGTTGTGACTTTGTCTTATTGAGTATGAACTGTTTGCTACAACTCCATTAATTCTTCAAAAGTAATTATGTAAGTAATTTTTATAATAACGTCATAAACCTAGCTGCCAGTACTATAATATTTATAAACAAAAAGTATTTATTCCACAACAATACTTCAGAGTAAAACTTATTAAAAAAAGGAAGTTGAGATATAAATAGAATAAGGAATATAAATAATATAAAAAAAAACATGTGTAGTGTACACACGTAAGAAGTGAATCTTCTTTATGACCTTATTTTTCGAAAAATGATCTACAATATGCAACTTTACAGAAATTGATTAAATAAAGTTAAATTATGATTTTTTGCTGATCATATATATATATATATATATATATATATATATATATATATATATATATATATATATATATATATATATATATATATATATATATATATATATATTAAAATGACCAACGCCAGTAAAGAAGTTTCACGTCAACAATTTTTATTATTTTTGTGATCGTGGCGAAAACGTCACTAATTACTGCATCGTTTTCGATCACAACGCTCACAACGACCCATCTCAAGAGGTGGGTTCGAATGGCCGCGTTCCACTTGGGGTTACGTTTGTAACGCCGGCAAGCAAGTGGAAGGGGATAAATGCGGTCGTGGACGTGGTCGTTGTGAGTCCCTAATGAAACGTAGCCTACGTCATTACTATAATTAATACACAAAAAATATACAATATTTTAATTAGTTAATTGGATATCACAGGTCCACAGATAAAAAAGATGTATCAATACAGATAATCAAAAATATCGGGGATATTTGATAATCTGTTGATCTTAGATATAATCGATAAAGATTTTGTTTGTTCTTTTACTGTTGCAGATCTTTAATTAGATTAAAAATTTACTACCAGATAGTTCATTTGTGTAATTTTAAAGCCTGGCAAATGCAAATAAATAATTTGATTTTATTTGATTTTTTTCCATGTAATAGTGCCTTTTTCTCATTTCATCAATCTTTTATTATATTAGTGTTGTCGACGGAGAAACACCTCGAAAATTATACTTTTTGAAATGTGACATTGTCTGTTGCAATATTCTGAATAAACTTTTGCTACTGTTTTTAAATATATTCAAATTAAATGAAATACTTTTTTTTCAAAACATGGTTAAAGAGTTGGCATATATGTACACGTTTTGCTCACATAATCACATACAAATATTTATTATAAGTTGATTTTTTTAATTTCATGTCGTCTACTACAACTACTATCGCCATAAAAATAAAAACAAAACACCATAGGAGGGTGAATTTACGTACTTTATGATCATAGTTTTTTTTATTGACCTCGCATTGCAGTTTAGTTTAGCTTAGCATTACTTCACTACAGCTGGGAAGAGAGATTTTTTCTTTCAATTTCGTAGTTTTTGGACATAATTTCAGTCATCACGCTGTAGATTTTCTTCATTTTTTAGCATTATATCCAATATTGGATTTGCTGTTATGTCGTACCATCTTTCGCATTCTAATATGCGCCGAGGTGTCCACTTCTTCGCAGTATGGATATACATATTTCTTATTACAAACTATAAGTAAACGAAATTTCACATTCCTCCGTCCGCGCAATTTTCGTAAGTAAGAAGTACAAAGTTTTTGCTGTTTTTGCTTAACGTATTAATATACTCGTAATGACATAGTGGCGTGCTAATGCCGGAACACAACTCCAAGTGGTTTGGCAGCACACTCTTAACTAAGGTCCGAGCCTTTGCCGCCCTACATCACTGCAATATAGAGGCTTCGGGTTCGATTCTTGGCATGGCAAATTCGGGAAACGAATTTCCCTTAGGGGGCGTCCATAAATTACGTGAGGTGTTTATTTAATTTTTCTGCCCCTCCCCCCCCCCTGGTGAGATGTCGTGAGATTTTATTAAACCCCCTCCCCCATCCCCCAATCTCACGTGAGATTTTATTCAACCCCCTCCCCCATCCCCCAATCTCACGTGAGATTTTTCAAAATGTGAGTTTCTTACGTAAACGCGTTGGATTGTTATTGTAAAAAGAAAAAAGAAATTTGCTTCGTGCTTTTATTTACGACTAGTTAAGACTAGTAATCAATATTGCTGAGAGTTTAATTATAAGTGTAATAAAAATTTAACAATAGGATAATTAAATCGTAACTACTGTGATTAAAAAAAGAATACCTACTCTAATTCAGTCCATGCAGAATCATGCACGGTCTCAAGAGAGACTATTGGAACCAACATGTCCATATGACTTTCAGTAAAATCATGTGCTCCTTCCACTTCGTTCTGATCTAGCCACTCTAAGCCTTTGGCACTTGCACAAAGTAACGGTCGCACTTTGCGGAACATACGCGCTTGCTTAGCTGGTGCAATGTGGGCTGATCGCCTGTGCTCTGCAGCTCTTGTGCTAGATGCAAAGTAAATACCGCATGTACTGCAGCATTTTTTCTCTAAATCATCACGTACACTTGGGCAATAAAGATCATAAGGCGTGCTGATGAAAACATTCAGCGGTTGAATCGGTAGGCAGTGGCGTGTTAGAAATGGAGGAAATGACTTTCCGTCATGCTCTTTAAAGTCCGGAATTGTCAAATGTCCATCAACTTGAGTGGTAGGGTATGGAGGTGGCAGAAAACGGTGGCAGAAACCAAAATAGTTTTTTTTTTTTTTTGTTTCAATCAGAAAAAAAATGCGTGATATTTGCCGAGACCCCCCTCTCTCCAACGTAAGATTAGATGAGATTTGACTCGACCCCCTCCCCCCCTTAAACACCTCACGTAATTTATGGACGCCCCCTTATTTACTATGGTCTGGGTGTAGTCCCTTATATATTACCCATAAAACAAGCGTAACTTGCTTAATGTGGGGATAAAAAATGGCTATGTTATATGTAATGGGAAGGCCTAAGAAGTGTTGGCTTGACGTCGTGAAGGATGACATGCGTGCCAATGGTCTCAAAACGGGGGATGCTGATGATGACCGCGCGGAGTGGAGTAGAAAAAGTAGGAAAGCGGACCCTGGGCGTCGGAGTGAACGCTCCGAACGCAACCGGGATTTAACGCTCGGATGATGATGATGATACAATGGCTGTGTTCCGTTAGTGGCTCACAACGACAAAGTTCACGTCCGCGATTTTCCCATTCCACTCACTTGCTGGCTTTAGAATCGAAAACCCAAGTGGAACGGTCATTCGACCCACCTCTTGACATGGGTCGTAGTGATCGAAAATGATGACGTCATTAGTGTCGTTTTCACAACGACCGCGGTCGCCTTGTGGAACGGCTAATGGGGCATTGTGAGCCACACTAATGGAACGCGATGAATATATTGCGTGTGTTTGTCGCCGATTATTTTTATTTTTTTAATCCGCTGTCATGGCTACGTACATACGTAATATTTGCCAGTTGCGAAAACTATAATTGAAATTCCATGTTTAGATTATAGATTAAAATGATAATTTATCATTTTCCAGAATCGTTATAAGGCTGAATTTTTTTCCAAATTAGCATAACCTTTTATTATAAACAATTAGTTAATCAGTATAATGAAAGATTAGTCTTCTATTTCCTTGTCAATAAATATTCTGAATAGTATTTTCTTAAGGTTTCGTGTTTAGTACACATCTACATTTTAACAGTTTTAAGGGCGGCATTTGATTTTATTTTTATTTTGACGTTCCGGCCACTTTTCAGTAGCCGTGATCATGGAAGACAAAGATGTCAAAATGTTCATTTTAATTATATAATTTATATTTTTGTTTATGATTCTACTCTATGGGAGCTTAATTTAATTTACCACCGCTTTGCAACGTGTTGTGGCTTGAGAAGAAGCGGCGCAAGAAACTCCAACAATACACTTAGTTCTATTTTTTTTACATAATATTAGGATATGCCCGATTTCGTCCACGTTTGACTAGAAATTCCCGCGGGATTCCCGGAACACAAAATACCGCAGCATTTAAAAGGTAATGTAACTTTTCATTTCAGTGAATAAACTAATTTTTATTTACTCGAACAACTATAAACCAATCCCTGGAAAATTCCCGCGGGATTCCCAGAATAAAGTATCAAACATTTTATTACATAAAATTTGCTGTAGATCAGTGAAAAATCAAGTTGGGATTCATTTTTCTCGACAAGGTGCCGGACAATATAGTCTCAATTGTAGGTTTGGCTAATTTCGGTATTCTGTTAACCCCCATGGCGTACCCATGACACGCCACTGTACGTACGCCACGTGTACGCCACGTAAATATTGATAGTTGAAAACTCGCGAAATAAATCTTATCCTATCCTATCTCTATATAAATATTATAAATGCGAAAGTTTGTAATAATGGATGTATGTTTGTTACTCTTTCACGCAAAAACTACTGAATGGATTTTGATGGAACTTTGCAGTAATAAATAGCTTACACATCAGAATAGCAAATAGGCTATAATTTATAAAGATAGAGTATAAATTATCCAAAATATAGCGAATTTTCATCACCACGCGTGTGAAAACGTGTGAAAACGCAGCTAGTAGAAAGCAATATTAACATTTAAAGAAATTCATCAAAAATGTTAAATTTTTTTCAACTCTGCACACTTCACTCCGTTTACAACTGCTGCTAAATTCATACCATTTCCATTAGCTACGCTAGTGCTATTTCAGTGAATCTGCGAACTACAGTAATTCTAAGGGCATTTTAATTCGAGTCCTGTGTAGCTCGTGACACAACAAATGTGTTTTGCCAATGGATGCATATTTGCGGTCTTTCGTCCTTTTGCAAATGTAATGCATTTAAATTATATAGGATTACTAGCTGTCCCGGCAGACGTCGTCCTGCCCGAAAAAATAGGGGTTGATCGTAGAGGGTTGAAAATTTAGGGTTGTATGTATTTTTGAAGTAAAATTTCTTTATCGGCGTTGGAAAAAAATTACCGTCACATTTTTCGGTTGCGCGTCACACTTTTTCCGTTACGCGCCATCTTTTTCTTGCCCCTACCACGGTCGATTCAATCGCTTTATTTATTTAACCAATTTAAAGAAGTTCACTTCTTACGAGTGTACACTAGTACACGCACACATTTTTTTAATGCTGTATCATAAAAAAATAAAAAATAAATTATCTAACAATCAAAAAACTTCAAGGTGTCGGTTGACTATAGCTAACTTCAGGGTGTCGGTTTTTCGTGACAGTGTGCGCGCGCATCGTAAAAGTATAACTTCAAAACTAAAATGTTGAGTATAGCTAACTTCAGGATGTCGGTTAACTATAGCTAACTTCATAGTGTAGGTTTTTCGTGTGACGGTGTGCGCACACATTGTAAAAATTTACTCTCATCATTTTTCCCTAACGCGCCTAAAGTATAACTTCAAAAAAAATTAGGGGTGGACTACCCTTAACATTTAGGGGGATGAAAAATAGATGTCCGATTCTCATACCTACCCAATATGCACACAAAATTTCATGAGAATCGGTCAAGCCGTTTCGGAGGAGTTTAACTACAAACACCGCGACACGAGAATTTTATGTATAAGATTATCTAAAATTTCCAAACAATATTGTATTAAATTCTTTTCATTCATAACCCTTTAATTAAATTAGTTTATCAATGACTTCAATCCGCTATCTGTTGTGCCAATTTACTAAATTTCTTATACTGTTACATTACGGGAGGTACGCCGCGGTCGGCTTTACATCGATAGAGTGTACGTTTAAATTTCGTTATTAAATATAGTTAAACTTCTTAAAATAGAGTATAAGTGAGAGTTCGGTGTATAAGAACGTTTAAGACTACTGTGTGAGTATTTGTGTGCAAATACATACTCGCTCTAAGATTAAATCAGCAAAAATTAAATTTATATTGCATTGAACTTTTTATGCATTGTGGGTAAAACTTTAAATAATTTCTCCACTTGTCTACAAGTTCATTGATCGTGTTGTGACATCTAGCGTTGAGTGTTCGTATCTGCGAAACAGGTTCCTTATTTATAATTGCGCAATGGCTAAATGTGCGGCGTGTGGAAAGTTTCTTCGTCGGGGGCCGCCACTTGTACCTTATGCCCCTGTATGTTCCACAAAGGTTGTATTGGTTTTTCCGATGGCGCCTCCTTATCGAAACACTGGGCTTGCCCTGAGTGCAAAAGAAAATTCGTAAAACTGATAATACTGATACACCAGTGAAAGGTGTTTGTGGGGATAACTCGCCACCAACTTCAAGTGTAGCGCCGCCCTCTGAAGTGCAGTTTCGCTCTTCGTCGTCATCTCCTATAAGAGGCGAGAGTGAATATGGAGTTTTGCGCCGTGAACTCGCCGAGTATATGAGCGAAACACGCAATTAAATGGCTGAGTTTCGTTCTTCTCTGGCTGGTATAGTGCAACGGCTTGACAGACTAGAGCAAAGATTTAGTACTTTTGAGCAGCGAGAAACGACTTCTGCGACAAAGCAAATAGCCGAACTGGAAAGTGTAGTAGCTCAGTGTAAGCTAGAGCTAAATGATCGGGACCAGGAAGCACTCCTAACAGATTTAGATATTGGTTGCCTTCCTGAGGAAAATGGCGAAAATATCGTGCATACCATTATGGTTCGGGGGTCAAAACTGGGTGTTAAATTAGAAAACCAGGATATTGTATATGCAGAACGTGTAGGCGCGAAACACTCTAGTATTGCGACTGGTAGCGCAGATGTAAAGGTGCGGCCGCGCAGGGTCGTCATCTGCGTGATGAGTTACTGAAGGCTGCTCGGGTACGCCGTAACTTTACGACTGCGGATATGGGACTCGGAGGTCTTCCACAACGACTATATTTGAACGAAAGGCAAAAGGAAAGCAAGCGGTTCGCTTGTGTGAACAAGCGAACCGCTTGCTTTTTCACCGTGTCCGGCAAGAGTGTCGTAAGCGCCACTGGCGATTTTCATGGACCAAGAGAGGGCGCATTTATACCCGCCATTAGGAAGGAATGCAGGCGCACTTAATTAGATCCTATTCCGATTTTTTACGTGTTTTTAATGTTGGTACTATTTGATAAGATTGTTCATTTTGTTATATGTTTATTAGGATAAGCTTTTTTCTTTTTTTATATCTGTATGTACATGTGATCATTACATTATTGTATTTAAGCATGTTTTGTACAAGTCACGTAGATAAATACTCTCAAGAGACGATAATTGCATATTTTTATATACAGGGTGGCGCAATAGAACGTGCATATTTAAAATATTGATTAAAAAATAAATACAAAAGGTACAAAAAAGGTACAAAATAGTTAAAATAAAACTGAGGTATTATTAAGAAATAACTGAAGTTTATTTTTTTTAAATAACATCGTCTAAATGATGACCCTCTCTACGACGACACTCCTCTAATCGCAAACGGAAGTTATTGAAAACTTTCTTCAGTAATGCTGGTGTAATTGCTGCCATTTCACCACGGATATTCTCCTTGAGCTGATCGATGTTTTTCGGATTATTGCTGTAGACTTTGTTCTTGAGGTATCCCCACAAAAAAAAGGCAGGAGGCGTCACGTCTGGACTACGTGGGGGCCATAGGATATCACCTCTTTTCGAAATCAGTCTGCCAGGGAACATCTGTTTCACAACCGCCATGGAGTCATTTGATGTGTGACAGGTAGCTCCGTCTTGTTGAAACCAAGTCCTAGAATTCACAATTCTTGAATTTTCAAGCTCTGGAGCCAAAAAACCTTCCAACATCGCAACATAGCGTTCGGTATTAACAGTGACGTTTTGCCCCCGCGCATTTTCAAAGAAAAACGGTCCAATTATTCCTCTACCAGAGATTGCTGCCCATACTGTCACTTTAGGACTGTGCAGTGGTTTCTGGTGCTTGAGTTTGGGATTCTCACTGTTCCAGTAACGACAATTTTGACGGTTTACGAACCCATTGATATGGAAATGGGCCTCATCTGAGAAAAGGATATTGTCAAAATTGGAAAATCGATTAAGCATTTCATTAGCAAATGCGAGCCTTGCTCCGAAGTCAGACTCTTTCAATTCTTGTGTTAACTGCAGCTTGTAAGGATGCAGTTTAACATCCAAGTTTAAAATTCGTTGCAAACGTCGTCGCGATAAGTGTAAGACAGACGATCTCTTGCGAGTAGACATTTGTGGATCTCCTTGTACAGACTGCATAACTCTCTCAATATTGTCGTCGGTCCTAGATGTTCTTGGACGACCTTTTGCTTGTGGTTTAAACGTTGAACCAGTCTCTTCAAAACGCTGTACCCATATTTTAATTAAATTAGCACTCGGAGCTTCACTAATTTGCCGTAATCCATATTCAGAACAATATAAACGCCTAGTAACGATGTATGAACAAAATGCGCGACGCTTCCCGTCGAAGTGACTCATAGTGACTAAAACTCCATAAGCCCGCCTACCCAACGATGCAGGCTCCCCCCGCCCGCGCACTTTCTACCCCGCGAAAAAAGATGATGCAATATGCACGTTCTATTGCGCCACCCTGTATATAGGTACTTATTGTTACGTAGCAAACTAATTACATATATGTCTGATTAATAGCTACTGTTTTATAACTAAGTTAGGATTTTATATAGAAGAGTATCAATATTGTCTTAAAAATAGTATATATTTAATTAATAAACAGTTAACAGTTGGTTTGTTAAACGCTGGTTCTTTGGACACCAATCATGACAATTTTATAGTATCGGTTACGCGTCATGAAATTGATGTACTCGCTATAAATGAGACCTGGCTAAGAGATGAAGAGGAAGATCGTGCCCCTACTCTTCCAGGTTACAAACTGCGACACATCCCCCGACCACGGGAAGTACGCTCACGTGGAGGAGGTGTTGGTTTTTACGTCAAACAGGATATTAACGTGCGCACTTGGCCTCACCCCGTGAACCCAAATCTGTTGAACAAATGTGGATAACCGTGACTCTTAATGGAAAGAAGCTGTTGATCGGCACAGCATATCGTCCTCCGTGGTTGGACGTTGATTTATTTCTCGATTGTATTACGGATTCAATCAATTATAATTCTAATTTTGATCATATAATTTTATTAGGGGATTTTAATATTAATGTACTTAATAATAAAGAGGTAAAAACAGAAAAATTATCAACTTTTTTAACGTGTAATAATCTTATGCAAATAATTTCCTCTTGTACTCATTTTACACCGACATCTCAAACCCTGATTGATGTCGTCTGTACAGATTTAAATGCTAAAGCCATAAGTCTAGAGCCAGTAGGATCTCTCTACGGTCATTACCTCATAGTTTGTAAGTTTAATATAAACAAAGAAAAGCCTCCTTCTCGTATTGTTTCATATCGCCCCTTAAAAAATATAACTCGGGAAAACTTTGACAGTGATTACCTTATAGAGACACTTGGTGACATGAACGAGATGGCTAATGTTTTCAACCATAGTGTCTTAGCACTATTTAACTTTCATGCGCCAGTAAAGTCTACTGTAGTTAAAGCTCGTTCGTTTCCATGGCTCACAGACACCATTAAAATTATGATAAGGCTGCGTGATAAGGCCGCAGCAGAGTATCATCGAACTCAAGTGCCAAGTAAAAACGAATACTACAAAAGTTTAAAACCATTGGTCAATCGTGCACTTTTCTTTGAAAAATCAGCTTATTTTAAACATAACATCTTAAATAAAATTCGTCATCCAAAAACTTTGTGGAAAAATCTTAGAAATACGCTTTTACCCAAAAATAACATGGAGTTGCCGCCTCATTTCAACAATCCCAATAGTATTAATAATAGTTTTTTTAAATATACCGGGTACATCTACTGTTAGTATGTCTTTGTTAACTCACTACAAGTAGCACAAATTTGGCGACTCAACTTTTCATACTAAACAGGTTAACCCAGAAGCAGTGAACAAAATTATTAATAGCTTAAAATCTAATGCGGTTGGCTGTGATCTCATAAATCCGCATATGTTGTTAATGACTTTGCCTCACAGCCTCAATGCAATTACTGCTATTATAAATTTGTCTATCAGAACTTCAACCTTCCCTGACTCTTGGAAAACCGCTATAGTTCGTCCGTTACCAAAAATCTCTAATCCATCAGATTTAAAAGACCTTAGGCTTATTAGCATATTACCATGCCTGTCGAAAATTTTAGAGAAAGTTGTAAGTGCCCAGGTGACAAAATATCTTGAAGAAAATAGCATACTTCCGGATCTACAGTCGGGATTTAGGAAGGGTCGTAGCACTGCAACCGCCTTATTAGATGTTACGGACAATATACTCTGTGCCCAAGACAAAGGATTCTGTACAATCCTGGTACTACTTGATTTTTCTCGGGCATTTGACTCTATCGACATTAATCTACTCATTTCCAAACTAGACTACTATGGGTTTGACAGAAATGCAGTTCAATGGTTCCATAGCTATCTTAGTGGACGTTCGCAATATGTAAAATTAAATAGTAACAATGGTTTAAGTCATTCGTCTGAGAAATCCCCATTGAATAGAGGTGTGCCTCAAGGATCTATATTAGGCCCAATTCTTTTTATTTTCAGCTGATATTCAAGACCATATAAAACATTGCAAATGCCACTTTTATGCTCATGATACGCAGATATATATATATCTTGCAAGCCATCTGAAATTGACATTGCAATATCTAAACTGAATGAGAATCTTAGTCGGATAGCCACTTGGTCTAAAAATAATTCCTTATTACTAAACCCAACTAAAACTAAATATATATTATTTGGCACAAAATTTCAACTGTCAGCTCTTATGCCAACACTAAAAATCGCACTAATGGATAAGCCAATAGACCGAGTATATAGTGCACGAAATTTGGTCTTAGAAATAGATAGTGAGCTGAGATATGAAAAGGCTAATTCAGTAAAGAACTGCTTTTACAAACTCAAAGTTTTGTACAAAATGAGGCCTTACTTATCTGACCTGCGTGTTCAATTACTGGAATCCCTGGTTGTAGCTCGATTAAATTACCGGTGACGTTGTTCTTGGCCCTCGCTTGTTAGCTAAAACTCAGCGGCTCGTTCAGCGAGTTCAGAATGCTTGTGCTCGATTCTGCTTCGATATTCCATTAAGAGGTCATGTAACACCATACTTGAATAAGCATTCAATCACGAAAATGCTGCACCGTCGCAAGCTACACCTGGCGTGTCTTCTCTTCGGGGTCATTAGTACAAAACGCCACGTTACTTGTATGAGAAGCTCTCCTGGGTATCAAGTCGTAGAATGGTCAATTCTAGGACGTGTGCGGTACAACTTACTTCTGAGCGCCATTATACTGCCGGCTTCCGCGGGAGTTTTCGTTACGCAGCATCAAGGTGCTGGAATAATATTCCACCACCCATTCGAAATTTGCAACATCTAAATGGGTTCAGAGCTACATTAAAGATATTTTTAAAAGAGCACCAACTTTCACAGATCGACCTAAAACATGATACAAGTGGTATTTAATTTAGTTTAATTGTATTTTAATTTTGTTTGTTATTTTATTTTTTAAGAACGTATATATAACACTATTATATTTATTCCCGATAATGAGTTCCCCTATTTCTAACTAAAGTGTATGAACTATGTATGTATGTATATAATATATAGTTTAGTATTCTAGTTGTATGCATTGCAATGATGTAATGTCTACCGTGACGATACCTTAAGGGCACAGCGGAAGATCAGCGCTGGTTTTAACCGACCGGCATTATGCTGAGTCTGATGCCCCTTTTGGGACAAAATTATATTATTCTCGTTTTAATTTTGAAGTAATTATACTGTGTTATAATTTGTCCTAAATAAAATTATTTTCTTTCTTTCTTTCATTGTTGGAGGAATGGCGAGGTGTTCTAAAAATGCATGTAGAGTGTGAAGAGTTAGTGTATCAAATATATTAGAACCGTAAGGTTCTCTGATTATAAAGTATTGCGATCAGATGCTGTTATTTTATTACCATAAACCCTTCTGAATTGTTGCAAGTATGCCCGACACGCACCGAATTCATTTTCAAACGACGATTTCAAATCATCATAATTGCATACAAATGACGTAAACCTGGAAAGGATATGAGTAAACGTAGATAAGAGTAAAAAACATTAATCTTAAAAAGAATAAACAATACAGAGTAAAAAGATTACCATAATCCTAAAGTAAGCTTTAATTGTAATTTTGCTTATCGAATTAATTTAATCTTGGTTTTACTTGTCTTTCCCCAATTACCAGTAAGTACAATATGTCGTTTTAGAGTTACGTTAAAAACAGGGTTAAAGTTTTAAAAAAAAGGTTATTAAAAACCCAAAAATCAAGAATAAAAAATTCGGAAAGCGTGTGAAGTCCACGAGATACGAAAGGTTACGTAGATATGTCACACTTCCACTATTTTGTTTGTTTGTTTCCTGAAACTGGCGAATAGACGGCCTGATAGTATACCTGTTAACCGATTTGATTGATTGGGGTCAAATAGTCGTTTTGAACATTAATTTATTTATTATTATTAATTATTTATTAAAATAGAATAATTTTCCATCTATACTAATAATATTACAAAGAGGAAATGTGTATTATAGTATGTTTATAACGAATAAAATCAAAAACCACTGGACCGATTTCAAAAATTTTTGAAGTGATAACTTCTTATGGGAGGGTAAACCGCTTCGTTACGTGACGCGTTACGGCCCCAGTCTGTCTGGCTTCCCTTTCTCTCACGCAAGTTATCACTTCTGTCGGGCGTCCCGAGACGCACACGTTATTTTTCCGACATTAGAATGCTACATTATCCCAAATTAATACCAGACCACTCAGAAAGTCTTGCGAATAAAAGTTTTTATGTATGAGAGACTGGCCAGTTACAATTTAGTTTGAAAATATGATTATTTATAACTAAAAATAGGTAGGTACGATAAGTTATTTTGAATAATCGGAACAATTCGCGATTTATTGAAATATCACTGGATTTTCTATTATTTCCAATTTTAATTCCATTAGATCGTTTATCAAAATGTTCTACTTGCGAATTATATACTTTTTGATTAAAAATCAATTACCCGGAGAACACAATTGCTCGATTTCAATATATTTTACTACTTTCCGTTTGAAAAAAATATATAAGAACAAGGTTACACATGTAATGTTTTAAAATACTCGAAAATTTGCGAATTCGGAAAAAATCGTATTCGAAATTTTTCGATTTTTTTCCAATTATTCGGGAACTTTCGAATATTTAAGTAGTACACAATTAAAGAGGAAAATAAAAACACATATTTCTTTATAATTACAATTTATTATTTACAAAATACTTTATTGATAATAGAGAATTTACAAAACTAACATAATTCATTTCATACCGCGAAATAACAACAAAACAATGCCACGTTGACAATATATGCTCATTTCCAGAGCAACGAGCATGAAAGTCGCGAGGGAATTGGGCAGCGCGAGTATTCGTTGCTATATCAACGACGGTGGCATCCATTTTACAAGCTTTTATTTAACTTACAATGGATGTATGAATGTAAGTTCGGGTGGAATCTTGCAAGTTAAATTTGACCAACTTCCCGGTTTCCGATTGAGCTGAAATTTTGCACGCATATGTATATCGCATGACAATGCAGTAAAATGGTACCATGGAGCTGATCTGATGATGGAGTCGGAAGGTGGCCATAGGAACTCCTGTACTAAACAAGATAGCCCCGTCGTGTTTGGGCTCGTTTTACTTGTCTTGGCTAGCACTCTGCTGCTACATGATAACCTGGATCTCAAAAGCTTGTATTTAAAAACCTTTTTTTGATTTTCTACAACAATTGCCCCACAACAGCAGGCAAAGGAACTACATCCATACATCTTTGTTGAATCCTACTATTATAAACGCAAAAGTTTGTAAGAATGTATGAATGTATGTATGTTTGTTACACTTTCACGGAAAAACTACTGAATGGATTTTGATGAAATTTTATATATAAATAACACAAAGGCTATCTTATACTAATATATAAAGCTGAAGACTTTGTTTGTTTGAACGCGCTAATCTCAGGAACTACTGGTCAGTTTTGAATTTTTTTTGCTTCAAACTTTAAAAAATCACTAGCTCAAGTGAATCTTGGTATTGTTACATGCGAAATTTTATATATATATATTTATTTATATATTATATATATATTATTATTTAATTTTATATATATACTAGCCGTACCCGGCAGACGTTGTCCTGCCTTTAAAAATCTAGAACCCGATTCCAGCGTCATCTACCGGGACCAAATGTTAATCTAAACTATTCTCAAATCCACTTGATAAACAAAAAATTTCATCAAAATCGGAGGAGTATCGCGGCGTCACCTACTGGGTCCAATCGTTTATTTAAACCATTCCGGGACCAACTTCAACACATACAACAACAAGGAGAACACCTTAATTCTGGTACCCGATTGCAGCGCCATCTACCTGGTTCAAATTTAAATCTAAATCATCCCAGTAGCAAAATTATAAAAATACTAATATCGCTATTAAAACATAGGGGTTCATCGTAGAGGGTTGAAAATTTAGGGTTGTATGTATTTTTTAATGCTGTAACATAATAAAAATATTTAGGGGTGGACTACCCTTAAGATTTAGGGGTATGAAAAATAGATGTTGTCCGATTCTCAGACCTACCCAATATGCACACAAAATTTCATGAGAATCGGTCAAGCCGTTTCGGAGGAGTGTGGGAACGAACATTGTGACACGAGAATTTTATATACAAGGATATATATATATATATATATATATACACATACATACATATATATATACATATAATATCTGCTCCTATTTTCTGATAATTATAACAATATTGTGTACACGCCTCCCTGCGACACGATTAAACCCATAAAGTTTCTGTGCAACACTATATTATAACTACGTATGTATATTTCAGACACAAATGTTTTTTGCTAATGAATTAATATAAATAAATAAATAAAACACTTCAAATGTGTTTTCTAATGTATATGAATTTAAGCATATTGGATATATTTTTATATATATATATATATATATATATATATATACAAATAAAATAACATGGATAAATTCACTATATTTATGATTCAACGACCTTGAGTACAGATAAAATAGAACATTGCCAAAAGGCAAACAAAGTTAGTTCTAGTTCTAGACGTTATGGTCAGATACTGACGCGCTGCGCACGCGCAGTTGTATTCGATATATATTATTCGATTGTTATTCGACGACGATGAACAAACAATTGTAACAGCAAAGATATAGATATATTCGAACCAAACTTCAATAAATATTGTAAAATCTTTAAATATATCCTCGTCTCTTAGTATATTTATAAAACAGATAATAGTAGTCATAATCCATTTAAGATAAACTTGTCAACAAACACTCATAATATTTAGTTATAAGTAACTTATTTTCAGTCTATTTATAGTAATTTATGTGTGCACTTATTTGTGGATTGCAATCCAGATTTTTGTTTATATTTTAGTTTAGTAAGGTTTTGTAATGATTGTAATTTGTTTTGTGCATCAAAAAATTTTAAAAAAAAAACGATAATCGAACATGCGCTTGCAAAATTATCGGCTCATTCGATTTTTTTAACCTTCTATAGAGGTCAAATTTAATATTATTTTTGTCCACAAGCAGCCAGCTGCCATCAAAACTGCCGCACCGAAACCAAGAGAATTTTATCGTCTCTTTTACTCTAACACAAATTCTATGCAGTTAGAGGGAGAAAGCATGAGTTCAATGTTCGTTTCAATTATCTGTATTTGACCACAAATTTGTGGTGCTTCCCAATTAGCAGCGTGTGGACAGTTCGGGCAACGAATCTGTGATAATCAACATAATATTTCTAGCATGGGTCTACTATGAAAAAAAAAAAATACTTTAAAGACCTGAAGTTTTCACAAAATAAAAAGATTTTTCAGCAGGTCGTAGCCCCGTGTACGTCTTCTATATGTCGTCTGAAGAATTGCCTAGACGAGGATTCGAACCCACACGCGCCGCATACCAGTACATCGGCCGCCTCGACCTCTTCTGTGTCCAGCGGTATTGCTTCTGCGAAGAGAAATCGAATTGTACAAAAACATGCGCGAGTGCGCGGCGACAGCGGCCGAATGCGGCCGAATAAGGGCCGGTCGCTATTTTTATTTCATTTCGGAAAATAACTCTTTAACAAAAGTTGTTAGATATTTTGGTGGGCAACGTAGTGCTCACTTTATCTATGACCTTGATCCATATTTGAAGGTGAAAAATAAACTTGTCTACTGAAAAAAGATACAAATGACCACCAAATGACCTTGAAAATTTCGATGTAGGTCAAATCCAAGGTGACCACAAGGAGGCCCCCAAAATATCTAACAGCTTTCGTTAAATAATATTTTTACAAAACGACCCATCTGAAATAGATATAATTCCTTTATAAGTAACTACGATATGACCGCAATTTCGTCCACACTCGTCTTGATATTCCCGCGGGATTCCCGGCAGACAAAGTACCTAAACTACTCGTTTTAGCGAGGACTGTGTCGGAATGAGCTAATCTTAACACCCGAACAACTACAAAGCGCTCCCTCGGGAATATTCCCGCGGGATTCCCGGGATAGAAAATATCACACATTTAATTACATAAAATTTGCTATCGAACAGTGAAAATATCATTTTGAAATTCGATTTTTTTTCGACCGTTTCCTTCACCGTTGTATACGTAAAGCAAAAACTAGAAATTTCGCACACTTATAGTTTATATAGAGAAGAAACTACGAATGCTGTTTTATTTTTAAATTATGCATAAAAAATACATTAAATCGATAAAAAAAAAACATTACACACACCACCATATATTTGACAAACACACGCATGACAAACAAACTCTTTTGTTTATTGTTGTTGCCTTGGCGAAATCTGTGATTATAGAAGTATATTGACAACTAATTATTATGGTCGAATTTCGACCACAGGTGACCACTAGTATATGATAATTGTAACAATATGCACATTAGATCAGAAAACTACATACATAAAGTGTTGGTTGCATGTGAGAGTAGAGTACAGTACACCCTTGCAAACCCCCTTAGGGGGTTGAATTTCCAAAAACGCCGACACACGTGTCATTTACCACCAACCAGAAGTAGATACGTGAAATTTCGTGTTTCTCACTTTAAAAACGACGGATTTTCAAACAAAACTTTCACCCTCTCAAGGGTTGAATTTTCTAAAATCCTTTGACAACTAGCCTCAGTAGTTTGGGTTGTGCGTTGATGAGTCAGTCAAGTCAATGGGGTCAAGTATTTATATATGTAAAAATTAAAAAAAATATATCACTCACGATTCACTGTATGCTCGTACGATTCATGGTTGTCTTGTACGTGTTTTAATAACTGAAAAAAAAAAACAAAATTCAAATACATAGATGATAATTTTTTTAACACCGAAAAAACAGGTGCTTTGATTTAGTAGTAGTGGTATTAGAGTAAGTGGTGGTAGTGTTAGTGATATAAGATAGTGTGGTGGTGGTGCTATTAGTGATATTGGTGGTGGTGGTATTAGTGATAGTGGTTGTGGGATTATGGATAGCGGTGGTAATATTAGAGATAGTGATGATAATAGATATAAGCGATAGTGGTTGTAGTATTAGAGATAGTGATGGCGATATAAGATATAGTGGTAGTGGTATTTATTTATTTATTTATATATAGATAGATAGATAGATAACACTTTATTGTACACCATTACAGAAAACTTACGGACTACTAGTAATAATTTAATTGTGTACAAAGGGCGGTCTTATCGCTAAAAAGCGATCTCTTCCAGACAACCCGTGGCAAGAATATTGTGATTGGGAGTGGCGATGGTGGTATACATAATTATTGTACGATTACATACATTTTAATAATAAATATATAACTATACTATATATACAAATATACACATAAGTTATATACATATACAAGATATTGTGATAATATGCAACTATTTAAACATAATAAACATATAAATATATGCAATATAATATCTATTAATTATAAAAAAATTACATATCATAATATTGCAGATAGAATTTTCTGACCAAGTTCTTAAATGTTGTTAGGGATTTTGCTTGTCTGACAGCAACAGGCAATGAATTCCAGAGTTGGATAGCCTTAACCGTGAAAGAATTATTGAAGAATGTTGTCTTATGGATAGGAGTAATAAGTCTATGTTGACTGGAAGGGCGTAAATTGTGAGAGCAAGAAATAAATTCGAAGCGTTCTTTAAGGTACTGTGGAGTAGTAGGGATGAATAAAATACTGTAAAGCAATGAAAGAATGTGAGTATTCCGGCGAAAACGAATTGGCAACCACTTCAGTGTTTTTCGAAATTCAGAAACGTGGTCATACTTGCGTAACCCAAATATGAACCTTATGGAAAAGTTTTGGAGGCGCTCAAGTTTATATATTAATTCATTAACAAAAAAACATTTGTTTCTGAAATATACATACATAGTCATAATTACAATTACAAAAATTTCTAATTAACAATAAACATTCTTAATTATTATTCATGTATTATGTGTTAGAGATAGTGATGACGATATAAGATATAGTGGTAGTGGTATTAGTGATAGTGGTTGCGGGATTATAGATAGCGGTGGTAATATTAGAGATAGTGATGGTTATATAAGACATAGTGGTGGTGTTATTGGAGATAGATAGATAGATAACACTTTATTGCTCACCAAATACACAATTTCAAAATATACAATTACAATATTGTCATGGTAGAAACAAAAGGCGGCCTTATCGCTGAAAGCAATCTCTTCCAGGCAACCTAACTTAAGGAATAATTTAGTCTAATCTGGCGATGTAGGTGGTGCAGATCATTAAATATCAAATAAACATACTTAAACTAAATAATTTATAAATAAATAAAAAATACACATACTTAAACTACTTTATAAATCAAATACACACATACATACATATATATTTAAATAGTCTATAATATAAGAATTAGGCATAATTATTTAAGGAAAAGTAGTGTGAGTGATAATTGTAGTATTAAGAATAATGGTTGTATTGCTTGTGATATTGGTAAAGAAGATAATGATCTACCTGTAGATGCGTGTTCCCCCTGAAAGGGCAACGGGCGCACTGCAACGTGACCAACTGCGCCCGGCCCGAGCCGACGCGTTGCTTGTTGCCGTTGCTGTGTTCGGCCGCCTGTTCAAAAAAAAAAAAGAACAAAATTGGCCAAGTGCTTGTCAAACCACAGGTAAGCTTTTTTTTTTAGGGCAACAAACAATTACACCACTAAGAAAATAAAATAAAATACAAACTATAGGTAAATATTACTCGTGGCGCAACCAGCGATGCTGCCCACAACTATAATAATAATAAAAAAATAAAAAAATAAAAAAAATAAAACCGCCTGTCTGTCTGTCAGTCAGTTACTACCCAGAGAATTACGAATTGTTTGAAAGATTTGATTTGATTTGATATACAGTTGTCAGTAGATGTAAAATTCACTACAGTACTTAACTGAAACTTTCCATAGAGGTCAAAAAACGTCCATTATCCAACTACGGAAACAAAAATCCCCTTGTGTGTGTACGGAAATAAACTCATTTCTTCCCTTTTCCATTCTTGTAACACCACATGCCATCCATCTCAACACACTCGTCTCAGCTGAATAGAAACGTTTTTGGTCCACTACTGTAGTGACTAATAAAATTGTATGACTAAGTGGTTAGTATTAATAAGTAGTAGTTAGTAAGTAGTAGAAAGTATTCAAATCAAATCAAATGTATTTATTTCTAACATGGTTATTAAGTTGGTATTCATGTAATAAAACTACGTTTTAACGGTTTTAAGCGCGGTAATTTATTTGAAACAAACCAAACAAACCAACTTGACTGTTAATTTCTTTTATTTTTTCAACGAAACGAAACGCAACGAAACAAACCAACTTGACTGTTAATTTCTTTTATTTTTTCCTTCCACTCATTTTAATATTATATAAAAAAAAATTTAGAACTAGGCATGTTTGCTGAAGAGTTTCTTGCGCCGCTTCTTCTCTTCAAGCCACAACATGTTGTGAAGCGGTGGTAAATTAGATTAGGCTCCCATAGAGTAAATAATATCCATAAACAAAATTTAAAACTAAATAATTAAAATGAACAAGTTGGCGGTAGGCTGAATAAAAACTTTGACAATACACGTTTGACAAATGTCATCTTTGTCTTCCGTGACCACGGCCACTGAAAAGCGGCCGAAACGTCGGATAAACCTAAATCAGATAAATTACCGCGCTTAAAACCGTTAAAACGTAGTTTTATTATGTGTACAAGTCGCGAAAACTTAAGAAAATATTATGGTATTCGTGTTGCTGCAGTGTGAACCTGTTTTGATTACATAGCAGTATACAAATACATACAACAAATATTAAACTAGATTATCTAAAAACTAGAGAGTTGCTCTGAAAGAGTGTCGTGGTGAAGGCAAGGAAAGGAATGCTCCGGTGGTTCGGGCATGTGGAAAGAATGTATGATGAAAGAATGACTAAACAGATATACAATGCAAAAGTGGATGGATGCAGAAGTCGCGGAAGGCCACGACACACCTTCCATGATCAAATTGATCATGTACTAGCAGAAGGTGATGTCAGGAGCGTTAAGAACAGACGAGCGTGCATGACAAGAGCTATGAATGTCAAAGAAGCAAGTGAGGTGTGTAAAAATAAGCCTGAATGGCGCTCTGTTGTCCGTGCCTACCCCGCAAGGGACCTGGTGTGAAGTTATGTATGTATGTATGTATCTTAAAACACATGAAAACATACTGACAAATATAAAAAAAAAACTTAATTATTACTGTTCAATAAAGTCACAGCAATTATAATTAAAGAATTTGTCCACCGATAGACTAGTAAACAAGTGCCTTTTGGACCAACTTTTTTCAGCAGTCTCCGAAAATTATAAATGAGGTGTCATTCGATTCGGAATGGCATCCAGATGATTTTTGAAAAAAATTAAGTTTCGCTTGCAAAAATTGTAAAAGTTATTAACAATTAACTAAAAAAAAGAAGGGGGGTTTAGTTTTTTGCAAATATCTCAAAAAGTAATAAAGATTTTTCAAATTTGAAAACAGATTCGAAAAGAGGAGGAAATTTCCTAAAAAAAGTCTTGTTTAGTTTAATAATTATCACACTTGCAATGTTCATGTTCAAGCAAAAAAAATTTATTAATTAACTATTGAATAACTAAATGAAAAATTGTTATAAAAAAATTATTCAAGCAGATTATTGTTCATTCATCTATTCAGTTAGTGCCTGAATTTTTTCAATTTTTTTATTTTCATATTTAGTATGTTTAAATAATATTTATTCATTAAAGGGCCGATCTGGGTGTGACTTGCGTAAGCCAGAGTACCCGTTTTCGGCCGTATTTTCATCCCTCTGGGAAAATTATAAATATTGATCTTACAGTTTCGGGAGTCAAGACTTTTTTTAGGAAATTTCCTCCTCTTTTCGAATCTGTTTTCAAATTTGAAAAATCTTTATTACTTCTTGAGATATTTGCAAAAAACTAAACCCCCTTCTTTTTTTACTTAATTGTTAATAACTTTACAATTTTTGCAAGCGGAACTTAATTTTTTTCAAAAATCATCTAGATGCCATTCCGAATCGAATGACACCTCATTTATAATTTTCGGAGACTGCTGAAAAAAGTTGGTCCAGAAGGCACTTGTTTACTAGTTTAAGAGTAAAATATTATATTTAGGAACCATACTTTTCACTTAATATTTATTAAATTCGGTAGTTGAAATTTTTTGAGAAACAGGTTTATTTTGATCCTTGTGGTCTATTTTAACCAAAATATTAATATTTCAGCAAAAAAACAACATTAACATATCTAATTTAGCAATTTTATAAATATTTTGACATTTCGTCACAAAAACGCGTCAAGCTGTCATGGCGTCTCGCATGACGTCACAGTGTGCAAAACAAACATCTGTTTCGTTGAAGATAACAATCTGAGAAGTCATTGATAACTTGTTGTGTTTTGCACACTGACGTCACGCGCTCTGATCGGCGTTCATTGTCACGTGGCTAATGGCTGCAATATAACAATTTTATTTCTCAAAAATATCAATTAATATTTAATATTTTAGTTAAAACAATTTATTTTTGTCATATTTAGATTGTATTCTACGATATATATTAAAATCAGCCTATATTTTTCATACTGTCATGTACCGTATTATCATTTCTTTTAAAGAATTTGTAATTTTACTGTAAATTTTAATGCACATAGTATTAGTAAGTAATACTTAGTATTAGTGAGTAGTAGTTAGTATTGGTAAGTAGTAGTTAGTATTAGTAGCTATTAGTTAGTATTAGTAGGTAGTAGTTAGTAGTAGTAAGTTCGTATTCTTCTACGGTATATCTCACCTTGTGAGCCGACATCTCCTTGACGGCATTACATTTGAACCCACACCACTTGCAGGAGTAGAGATAGAGTTTGAAGTTGGGGGAGGCCAATAGCTCGTGGGGCGAGGGAAGGTCTCCCTTCCGTTTCCGGCCCGCGCGGTTTGGATGGCATTTCGACACTAACGCCCTATAATAATAATAAAAAAATTGATCTTTTTTATTTTGTGTATTGAATCAATTCAGCAGACAGGCAGACAACCCACCTGATGGAAAGCGGTTACCATCACCTATGGACATTTGTAACAGGTACTACCAATGTGCTGCCTTCTAAAGGGAGACTAGAACCTGGCCACCGATATGATATTAAAATAAAAATGGTCTACTTAAAAAAAAAGATTCTAATAGTTATATTTTTAAATACTTTATATTTTCTATAACACGTTTATATTTTAGGTAAATTCATTTCTTTTTTTAAAAGTAATTTATAAATTAATTTAATTTGATCTTTTTTTAGAACAAATCAAGTTAGTAACACATTAAGACATTACTAAGTGACCTGTCATCAAGCTGTCAGAAGTGACGCAAAGGCATGAAATATGGTGCTTTGGAATAAAATTGATATGTAATGCCAAAAATAGACAATTTAATTCAATTTTGATACAAGCGAGGTATTGACAGCTTTCAAAAATTTAATATCACACCTATTTCTCATTAGATTAGGGGTAGGCAGAGACAAACTGACAAACACTTTTCCAACTCTTGCCACTACATCCTCTTTCAGCCCACAATGTTACTTCTTCTATTACTTCTCTTTCACTTATAAACTTCTTTACTACAATTTATTTGTTTCTTTTTAATGTCGCTTACAACATTATAGCCTTTCAGCCATCGGTGTACTTACTTGGCTTTCTGCAGCGCTTTCGCCTTCTCCAATATTTCTGAATATGACATTGCTTTTTTCTGGAAACCAAATTAGAATCAATCAATGAACACAACAATATTAGTAAAATGTGTCAGCTCTGACACACGTCCAGAGTTAACTCCTTGAACATTAAAAAATCTATGATGATGATACGCAGTCATACATTGTTAGGGTCTGTAAAAAGATGAGTGTATGGTTCAACATATAGCGTTTTGCTGCGGCTGCAGCTTACTTCAGGCTAGCGAATATAACGACAGATCGGTTATAACAACCGAATGGCAAGGTCCCGACCGAATCTCTATATAACCTAATAAGTACACATACCGCCTATAACGACATCGGATACAGAGATATATCGCTTAAAACGACGAAACTTTATCGACATTCATCGGCTATAACGATCAACCGTTTACCTATTACAGCAAACTAAAACATTACGAACAATTTTCACCTTTATACTAATAATATGAAGGAATATTTTGCTATAGGCTTATTATTAAGCCTAAGAAGAAGTATTATTACTTACTCAGTGCGATAGTGGACCGCGTGAATTACATGTTGATTTTAAAACTGTACCTATATAACCTATCCCCATACTACAAACAGAGATATGACTATGTACTTGTGTATATTGCTTATAACAACTATCGGTCATAACGTCCGAAGTATACGGTCTCTTCAATGTCGTTATATCCCGTTTCGACTGTATAACTAATGCGAATATATTGTGATCGAGTTGCTATTAGTCCGTAACATACTACCACTAAGTTGAACCAGCTACCATAATCCAAGCTAAACTAGTACGAAAATAAATCCCTGTAAGCCATGAGGTGCATTTCCTTCACTGTACTATAAGACAACACCAGCACTCCACCACCACAAGCAAGAGCAAGTGTACTAGGTAAATATAATATAATATATATATACATATAACTAGCTGACTCGGCGAACTTCGTACCGCCTTATTCAAATAAATTAATAAACAAACAAATTGAGAAAACATGGGAAATATATATATATAGATATATATAGATAAATAGCCATAAACCATCTAGGAAAAATTTCGCATCGAATGGTGGTAGTTTCATGTCGATACGATCAGTGGTTTAAGCGTGATTGAGCCTCAAACGAACACCATTTTCATTATATATATATATAGATAGATATATACTAGCTGACTCGGCGAACTTCGTACCGCCTTATTCAAATAAATTAATAAACAAACAAATCGAGAAAACATGGCAAAGGGCTCATAGAATTTGAAAAATATATATAGCCTATAACCATCTACGATTAATTCCACGTCGAATGGTTGTGGTTTCATGCTGATCGGTCCAGTAGTTTTCGAGTTTACCTCGGACAAAGAAAACAAACTTTGCTTATATATATATAGATAGATAGATAGCCATAAACCATCTAGGAAAAATTTCGCATCGAATGGTGGTAGTTTCATGTCGATACGATCAGTGGTTTAAGCGTGATTGAGCCTCAAACGAACACCATTTTCATTATATATATATAGATAGAAGATAAAATTGTAGAGGTCAAATTTCTGTACAATGAAAAAAATTGCTAAAAACCGAGTTAGGGGGTTGCAAGAAGTGAAATAGAACTGATTTACATTTTGTTCAATTTTTTTGTTTCTCTGTTTGTCTGTCTGTTTGTACCGGCTAATCTCCGAAACGACTGGACCGATTTACATGAAATTCGGTATGGTGGTAGCTTATATCCCTGGTATATATAGGATACTTTTGATCACAAAAATTTAAAGAGTTCCCGTGGGATAGTTAAAAATCCGCATCACGCGGACGATGTCGCGGGCAGAAGCTAAAAATATAAAAAACTCCGCCCTAAAATTAAGACTGAATACCAACACCTAGACTAGGCCAAGCCTGTATGCTTAGGTGTTAGTTGATTCTAGTGACTTAATAACTAAATGTGTGTAACAAATTAAATGTTCAACACAAATAAAAATTACAACAAAAATTTGGAGATAGTTCCAAAATTGTCATTGCAACAGCGACTTGTTAAACATTCATATAACTTTAATTGTCTACAGAACGAGAAGTCCATATTTTTTTTTTTATAATGAATAGGTTCGCGTTTGACTGACATTGCGCCTGATGTCAGGCGGAAATGCAGTTTTTCATTAAAACTAATAACTGAACAAAAACAACTTTGTACTCATTACTATATACTACTTATATTATTTATATACTTAAAAAAATATAGTAAATGAGATAAAAATGACATGACATTTGAATAACATGCATCGGTTACAAGACCTTATTTAAAAACAAGGTTTTTTTTTTTTTTTTTTTTTTCAGTTGTCCAGCAGACAGGCAGACGGCCCACTCGATGGAAAGCGGTTACCATCACCTATGAACATTTGCAACATCAAAGGTGTTGCAGATGCGCTGCTGCTTGCTCTTAAGGGAGAGGCTGGAACCTGGTCTCTAATGCCGGAACACAACTCGAGGTTGTTATGGCGGCATACTTTAGACCAGGTGTGGTAGCCATCCAGTCTGGCGAATGCCCTACCACCTGGCTGTGGTTTGTTTTGTCACCTGTTACGACAGGCCGCAGGAAATTGTATTCTTTCTCCGTTCATGCACGGATTATCTTACATTGATGGATATTACTTTTAGATCTTACTAGGGTATACCCGCGGCTTCGAAACCCGCATCGAAATCGGTCCAGTAGTTTTTGCGTGAATTCCGAACACAGAAAAACAGATAAGAAATCCAAAAAAATCGTTTTCTCCATCGTTTCTATAGTCTATTCCAGTTGGTACATACATAACTTCACGCCAGGTCCCTTGCGGGGTAGGCACGAACAACAGAGCGCCATTTAGGCTTATTCTTACACACCTCACTTGCTTCTTTGACATTCATAGTTCTTGTCATGCACGCTCGTCTGTTCTTAAGGCTCCTGACATCACCTTCTGCTAGTACATGATCAATTTGATCATGGAAGGTGTGTCGTGGCCTTCCGCGACTTCTGCATCCATCCACTTTTGCATTGTATATCTGTTTAGTCATTCTTTCATCATACATTCTTTCCACATGCCCGAACCACCGGAGCATTCCTTTCCTTACCTTCACCCCGACACTCTCTTTCAGACCAACTCTCTTTCTTACTTCGGTATTACGAACGCGGTCCGCGAGCGTCACTCCACAGATTTTGCGCAGTGCTCGCATCTCGACCGCGTTTACTCTACTTTCGTGCTCTCTATTCCATACCCAACTCTCGCTTCCATACGTGAGCGTAGGTACCAGCACCGCGTTGTGTATGGCAAGCTGGGCCTTCTGGCTGAGGTTCTTAGCGCCTAGAAGTTTACCTAACGCTCCATTCCAGTTGGTATTATTTTTAAATAGCTTCAATGTACAGATCCGATATGTTTAGAATTTTATTAACCGATTTCGAAAAAAGGAGGAGGTTCTCAATTCGTCGGGATCTTTTAATGTATGTTCGCCGATTACTCCGTGATTTATGATCCGATTTACGTGATTCTTTTTTTGTTCGACGCAGAATAGCTTCCAATTGGTCCCCTAAAAATTTTACATAGTCTGGCCCAGTAGTTTTCATTTTATGAACATTTTAAATATTATACATTTCATTGCAATAAAGTTCAAAATCTTGTATTATTTCACTCTCATAAAAATTTCCATACGGGCAGTATGGAAATTTGCTGTATGGGAGTATGCTCAAAAAATTGGGTAGGTTCCATAGTGTGTTTGTATCGTACCTTGGGCTCCTCCTTCTTGGGCATGTTGGTCTGCTGCAGCGAGGACTGGAGGAACACAAGTGGACCCTGACCGTTCTGGTCATCCACCAGCACATAAGACTCTTGGGCATCTTGCTCTGGAATATTTACATTACTGTGGTGGAACGGTGAAAGAATTTTTGAAATTCGTCTACCAATTTATTTAATTTATTTGGGAAACACATAACAATTAATATTCTTAAATATAAAACACAACATTAATACATATATTAATCAAGTTTCCACTAAATAAAGCGGAAAATAAAAAATGCCTCAAAAATTAATTACAAAAAAGTTGAAATGATACGCAAAATTACATATAAAAGACTATTTAAATGAGGTCAATAGTGAAAAAAAATCACATAATATTTTTTTCTCTAAGATATCAAAACTTGTATACATAATAAAACTACGTTTTAACGGTTTTAAGCGCGGTAATTTATTTGTTTTTTATTATTGCTACGTTTCAGCCATTTTTCAGTAGCCGTGATCACGGAAGACAAAGACGTCAAGTGGTCACTTGACATCATCCATTTTCGCATTCAATAAATTGAATTGAATTGTGTTAAAGAGAGGTCAGGTAAAAAGCATCTTAAATAAACGTGTTACGAGTTAAGCAGGACTCGAATTAATATGCCGTTGGAATTACTATAGAATTTATTAGAACTGTACACAACACGTATAAAACAAGTACCAATATAACTGGGTACAACCAGTACAAAATGCACGATTCAATAACACGCGCAAAGTCCGAGCGATATATTCGCTCATCGAATCTATGTCTTGGTCGTATCGTAATCGTTGCTTGACTGCCCCTCTCCGCCTTGGGCCATTGCTTTATAATTCACCGATCCATACCTGGCAAGCTTCGACGCAATACAATGAATAACAACAAGGATTAGTTCGACACTAATGACGGCCATAAAACAAGTATAATAACAATATGTTTTTCTTAATTACAAATTCTAAACACAAAGTAAACAAAAGAATTCCTAAATGCGAGATAATAAACTGCACTTTACGACAGGCAGGTGTGCGTTTTTTACCTTTGTCGGTATGTAACACGTATACGTACGAAGAGGTTAATGAAAGCAGATGAAGCGAAAGTTGTTTGTCAGGATCGTCACAAGTGGAGATCTATAGTCTCTGTCTACCCCCGTGGGAAACAGGCGTGATATTGTTTTTTTTTTTATTGCATTCAGTAGACAGATAGACGGCCCACTTGATGGAAACCGGTTACCATCGCCTATGGACATTTGCAACACCATAGGTGCTACAAATGCGCTGCTGCTCTCTTAAGGGAGACTGGAACCTGGTCACTAATGCCGGAACACAATTCAGGGATGTTATGGCGACGTACTTTAGACCAGGGGTGGTAGCCATCCAGCCGGGTAAATACCCTAACACCTGGCTGTGGGTTGTTTTGTCGCCTCTTACGACAGGCCACCCCAACCAATGTATGGAATGAATGTTTTTGGGTTTATTCATTACAAATATACAAATAATTCCTCTTTATAATATTAGAATAGATGACACGTAGTATCTAATATATAAAAATCTCGTGTTGCGGTGTTTGTTTGTTACCAAAATCCTCCGAAACGGCTGAACCGATTTGTATGAAATTTTGTGTGCATATCGCGAGGTCTGAAAATCGGCCAACATCTATTTCTCATACCCCTAAATGATAAGGGTGGACCCACCCCTAAGTAATTTTTTTTATTTTGTTGTCAAAATTTCTTATTTATATTCTTTATGATCCGGCATTAAAAAATACATACAACCCTACATTTTAATCCTTCTACCACCAAGCCCTACTTTTTTCATAGCAATATAAGTACTTTAATAATTTTCCACTCTGTTTGTTCAAGTTGATTCAAGTTTAGATTAACATTTGGTCCCGGTAGATGACACTGTAATCGGGTTCTAGATTTTTATTTTTTAAACGCAGGACAACGTCTGCCGAGTACAGCTAGTTATTACATTGTTACATACCGACAAAGAAATGCGCACACCTGCCTGTCGTAAAGCGCAGTTTATTACCTCCCCGCATTTAGGAATTCTTTCGTTTATTTTGATTTTAGTATTTGTAATTAAGAAAAACATCCTATTGTTATCGTACTTGTTTTATGGCCGTCATTAGTGTCGAACTAATCCTTCTTGTTATTTATTGTATTGCGTCGAGGCTTGCCAGGTATGGATCGGTGAATTATAAAGCAATGGCCCAAGGCGGAGAGGGGCAGTCAAGCAACGATTACGATACGACCAAGAGATAGATTCGATGAGCGATTTAGTGACGGACTTTGCGCGTGTTATTGAATCGTGCATTTTGTACTGGTTGTACCCAGTTATATTTGTACCTGTTTTATACGTGTTTGTACAGTTCTAATGAAGTCTATAGTAATTCCAACGGCATTTGAAATGTTCGTTGCGCACCTGTCTCGTTGTCGCTCGTCTGCAACACGCAGGTGACGGTGGCGTCGGCGTCGTCCGACGCCTCGTTGCTCTCGGCGCCCTCCGCGTTCTCGACGAACTGATACGACTCTTCGCCATCTTGACATCTGAAATGCAGAATGGAAACCTTAAGAGCATTATCTTTATATTGTTATAATAATAATAAAAACAAAGTATATTGATCTCGCTCACGAGGTTACCGCCATGTGGAACTTGGGACTCTACAATCATAGTTGCGATAGTGGTGTCAGCGAATGGACTAATAGCGAAGAGCCTTGACCGACACCTTGAAAGGCTCTCGCTTGGTGCCTGGGTGAAGGGTCGGATGCAGAAGGCAGCCAGCCCTGCTGGACACGGCCCATATCGTGAGGTTCCTGTCTCTGGAGCCTTAACCACCGGTAGCTTGGACCCTAGGCCCCGCTACCAGCGGACATCGATTTTTTACACTTTTTTTTAAATATATGTTGTTTTATGTATATAACGGGTGGTTAAATTTCAAGGGCCGATGTTGATTTTGAATAAAACACAAACTATTTAGGAAATTATTGTAATTTTATTTTCTTATGATATATTGGTATTACTCAATTATGTATGGAATAAAATATCGGCCAAATGGGCGCCGCGACCACGGCGGCACACCTCCATCCGATGGTCCAAATTTTCGATGACCCTGAGGCATAATGGAGGTTCTATGCCGTTAATGTGCCGAATTATCTTATCCTTTAGCTCTTGAATTGTTGTTGGCTTATCGACGTACACCTTTTCTTTCAAATAACCCCAAAGAAAAAAGTCCAAAGGTGTCAAATCACATGATCTTGGCGGCCAATTGACATCGCCATTACGTGAGATAACACGGCCATTGAATTTGTTGCGCAAAAGAGCCATTGTTTCGTTAGCTGTGTGGCAAGTGGCACCGTCCTGCTGAAACCACATATCGTCCACATCCATATCTTCCAATTCGGGCCATAAAAAGTTCGTTATCATCTCACGATAGCGAACACCATTCACAGTAACTGCCTGACCGGCCTCATTTTGGAAAAAATACGGCCCTATGATGCCGCCAGCCCATAAACCGCACCAAACAGTCACTCTTTGTGGGTGCATTGGTTTTTCGACAATCACTCTTGGATTCTCATTCGCCCAAATGCGGCAATTCTGTTTATTGACGAATCCACTGAGGTGAAAATGTGCCTCATCACTGAAGATGATTTTCTTCGAAAATTGATCATCCACTGTTGCCATTTCTTGCCAGCATTCTGCCCATTCACGACGTTTGGAATGGTCAAGAGGCTTTAGTTCTTGAGCCAATTGCACCTTGTAAGCGTGTAAATGCAAGTCTTTATGCATAATGTTCATCAGCGACGAGCGTGAGAGGTGCAATTGTTGGGCACGACGACGAGTTGAGGTGGACGGCTCTTCAGCCACACTATCGCGAACAGCAGCAATATTTTCTGCAGTACGAGCTGTACGAGCATGCACTGGTGTTCTCACATCTTCTACAGACCCGGTTTGCTCGAATTTTTCCACGATTTTTGCGATTGTACGCACATTTGGACGATCAAATTGACCAAAAAAATCACGAAGTGCACGATATGCATTTTGATTTGAACGCCCATTTTCATAATAAGTCTGGATAACTTTAACACGTTGTTGGATTGTGTATCTCTCCATGGTTCAAATTGAGTAAGTCTGAAATAGAGAAATGCCAAATAAAATTCGGAAAAAAACTTGGCGTTTAGGTGTGGTTCACATTCAACATCGGCCCTTACAATTTAACCACCCGTTAGTATGTAGAATGTATATAAAGAAAAATGAAAAAAATTTGAAAACAAATAAATATGTGAAATAATAATCTTTATTGCCAAAATGTAGTACAAAAGTCGTTTCAATGATAATTTGATGTCCTATACAATCTACCATTTTCATGGTGTGCAAAAACTAGTCATAATATAATTGTAAATTAATTTAATATTTCTTTCTTCTTCATTTACATTAATTGAAAAATAAAATCAGTCTTCCTTAACACAGCTATTTTTACAATCGCTTAGCGACATTATTTATTAAAATGTAATTATTTTCACTATTATTATTCCTTTAGATGTATATGTTACGAGATGCGGGACTCGAATTAAAATGCCGTTAAAATTATGACAGTTTATTAGAACTATACAAACACGTATAACATAATCGAACACAACAAATCCAAACGTAATGCAGAAGGTCGCAATTCAATAAAACGCGCAAAGTCCGTCACTAATAGGTTCCCAAACACACGTCTCGCCTTGATCGTGGTTCTCGCTCGACTGCCCCCTCTCCCCATCAGGCCATCGTTTTATACCTCAGAAATACAAATGTGCGCGTATCGTAATCGACGTAATTGACGACTACGAATAGACGACGTGTTACGGAACACGTGGCTAACGATTCGCAAGCGGCCATAAACGAGTACAATAAAACAATGGGCTGTTCTCTAGAAACGTATGCCAATAAGCAAACAAAAGAAGACGATCATAAAAGAATTACAATTAGTTCAAATGCCAACTGGTAATAAAATATATTTTTACAGTCTGTACGCGGAATTTGTCTTTGTCGGGGTTCTAGGTTTTAACAATATATTTTTTATATAAAATTACAAATACATTTATTATATAAGTATAGTATTAGGGTGGGTCAAAAAAAATATTTAAAAGAGAGCAGCAGCGCATTTAAGCACCTTTGGTATTGCAAATGTCCATAGGCAATGGTAAACGCTTTCCATCAAGTGGGCCGTCTGCCTGTCTGCTGAACTCCTGCAATACAAACAAAAAAAACTTGAGAGGTGTCAAGGGACACCCGGATGGAACGAAGTTCCTTTCGATTAATTAGTGAAGGAATTGTAATAAAATTTAATTTTGTTAAGTTATAAAAATATAATGATATATAAACTTAATCAGTAGGCTCAATTTTAGTAATAATTGGCTTCTGGTAACTGAAGTAGGAAACATGTTTGGGATTCTATTTTATTTATATGATAACCTTTACATAACATATATGTGGATATATAGATATATATACATATATATATATATATATATATATATATATATATATATAAATATACATCGCCCACTTCGACCACACCGACCAAATGCACCAAAATGACAAAAATGGCAAATCACAAAAAAGTGATGTGACAACTTTTCGTAAGAATTTTTTCCGTCTAGCCCCCCATTCGTACCGCGCGATAAGGAACTACGTTCCAATACGTTCCAATAAATAAAAACTATTATTTTGTTTTAAGACTCTCAGTCTTATATTAGATCCCACTGAATCAAAAACTGAAAGCCTTAAACAAAATAATGATTTAAAATACCTTTCGCAACCAAAGAATATACTCAGCTCCACATGTCGCTTACGTAAATGAAGATAAAGGCTGGATATGTCATCTGCCCAATTAAAGTATTACCTGACTAATGTATAATTAAGTAAATCCAGTTCCAGTAGACGCTTGCTCGACTCTAAAACAGTGTACTTCGGTTGACTTCTCTCCTCTTCGTAGGCCATCTCCGGCAATATGTGGCTCACTTCATTCGAGGACTGCTAGAAAAGTAGCACACATCACACTTTTAGATTGCACACACACATATAATAATATGCTATATTTTCTCCTCCTGGAAGACCATTCTCCCTAACAAGTAAATTCATACTTTACTAACTAAATTAAGCCTCGACACTTCAAATTTCAAGTCTTAGCCGACCGAACTCGCTGGAAAATAGAGGCTCTGTCTGGGCTGAAATTCTGGCATGGTAAATTTTAGAAAAGTTCTGTTTTTTACAATGGTCAGGTTGTCTGGGATCGGCCCCAGAGTTGCCCGTTGTATATTACCCATCGACGGGTGCAAAGTAAATAATGTTATCTACAAAATGATGATTTTTAGTTTATTGTACAATCCTTTTAATAAAACAGTTCTTTACAATATGACATTATTTGTTTTGCATATATCATTATTTTAATAAATTTTCGTACGTAAAAAAAGCCAGCTACGTATGTTCTTTCAAATACTACGAAGTTAATACGACTATCTTTTCGCTCTCCTGTAATGTAGCTATTTTGCAGATATCTCTTTTTACTTTGCACCCGTCGCCATAACACAAGGGTAACTTGCTTAATTTGGGGATATACAATGTGTGTTGTCTGCTGATTTATTTATTTCTTTCTATGAGGAATTTGGGACGAAAAGTATAGAAATACAGTCTTTAATAAAAATGCAAAGTCATGTCCAAAATTTACTACTTTTAAAGTTTTACAGCCACAATATATAGAAGCTGAATTTTTATTGTGACAGATTGAAAATTTAACTATTAATAAAAATAAAAAATAATTAAACAAATCATTAAAAAAAAATGTCTCTAATGGCACCTACCTCCCCAACTTCTCCTTTATCAAATGGTGTCACTTCTACAATCTGCAGTTGCCCTGAAAAATAATTACTTTAGTAAGTAATAAATTATCTACGCATTTATAGTCATTTGATCTCACTGACTTACATTTCCAAGCACATCCTAAAATACTGGGGCTTGGAGCATGAAAATTGTGTGTAAGTTCTTTCTATACTGTATGTTGTGGGCTAAAAAAAATTTGGAAATTTAACCCCAAGAGGGGTCAAAAAGAGGCTGTGTTTGTATGAAAATATTCAGATTGTTTCTACTAATTTTGTTGGTTCTTTTATCTTTGGATTCAGTACAACTTCAGGATAGTTTTTTATATATTTCATTATTATTGGATACCTTAAAGATGACAAATAAAAGCTAGCAAAAAAGAAATCGCCTTCAAAAGTAACTAGAAAGCTAAAAATAAACATTTCACTTAAAAATGACTATGTTTTGCAAATTTGTTATTTCTTTTTATTTTTCTTGGCATGGACTTCAAGATGTTGTAGAAAATAGTTAAATAAACAAATTTGTATGGAGTTGAAATATTAGGTCCCTGGGATCCATCGGCAATTCTTCAAAGAAATTTGCAAGAAAATCTTCAATGCCACCCGCGATCAGAAGGCTGGCTCATATTTCGCCCAACAAATAAACATCACTATACAATGCGTCAGCCAGCCTTCTGGGCACGCTCCCATCTAGCAGCTATTTGTTACAATCTATAATCGCTTGTACTATTTATAGCTTAGTTTATTTTTATTTTCTAATTATATTTTTTACGTTTATCTATTATTGGATTATCTTTAAACGGCTCCTAAACGGCTGGACCGATTTGAATGGCAGATGGCGCTGCAGTCGGGTTCTAAATTTTATTTCTTCCGGGCAGGACAGCTAGTATTACTTATAATACAATAAGATACTAGGATTATATACAAAAATTAAGGTGACTAAAATAGAAATAAACAAAAATTTAAAAAAAAATATTTTTACTGTCACCAAAAATTACATAGAAATTTCACCTTAGAATTAGGAGTTAGGATACTAACACCTAAACTAGGCCAAGCCTGTATCTCAGTTGTTAGTAATTTGTATTTGTTTTTTAGACACTCATGAATTTGGTTTCTTTCTTGCTAGAAATTTTTGATCTTTTAAACATTTCAACAATAAGAAATGTTATTTCAAAATATACATTTAGTTAACTAACCATCTTTGTATTCAGCTGTCAGCATTTGCAGGTCTGTGCCTTCCAAATTTCCTTCACCTTCACCAGACATGGTTTATATATTCTAAAACAAAAAATTGCAATTATTCACTAATGGGCCCAATATATTGGATTAGAATTATGTTGAGAAAAAATGTCTAGCCATGCCGCCGCCTCAGCCAGGTCCCATTCAAAGGGGTAGGCTTAAAAAATGTTGGCTTGACATTGTGAAGGATGACAAAGTGACGCTGACTGCACAAAGTGGAAAAGTAGGAAAGTGGACTATGGGAAGGCAAGCGGGATTTAATGCTCGGATGATGGTGATCCCAATATATTAGATATTCCAAATATAACTGCACATAAAAATGATTTAAAGCAATTATTATTAAAAAGACTTATTTTTTGAGATAACTTCTAAAAATGCAACGTCTGTACATAGAAGCTATTTAAAAAAAACATTTTTTTTAGATTTCTTATCTGTTTGGGATTCATGTACAACTACTGGGCCGATTTTAATGTGGTTTTCACTGATCATCAGCAAATTATTAGACTTAAAGTCTGTGCTACTTATTATCCTGGGAATCCAGCAGGAATTTATCTGGGAATGACATAAGATTTTATGTAGTTTGTAATTGTTTGGGTACATAAAAATTAGCTTATTTGAAAAGAGTTTACACTCAGAGGTTAAATTGAAGTCTTTGAAATGCTGAGGTACTTTGTGACCCGGGATTGCGCAGGAATTTCAAGTCAAGCATGTACAAAATCACAGGCATATCCTAGTTTTAAATATTATTAATGTAATTATTTTGACATTGATATTATCACAGAGTATTATTTTTCTGCTATCATTGTGACATATTTATCTCCATAATTTGAATTAATGTTATAATAAATTGTATTTTGTTTGACTTTAATGATTTGACATGATATATGCAACATTAAATCGACTTCATTTAGTTTTAAGTATAAAATATTCCACACCAGTACCAGCAGAAAATATACACTGTTTTATCTTAGGCCATTTTCATAGATTTCAATAATTAAGGTTATGCCAAATAGTACTAATTATATGACATTATTACTGTGAATATATGAACTGTTTTATGTTATACTACAACCAAGTTGTAAAGGAATACATAAACTTTCAAATTGTTTCACAAAATAGGTTATTTTTAATAAGAAGAGATATATTAAAATACCTAAAACAACCCATTTTAAATATATGTATTAAATTGCTATATAGCAGAGTACGCGCAGTCGACAATCTTGACTTCAAGTAATTATTAAAAAATAAGGCAGCGAATCATTAGAACAAATGCCGTAATAATTATATAAATAATCCATTGTTATCAAATGTATCGTGAACTATCGTGTACAAAATCTTCAGTCGTTGAACTCTTGAACAAGTAATTCGATGTCAAATTAAAAGGAAAAATTCTTGCAACCCCGCAAAACAGTGTTACTTTGATTAATAATATATTTTATTTTATTGCAACAATCATAACTTACATGGCAACAATAGTATTATAAATCACGATATGCACAATTTAAACACAAAACGAATGATATTTTCGCTAAAATTCCACAACTTAAAGCTTAAAGTCAGCGTCAGCCATTTTCTAAATACGTGCTCTTTGCAAAATTACGTGGATAAAAACAAGATGGCCGACTTGCCAGTTAAAAAAATTGTACTTATCCAAAAGGAAAAAAAATCGCAATCATTAAAACTGTTTTACATTATTATCATTTTAAAAATACTATAATTTATTACTAACATTTCAAGGAAAACTTAATTCAATTATGGTATCAATTCCAATTGCAAAAAATTAACATATTTTTTAAAATGGAAATGATTGTGTAAAGAAACATTACAATTTAGTAGCAGCAAATATTATAATATTATATAAATTCTAATTTTATACAGCAAACAACAGTTAATTTAAAGCTATGTACATAAATATAATACACAGATTACTATAGGATACTATGTATATATAATAGGTATTATTCTATATCTACGTTGTAAAGAAGATGTACAAAATACATTGGTCCTATTCTCATTTAAGTAAATTGCATCTCTTTCTCTTTCACAAAATCAATAAATAAAATTTTCAATGTTGGAGAACATAGAGTATGATTATAAATAGATTCAACGTTATAAAGCTGAGTTTACACAAAACAACTGAGTCACGGATCATGATTCACGGTACATGAACTTGGTTGCACTATCACACGATGTTTTACTGCTCTGCCTACTTTGCTCACTTTGAGAACCTTGTGTGCGCACGCAAATCTTGATACACATTAGCCGTGTAGACCAGGCATTACCTAATCTATTGAACGTGCACGTTTGTCGAGGTTGACAAATAACAGCTATCCTTTTCACTCTACTGGCTTTACCATATATACAATGTTATAATAATATTCTTTGTTTTTCACTGTAATAAACAAGTTATAAAATAATTGACAATTATTAATAGATTCTATGATATCAGACCTTTCGTTTAAAACATACCTCACAGATGACAATGTAATAATTAAGGCATCATTTAAGTTTGAAATAAAATTTCTACATCGCGCTAGCGAAGTTTTTCTCTGCCATCACTATATATACAAAATTCGAAGCAAGCTTGTCGGGAGGTCCGTAGCTACTACGTGAACCGGTGTTGGCAGGGAGCCGGTCAAATTCCTTGCCATCAGATATGTTGAAGCCTAACAAGCAATCATATATGGTAAAAGAATAATGTCAAATATGTCAAGAAAATAATAAAGAGAGACTTTGGTCTCATCCACACGGTAGTAGCTAATTCGACCTTCTTTTGTTAATTCTGATATTTAAACTTAATTCCTTTTTTTATGAACACATGTTTTAATTATATTTGTGTGTATATTGTCATAAGTATATACGTGTGTGTATACATATGTAAGTATATATAATTATATTGTTTTTGTACTTACGTGCATTATGTATACTTATCATCATTATTTATAAACTGTACCACCGTCAGTTTTAAAAATCTGTCATCCCTGTCAAGGGTTGCCTGAAAGAGATTTAAAGCGATAAGGCCGCCCGTTGTACTTACTATCATTTATATATTACTACCTATGTTTGTCTATGATTTGATGTACAATAAAGAGTTATCTACCTACCTACCATGTTTTTTTATATATTTGAATAGAATATTATATTAGTTAACAGTAAAGACAATATTAATATACCTATACGTTTATTGAGGTTAACTAGTGGTCGCCCAGCGGTCGCAATTCGACATTATTTAATTTAAATTATAAGTTTGAACATTATTAAGGTTCCGTTGTCAAAAACTATACTTTTATAATCACAGATTTCGCCAAAACTACACTGTTAATTTGACTTTAACAATAAACAAAAGAGTATATATATATATATGCGCGCGTGTGTGTGTGTCAAATTAACAGTGTAGTTTTGGCGAAATCTGTGATTATAAAAGTTATTTAGAAGTTATCACTTCAAAAAAATTATTTATTTTAAACATAATTTAAGATTTTCTATTGTAACTTAAAACATATAATTAAATACTAAAAATAAATTAACCTATAAATATAAACCTAAATATACACTACAAACTATACTATGAACTATATAAAAACTAAAACTAAATAAAAAAGGGGAAAAACGCCGAAAGATGAGTTAGTGGTCCCAAACCACTGTCATTTACCGGGAACGTTCCCAAAAGGCTGGCGGCGTTACCACGTTGTATAGCAATACCTAGTCTTTGCGCAAAATAGACGCCAGCCTTCTGGTCGCTTGTGACGTCTACCCTGGGACCCCACGGACCCAGAGATTCCACCCCAAATGCCGCAATATTTGCGGCGCTTGAGGGCCTCCTGTTCGGCTGCAGCAGAACCGGCGGTAGTGCACGCACTTTTTAATTTTAATTTTAAATTATATTTATGACCTTAAAAAATCCTCTGCAGTGGAACTTATTTTGATTAAAAACTTTTGAATTTAAATTTTAATATATTTTTACCTTAATCGTCATCATTTCAGCCATCAAACGCCCACGGATGGACACGCGTGTGTCAGCTCAAGCTGACAAATAACAAAATAATAATAATCTGAAATATTATAATCCAAGTATTTTACACCAGCATTATTACAATTACAATATTAAATACAGCACAAATAATACACAGAAATATTAGGAAAACTCCAAGAGTTGTCTCCACGCTTGTCAGGTGTCGAGCAGCAATCTGCCCTTAAAGAATACTGCGATTATCGAACAGCAATTATCGACCACAATATACTATGCGCCTCTTGTCCCAATCACCTAGTGATTTCCCTCCTTTTATATTGTCGAACTAACAACAGTGTTTACCTTTTAGCAAAAGTCAAGTGCAGGTATTTTGAGAAAAACATAAATATCCTCAATTTAAGGTTGACAAGTTTTTAGCACGGCAAATACACAGCTTCCATTTATTAAATACCTTCATATTACCTATCATTTTCCTACCGACCTCTCATATCAGGATTTTTTTACAATTGAAGACGTGAGTGGATGAAGGTGATATGTCGCATATTCGGTTTTTGCTTTTTTTTGCGTAGATGAATGTTATAAGTCGATACCAAATGACTACAGACCTTAGACCATAGATATAAGGCATATTTAAAAAATAAAAAGTTGTTAAAGGTGTTAAGTTCAGTTCAGTTTCAAATAAAAGTAAAACTTTTATCTCGATTTACTCAGAATTGGAATTATGCAACTTATCACCTTCATCTACTCGTGTCTTCAATTATATCGCAATCTGCGACCCGCGAATAGTAAGTAGATTGTTACACGCGAGGTGAAAGTGCCCGCCCTATTTAGGCATAGGATGGTTTGGGGTACGAGGGTATTGAAGGCGCTAAGTACTGCTTTTAATTTCGAATATGAAGAGTGTAAATAAAATCTTTTAAACAAACAACGACTTCTCCAATGAAATTAGGTGTCAGTGTCATTCGGCGTTAAATCATTTAATACGTCCGAATAAAACGTCAATTAAATTTCTTTTTCTGTGGCATTCTACCAGCCATGTATTTTTTTGTCACAGATGATAGTAAATATTTAGCTCTTTATGTAAACTAAATAATAATTTAGTGAAAAGTAATTTATAAGCATAAAATGATGTTACAACATTTCTGATATATATTGAAGTAAAAATTCTTTAGCATCGTTGTGATTTGAAACTCGATGAAACGAAAAAGCAACACTAAAAAGAGATAAACACATAAATCTACAGGACTAAAGCTGTCACAGAATGAGATACGAGTTTTACAATGTCAATAAGACCGATGATTAAACATAGGTCCAATTCGGACCGGAATAAAACTGATGATAAGACATTATCTGTGTTATATTCTCTGAAGTTTCACATCTACTGCACGCGAACTGCGCACACTCTAAGTTGGGACATGAGTCGCATGTATTATCTATAGTTCGCATGGTTTTTTTTTTAAAGCAGAGAATATCGTTTCCCATGGACTACAAGTGCAGTTTTCGTCTCTGTGATCAGGCAACTCCTAGCGAACTTTTAGAATTAAGAAATGAGAGACTGCAGCCTGGCTACTAATGCCGGAACACAACTCAAGGTTTTATCGTGGCATACTCTATACCAGGTGTGGTAGCCATTCAGTCGGGCAAAAACCCTACCACCTAGCTGTGGGTTGCTTTATCACCTTTTACGACAAGCCGCCCGGCCGCATAAACTTGTGTTCTTTCTCCGTTCTTTCTTCTGCACCGATTTAAATTATGTAGTTAAATATCATTCATTTACACTACATAGTATTAAAGAACACTAAGGGTCGCTTACATAACGATCTTCTTTAAATAAAAATTAGTTAATAATATTAAACTGCCTAAAACGTTTTACACAAAACGTATTGACAGTTCTTTAAACATATTTAGCGACAAATTTTGCGTTGTACAACGCTAATTGTATTTACGGGTGTTAAATGTGTTTTGTGTTTCTTAAATAAATTTAAGCAACCTTATGCAAGCGGCCCTAAGTGTCGTAGGTTTGTCGTAGACAAACGGATCTGAATTCATAAAAAATCGTATAGAACAGAATAACATTCTATAAACTATCACAAACATAAAATTACGACGGTTTGTCTGTGCCTAGCCATTATTACATTAACTTATCAATAAATAAATTACCTAATTCAATTAATATTAAAGTAAAATTGGCTACTAAACTCTAAAAGTATGAGATTGACACCTCTGTTTTAAGAAATATGATATGAAATCATACCAACGGTCATTCGCATAGTACTATACAAAATTTCACTTTAGAAATAAGCAATACAAATGGTATAGAATGTATGATACATGAGAATGTGCTTTTTAAAATTACTACAAAAACATTCTTGATAAGCTTGGATTATTTTATAAACACGTAAGTCGTAACTGAATGGCCAGCGACATGAATGCAACGCTCTACTGATTTAAGGCGAACGCGTTCACTCGAATTTAATTTTTAACCATATTAGTTTTTGCAATGTATGAGGCTGTGATATTGTGTCTGTGAGAATGTCATTCTAAACTTGCATTGTCACATTTTGTAATTAAAATATAGTTTTAAATAAAATGGCTTGTTATTAATAACGAAGTACAATAAGGCAAAAAAGGTAAATTAACTTAAAAAGAAGATTAAATACGAAAATAAACTAAGTAATAAATAGTAAGACAATTCCATAAATACACATAACTTAAAAATAAAAAACCTATATTTAAGCCCGTCCAGCCCCACTAGACCACTGTCGCTGGGTATTGTACCTAGAAGGGTGGCAGCATTTCTTTGCTGGATACAGAGGCTAATCTCTTTATATATTCAATGTACTCTTTGGGCTAATCCTTTGAGCGAGGTAAGCTCCAGCCTTCCGGTCTCTTGTTGTTTCGACAAGGCGTTATTTAACATTTTTAAATAATTTATAAAAAAAATAATAAATAATAAAAATCATATTTTAAAACTTGTAGATGCTAAAGGCGCCGAATAATTATAGATTTGAACCATACAAAAAATAAAATATAATTTTGTGATATAAATTATGTTGACACGGTAAAGAAAACAATATGCTTATAGTAGGCGCATTTGGCATCTACAGGTTATGGGAACAGCACGCAGTGGTGGTGGTGTATTGTGAGAGTGAAGCATGAATGGTGCATGTACAGTATAGATTGAGAATGGGTGAGGTGGTTAACGAGGAGTGTTATAGTATGCTACCTATACCAACTTTTTGATAACCATCAGTTTTTTATTCTTTACTCTACTGACACGTTCCATTTTTATATATATGTCGGAGGGAAGCTTTAATTGGACGTATCGTTGACTGGATGTATAACGCACAATATCATTTGTTTACATTTTAATTACTTCTAAAATTCTTAATGTAATTTAATTTGATTTGTTGAATGTTTCTATAACTTAAAGATCGTTCTAACCTAATAAAAGTTATGAATATTGTAATTTAATAAACGACCAATCAGAGCAGAGCATATGGCGGAGCGGGGTCAGCGCCCTCTATACTTTGAGTAATATCTACTTGGGTAGACTAAGGAGTTTTTGTGACACATTTGGTTGGTGGCTACAGGTCGAGTTGGACCTTTGAGAGTTTTAAAGAAAGTATTGAAGTTGAAAGTATGAGCGGGTGCCCTGAACCCGCTGCTCGGTCTAAACTATGTCATAATGTTGATCAAATCTAAATTAAATTGTATAAACCGTGGCTATTGTGTTTTATGCTCGCATTTTATCCTGATGACGCCCACTAAACCTGCAATAACTAAAGATGTCGTGAGAACGAGGCCGTTCTGCGACATATATATATTTTTGCTTCTGTCATATTTTTTCCTTTACAGTGTCAGTATAATTATTATCACAAAATTATATTATATTTCCTTGTATGGTTGTATCTGTGATTAGTAGTCATTAGTCTATAACTATGTCGCTTCTTCTCTATATAAACTAGAAGTGTGCGAAATATCACACTCCTCCGTCCGCGCAATTTGCATAAAAAGGAATACAAAGTTTTTGCTTCACGTATTAATATATAGATATTTTAATTCTGAGACGAACAATAACTGAAATGCTTCGCCTTAAATGCCGTGTCCACGGAAACCGGATCTCAACCCCCCTTTCAGTAGAAACCGAAAGTCTACATACAGAGTATGAATTGACAGAGAATGCAAATTGTTACCGTTATAGAATTAGGCAGATAACTTTGCAAAACCTCGTTTTATTTAAGCCAGGCCTCATGTTCTCGATGATTTCATTAGCACACACGTCTATAACGTCTAATTTAGGATGATACTAAAAATGTACTAAAAATCACCGTCTGAATAGTGTGATACGAAAATGCATAAACACGCATATACACATACACACACACACACACACACAACACACACGTCTGCCCGCTGTGGCTATAAACATCGGCTTTGGTCTCCAAACTATAGTTATAATAATTTTTCAATCATTATTATTATTAAATTACATTCCAAAACTTGCAAATTGGTATTGAAGAAAACGGTACGTTATTTTGATTTGATTTTATATAATAAATTAAATTTAAGCGATTCTCTAAAATTGCATACTAAGCTGTATTCCTACATCGCGCTATCGTTGTTCTTCTCTCGATTCGCATATAAGCAATTTTCAAGTGTTGTAGAGCAGGGAGTCCGGTGCCACGGGGTACAGTGGTGTAGTACAGCCACTACACACAAATGCACTGCCACACCCAAAATTAGACTACTATAAAACTAATACTTTCAACATTTGCCATTCTGTGGACTAGAAGAAATTGCTAGACTGTATTCGATATCAATACACCCCCCACGCTAGAGAATGACGAATGCTTGGACTTGGCATTGAATGCTCACAGCACCCACGTGGACTTGTTTCGACTCCTTTTTGGCTTTATAAATTTCTTTATTCTATTTTAACTCGTGGTAGCGTAATGGCTAGCGCATGCGTCCCGAACTCAAAGAACGCGGTTTCAATCCTGGCCGGACGCATGCACCACTTGTTAATTTTCTGATCTAATGTGCATATTGTTACAATTACCACGTGCTAATAACCATGAAGGAAAACATCGTGATGCAACCTACACATCAAGATAACCGATGTGTCAAACCTGCCAAGCCGCCTTGGATAAGCGTGGCGGGTATACTGTCCATTCCCCTATAATGGGAGGCCCGAGCCCAGCAGTGGAACATTTATGGGCTGATTTTTGAAGTAAAACTTCTTTAGGTGCGACTAGGAGGTAACTGGACGACAATGCAACGGAAGTCCGTTACGGCAATATGGCGTCGCAATATGGCGTACCATCCGGTTTTCAAATATTTTTTTGTCAATAGATAGTTGAAGACGTGAGTGGATGAAGGTGATATGTCGCATATTCGGTTTTTTGCTTTTTTGCGTAGATAAATGTTATAAGTCGACCTTAGACCATAGATATAAGGCATATTTAAAAAATAAAAAGTTGTTAAAGGTGTTAAGTTCAGTTCAGTTTCAAATAAAAGTAAAACTATTATCTCGATTTACACAGAATTGGAATTATGCGACTTATCACCTTCATCCACTCATGTCTTCAGTTTATAAACAAATCAATCAAAATATTTTGAAAACAAAATTGAAATAAAAAAATTGTAACAAAGTTTTACTTCAATGGCGTATGAACGTTACACGCACTCTTTTTTTATATTCTATTTTATTAAATACAACGGTCACTAGTACATAAGCCCAAATGACGCTCTGTTGTTCGTGCCTACCCCGCAAGGGACCTGGCGTGAAGTTATGTATGTATTTATGTATGTTCAATGGTCACTATGTGTCAATTTTTATGTATTTTACTTGATTCTCTACAGCACCATGAAAACTATGAGGTTTATGTGCCGCAATCGAACATGTTTTCCATGTTACTACTACTGTTAGCATATATATCTATATGTATGAAACAGCTTGACCAATTTTTATAATTTTTATGTTTTTGGAATTGTCTTCGCCCGGAGTACGATAAAAGGTATTAAAATATGATATTCATTAATATAATTATCATTAAAGAAACATATTCCGCAACATAAGTGTAGACATTCATTTCTTATGATCTTTCCCGACCGATTTCGGCAATGGTGACTGCATTTAAATAAGAATTCATTTTCATTTGTTTGATTTAGGTGAGTTATTTTTGTGTGTGTTCAATTGGGTCCCGGAATGGTTTTGATTAACAACTAGTCCCGGTTCAACGCCATCAGCGTTGCAATCGGTTTCTAGATTTTTATTTTTTAGGGCAAGACAAGCTAATTGGATAATAAATTTTAAAAGTTATCATTTCAATTTTTTTTACTCGTTTTTTACTTGCATATACGAGTCCTACGAGTACATAGTAACAACACATTCTACGCGCTTCCAATTACGTCGACTCCATTGTCACATAGAATAGTATCTTTCAGGTATTCCAAAATAAAACGTGAAGTATGTTTATGACAGTATTTTTGGTCCTTTAAGTATTCATATATTAGATTAATGAATTACGATCCATGTCAACAAACTATTACGAAAACTTATTCACTTTCGCCATGTCAGATTTGTTTGTTTGATTGCTATGAATCAGGAATTATATTATAAATTGTTGTACCTATCTTGAAATATAAATTTAATTGTAGTTCATAAGTGATAGAAATAAGTTTAGAAGTAAATTATTCCAACATTTAAAACAGCGACATCTTGCGGTTACTTCTTGAACTGGTAAGTAATTCGCCTCAGCTCCTGAAACCTTAAGTTACGTAACATTCGATAAAATAAATACAAATATTAACTAAAAAGAGAATATATTTCAAATAACAATAGACAACTGTTATTGTTAAATATATTTAAATTCATTACAGTTTAATTAACTCCAAAACCTGCCTCTTTTTATAAACTGTTAACCCCAAATTGCCGCGCAGGTCAAAAAAATGTCAATCAAACGTTTTCTGAAAGCAGAAATGCATCAACAAATTATTTTAATAATAAAATATAACAATAATACAAATATTTAATGTAATGAAACCTTTTTAGAAAGCAAATTATCAACAATAATTTGAAGAAGAGACATATTTTGGGAACTGTTTTTGAGGTATGTTTTCTATTGCAAATTTCGATTTTTCTTTATAACTGCACTAATCTCGGTATTTGAAAAAAAAAAACAATGAAGGTTTCGTAAATATGACAAACTTCTACCGTATTCAGTATTTAGCTATATAACTTTAAAAAATATTTATTAATTTGAAAATCCATAAGTTTGACATACAATAAACAATTTTAAATTTAAAGTATATTTTGTATATACCTCTTCCACATCTGGAAAGTTAGTGTAAGTGATGCGTCATGCAGATGTATCTAATGGTTAAATGCAATGGCTTTAAACTTAATTTAACAAATGAGTCAGAATTTTTTTTTTTAATCGCTATTAACTTATAGATTTATGAATGTTTTCAATTTCCTGTTACTGTTTAGATCTTTCGGTCCTTTTAATTTACTCAGGTTATTCGTAGAATGTAAAAAATTTGCTTGACATATAGCACTGTTAGCATCCTTCAGTTTTTGCTTCACATATATTGGTTTTCTAAGTTATTAATATATAAGTAAATATTTATATAAACATAAATATTTATAATAAATAATTAATTATTAATTGCTAATGACGTTAAACATTGACAGATAACGTATGTTTAATGTGGCTATACGATAACGGCGTTAATTTTAACGCTTTTAAATAAGAGGAATTTCGTCATGGTCAATAACATTGTCCCAGATAAAGCAGTAGCACATGTATAGCTTGATTGGTTTCATAAATTAGAGATAGAAGCGGAATACAGTTTGTTATGATGTATCTTTGTTTACGATAAATCTAACCCACTCAAACATACAAGAAAATCATCAAAATCGGTCCAGGAGATTAGGAGGATCCTAGAAACCGATCTCAGCGCCACCTACCAGTTTCGATTGTGAAGCTAAATAATACGGGGACCCACTCAAACACACTATCCGTGCAGGAACGGAGAAAGAATACAATTTCCTGGGGCCGGGCGGCCTGTCGTAAGAGGCGACAAAACTACCCACAGCCAGGTGGTAGGGCATTTTGTTCCCGCATTATTGACCAGGTTCCAGTCTTCATTAAAAGAACAGCAGTGCATTTGTGGCACTTTTGGTGTTGCAAATGTCCATAGGCGATGGTAACCGCTTTAAATCAAGTGGGCTGTCTGAAAATCTCGAAGGTTATTCTCTGCAAAGTAAGGCAAATGGACGTTGCGTAAGATTTTTGTTTGTTTTTTTTAATTTTACAAGTTTAGCAGACAGGCAGGCGGCCCTTAATGGAATGCGGTTACCATCGCCTATGAACATTTGCAACACCAAAGGTGATACAAATGCGCTGCTGCTCTCTTAAGGGATACCGAAACCTGGTCACTAATGCCGGAATGCAACTCAAGGTTGTTATGGCAGCATACTCTAGACCAGGTGGCCATCCAGACGGCTAAACACCCTACCACCTGGTTGTGGGTTGTTTTGTCGCCACTTATGTCGTAAGCCGTCCGGTTTTAATAGTCACTACGAACCTCTTCAATGCACATAAACAAACACGCTCTTACCACATTTTGTGCTATTCCAGTAACCATGACAACGGCAGGATCTGGAGCAGTCTTCTTCTTGGGTACCCGAGCTCATTATCAGGTAAATACAATATGTTAACTTAAATACGTGGATATTATATTACTAGAGTTTACCCCGCGGCTGCGCCGCGGGTTAACCTCTAGTGCGTGTCTCTTGTTTATAAAGCAAGCGCTACAGGTTATATAAAAATTTTATGTATTTGCCCACGGAAGATTCACTTCATTTTATATCGCTAATTATACCATCCCCTGTCTATCTGTAAACAACATAAATTACAAAACTTGACCAAAAAGGCCAAAATGACCAAAAGGCCACAGTGACCGACATGGCCAAAATGACGGAATAGGCAAAAACGACCAAAAAGGCCAAAATAATCAAAATGGTCAAAATGACCAAAATGGCCAAAATGACCGACATGGCCAAAATGACCAAAAAGGCCACAGTGACCGAAGTGGCCAAAATGACGGAATAGGCAAAAAGGACCAAAAAGGCCAAAATAATTAAAATGGCCAAAATGACCAAAAAGGCCAAAATGACCGACATGGCCAAAATGACCAAAAAGGCCACAGTGACCGACGTGGCCAAAATGACGGAATAGGTAAAAACTACCAAAAAGGCCAAAATGACCAAAAATGCCACAGTGACCAAAAAGGCCAAAATAACCGCAACAACGACCGAAATTACCAAAAACGCCAAAATAGTCAAAATGACCAAAACGGCCAAAATTACCAAAAAGGCCAAAATGAAAAGTATCCCTTGTCCACCCTCAGTATTTAATTTACATACGTACCGAATTTCAGCCAAATCGGCCCATTAGTTCTTCCGTAAAATCATAACAAACAGAAAGACAAATATATTTTTATCCCGGAAACTATCCCATTTTTCGGGACAAAAAGTATCCTATGTTCATTCTCGGCATTGAAAATATTTATATACTGAGTTTCAGCCAAATCGGTCCAGTAGTTTTTACGTGAAAACGGAACAGACAGACAGACAGACAGAGTTACTTTCGCATTTATAATATTAATAGGGATAGGGATGTACGAAAGCGGTTCATTTGTAATGAGACACACACAAGTTGGTTGAAGACGAGTTTATTTGAATGTACCCTCTAATAAACTACTTTATACTATATATTTTCCCTTTCAGAAAAAAAAGAAAAAAATACAATACTACTTAAACTGAAAAATAAAATTTTAATGTAATAAATATATAATGCAGAATAATAATTAAAAGAACTAAATAATTTATTCAAAAGCATTTAACATTAGTTTACAGAAAACAATTGTAAATCGCATACAACTGCTGTAGTATAATACTGTTACGAAGTTACAGGACTCGAATTAAAATGCCGTTGGAATTACTATAGAATTTATTGAAACTATACCAACACGTATAACATAGGTACTAATATAACTAGACGCAATATGTCCCAATGTAATGCACAATTCTATAACACGCGCAAAGTCCGTCAGTATATCGCTAATCAAAAGTACTACACACGTCGCTTGACTGCCCCAACCCTCCGTTCGGGTATTGTTTCATACTAAACAATACCCGAAACTTTTTAAGAAAAAAAATTCCATTCCGTTCCATATGTACGTACACCGATTACGCTGAGATTTATGATCAAATTTACGTGATTCTTTTTTAGTTTGATACGCAGTAGTTGCCATTTGGTCCCCTAAAAATTTAACATAGTTTGGCCCAGTAGTTTTCATTTTGTGAACATTTTTTTATGAAATTCTTTTCTGGTCCCGTTTCTTGGGACCTATATTTTTTAAGGCGCGCGGCACCTTTCGTAGGCCTACCCATAGCTAGACACTAAAAAGTAACAATTAAAAAAAACTTCGTTTAAAAAAACCGACTTCAAAAACTAAAAAGTATAAAATAACTTATTTCTAAAGGTATTTTTAATTATAATATCTTATTTTTAATATATATATTATCTTAAACATCTTTAAGTCGGTGCTTAGTAATTTTCAAAATATAGTATTTTTTTTGTTTTACTTTGCACCGACTTTAAGATAATATATATTACAAATAAGATACTTTAATTAAAAATAGCTTTAGAAATAAGTTATTTTATACTTTTTAATTTTTGAAGTCGGTTTTTTTATTCATTTGTTTTTTCTTTTGTTTTTTTGAAGTGAAACTTTTTTATATATAGGGCCCCCCTCTATATAAAAAGTTTCACTTCTTACGATTTTTCGCTCACGAAAAAGCGTCACGGTCACGTCTAATTCTTATATTTTTAAACTCGTGATATCTTTCGAATGGAATGGCCGAATTTAATAATTCAAAATGTCATATAAAGGTATTGAAGCAGTCTTGAATATAAAGTAATTTATTTTCATAAGGATTAATGCCAAGATACAAATAAAGAGCTTTGTCTAGCGGTGGCAGTTTAATTAAATTTTTAAAATAAAAGAACACTTATTGTGGCGTAACTATAATAGTTAGACATATGCTGTCGCGACACTTTTTGTAAATAATGATGTGTTCTGCAAAGTCGTAGTACATTTTATTCTATCATCAATAGTTTTCGCAGCGCAAGCGATTTAAGGAAAAAAAATCACCTTGGGTATCATTATTGGAGTTTTAGTAAGGATCCCTAATTTTTTTGTAAATATAATATAGCCTGTGCCACCCGGGAATAGCGTAGCTTGGCAACAGTGAAAGACTTTTTCAAATCGGTTCAGTAGTTTCGGAGCTTCTTCATCAAAAGTGAGCAAACGAAATATTTTAGAATTATTTTTTTTTTAATATTTTTCTGTTAACATAATTTGATGTTCGAATGAAGATTGATGACGAAAGATGCGCATTTGTTAATGTTCCGTTGTATGTGTATAATTTTAGAGTAGACTATGGATGTTTTTTTGGTTCCGGATCGAATTCAGTTTTTTGTTTTATAAAATAAAATATTTTTGCATAAAAAATTGCATTAATTAAAATGTACCTAACCTAACCAAATCATAATTTGCAGTAAACCTGCGAAAAATCGAAATGTGTGCTGGGACACATATTAGAAGTGAAACTTCAACGGACAAGTGGAAAAACGAATCGCAACGGACAAGTGGAAAAACGAATCGCAACGTAGAAGTGGAATAATAACTCCTGTACTAAATAAAGCGATTTGATCAAATTCCGGCTTTAGTCATTTACCTACGGTATAAATATTACAGAATTATTCTTATTAATAATGGGCAGGTAAATAAATTAACTTTAATCTTTAGACATTTGCCTTAATCTAGTTTTTGACCTTGTCACGGGAATCGGCGGAGACGGGGAGGATAAGTAACTAGGCGAGTCATTACTGCTACTGGAGCTGTAGTCATCAGTGACGCTGTGAACTCCTCTACCCCACTTCTTAACCCGGACGATGTAAATCGCTCAACTCGCCTCGCTTGCGGAGACGAGCCCGTTGTGCCAAACATTTTTCAAGTGATAACTTCTTATGGGAGGATAAACCTCTGCGTTACGGTTCCAGTCTGTCTGGCTTCCCTTTCTCTCACGCATACAGCAGCGGTAGGAAGGCCCTTCCTCTCTTACTCTAACCCACAGCGCTAGCCGTATTTCATACATACGCTTTCCCCTCTCTCTACTCAGTGCTTAGGGTGCGATAAACATATACTGTTGACAGTGAGCATATAACTTTGGGAAAAATTTAATAAATGCAATGTCCCACCTGCGCTAGTTGGTCTGCTTGCATATTGGTATGAAAAGTAGAACCAATAATGTCGGGGAAATAAATTTTCTGCAGATTACAGGTTGTCCGCCGGTGTGAGACAGGGGGGATAACTTCTCCAGACCTCTTTGATTGCTATGTAAACGAGCTGATTGTGGAGCTGTGTGGGACACCTGTGGGGCTCAGGTTAGGTGACAGATTTGTCAATAACCTGAGCTACACAGATGACTTGGTCCTACTTAGCCTCTCAATCAAAAGAATGAGAAAACTACTAGGTATCTATATGCGAGAGATATGCCCAGCGTCATGAGCTGGCATACAATGCTAAAAAGATCGAGATATAACCTAAAACTATCTTTATCTTAGATTATCACTTCTGTCGGGCGTCCTGAGACGCACGTTTTTTTCTACGCCTAGGTAGACCTGGAGTTTTCAAGGGCTTTGTGTGTTTCTGTCACCCATTTACTTCTTTGTCTTCGCAGCATCAGGCGTCCGGACAACTAGGTGACTGCCAGTACGTCGATATCTGTTTTCTCTCTCATCTTCTACGGTATATGATCTGGGCTGCGCTACTACTGAAACCGGTTTTCTTGTTCAATTATTTATCAATGTTGCTTTATCGCTCGAGGGCAAACGTGCAAGCGACTTTATCATCAGATCATGTTTTCCAAGCTTTTATTTAACTTGCAGTGTTTTTATGTATGTTGTGTGCGCTGGAGATTTTCAGTCGGTTACTGTGTTTAAATGTACTCCATCTATGTTTGCTTTTTAAAATAGTCATAAACAAAACTCGGGTATCTAAACAAATAGGCAGAATTCAACGATGCGAACCCTAACTCTTTTCTTTTTAGATTATCATCCGACTATTCTATACGTCATTTTAAGACGAATATGGCGGACGGCCCAAGATGGCAGACGGCCCAAGATGGCGGGCTAGTTATTTTTTGTGCACTCGGATGATATGGGTATCAAATTAAAGGGTTTGCTGAGATAAATACGAGTAAAATAAAATGACTTCACTCTAAATCCAATATGGCGGACGGCCCAAGATGGCGGACTAGTTATTTTTTGTGCACTCGGATGACATGGATATCAAATTAAAGGGTTTTTTAATTGCTTGAAGTAGGCAAACAGGCAGACGGCCCACCTGATGGAAAGCGGTTACCGTGGCCTATGGACGCCACGCAGTGCCGACCTCTAAGAATTTTTATAATACGCTTCTTAAAAACCCCATGTCGTAATGGGAAGTTCCCTCTAGATTATTGTTGTAAACGGAATGAAAGTTCTAGAGATCCGTTGCGTAGTTGAGAGTGGGGGCTCAAGGAAATAGGTGTGAATATCCCGTCGCTGGCAAACGGCGCGGCTGCCACCGGCAAGCGAGATGAGTGAAGTAGTACAAATAGTAGAAGTAGAATTTCTATCGATGAGAGAAGTAAAGGAAATGGCATATGGTACAAAACGATACAGGCTCAACCTCATAGTTTTCCGTAGGGAAATTCAACTGGTCATATATAAAGCTACTAAATAGAATCCGAACAGGTCATTTTAATTTTATTTTATTTTAATAGGATCACCAACAGTTTTTTTACATTTAATTAGTTACTAGATTTATGACTAAGGTTTACAATGCAATGTAAAAACTAATTATAGGTGAACACAACTTGCAGTATAATTTCTGCACTGTTATTTACTTAGACTCTAATAATAAATGTAACAAAATTGTGCAGGGTAATTTAAATTAGTCTGTCCGTCAGTCTGTCTAATGAGTGTCCTGTTGGGCTAAACGAATCTTTTTATAAAATGAGTTTTTGGAGTCCAAGTGAATGTCAGTAACATCACTGCTGCTGTTGAGAATTCTACACATTCTAGAGATACGGGAGATAAACAATAAGTTTTGGACACCTCATGGGCAAAGTTGATTCTCCCTACTGCCTCCTGTGTGGAATTCGTGAGGATGTCCAACATCTGTTAATGGAATGGAGATACAATAAAGATGGCAGAGAACAACTGCTGAGGGAGTTGGCACTGAATCGTTTTGATGTAGGTGTTTTTATAGAAACTCTGGCAGAGCCAGTCTCAACGAAGGCTAGTTTGTTACTCAGCTCACTATTTAACATTTAATACTTATATAAGTTATTGTATGTTTAGGAATTGATGGGGCTGACATGCCTATTATCCCCGCAAATTGCTATTGCGCCCGGCCGCCATTTTGGTGGCGTAACCGTAGCCGATCACTCAGTACTGTTAGCATCACTGGCCGGCGAGTACGCGTACATATCGAGTTGCGGATGACGTCACGTAAATTTTAATTTGACAAGGTTTCAGCGCATCAGTAATTTTGCGGGGATGATATGTGGTAAAAGTCCCAAATAAATAAAGATTTAAAAAAAAACACTAAAAGTGCTACAAATGCGCTACTGCTTTCTTAAAGGAGACTGGAACCTGGTCATTAATGCCGGAATAATGTTGTCCCAAGGTCTTGAATCAACCGGAGTCCCGTTTTGACGTGGAAAACGGGAACGCGTCAACAGAAACCATTTATCAGAACCCCTCGGTGCAAGAGTTATGGCCGAAGGAGCAGGTCAAGAAAGAAATGGACAGCACTTACTCTGATGGTAAAACGAACTGGAGCTACTGCGATAATGAAGGTATGTCATTATTATAACGATAATAATATTTATCTTTCCTTGTATTATGACTTGTTGAAGTGAATTTTCGGTCAGGAAAAAGCGTTACGGCCGCATGGAGGGGGTAGAAGGTATATCGCGTGGAGAGAGGCGGCCGACTATTAATGTACTTGTCGAATTTGAAAACCTGCCCGTAAAACCTCATGTTAAAATTTTGTCGCGATTCGTTTTGCCACTTGTCAGTTGAAGTTTTCCACTTCTACGTTGCGTTTCGTTTTTCCACTTGTCCGTTGCGATTCATTTTTCCACTTATCTGTTGCCATTCGTTTTTCCACTTGTCCGTTGCGATTCGTTTTTCCACTTGTCCGTTGAAGTTTCACTTCTAATAATATGTGTCCCAGCACACATTTCGATTTTTTCTTTCCTTCTTACCGTAATGTAAGCGAGCACGCGTTGTGAGCACGCAAACATGTGTCTGTTGATAATTTATTTATATTATAGTTTTTCCAAATTTTAAACGTTTATTACTTATATTATTCATAAACAGTAAGTTAAATGTAATAATAACTCCTGTACTAAATAAAGCGATTTGATCAAATTCCGGCTTTCGTCATTTACCGTTGAAGTTTCTTACTAAGTATGCACTGTTTACTTCCACTCCATTAATTCTTCGAAAAGTGGTAAAACCTCAAATATGTATAAAAAAAGAGGATGAGATACATATCATAAAATTGTAGAGGTCAAATTTCTGTACAATGAAAAAAATTTGCTAAAAACCGAGTCAAGGGGATCTAAGAAGTGAAATAGAACTAATTTAGATTTTTTTAAATGTTTTGTTTCTGTTTGTCTGTCTGTTTGTACCGGATAATCTCCGAAACGACTGGACCGATTTAGATGAAATTTTGTATGGTGGTAGCTTACATCCCTAGTCAACATATAGGATACTTTTGATCCCGAAAAAATTAAAGAGTTCCCGTGGGATAGTTAAAAAACTTTAATTACTTAAACAGCTTATTATACAACTTACTATGCACCTTATTAAGTATTGATATTGCCGGTACCATCATCATACAATAAAACCTATATATAATCACGCTAAGACCAATAGGAGCGGAGCACCAATGAAGAATGTTTTAAAATCTGGAGGATTTATTTAACTTACTTTTTTAACTATTCCACGCGGACGAAGTCGCGAGCAGAAGCTAGTACATAAGTAATTATGATGAAAAAATCTTTTTTAGTTGGACGTGTTGTCGGAGAGTTTCTTGCCGCTTCTTCTCCTGAACGTTGCGAAGCGGTGTACATACTCGTAGAATAAGAAGTAAAATTAAATTTTAACTTATAGTATGTATGACTTTCAAAAAGTGTTCTCCAGAGGAACTTATTTTTAATATAAAACTTTTGAATTTGAATGTGCAATAATATATTTTAAAATACATAAGTTATTCAAATTCAAAATACATAACTATTTATTTAACCATTTAACTTCTTTTGTACAGTGATAGAAGAGAAAGAGAAATCAGACCCCAAAAGTGGCATGAAAAAACGTTTTAAACGCAGATCGAGTGAAGCAACACTCTGTGAGAACGACGTGGACATGAAACCGGCTGATTTGAACGCCGTTGGCGAGAGGTAGGTTACTGGAATTATTGGCAAGCGCCTGTTAGATAATACTTTATTGTATACGTCTATATCGCAGTGGACAACGAGCTACTGGCTAGCGCAACGCGGGAGAGCACAGAATAAAACTTGTTTTTTTTTATTGCCTGAAGCAGGGGTAAATAGGCGGACGACCCACTTGACAGAAGGTGGTTACCTTCGCCTATGGACCTTTGCAACACCAGGGGCGTTGCCGGCCTCTAAGAAATGTTATAACGATCTTCTTAAATGACCCCATGTCGTGGCGCAGAGGTAAAACCTCGGCGGGAAGTTCTCACCAAATCATTGTTGTACGCGGAATAAACTTTCTACAGAACCGTTGCGTAGGTGAGCGTGGGAGCTCCAGGAAATGGGGGTGAACATCCCGTCGGTGGCGAGCGGTGCGGCCATGGCACCAGATCAAACAGTTCCTCGGAGCACTCTCCGTTGTACAGGCGGTAGAATACGCAGTCTCTCCGAAGGCTAAGCAATTCTAAATTGCCTGTTAGAATATCGTCGACTGTACGAACGACGCGACGCTGCATGGAGTCGAGAGGGTCAGTCTAGCAAGCGGGTGCTCCAGTCCATAAGTGTGAGCAGTACTCCATGTGCGGCCTAATTTGTACTTTGTAAAGCACAAATCTTTGCCGCGGGGTGAAATATTCCTTAGACTGTGGTTTAGTACACCAAGCTTTATGCTCTATCTTGCTTGCACATAATCCGTCCCGCTTACACATTGTGCTATATATTGTACTAGCTCCACGACTTAAGGTTACCGTTTCCTAAATAAATTAGTTCACTTCGCTTCACATCAACACTCGACAGTATATACTACTGTCTGCAATCTGAAGTATCATTTAACCTCTTCCTCTCGTTGCTACAATAAAGTGTACAGGCACATTTTTCAAGTGAGCCATCAGGCTCAAATTCTAAACTATACGAAATAGCGAAGAACACTCAAAGGACGATTGCTTATCAAAAATCAATTAACCTAGTTCTATACATTTAAATATTTGTACGACCATAGGTCAGATACGGTGATACTAACTATAGTAGAATTATTTTGTCCGTGCAGTTTGGGTTATAAATCAAGCTCGGCCTCAGCCCGGCTAAGGCGGTGAGCGTGTTGCGCGGGCGCAACGTTATTATCGATAAAAACTCATTCTTATCAAAGAAAGATTATCAATCTTATAAAAATCATTATTATCTTTTTGGCTGTTAATTTTAAACTTAGATATAAGTATTTATATTGGATGGATGCAGAAGTTGCGGAAGGCCACGACACACCTTCCATGATCAAATTGATCGTGTATTAGCAGAAGGTGATGTCAGGAGCCTTAAGAACAGACGAGCGTGCATGACAAGAGCTATGAATGTAAAAGAAGCAGGTGAGGTGTGTAAGAATAAGCCTGTATGGCGCTCTGTTGTTCGTGCCTACCCCGCAAGGGACCTGGCGTGAAGTTATGTATGTATGTATGTATTTATATTTATTTTTAATATAACTTGTTACATTCTAAACTTTTGTACTTATAGTTTTTTAATTCATAGATACCTAATTAATAATTTATTATAAGTCATTATTATCCTTATTTTAATAAATACGTTGTTGTATCTATTTTTTTTTTCATTTTTATAACTAACCCACAAAATGACATAACTAAATACACTATCGATAACGCTTATCGACAACAATAATGCGCATCACTATGCCCGCCCATAAGGCCCGTGAGTGGAAGAGAGAGCGAAATACTCGATTTATTTTATGACCCAAACTGCACGGATAAAATAATTCTACTACAGTCAAACTGTTTTTTAAGGCGCGGGAAATGCTATTTACGCACATACTGGGTCCTTTGTAAGGGATTAGACCGTTATAGCATATGGAGGCGTTCTATTAAAGGCAATCCAAACATATTTGATTACCTTGTGTGGAGACTCGAATCATTAGACGCCCAATGACTAATACCCACTAAAACCACCCTCCTCCGATGCCCCGCGCTTAAGGCAGGAAACGTATGAGACTTAGAACGTAGTTACGCCCACACCGATCCTAGCGCAAATGTGCCTGAGAAAGCCCCTGGAAGAACTAACTCACTTCGACGACAGGGGTGAATTCTCCCCTGCTCCCTTGATGCTAGAAGGCCCCTGAAGCGGTATTATTCAACTAGTCACACTGTTTTATCAACTATTGTCAACATACCACTACCTGTATCTCTGCAAATAAACATTCATTCATTGAGATATTGGCTCTCACCAGTGGTGCGTTACCCTACACTACGGGGTAGCCATCAACGACGTACCACACAACTCACTTCAACTCCCACATTCGGCAAAAAACCTCCTTAACAACCGCAACCACCATCTACAGATGCAAGTGTACAAAGTGTATCCATAATAAATAAATACTTGACACTCAGCGCAACCCCGAAAGCGAAGAGCCGTCGCAACAGGTCCTTACTGGCCTGCCTCAGCTCCTTGGCTCGTCGCAAAAGGCGTCTCCACACCGACCAGGTCCAATATCTTCAGCACATCGAGAGCGTCCTCACGAGATGTACTTACCGGGAGTCGTGCAGATGTTTCGAATGTCAGGTGAGTTCTTTTATTGCTTGACGTACACTAGACGGCTACCACCTTATGGGTAATTGCAGGATTGCAATGGACTCAGCGCCGTAAATAGCCTTTTATGCGCTCTTGTTGTTTGTAGATATTATAGGTACCCTAGCTAGAGCAATGCTATGTATAGGCCTACTTAATTTCATTCAGGGTGATACTGGCATGTAGGTACGTATGTGTTGAATCCAGCACTAAGGACTGCCACTAATAGTCCTGCCTGGTCTGGCCATTCTTACGCCCCCCAGAGTACGCCCTGTGCCTGGGCACCTGGCGGTGGTACCGCCCTATTTACGGCACTGCATGGACTGCCCCCACCCCCGCATAGACAGCAAGATGGAGTCTATATGGGGCAACACATCCGTCATCATTCAATCCGTGCAGAAACGAAGAAAGAATACAATTTCCTGCTTTGGGGTGGCCTGTTGTAAGAAGAGACGAAACAACCCACAGCGAAGTGGTAGCAGGGGCGGCTCGAGACGGTAGTCTACCGCCTACGGCGATAAAAGCTTTGGAAGCAGCAAAAATGTACGCAAAAGCGCTTGAAGTACTTAAACCCAAAATAAAAATTGTTTTTCAATAAAACAATGTTTAGTCAGTAAAATCTGTATTAATGGTACTTAACTCAATCATATATAATTGTTCTGGATAACGAAGTTTTCTTAAGCTTCGGTGAGGGTAGCGATGAGCAGTACACGTGCGAGCTAGCTAGTACATATTACTGATACGGCTCAAAATTTAAACTATGATTATATAACGGTCCGAATGTTGGGCCACTAAAATGGTAGACCACAAACATCTCCACTCAGCTAAGATGAGAATGTTGTGATGGATTTGTGGTGTTACTAGAATGGATAAGGTGAGAAATGTGTAGACAAGGGCATCTTTGAACGTTGCAACCGTGACTGAAAATTCAAAGGAAGAAGACTGAGGTGGTATGAGCATGTGATGAGGGATGAAAGTCACGTGACAATAAGCTTCATGTAGCAGCAGTGTGCTAGCCAAGACAAGTTAAACGAGCCCAAACACGACGGGTCTATCATGTTTACTAAACGAGTTCCTGTGGCCACCTTCCGATTCCATCATCAGATCAGCTCTATAGTACCATATTATTGCATTGTCACGCGATATACATATGCGTGCAAAATTTCAGCTCAATCGGAAACCGGGAAATTGGTCAAATTTAACTTTCAAGATTCTGCCCGAACTTACATACATACATTGTATTGCATTGCATTACAAGATTGCTGGGTAAAGGTAGAGAAAAGAAGAGATCGATGGATTTGTGAAGGATATGATGATTTGTGGTATGACCGAGTATGTATGTCAGAAAAGAGGAGTGTGGAAGGAAAAGACATTGTGCCAACTCCAAATAAGTGGGGGAAGGTGAAAGGAAAGATTGTATGTAAGTTCCTGGATATGCCCACACAAAAAATTATGAACTCCACTTTAAAGCTTCTTTATTATTGCTAAAATAATGATTTATAACAAGTCAGCACCAAAATACATTGATTTCAATATGTTTACCACATTAATGACAACTTCTAATGAATTTAAGAAATATGGGATTTTCCTTATAATATATACCATGAAAGAATACTGGGAATACCAATCCAACAGTACCAACATAACTCATAAAAGTCCCTATCTGTTATTATATGACTCAGGTTCCTGTATAAACATAGAAATCCTTCAGCACTATCAAATCAATATTTAACAACAATTAGCTGTGCATCATGGTGCACAAAAACACAGAGAAGTAAACTTAATAATACATTCTTGGATTTTTATATATTATGTAAAGAAGACATATTAAAAAAAAGGTATACATATTTCAAAATTTGATTGATTTGGTTTAAGAAAATGTTTTAAATAAAAATAAAAAATCTAACAGCAAAAAAGACATGTAAACTCATCTAGTCATGTAAGTAAACTAATCTTTTGAGAATTATGTTTTTTTACTCAATGACTGACATTCATAGTAATCTTCTGCTATATTATTTATATTAGAAACTAACAATTACAATTTATATGAATAAATATTGATTTTAAACAAATATAAAACTAGAAATGTTAAAATGAATCTATGTACACATAGTTGTTTAATTTAAAAAAAAACTTAATCAACAAACTTGTCTATGTCGTATTCCAAATTTGAATCTGTCTCCGTTTCTGGAATTTTCATCCGTTGTCTCTCTTCTATTCGAACACATTTGAGGCATTGCTGTCCTTTCCGTAGCCAACAACCTCTGTGGTACATTGAGTTGCATTTGTCACACATTAACGCACCACTATCGAAAGGGTACAGTACCTCGTTATTGCCACACACTTCACAAAGATACCCTTTCCCTGAGCATAACGGGCATTTAGTTATGTGAGCTCTACACACCTCGGTAAGTTCCGTTAGCTCTGACTCCAAAGTTCCATCATTTATAGCCTGTAAATGAGCCATACTGTATTTTTTGTTTACGTCACCGAGCTGTATAAATAAGGGAGATAGTAAGCTATTTCCCTCAGGACACGCACATAAATACCGTCTCATCCATTCTAAGTCTTTACGCATCTTATGTACCCATTCCAATTCTGCGATGAAACTGAATAGTTTGGGATTTATCTTCTCTATATCAATGTAAGGACGTGTCCATGAGATAGTAAGCATCTGGTTTGCAATACGTGATATGTACCGTTTCTCCCAATCCCAGTTGTGTACCACCCTAGCGGGTATCGCAGATAAATCATTCCAATGGCATGTTGTGCAGAAGTAAAGTCCTGTGTAATCGCAAAGCCGGGGTTCGTTCCATGCATCTTTGAAGGTTAGAGCAGTCTGGCACTCCGCACACTTATAATCTTGAGCAGCTAAACCTTTTTCAGGACAAATATTCATTTCGAAAGCACCTTTCTCAGTCATAACTATATGTGCACACACTCTAAGGATGTGATCTACACATTTATAATGGCACAAGTAACCGCAATTGTTGCAAATATATGAGCTTTGTACTATACTCCATATAACTCCACTGCAATGATCACAGTATTGTTTACGGTTGGAAGGGTTGCTTTGTTGCTCAAACTGGTGGCCCTTTATAGAAACACGTACTCTACTCTCTCCGTTGTTCTCTTTTAAATCTTCTAACCTTAGTCTTAACTCTACTAAATACCGTACGAGCCATTTTCGTTCGTCAGAACACTGTGGGCTGGTTAAAACGAGTTCTTTACACTGATTTATAGCTCTTTCGAGTTCTTCCCGCGTCGCTGCGCTGTGTATTTTCAGTTTTTTGTTCGATATTGACTTTGGTATGTAGTTAGCGTCATAACTCTCGTCGGCAGAAACGCATCCCGACGTTGAAGACGACGATGGGGTTCGTGACGTTACCTCGACGCTCCTTGGACTGCAGCATATCAAACTTCCTCTATACTTGGGTGAATCGTTAGCTAAAGCTGCGGCCATTGTCACCATACACAATTTACGAACAAAAGGAAACAAATTTAATATTAAATTTCACTGTAAACATACAAATCATTCCACTATTTACATTACAAAATCTTGTCAATTTGGTAGTGTTTATGATTATTTACCGTCGTTTTAAGATGATTCATAACTTTGTTATCAGTCATGGAGCCAGTTTGGAGGTGTTTATCTTTTGTTTTGTTTAAAATACGTAAAATTTTATTTACGCATCCTAAAATGTTTCGTCATTTTTCTCGTTTCATTGTTAGTTGTTACCCTTTTGACACATGATATAATTTTTATTTTAATGATGTTGGCCAAACTGTTATAACGTTTCGTTACACGATAGTCGCACTTAGACTTCAACACTTATAAATTTACTGTGGAATTTTTGTTCAAAATTCAGAATATAATTTTATTAAGGATATTTTTGTTTACTGCTATTTAAAAATATTTAAATCTAGCATTTCAATGTCACATAACAGTGTGATTCATAAGAAAAATTTAATAATGGATCTGGATTATGTGCGAGACGAAATATTGAACGAAACATTTCTTTCCTACAATACTCTGAGTGTGCTACGCAGGCGTACCAACTCACAGAAAAATCGATTGCATTTTTGACAGCATATGACAGATATTATTAGACAAATTTATTTTACTTTACATTGCTTGCGTTATCAGAACAAAATTTAAACTTTTAATACAAAGACTGAAATGATTTGAAACAATTCGATTTGTACTGCGATCGTAACAATTTTAATTTTGCTGGCGGTCGTTTTAAGAACTGCATGTTATCAAGGAAATTTAAAAGGAGAATTACTTTGTTGGCATAGACAGTGGCGCCGTGGCTATCGGTAAATATCATTTGGTATCGCGCAAGTAGGAAATGAGATCAGCGCGGAAATAATTGGACTAATTACCTATATTTTATTCCATTCTGTTAGGTTTTAATAATAATAATAATAGTGACCTATGCAGTACCCACAGCGTGTGAGACAGCTATCTGGCGTATTATTACTTTATAAAGGACAGTGTAATCACGGATGCGTAAATGGAACACAGTAAAGCTAAAATGGCATACAAGGCAAACCATTTGAACAGTCGTAACAAATTATTATATATTTTATTTTTATTTATTTACATAAAACAAATTTAAAATTTCCACCATGAATCTTACGTGTGCATATTTATTACTTACTAGGATATGCCCGCGACTTGGTCCACGCTTGACTTGAAATTCCCGCGGGATTCCTGAGATGAAAAATAACACACATTTTATTACATAAAATTTAAAATCGATCAGTAAAAAAATATCATTGGAATTCGAGTTTTTTTAAAGTAATGCCCAGAAAAGTTCCCACAGAATTATCGGAATAAAAAGTAGCGCAGACTTTAAATCTAAGAATTTGCTGTCTATCAGCGAATATCGTATCGAAATCAGCGCAGTAGTTTTTACGTGAACCTCGAACAAACAGACAAACCGACAAATAGACAAGAATTCTAAAAAAATTGCATCGCAATTCTCCATCATTTATATATAGTCTATTCCAGTTCTTTTTTAAATAGCTTCAATGTACGAACCCGGCTGTTTTAGAATTTCATAATATAATAGATTATCCATCTAAATACACAAATTTACAAAGTAATTTCTTCATTACTTTATTTTCCTTCATAATACGCACCGCAAAGGAGTGGAACCAGCAGTGAGTCTGTTTTTCCCGAAACCTACAACCTGGGTGTCTCAAGTCTCGTGTGAATAGGTACCTTCTAGGTAAGCGTGCTCGATCTTAGATCATATCTCCGCTCAAATCGAGCGAGATAGTGGTGAAAGGCGAACCTATACGTGATAAAAAAAAATTCTAGATTAAAATTTCCACCATGAATGTTACCGGTCCATTCATAGAGTTGAGTAAATTTGAACGCTTCGTTATGTTTCTTAAAGAAGCGTTCGTCTTTATATTTATTACTTATAATTTTTTCTCCGTAGAGCCGTTACTTCGAATGCGACGAGAGCGAGGATTACAGCTCCGACGAAAGCGATTACTCTCCGCGATATGTCAACAATGTGCTACAAGAGTACGAGGTTCCCCAGGAACCTGATGATGAGGTAAGGGATAGCTAAGTAGAAACAGTAAAAACAGCAGCTAGTTGTAGTTAACATCACAAACCTTTTAAACGTGTTTATTCGTACGTGTATATACATATGTGTGTATAGGTATATTGATTTTGTACTTTCATGCATTGTTTATCTTATCATGATTATTATAATAAAAATTAGAAAGAAGAAATTTTTAAGATACCTAGATTACCGCGCACAACGATCAACAACATGTCATTCATTCTATTACTTCAAATCAGGTTGGCTGATTTGAAGATCTAGTCTGAGTCTAGATTATATGCACTTAGTTTTTTTTGTTATTGTTACATGTAAAAAACCGAATTAAATTTAATTCGTTTAATAATTTAATTAGTAAAATAAAGCTACTGCCTAAAATCTTTACCTTTATAAAAATGATATTCATTTCTCTTCAGGTATTCGTGGATAAAGTTCCAGACGACAATACTTCTACTGATCTCCTGATAGAGAACAAAGAGAAGATGTCGGTCTCCTCAGAAGAAGTTGAAGACGAGGAGAAGAATCACAATCTGGAAGTGGCAGCGGGCACTCCAGTGCTTCTCAACTATCTACTGACCCACCCCATAACCTGTGTGATACAATAAGCTCGGGAAGCGGTTCTCAAAGTTAAGCTTGACGTTTGGGGGTCACTAACAAAATAAGGCTATAATAATTAAAAGTAAATCTTAACGGTTTAAACGTGGCATATTTTTTTTATTTTTCGACCACTTTTCAGGAACCGTGATCACGGAAGACAAAGATCAAGTCAAGTCTCAATAAGTAATTTTAAAGTCAGTATTTAGCCTTCCCCGAATTTGTACATTTTAATTAATTAATTTTTGTTTGTAGTTGTTATTTACTCTATGGGAATCTAATTCACCACCGCTTTGCAACATGTTGCAGCCCGAAGAAAATAAGCTGCGCAAGAAACTTTTTAGCATCATGCCTATAGTAGAATTATTTTGTCCGTGCAGTTTGGGTTATAAATCAAGCTCCGCCTCAGCCCGGCTAAGGCGGTGAGCGTGTTGCGCGGGCGCAACGCCATTATCGATAAAAACTCATTCTTATCAAAGTAAGATTATCAATTTTATAAAAATCATTATTATCTTTTTGGCTATTAATTTTAAACTTAGATATAAGTATTTATATTTATTTTTAATATAACTTGTTACATTCTAAACTTTTGTACTTATAGTTTTTTAATACATAGATACGTAATTAATAATTTATTATAAGTCATTATTATTCTTATTTTAATAAATACGTTATTGTATCTATATTTTTTTTCATTTTTATAACTAACCCACAAAATGACAAAACTAAATTACACTATCGATAACGCTTATCGACAACAATAATGCGCATCACTATGCCCGCCCATAAGGCCCGTGAGTGGAAGAGAGCGAAATAATCGATTTATTTTATGACCCAAACTGCAAGGACAAAATAATTCTACTATAGTTCTAATTATTATAGTATAAGATTCTTCTATTCGTGCTGTATGTTACTGAACTGCTCCTAAATGGTTAGATTGTAATGATTTTTTTTGTGTATGTCTGTATGGGTCCCCGAATGGTTTAGATTCATAATTGGATCCGATAGATGGCGCCGTAATTAGTTTCCATGATTTTGATGTTTTATATGTATTTGAGTGCTCCCTGGATGGTTAAAATTCACAATTGCATCCGTTTCAATCAAGTTGGGGTGTGTTGTCTCTGTCTGTGTACACAGAAAGAGCTCAGGTCTTAATAGTTTTGATGCTATCTAATAGTAGAGTTGTAATATGTCAAAGAAGGTCCTACTCTATGTGCGTTAATATTTTTAACCACTTACCAGAGAATTTTGGGTCACTCCCCTTGAAAGAAGTTAAAATGAAAGTAGTAGAGCATTTTATATAATACGATTGAAGAACAATTTATTTTTAAACGGACCGATTATAAGAATGTAATATTTTAATAAATTGACTAAATTACATATAACTTTATTACCAATGGTTATGATATTGCCTTAATTTGAATATTTTATACATAATATATAATTGATAGGGACATAATAAATTGAATACTAAGGGCCGCTTGCATAAGCTTGCTTAAATTTATTTAAGAAACACAAAACGTATTTAACAACCTTAAATACAATTAGCGTCTTGCACAACGCAAAATTTGCCGCTAAATATGTTTAAAGAACTGTCAATACATTTGTGTAAAACATATTTAGGCAGTTAATATGATTAACTAATTTTATTTAAAGGCGATCGTTATTCAAGCGGCCCTAAGTTCTTATTGTAATCATAGTAACATCATAATCCTAATATGTATATGAAATATAATGACTACAAATAACTTGTAACCAAAACTATAAAAAATTTGGATGCCTGTCAAAGGCGAAACTTGTAATTTGTACCACTTAGCATGACATCTGCAAAAATGTTCATATTTCAAACAAATAAATTACTTTGACTTTGATGATCGGACCCCAAATGGGTGGTACTTGTCAACCATCTTCTTTATTGAAATTTGGGATATTTTTGTGTGTTTTGAAACCGTTAATCGTTAAGGGTTTTAATTATGTGTACTAGTCGCAAAAAATTAGGAAAATGGCTAGGCTAAATAGGCTATAATGTTTTCCTTTAAATTTTTAGAAAACGTGTTCATTGCGTTGTTTTATATTATAATCTAGTGCTAGTCAATCCATTTCATTATACTTCGGGTTAAATTTTACTAATATTCTGTCATAAAATACAAGCCATAGATTCCGGCATGTCGGGATGGCAATTCTCTAGTGATGTAACACATACCAGGTAGTCGATATCGATATTTTTTTTTGGGTACGCAATAACATGAGAGTAAAATTCACCACCTTATTATTTAAAGTAATATTTTCAAACATAGTCCTATCCAGTGTATGATTGATAGGATATTTATAACTGTAGAAGTTGTACACTTATATCAGCAGTTGGTGTTATTTTTTTCATTTTTAATCTTCCCTCCGGACGAACGCGATTATCCGGCCAACAGTTGGTGTTAGTGGTGGATGTTGGCAGTAGTTGTTGGCGTGCTGGTGCTTTCTTATAGTGAGAAGTCAAAGAAATACCTTGGAGTTTTAGGGATTTATTCTTCCCGTAGTAGTGCTTGGATGCTGATCCTATGTTACGACTTTATTAGCAACTCATAGTAACTGAGCAACTTACCAAAAAATAATTGCAAGTGATATTTATATTAAAATAACCTAAGTAGACCTCAGTGTCAGCAAAATTCTGTAAGTTGAATCGCACAATAACCATTATTCTTTCGTTCATGTCACAATTTTTTATACTGGCTAGTTCTCGTGCTTAATATTTTTTTAATTTTATCACTTTGTGAAGAGAAAACCGAATTCAATTTCAATGCAAAATTATTAAACAGGTAATAACCGTAAAAGGTATTGATAACAGTGTTTGATGCGGACTCGTAAGACAGTGCGAGGCACCTTCTCACCGCGACTAGCTTCATACTCCTATTGCGATGTCGATTTGTCGCGAACTGTAGTTAGTATGTATTACTTTTCACGCCATAAACTAGCAGACAAACCTACGAAAATCTAAATATCCCATTGGATTCTGCTGGTTTTATTGTAAATTTACAAATGTTATGTGTATTATCTTCTCGGCCACTGAATTGTGCTTGCTTATTTCGAAAATATGTGTGTTTGTTCGTCGATTATTTACATAAAAAGTGACAAGTTCTGCAACAAGTTTGGAAGTATATCTAAAAGAACGCACAAGAAATGTTAATGACAAACTTTACTTGTTCTTGTTTTTTATTAAAAGTTACTAGTGAATCAATGTGAATAAGTAAACTTAAAAGATCTCATAAATATAATTTAAAAAATAAATGTAATTTAATTTGTAGGATTTTAAGATAAGATACTGGTGTCTAAGCCTATGAAATATGGTAGAATCCGCTTAAGGACATGTATAATATAGTTATGGTAAAAACTCGCTGCGTATAAGGCAATAAAATGTGCGAATAGGACAGCGCCTATGTCTCTCTCTGTCACACTTACAGGCCTAACAGGAGGCCTAGTGACGCACCAGTGTAGTATCGATATTCATACTATGATGATGTATACTCTCCCTAGTGCCTTTATGGCACCGCGGGTAGCAAGTGTTTGACACAACTGTAATAGGGATTTCTATTTTCTAGGCCATTTTTTATATTATAATTTCTTATTTTCTAATATGATACAGTTCTAGGTCAGCGATTGTTAAGTAAAAATTCTTGCGACCCCTTCACCTGAATATTTTAATTAATACTTTATTTATACTTTTGACTTATATGTAGGACTTATTTATTTAACAGACTGCGACCCCCTTGCATAACAAACGCGGACCCCCAAGGGTCTTAATGCCATTTGTTTTTCCACTTGTCCGTTGTAGTTTCACTTCTACTATGTGTCCCAGCACACATTTTGATTTTTCGCAGGCTTACTATATTATGATTTGGTTAGGTTAGGTACATTTTAATGAATGCATTTTTTATTAAAACATTTTATTTTATCAAACAAAAGAACTCCATCCATAGTCTACTCTAAAATTATGCCACCTCTCCACGCGACCGCAACGCATTTTCGTTACGGAAAAATCCTAATCCAGAATAACCCCCCCCCCCCCGTCTATATAGAAATCTATCTATATAGTTTATATAGAATTTCAATTCAATAAACTATATAATTTTGACTCTTAGGGCCGCTTGCATAACGATCGCCTTTAAATAAAATTAGTTAATCATATTAATGTGCCCTAAATACGTTTTACGCAAAACGTATTGACAGTTCTTTAAACAGATTTAACGTCAAATTTTGCGTTGTACAAGACGCTATTGTATTTAAGGATGTTAAATGCGTTTAGTGTTTTTTAAATAAATTTAAGGACCGTTATGCAAGCGGCCCTTAAATTGATAGAACTATGACGTCACCACACTTTACATATCCAAGGAAATTGTGACGTTTTGTAAAATGATAAAACGTGTTTCAATTGACTTGTGCAATATTAATATGTTTTGTTTCTAAAATCTACACTAAATTACAACACGTATTGTGTAAACACAATTTAAGACCGCTTACACGCGCGTCATATATGTGAAAATCTATATATATAAAAGAAAGTCGGGTTAGTATTTATAACTCAAGAACGGCTGTACCGATTTGGCTGAAAATTGGTGTGGAGGTAGCTTAGAACCAGGAAACGGACATAGGATATATTTTATCCCGATGGAACCGATAGGTGGCGCTGAGTTCGGGTTCTAGAATCCTCCTAATCACCTGGAGCGATGTTGGTGATTTTGTTTTTGTGTATTTGAGTGGGTTTCCGAATGGTTTAAATCCACAATTAGAACCGGTAGGTGGCGCAGGGATCCTAGATTTTTATTTTTTCAGAGCAGGACAACGTCTGCCGGGGCCGCTAGTATTTAATAAAATGTATTTACCGTGCTTAGAGACATCCAGCGCGTTTCACTAGTAGCTCACAACGCCCAAGAGGATCCGTTAGCCGTTCTACAAGGCGACCGCGGTCGTTGTGGTCGTGGTGAAAACTTTACTAATGACATAGTTTTCGATTACATAACGATAACAACGACCCATGTCAAGAGGTGAGTCGAATAACCGTTCCACTTGGGTTTACGATTGTAACGCCGGCAAGCAAGTGGAACGGGAAAAATCGCTCTTTGTGTCTCTAATGTAACGTAGCCATTGTGACTTTGAATTGAAGGTACTTTTGTTTTTCTTATACCTACATTTGATTTATCGAGTACCTGACAATATAAATCTTACCATATAAATACGACTTAGTTTCTATTACCTAAGGTAAAACACACTCTACTTAAATGGTATTTTAAAAGCTATATACTTAGGCGGATTTTACTTTTAAATTAATTATTGTGTGTGGTTATAATATTAAAGTACTCGGTAATGTATGTTCCTATTACATTGTGGCTACGGCTTTGTGGATAAATAAAGTTGAAATATTTATGAGAATTGTTTGTTTCAATTATCTCTATATTAAAATAATGGTTCATATTTTATTTCTTTGATTTCCCAACCATGATTTGCACTAATACCTTAATATGTAAAATTTTTATTTAGTTATAACTCTCTCGTCCAGCTGTTTTAATCAAGAAGGGCAACAATAAACTGCCACTGGGTTGGCATAGTTGCATTGATTGCATGGGTGATTACTTTGATTAATACTGTAGGTGATACAGGTAGTATTTAAATAAAACACCAAAAACTATGGCTGCCAGGCTTCGGGGTGTGTACACGGCGTTGGGGTTAATAGTACGTACGGATGCGCTCGCGTCGATCGGAGACTCGCGTGACACTAATATTCAAATTGAGCCAATAGCACCGTGTAGCACCACCCCGTCGTATTGCCCGTATTTTAATTACAAAATAACAAATATTTTGCCGTAAATAGCGCGACTAGCGAACATAATAAGCCGCGCTAAAAAAGTTGAAAACCGTTAAAACATACTTTAATTTTTGTAAATAATATAAATAAGTTAAAAAATATCTCTATATCTATACATTTGTGTGCGTCAATTTAAAAAAAATATTAAAAAATTACGTTATTTTAGAAAAAACGGCAATTTCATAGGTATTTTGTAATTTGTATTTTAAATACAAATAGTAAAAACACTGTATTTTGTATATTATATTTTAAATACAAGACCTAAAAGTATTTTGTATTTCGTATTTTAAATACATTCGAGAAAGTATTTTGTAATTTGTATTTCAATTAGAGCAAAGCATGTATTTTGCCCAACTCTGGGGATAACCATCTGTTTTCTAACACTGCACACACTCTTTGTTACAACTAAGAAAGATAAAAACAATTTACAAATTGAAACAAAAGATAGGCTTATAATCCACCGTTTGCCATGCCTGACGACTTGGCCTGACTTCGTATGTGGGGTAGTGAAGTTAGTAAGTGTTATGTAATAAACGTCTCACTTCAGTATGCTGCAAAACTGGTTTCGTGAATCGGGTAAAATGGCGTCTGAGCGTGATTGTTGCGAGCCTTATGTGGAGCGCAGCCATATATGCACAGGCTGCCACCCTTGTCCAAGGAGGATTTACAAGAGTCACACATAAATAATCTCAATATACACCTCCATCAGGTAAATCAGAAAAAAGTACTTAACCATGCATGCTCTCTAGCAGGAAGTGAACTAACAAATAAAATACATAATAAAAACACGTAAAGAATTTAATCTTTTAGTATCATATAAAAATCTTACTAATTTATAATATATACAAATCTCAGACGAAATAAAAGTATAGACGAAGCCTATGTGAACAATATCGTGAAATGAAGTGAAGCACTTTTTTTAAAATTTGTTTGCGTAAGCTTATGTAATGTATGTATACAAGTAGTTCACGTCTGTGAAGTTAATGGAAATGTATCTAATAAAAACTATTTGTTTTATCCATACTCATTCAATTAATTTAATTTGATTTATTACTGAGTTGACTGCCTCTATGGTTGGACAGGCGAAGCCTTTGCCGGTCTACCTCACTGAAATCCAGAGGCTCCGGGTTCTTTCCTCGTATGGTAAATTTCAGAAACGAATTTTCCGTTATTTACTATGGTCTGGGTGTCTGGGATCGGCCCCAGAGGAGTGTGTCGTATATTATCCATAACACAAGCGCAATTTGCTTAATTTGGGGATATACAATACGCATGTTCGTTTGCCGATTATTATTATAATAAAATTCTTGTAACGCACTCTGGCGCTATCGGCATCCTTTAGCCGCCTTCACTTTGAGAATCCGAGACTCCGTCTATCTATCAATGGTCTAAGCATACAATACTGTTTTGTTTAAAAACAAATTTTGAAGCTTTATATAAAAAATAATCTTCTTTGGTTCAGTCAGGCTTTTTTGTTGTTTGAAAATCAAAGTCCATTTTCATGCTCTTGTCGCGGTACATCCACCATCGGAGATTAGGACGCATTGCTGAAAGAAAAAGAAATAGAAGATATATTTTTTGCCTTTTGGCAATATCGTATGTTATCTATAGTCAATTAATGAATTTAAAAAATTTAACTGTGTACTGGGACACATAGTAGAAGTGAAACTTCAACGGACAAGTGGAAAAACGAATCGCAACGGACAAGTGGAAAAACGAATCGCATTTTTTTTAATTTGAAGATTTACGGGCAGATTTTCAAATTGGACAATTACATTAACAATCTTATTTTTGACAATCGGCACAGTGTTCATGACTTCTGTCATAGTCAACCTGCGGGGGTCGATCTAAACCACTTTGGGTATCACTGATCTATATCTAGGCGCATTCTGTTTTTAGATAGGATCAATCTTCTTCTTTTTATATAGATATAAAAATGAATGTTTGTCTGTATGTCCTTTATAGAATCGTAAACTATACATTTGATCATGTGATGATCTTTAGCAAAGTTGTTGTGCATGAGCCGAAGAAGGTTTCTGAGTTGGTTCACAATTGGACCTGGTAGGTGGCACTGCTGTCGGGATGATTGAAGCTTTTTCAGGCAGGACGACGTCTGTCAGTTAGTTTATTATAAAATATTTAATTACATAATTTATTATTTGGGATGCAACCTGCGTGGACACTGGCCGCTTTCCTTTTACCAAATCAGATTGGCTGGTACGGCGGTGGAAACAGCTGAGTCACTCAAGCGGCGCAAATATGCTTCTCTCGGTGACAGTTATATGTTTGTGTCGTTTGCTGTTGAAACACTTGGACCGGGGGGTCCTGAGGCCAATAGATGCGTTATCATAAACAATATGCCATTCGTTATATTATTGCAAATCAGGTTGGCTTCGACTCGCCATTCTATTTCGCTGGGCAGTTGTTTAGACTATATAGACTTAGTTTCTTTGTTATTATTGTTGCGACCGAGTGCCGACAAAAGATCAATTCACACCTGCAATTTATTGCCTTTCGGCATTTCGACTTCTTTTGTTTACTTTGTCTTTAAAATTTGTAATTAGAAATAGTCCATTGTGTATTGTAATCTCTTAAGGCCTATTGTTGTATTGCGATCACTGCCAGGTGCTATGTTGTTTTTTCCTTTCTGTGTCTGGGTTATTAATTTTTAGGCTATTTGTGTGTCTTGGTTTGTTTGTGAAATGTGCGTGTAATGCAATGCCCACCGCATAAATAATTATTCATTCTAAAAAAAATAGCATCAAAAATGTTATTAAATTAATAATCAACTCACCCCAGTGTCAGCATTGAATTCGTACCCAGTACTACATAGTAAAGGTATTTCGGTTACTCCGGTACACATATAGAATGCATCGCATCTCTCACTATGGGGTACATTCCCGAAGAATCCAAGCGGGCAAAGAGGTGTCGTCGTCTCTATACTCTCAGTGGTTTCCAAATGTAGCGACGTGCTGGGCCCCAATGTGCAGCCGCCTGGGGCAATCTCAACGCAACCCTGAAAACAAAATATATGTATTACACATTATTCTATAATGCCGTTTGCTGTTGAAACGCTTGGACCGTGGGGTCCTGAGGATATAATAAAATTGTAGAGGTCAAATTTCTGTAAAATGAAAAAAAATTGCTAAAAACCAAGTCAGGGGGATGTAAAAAGTGAAATAGAACTAATTTAGATAGATAGATAGATAACACTTTATTGTACACCATTACAGAAAACTTACGGACTACTAGTAATAATTTAATTGTGTACAAAGGGCGGTCTTATCGCTAAAAAACGATCTCTTCCAGACAACCCGTGGCAAGAATATTGTGATTGGGAGTGGCGATGGTGGTATACATAATTATTGTACGATTACATACATTTTAATAATAAATATATAACTATACTATATATACAAATATACAAATATACACATAAGTTATATACATATTTAATTTAGATTTTTTTCGAATTTTTTGTTTCTCTGTTTGTCTGCCTGTTTGTACCGGCTAATCTCCGAAACGACTGGACCGATTTACATGAAATTTTGTATGGTGGTAGCTTATATCCGTGGTCAACATATAGGATACTTTTGATCCCGAAAAATTTGAGAGTTCCCGTGGAATAGTTAAAAAAGCTTTAATTACTTAAACAGCTTATAACAGACTGAAAGTAATTTCTCTGCAACGTAACATAATAGAAGCGGAGATTTTGACAGGGTGTGGTGTCGGTGAGAGAGTTTTATCTTATATATATATTAATATATAAAGCTGATAAGTTTGTTTCTTTGTTTTTCGCTTAAAGGCGCTAATTTCAGGAACTACTGGTCTGATTAGATTTTTTTTTAGTGTTAGATAGCCCATTTATCGAGAAAGGTTATCGTTATAAAAATTTTTCGAAACCGGCAGCACCCCTGGCGTTACAAGCATCGATAGACTGCTTTTACCACTTTCCATCAGGTAGGATTTCTGGATATTTGCCAGCTTTTAGCAATTAAAAAAAATTAAACTTACTTTTACATCGTCGTCATATTCATGACCCTCTCCACATTGCAGTGGAATAGCGGTGCCGCCAGTACAAAAGTAGAAGGCGTCGCATCTCTCAGGGTTTGGCACATGTCCGAAAACTCCCGGCGGGCATATCACTACAGCAGTTGTCGTTTCAACGTTTTGAGAGCTTGATTCAACATTTTGAGAGCTTGATTCAACAATTTGAGAGCTTGACTCAACATTTTGAGAGCTTGATTCGATATTGTCTATAGTACTAGGATTATCAATGCTTTCTGTAGTTTCATAAATGTCGCTATTTTCTGTTGATTTTGCTGTTGTAATAGCTTGAATTGTTGTAGTACCTTGGCCGAGAGTACATCCACCTTCAGCTATTACGACGCATTCCTGTAAGTAGAGTTTATAAATTGAATGTTTTTATTTATATAATGTAAGAGAGTAAAGTGATTCGCATATCCCTGGATGATGATTTGTATATTTAATCAATGCGTGTATATTTTGATTGATGACTTAACTTGTCGCTGTTATGAAGGACGCCACACAATTCTAGATCACATACGCAGAGTAAGATAAATATATTGTCTCTTTCAGACTAATGCCATTTTTTCTTGTATATGTCACGTTTATACCCCCCCCCCCCAACTCCTTAAAAATAAGTAAATTTAAAACAAATATGGTCATGGCTGATTTGGTGGCAATGGAAACGACACAAATATGTAACTCTCGGTGAGAGTTATTATATTTATGCCGTTTGCTGTAAAGATGTTTGTACCTTGGGGTCCTGAGACCTTAAACCTCTGAAAGAGCTATGAAAACGATTCATTGACTCTACGAGTGATCAGAAAGCTGGTGCCTGCCTTGGACAACGGATCAGTGTGGCAATCCTCTAGGTAACGTAGCCAGTTTTGGGCACCATAACCATAGGAAACGGTGACTTAGGCTCAATATTCTACTTTTACTCTTATGGGATTATAGGTAGAATACAATATAACTTAGTGAAGATTTTTGAAGTGATAACTTCTTATGGGAGGGTAAACCGCTTCGTCACATAACGCGTTATGGCGGTAGTCTGTCTGGCTTCCCTTTCTCTCACGCGTACGGAAGCGGTAGGCAGGCTTCTCTTCTCTCACTCTAACCCACGCGCTATATACATAAAGAGCATTACTTATAAACGTTTCTTAAATTTAAAGAACCTGCTTAGCAAGTGAATAATGAAAATCTTACCCATAAACGTCTCTTTAGTCGAATATTTTGGGTACAACCTACGTTAATTATTCAAATTTCGTTTATCTGTGCTCCTCTTAGGTAAACAACAGGTAATACACGTTATAAGTGAAAAAAAAGGTATTCATTGATTAGGGACTGATTCTGATTCTCTTACTTAACAGATGCCTAATCGTTTCTTAACGAGATTATTATAAGTAAGGCCGTTAATGTAAGTAATAACCTAAGCTTTTCTCAAGTTAAACAATTTCAATATTAAATAGTTCAACTTAGATTAGTTTAAGTTATCACTTCTGTCGGGCGTCCCGAGACGCACACGTTTTTTTTAATTTTTTTAATATATTTCTATTTCTATTGTATGTTTCTAATATTTTAGTTCCGTAAAATCACGAACCTTGACAGTGTCATCATATTCATATCCATCACCACATTGCAATGGAATAGCTAATCCTCCAGTGCAGAAATAGAAAGCATCACAGCGTTCAGGATTTGGTACATTACCAAACACCCCTAGAGGGCAAATAGGTGGGGTTGTAGTTCCAATACTCCCCGTCGTCGTCTGAATATTCTCTGTCACTTCACTACTCTCTGTTGTTTCAATAGGCTGTGACGTCACTTCACTTTGAGAGCTAGTACTGATTATTTGAGTACTTGATTCACCTATTGAAGATAGTGTAGTGTCACTTACAAAACCCTCTGTTGTTGAGTAAATGTCAGTATTTGACTCAGTAAGATCAATACTTTCTGTTGTAGTATATATATTTTGAGAAGTTGATGTCACAGTAGTCTCATCAATCTCTGATACATTGCTCTCTGTTGTAGTTGGCACGTTATTTGAACTTGTGACGTAGTTTTGAGTAGTAGATTCATTTGATTCAGTATTGCTTTGTGATGTTGTTGCATCTGGAGATTCGTCATTTTCAGAAATTGTAGTGGAGTCTTCTGTCGGAGAATTTGTATTTGGTGGTTTATTAGCTTCAGTGGTAGTTTGTATAGAGAGCGTAGTTCCAGCTGTGCCTTGAGCTAACGTACATCCGCCTTCAGCTATTTCTACGCAAGTCTGAAAAACCAAAAATATAAATTGCTATAACAAGAGAAAAACAAAAGGAGATCTTGACTTGACTGATGTTTTGTTAAATATAAGATTATACATAATTATGACATTGTAGCATATAAATTAAAACTAAATAGATATTGAACTAGGAATAGTATTTACCTATATAAGTATTAATTTTTTTTACACTGTACCGGGAAAACATGTGATTATTATTGAAATAACAACACCTATCCACATACCTCCCATTTTTTTATGCAATAAATCATTTGGTTTGATGTTGAAAATATAAAATCGAATAGATGATGGTATTAAGTTCAATGTAGAACGACTCGTAAAGATTGAAAGTTATGAGTATGTTTTAACAACTAAAACTAAGCTTATTGTATTATGTTTTTTAAAATTTTATTTTTAGTATTATTTTAGTTCTATTTTCAGCTAGTTTTGAGTTATCATCTATAACTTACATATCTATAACTTACCCTGACTAAAAGCATAATTAAATCGAGGAATTAAAAGTTCTTTGGGCCGCTTGCATAACGTTCCTTAAATTTATTTAAGCAACACTAAATTTAACACCCTTAAATACTATTAGTGTCTTGCACAACGCAAAAATTGTCCCTAAATATGTTTGAAGAAATGTCTATACATTTTGTGTAAAACGTATTTAGGCAGTTTAATCTTTAATTAAACTATCTAATTTATATTTAAAGACGATTGTTCGAAATAGCTCGTTTAATTATCACTATTTACTTATATTTTTGCAAACCATACAAAGGATATATATTTTGAAATAAAACTCGCAACACAGCTGTGGCAGAACAAAGTGTATAATATAGAACTGTCATGTAGGTAGGATTGAAATTTTAAATATATGAGACTAAATCGACTTTTTATGCTGATTTCAAAACGTGTAACGCTATCTAGTTACTTTTCACCACAACTATTCAGTAGCATGTATTCAAATTTATAGACTTGAGATATAAATCAGATTATGTGATTGAACAACGATCGTTATGCAAGCGGCCCTTATAATCCAGAAGTTGTCATTGTCGTTAATTATAATGATATAAGATTAAAAACTATCCACTTCGGGGAGTGTTTTCATTCATACGTACATGTAATAGATATCTCGTATTATATTGCTATAATTTTAACCTACCTTCACAGTGTCATCATATTCAAATCCTTCGAGACACGTCAGTAGGATAGCAGTACCGCCAGTACACATAAAGAACGCATCACACCTGTCTGGGTGGGGTATATTTCCGAAAACACCAGGCGGGCAGAGTGCAGCTGTCGTTGTTTCGGTAATAACAGTAGTACTTTCAGCACCTACAGGTGTTGTTTCAGAATCAACTCTTGTAGTTTCAGTTCCTTCACTGTCAGTCGAGCTTTCAAAGTTTGATGTTGTAGTTTCTACATTTAATGTGGTTTCGGTCATCATGGTAGTACTATCTGTATATTCTGGATTGTAAGTACTCTCTGATATTTCTGGATTCACTGTAGTAATATCTTGGTTAGGTGTAGATGATTCAGTGTTTTCTGATGAAGTGAATATTGTTGTTGTCTCAAAACTTTCAGTTACATATTCTGTGATATCATCTGTTGGTGTAGTACTTGTGCTGGGAGTAGTAGTATCATTTAGACTTTGTGTAGTGGATTCACTGAATTCATCTGTCGTGGCTAAAGTAGATGTTATAGTGCCAACTGTTGTCCCTTGACCGAGTGTACATCCGCCTTCAGCAATTTCTACACAGTTCTGGAATTAATAAAATATTTTGCACTCATAGGATGAAATACTAAATGAACTTAGATGAATAGACAGATTAAGTTAATCATAGATAGATTATTATGAAATTTAACCAAGTTGAGATAAGAAGCCTCACATTTAGCTATATGGAACTTGCAAGAACTATTATAGGTGACAGCACAAATCGACACGAGAGATAGATCTATTGTCGCGTTATCCTCTGAAAACCAGATTATTTAAACAAACAACTACTTCTCTATAAATTCATGACTTAAATCCATATCTAAATCTGATTAACTCATTTGATACGTCACAAATGCTATTTCAAGTGAATACTTTAGTTTACTTTTTAGCATTTTTCTCATTGATAATAGTAAATACTTAGCTCTAATTTAAATGAATAGTAAATTTTGAATATAAAATTATATTGCAAATTGGTGGTATTTTTTAATTACAACTTTATGTCGCGATTTAATAGAAGTGTGTAAGAAGTTCGGACGTGACTTGCATAGTTTTAAATTTTTTGACAGCAGGGAATATTTTGTCCTAGGGACAAAAGTACTGTTGTCATCCTTAAGATCAGGTAAATTCAAACTTACTTCTGAGTAGAAGAATGAATAAAACAGAACTTGTGTAGTAAATAATTTACATAAAACTAAATAGTGACTTCAACTAACCTTTACATTATCGTCATATTCGAATCCTTCACTGCAAGTTAGCAATATGCCCATAGAACCTGTGCACATGTAGAAAACATCACACCTCTCAGGATGTGGAACATTTCCAAAGTAGCCTGGTGGACAAACAGGAGCAGTAGTAGTTTCTAATGTAACAGTGCTTGTTTCTTCTATACCTTGTGGTGTTGTGATAGCTTCTGTTGTTAATTCATTAATTTCAGTGTTACTGTCAACGTCTGTAGGTTCCCATTGCGTTGTTGTTTCGACGGGTGAAGTTATAGTGGTTATTTCCGAAGAATCGTCACTAGTAGATGGTTCAACACTTTCAGTACTTGATTCTGTAACGACTTCTGTAGATTCAGTAATCGGACTGGAAGCAGTAACATCATACACACTTGATGTTGCCGCTTGACTAGTATATTCATCGGCGCTATCTGTCGTAAATGAAGTAGCTGTAACAGCTTCAGTAGTCCTGGTAGTTCCTTGGCCAAGTGTACAGCCACCTTCAGTTATCTCTACACAAGTCTGGAATAAAGATGTTGATCAATATATTAGGTGCTTAATACTAACAATAAGTACTAAATTAATCAAAATTGTTAATGGTTATGTGTCACTGACACTCAACCTCACTGATGTAACTTAAACTCACCTTTAAATTATCATCATATTCGAATCCTTCGCTGCAAGTAAGTAATAGAGTTCTAAATCCTGTGCACATGTAGAAAGCATCACACCTCTCAGGATGTGGAATATTACCAAAGTAGCCTGGTGGACAAATAGCAGCCGTAGTCGTTTCTAATGTAACAGTGCTTGTTTGTTCTATACTTTGGGGTGTTGTGATAACTTCTGTTGTTATTTCATTATCAATTTCTGTGGTACTTGCAACGTCTGCAGGTTCCCATTGAGTTGTTGTTTCAACGGGGGAAGTTGTAGTTGTAGTGTTAATTTCTGTTGAGGAATCGTCTCTGGTAGACGTTTCATAACTTTCAGTATTTGATTCTGTAATGACCTCTGTAGATTCAGTAATGAAGCTAGCGGTAGTAACGTCATATTTACTAGATGTTGAAGCTTGAGTAGTAAATTCACCTATACTATCTGTCGTAACAGACGTAGATGTAACAGCTCCAGTAGTGCTGGTCGTACCTTGACCAAGTGTACAACCACCCTCAGTTATTTCCACACAGTTCTGGAATTAAAAAAAAATAACAATAGATAGTAACCTACATACATACATATATAACTTCACGCCAGGTCCCTTGCATAGATAGTAACCTAAAGTAGAAATAATTTAATTATATTTAATTTTTATACATTATGATGAAAAAAACTAACCATCGTTATCTCTAATTTGAATTACAAACCTTAACATGAATAAACTTACCTTTACATCATCATTATATTCGAATCCTTCACTGCAAGTTAGCAATACGCCAATAGACCCTGTGCACATATAGAAAGCGTCACACCTCTCAGGATGTGGAACATTTCCAAAGTATCCTGGTGGACAAATAGCAGCAGTAGTCGTTTCTAATGTAACAGTGCTTGTTTCTCCTATACTTTGTGGTGTTGTGATGGCTTCTGTTGTTAATTCATCAATTTCTGTGTTACTTTCAACGTCTGTAGGTTCCCATTGCGTTGTTGTTTCGACGGGTGAAGTTGTAGTGGTGATTTCCATTAAAGAATCGTCACTGGTAGATGGTTTATCGCTTTCAGTACTCAATTCTGTAACGACTACTGTAGATTCAGTAATAGGATTGGAAATAGTAACATCATAAACACTTGATGTTGTCGCTTGACTAGTAGATTCATCGACGCCATCTGTCGTAACTGAAGTAGATATTGTAACTTCAGTAGTTCTGGTAGTACCTTGGCCGAGTGTACAGCCACCTTCAGTTATCTCTACGCAGTTCTGAAATTAATATGTTAGTTTAAATAACAGGTATTGACTACTTTAAATACATACTAATTTAATTAAAATCTTTAACAATTATTGTCACTGACGAAAAATACAAGTACTTTACCTAATTTGAAATATAAAACATAAAAATCGATAATCTCCTACGTTTCCCAAAATTTTATTTTATTATTTGTTTACTTTATTTGATAGCCAATCAGAAATGCTAAAAGGTTACATACACACAATCTCATTAATGGAATTTAAACTCACCTTTACATTTTCATCATATTCGAATCCTTCGCTGCAAGTAAGTAATATACTCCTAAATCCTGTGCACATATAGAAAGCATCACATCTCTCAGGATGTGGAATATTTCCAAAGTAGCCTGGTGGACAAATAGCAGCAGTAGTCGTTTCTAATATAACGGTGCTTGTTTCTTCTATACTTTGTGGTGTTGTGATAGCTTCTGTTGTTAATTCATTAATTTCTGTGTTACTGTCAACGTCTGTAGGTTCCCGTTGCGTTGTTGTTTCGACGGGTGAAGTTGTTGTGGTAATTTCCGAAGAATCGTCACTGGTTGATGCTTCATCGCTTTCAGTACTTGATTCTGTAACGACTTCTGTAGATTCAGTAATCGGACTGTAAGTAGTAATATCATTCACACTTGATGTTGCCGCTTGACTAGTAGATTCATCTATGCCATCTGTCGTAACTGAAGAAGCTGTAATAGCTTCAGTAGTCCTGGTAGTTCCTTGGCCGAGTGTACAGCCACCTTCAGTTATCTCTACACAGTTCTGGAATAAAGATGTTAGTTAACATATTAGATGCTTAATACTAACAATAAATAATAAGTTGATTAAAATTGTTATTAGTAATGTGTCTCTAATGAATAAATACAATTACTTTTCCTAATTTGAAATATAAAAATTCAAAATTGTAAAACTCTTGCATTTATAGAAATTTTCCATTACAATAATTAGCGTTAGTCGGAAACCAATCAGAAATGCTAAAACGTTGCATACACGCAACCTTATTGATGGAACTTAAACTCACCTTAACATTGTCGTCATATTCGAATCCTTCGCTGCAAGTAAGTAATAGACCTATAGACCCTGTGCACATATAGAAAGCATCACACCTCTCAGGGTGTGGAACATTTCCAAAGTAACCTGGTGGACAAATAGCGGCCGTAGTCGTTTCTATTGTGACAGTGCTTGTTTCTTCTGTATTTTGTGTTGTTCTGATAGCTTCTGTGGTTATTTCATTGGCTTCTGTGGTACTTTGGGTATCAGTAGAAATCCATGGCATAGTAGTTTCACCAGGTATGGTTGTAGTAATAGCAGCTTCTGTTAAAGAATCATCGACTGTAGAAAATTCATTACTTTCAGTCGTTGGATCTGTTACATATTCTGTAGATCCAGCGATGGTGCTAGAAGTAATAGCATCATTTGCACTAGTCGTTGATTCGTCTACAGTAGATTCATTGAAGCCCTCTGTCGTAATTGAAGTAGATGTCACTGCTTCAGTAGTTATTGTTGTACCTTGACCAAGTGTGCAACCTCCTTCAGCAATTTCGACACAGTTCTGAAAATTTCAAATAGTATTATTGAAAATTTACTAATAACAATTAGGATATTTAAACTTCACCATATAAAAATGGATGTTAGTATATATAAGCTTATTAAGTTCCAGTAGAGAAAATGACTACTACATTTAATGGCGAAGGTGATTACTTTAATTCGCCAATAAATAGCCCTGCAGTGCACCAATTTCTATATCGTTCATAGTCACAATGGATTTTAAGGAAATTTGACATAGAGATAGGTTAACGTTAATAACGTCCCAAAATAATGATTTATTACGTGTTTCAATTTAAAATCAATTACAATGCTATGAAAATTAAGCGATACATGTTCGCTGGTCAGTATATCAATGAAAGGTTAATTGGTGCTCGCCCCACTCCCCATTACTCATAGAGCTACCATGACTATGGTAGTGATAGAATATATATCTGAAATTTACATGTTGTTCTAAATATGCTTACCTTTACAGTATCATCGTATTCGAATCCATCGCTACAAGTCAAAATAATAGCTGTACCTCCAGTACACATGAAGAACGCGTCGCATCTTTCAGGATGAGGCACATTCCCAAATATTCCTGGTGGGCAAATAGCCACAGTAGTTGTTTCTATAGATTCTGTAGTAATGCCACTTTCGGTACTCGTGACAATATTTTGTGTTGTGCTTTCAAGGTCATTTGCATCAGTCGAAGTGGTATAAACACCCTGTGTAGTAGATTCTTCATATTCAACTGTTGTGGATGGAGATGTTGTTTCATCACTTAACGTACTAGTTATTTCAGTAGTTTCTATATCTGTTGTACTTTCAGATGTTATTGTATATGGATTCGCTGATGTTTGTTCCGCATCTGTAGTACCAATCGAATCTTTGTCTAAATCTGTAGAAGTGGTTAATTGAGAAGTAGTACTCTCAAGATTATTAACTTGAGTAGTAGAAGCTATATCGTTGACATCTGTGACTTCTGTAGTAGCAGAAATAGTTGTGTCTTCTTGAGTACTTGATTCTAACGTTGATATTTCAGCTTCAGAAGTTGTTGCTGTTGTTTGAGAAGCATCAGTCGTTGCCGGTCCTAATGTACAACCTCCTACAGCTATTTCAACACATGACTGAAAATTAATTATTTAGATTTTAGTAAATTATAAATCTAAACTAAGCAACTAACGATTACTTTAAAGTTTTAGGTGTTTATTCAAAATATAAATCCCTAGAAATCGCATTGTTAACTTTTTTCGCTGTGAAGTGGATTTACATTTTAACGTGGTAGTGGTATTGGAAAGTAGTCTTGAGTTGACGTTAGTTTGTATAAAAACTTTTGAATTTGTTATAATAATAATACTTACACCAACTACATCATCATATTCAAAACCATCACTGCAGAACAACTTTATAGCGTTCCCTGCTGCACACATATAGAAAGCATCACACCTTTCAGGATGAGGTCTAGTACCAAAAGATCCCGGCGGACATATCTCCGGTGTTGTGGTATCAATGGATGTTGTGCTACTCTGTGTAGTAGCTTCTGTGTTTTGTGTTGTATTAATTTCAGTGTTCATATCTGTTGTTTGTGTTGTATCGCCTAAAGTACAACCACCTGGTCCAATCACCACACACATCTGTAAAAGGAATGAAATCGTTTACGTATTTTATTTTAAGATTATTAGAGATGTGTCCACACGCATGGCACATGTTGGCCATTGTATCCTCGGGTACTGTTTCGTTTCTATATTCAGATTTTTGTGATGATCAAATAATAAGTAAGTAAGTAAAAAATAAATAATTAAACATATAATTACATTAACAATACGAATTGTAAAAAAAACAAACTGTTGTTTTAGAAATTTATTATAAAATTTTAAATATGCCGTATCTGTAGATTGAAGCTATTTAAAAAAAAACAACTGAATTAAACTATATAAATAACGGAGAACAAAATGCAATTTTTTTACATTTATTGCTTGTTTGTTCGGGATTCACGTAAAAACTACTGGGCCGATTTCAATGCGGTTTTAGCTAGTCGACCGTTATTCTTAGACTTAAATTCTGGGCTTCTTTTTATTCCGGGAATACCACGGGAATTTTTCTGGGACTGATTTAAAATGGCCAGATTAAAAAATATCTAATTCGAATATGAGTTTTTCACTGATCAATAGCAATTTTTATGCAATAAAATGTGTGAGCCGGGATCCTTGGAATAAAAGCATATGTTTTTATTCCGAGGATCCCGTGGGAATCACTCGGGAGCGCTTTGTAGTTGTTTGGGTGCATAATAAGTAGCTTATTTCGACACACTAAAATTATAGGTTAAATTCTTTTTTAAATGTTGCGGTTATTTGTGTCCGCGGGAATTCTGCGAAAATTTCAAGTCCAGTGTCGACTAGATGTAATGATGGTTGGAGTTAGACCATTATCTCATTCAATTTCGAGCAGAGTTATGAATATATCCACCATTTGTAGCATATATGAGAACAGAATACACCAAAAATATCCAAAAAATTATTGAAAGTAAAATGTTAAATACTAATTTAAAACTTACCCCGAAGGTAGCGTCAAACTCATATCCTTCACTGCAGTAAAGCTGTACGTAAGAACCACTCATGCACATATAAAATGAATCGCACTTAGTAGGGTGTGGTAAGTTCCCGAAAAATCCTGGCGGGCATAGTTCCGGTGTGGTCGTTTCAATATTTTGTGTAGTTGTTTCAACACCCACCGTTGTAGTGTCGACACTTTCAATTGTGGTTTCAACGTCTTTAGTTGTTGTACCTATGCCTTCAGTTGTAGTTTCGTCAAGTTTAGTTGTAATTTCGACACCTCCAGTTGTAGTTTCGACACCTCCAGTAGTAGTTTCGATACCTTCTGTTGTAGTTTCGTTGCGTCTAGTTGTAGTTTCGATACCTACAGTTGTAATTTCGACACCTTGAGTTGTAGTTTCAAGACTTCCAGTTGTAGTTTCGACACCTCCAGTAGTAGTTTCGACACCACCAGTAGTAGTTTCGACACCTTCTGTTGTAGTTTCGTCATGTCCAGTTGTAGTTTCGATACCTACAGTTGTAATTTCGACACCTTGAGTTGTAGTTTCAAGACTTCCAGTTGTAGTTTCGACACCTCCAGTAGTAGTTTCGACACCTTCTGTTGTAGTTTCGTCACGTCCAGTTGTAGTTTCATCACGTTCAGTTGTAGTTTCGTCACGTTCAGTTGTAGTTTGGATGTCTCCAGTTGTAGTTCCGATACCTACAGTTGTAGTTTCGACACCTTCAGTTGTAGTTTCAAGACCTTCAGTTGTGGTTTCAAGACTCCCAGTTGTAGATTCAACACCTTCAGTTGTAGTTTCGATACCTTCAGTTGTAGTTTCGATATCTCCAGGTGTTGTTTCGATTCCTATAGTCGTAACTTCAACACCTTCAGTTGTAGTTTCACCACTTTCAGTTGTAGTTACGCTACCTACAGTTGTAGGTGCAACACCTGAAGTTGTTGTTTCAAAAGTTTCTGTGGTTGTCACAATACTTTCAGGAGATGTTGATTCCGTTGTAGATATTTCAACGTCAGTATTTGTATTTGTTATAGGAACGTCTGTAATACCCGGTTCTGTAGTCCATACAGGAGACGTAGATGTCAACTGTCCTGTTTCCGTAGAGGCAGGTACGTCGGAAGTAGAGGCTGTAGAGGCTGTACTGGACCCCAGTGTACATCCACCTTCAGCGATTTCTACGCACATCTGAAATGAAATGATCTAACTTTAGAAAATATTGTATACTAGATCCTTGCGACTCTGGCAACGTACGCTTCAGGTCACCGAAGATATCAATCCCACTTTCCTTGATAAAAAGTACTTATTATATATTCATGACTTTTATTAAACGTAATGTCGTGGTATAAAAATGTTCGCCAGATTTTAAATTGATTCATTTAATATTCCGCGAGCACATGTTACCTTTTCAAACTAGTTAGAGTACACTGTTCCATAGAAAATTATGTTTAACTATTTAACAATAAAGTTTCAAATTACTTAGTCATCAAATTTGTTTGATTTTCTATCTTGTATAAGAAGATTGTTTAGTAGACATGTAAAACCTTTTATTGGTGTTAATATTTATGGTAAGCGTAGTGATTATATCCTCTTTGTTTCTTATTGTAATTGCTATAATTTAGACCCCGACAAAGACAAATTCCACCTACAGATCTGTAGAAGCACATTTTATTACCTGTCGGCATTTGAACTGATTGTAATCCTTTTATGATCGTCTTCTTTTGTTCACTTATTTTTTACATACGTTTCTAGTTATTGTGGAGAACCGTCTATTGTCTTATTGTACTAGCTCATTACCATCATTAGCCAGGTGTTACGTATTACAATTACAAGCGAATTCTAGGAAATTGGGTCATTGCCGAGTTGTATTTGTGAAGTATAAAACGACGGCCTGATGGAGAGAGGGGGCAGTTGAGCTAAGACTAGGATACGAGCGTGACGTGTGTACATTGCGGAATCTAATAATGACGGACTTTGCGCCTTTTATTGAATTACGACCTTCTGCATTACGCTTGGATTTGTTGTGTTCGGTTATATTTGTACCTGTGCTATACGTGTTTGTATAGTTCTAATAAACTCTATAATAATTCTAACGGAATTTTAATTCGAGTCCCGCTAACTCGTTATAATACTTACACCATGATTGGAGTCAAATTCAAAGCCATCAGAACAGAAGAGTTGTATCGGTCGTCCAGCAGCGCACATGAACCATGAATTACACAAAGTCGGATGTGGAATATTCCCAAAGGAACCTTCAGGGCATATTCCAGGTGTCGTTGTTTCAGTTGAAGCAGCGTCTGTTGTTGTTATGGTTTCCGTCGTTGAAGAATCTAATGTTACTGTTCCCGTTGTTAAAGAATCTGTTATTATTGGTACAGAAGTCGAAGCGGTGTTTGTGCCAAGTGTACAACCACCTTCGGCTATCACAACACACGTCTGAAAATAAAATAATTAAAGTTATTCACTTAGTAAAAACTTCGTAAAGAACAGACCAGCGATATAGCCTATAAAACTCACCAATCGGCCTTGAAAGCACGCGATGTGCGTACTATTTGTTCTTTTAAAAATAAAGAGGACTGACCCCAATAGGGCGTACAAGGACTGACATAGTCTTATTTGAGATAAACCCTAAATGCTATTCTACTTTGACAATAATGTGAAAATACTCACTTCTAGTACAGCGTCATACTCAAATCCATTTGCACAAACAAGAAGTATTGGTCTACCATTAGCGCATAAGTACCAATGATTGCAAAGTTCTGGATGTGGTATATTTCCAAAGAAACCATCTGGGCATAAGGTAGGTGTTGTTGTTTCAACTGTCACTTCTGTTGTTGTTAAAGCAGCTGTAGTTGTCATTGATTCAGTTGTTGGTGCATTAGTTGTAGGGAAGTCACTAGAAATTGTTACATCACTTTCGGTTGTAATTGATGTACTAATAATTGAATCTGTTGTAGATGAAATTTCATTTGTTGTAGTTGATAAATCTGGAGTTGTAGACGTATCAACTGTTATTGGCAGTTCTGACGATGGAATTTCTGTGACAGTAGTCGTATCTTCAACTGTCAAAGTAGTTGAAGTAAAATCAGTGGTTATTGTTGTAGGTATTTCAGATGATGTCATCTCTGTTGCAGTAGCATCTGGAACCAATTCTACCGTTGTGGATTCTGTATGAGTAGTTATTTGTGATGTCGTAGGGACTACAGTTGATGTTTCTGTTAGTGTTGTATCCGTTGTTTCTGATGAAAGTGTACTTGTAACGACATAGTCTGTTGAAGATGTAAATGCTTCAGTCGGTGTTTGATCACTTCCTACTTCTACCGTCGTAAATTGGGTAGAAGTCGCTTCGGTTGCAGAAACACTTGTAGATTGACTATCGATTTCGGTGGTAGTAATTACTGTTGTAATATCTACACCACTAGTTGTTGTACCAGTAGAATCACTATCTATGGTAGTATAGACAGTCGTTGTGGGAGCAGAAATTGTAGTTTCATCGGTGGTATAAGAGGTGGTAGTGGTATTTTGTCCCCACGTGCAACCACCTTCTGCTATTTGTACACAAGTCTGTAAAAAAGCATTAATAGTCATGAATATTATAATGTTATAATACTGTTGATCAAAATAAAGAATTAGAAAACATTTGCAATACTTTTGGTGACACAGTGGGTGTTCTGTAGGTACTTTAATCAAAGTAACATATTCTACTCAAAGGTTATTTCACTTAATCATAATTGAGCAAAATGATAACGGATTTATCAATTATAATAATATTTGATATACTTTCAATAGCCGATTATTCGGTTCCTTTCCGTCCGAGACGGATCTGAAGATTATAAAAAAGAAGATTCATGTAAAGCTTTAGTAGTAACAAGATTTGTAGTTATTTATTAAAATTACATAAAATCCATGACATGTTGGTCATGGATTGTATATTATAAAAAAAATGGATAAACCATTAATCAAAAAATATATATCTAACCTGTGCAATTCGATCAAACTCGAAGCCTTCTGTACAGAACAGTTGTATAGCTATTCCGCCGCTACACATAAAGAATGAATTGCATAATTCTGGATGGGCTATGTTCCCGAAGAAACCCGGTGGACAGAGTCCAGGGGTCGTTGTTTCTATAGACTCTGTTGTTTGAGTTGTTGTAACAGCTTCTGTTGTCAAAGTTACAGATTCAGTTGTTTGAGCAACAATAGTAGAAGTCACCGCATCCGTTGTTGAAGTAATAGCTTCCGGTGTTGATGTTGGTACTTCTGAAGATGATATCATTTCTTCTGTGGTTGATGTAAGATATTCGGTTGTTGGAGTGTTGGTTTCTATAGTTACAGTTTGTGTTGTTGGTATATCTGTTTCCGTGGTTGAAGGGTCTTCCTCTGTTGTTAAAGTATTACCTTCTGTAGTTAAAGTACTTTCCTCTGTAGAAGCTATAGCAACTTCTGTAGTTGTACGAATTTCTTCAGTTGTAGATATTACGACCGTTGTAGTAGGATCTGTGCTTGTTGTTGAAGTGATTTCTTCTGTTGTCGTAGCATCAACTGTACTATCATTTTCTGTTGTTAGCTCTTCTGTTGAGTCACTTGTCGTAGATGTTTCTGTGGTACTATAAGTATGTGTAGTTGATTCAGTAGCATCAGTTGTCGATGGAGGGGTCACAGTAGTCGTTGTTATGACTTCTGTTGTAGACAGATCTTCTGTAGTATACACAGTTGTTTCTCTTTCTGTACTCTCTTCAGTAGTTGGTACAACTTCTGTAGAAGATGCGACTGTTGAACTTTCTGTATCAACTTCTGTTGTTGAATACCCATCTGTAGTATAAGCAGGAGTAGTCGTTGAACCTAGTGTACAGCCACCTTCGGCTATTGGTACGCACATCTGCAAATGAGATAGATATTATTAGAATATGTTGTATACTGAATAATAAAATATGTTGTCACTTAGTAGCGAAATATTTGTGACTTTTTAATATATATATAATGTTGACGATAAGAACACCGATGTGCGAAACACACCGACCCATCTTGACAGCCAATAAGGACTTAAATATAATTTGCTAAGCCTCATAAATAATGTACAAGCGACCGTTGAGCACACGAAAGATACGGGTCAGACTGAGACGGGTATATAGCTTATGCATAAAGTCATGTCTTTTTATTTTAAATTTGTTTTTATTGGTGTTAAGAACTTAATTATTTGTAAAAGCCCTAAGTTACTAGAAAATAAACGTTATGCGTTTGTCTTTCATTGAAAGTAGGACCCAATAGATCCCGGTAAGTGAGACCGGGCTCCACGCAAGCAGATCGCGGTGATCCATACATACAGATCCATACAGATTCCATGGTAACGAGACTGGGCTGCGGGCGTGCAGAACCCGGGATTCGTGAGGTATGGCTGCACTACTGCCTACTCCATCGAGTAGGCCATAATGATACGGCAGGCAGAGGTCCGCGCGTGACGGCGCATGGTTTTACAAAAAGGTAAAGAGACAAGCGCTCGACGCTTTATATTTATAGTAATGAAGCGAGGGCGAGGAAAATGCCCATTTCAACGTCTCGTATACGGAAACCATGAGTCAGAGTAATCTAAGGACCCCCAGGATGGGCCAGGGTCTATGTTGTACTGAAATTTGTAATGAGAACAAGATAGAATAAGGCTTGGTTTATGTAAAACTGAAAGAAATAAACTGAATGGGGTGTTACAACGAAGCGGGGGGCATACAGAGGCAGCTTGTATAAATATAGAGTGCCTTGTGAGGCGCGTCGTAGTTCGTGACAAGTAATAGTTAGCGGTAAGCAACCAAGAAAGGATAGAAAATCCCTCCCGCCGACGCGTACGAAGTTGAAGCCTCCCGTAGTATGATTTTTCGTGGTTTTATTTCGGAAGCTCCAGTTATTTGAACCAGCGACCAAACCCTACAGTCAAACACTGCATCTCCATCACATAATATCCTTGAATTTATACCCTTTCACACATATTGTGGTAAAATAAAATAGCAAATAAACTTACCTGTTGATTATTATCAAACTCAAAACCTTCCAAGCAGAACAATTGTATAGCCATCCCATTAGAACACATGAAGAAGGAATTACATAATTCCGGATGAGGCACATTTCCGAAGAAACCCGGTGGACATAGCGCAGGCGTTGTTGTTTCAATTATAGTAGTAGCCTCTGTCGTAGAGAATGCTTCTGTGGTTGTAATAGATTCTGTAGTAGATAGAACTTCTGTAGTTAAAGTGGTTTCTGTGGTTGAGAGAGCTTCTGTAGTTGAGATATCTTCAGTCGTAAAGAATGTTTCTGTAGTTGGAATAGCTTCTGTCGTTGAGATAACTTCCGTAGTTGAAGGGTCAGTTTGTATTGTAGACATATCTTCTGTGGTTGAAATTATAGTTGTTTGAGATTCAGTTGTCATAAAAGTGGTATCTGAAGTTTCAGTTAAGCCAGTGGTCTCAGTTGCTTCAGTAGAAACCTCTGTTGTAGTCGGATCTTCTGTTGATATTTCCGTGGTTGTAGAATCAGAAATTGTAGTTTTTGTTTCTGTAGTAGGCAATTCTATTGCTACAGTAGTAGAAGTAACAGCGTCAGTTGTCGAAAATGTTGTTAATGCTTCTTCTGTAGTTGAAACATCAGTCTGTGTAGGTTCTGTTGATAAATCTATGGGAGTAGTAGTGCCTTGATTCCAAGTGCATCCGCCCTCGGCAATTTCTACGCACATCTGAAATTAAGTGATAATAATTATATTATATATATAAAAGTGAATCATAGAAATGTATGTACGCGCATAACTTGAGAACGACATTACAGATCTTGATTATTTTTAACCGACTTCGAAAAAAGGAGGAGGTTCTCAATTCGTCGGGATCTTTTTTTTTTTTTTGCTTTTTTTTATGTATGTTCGCCGATAACTCCGTGATTTATGATCCGATTTACGTGATTCTTTTTTTGTTCGACGCAGAATAGCTTCCAATTGGTCCCCTAAAAATTTTACATAGTTTGGCCCAGTAGTTTTCATTTTATGAACATTTTTCATGGAAATAATTTTCACTCCGTTCCATATGTACACCGATTACTCTGAGATTTATGATTCGATTTACGTGATTCTTTTTTTGTTCGACGCGGAATAGCTAAGATGATTTAGATAATATATATTAATATTAATAGCTTTAGAAATAAGTTATTTTATACATTTTAGTTTTTTAGTTTTTGAAGTCGGTTTTTTTAAAACGAAGTTTTATTTTTGTGTGTTCGAGTGGGTTCCCGGATGGTTCAAATTCACAATTGGAACCGGTAGGTGGCGCTGAGATCAGGTTCTAGAATCCTCCTAATCACCTGGACAAGTTTTGATGATTTTGTTTTCGTGTGTTTGAGTGGGTTTCCGTATGGTTTAGATTCACAATTAGAACCAGTAGGTGGTACTGAAATCGGGTTCTAGAATCCTCCTAATGACTTGGAGCGATTTTGGTGATTTTATTTTTGTGTCATGAAACAAACCCTTTTAGGAATTCAGAAAATATAGCGGTACGAAGTTCGCCGGGTCAGCTAGTACTTTTATATGATGAAAGTCTTAGTTGTTCTGTATGTTTATATATATTATGAAGTTATATACATATATATTATGAATATAATAATTAATATGTATATCACCATCGTCGTTTCCAATCTATTTTTTTCTGCCACAATTTGTCTGGAAGAGATCAATTAGTGATAAGATAGACATTTGTACACACTTAAAATGGTACCTACTACTAGTCTTGATGTTTTTCTGTAATGGTATATAATAAAGAATTATCTATCTGTGTTGGTGTGTGTACACAACAAATAATAAACACTTTATACAGTTAAATAAGGCACCTTCACAGGTCTGTTGAAGGAATTAATAGAGTTGTCAGAGCTTTTCAGAGATGCACAGACCGAACAATGAACCATCTTGTGCAAATCTCGGTAATTATTTTAGAATATACTAAGTGTGTTATTGATTATACTGGATTATTATCTGACTAATAAAATAATAACTATCATATCTAATTGTAATGAATATTACCTGTGTGATAGGGTTGAACTCAAAGCCGTCTATGCAGAACAGCTGTATAGGAAAACCATTTGTGCAGAAAAAGTAAGAGTTACACAACTCTGGATGAGGCACGTTTCCAAAGAACCCAGGCGGACACATACTAGGTGTTGTGGTTTCTACACCCATTGTGGTTGACATGGGTTCACTTGTTGATATACTATCAGTCGTTGACTGATCATTTGTTATGGTAGTAATAGGCTCAGTAGTACTGATAGGTACTTCTGTGGAACCTACAGTTGTGATACTAGTATCAACTGTCGGAGAAATTGCTTCGGTAGTTACCGATTCTGTCGTACTAGGGTCTATTGTTGATGCGTCCGTTGATAGAGCTTCAGTGCTCACATTTATCGTAACGGGTACCTCTGAAGTCACTGTTGTATATTCTTCTGTTACAGATGGAGTTGTTAGCACTTCTGTAGTGGTGCTTATTGACTCATCAGTTACTTCTGTAGTAATATTTGGAGTGCTGCTTATATCAGAAGTCGTAGTGATAGATACAGTAGTTGGTTCCTCTGATGTTATAGTTGACGGTAGATCTGTAGTCGTATAAGCTGCTGTTGTCAAAGTGACATCGGTTGATATTCCAGCAGTAGTAGCTGGTCCTAATGTACATCCACCTTCTGCTATTGCGACACACATCTGTAAATAATAATACGATTTTGAAAACAAAAATGTGTGTATGGATATAAAATTTAATTAGTTTGATCTTCGTATTATTTCAAATTCGTTTCCATTATCTTCCTGATCTCTTAACATTCATTAAATTTCCCATAAAGCTGTAGTCTATAAAGTCCTTTTATGGATAAAATAGGCAACATAAACTACATGCAAGGGCATAAATGGCTTCAAACCTGAAGCTCCAATGCACATAATATACGGATTTGGGTTCGAAATATCAATAAAAACTACGAGGATTAGCCTCAGATGAGTAGCCACATCTGGTACCTGTCTCCGGGGGCCAAGGTAAGGCCCAACCTTCGGGCTTGCCTAAGCCAGCCGGCACGGAATGAAGATTGTTAGAGCTAAGACTCTAGCTCTATGAGGGGGATTGATCAATGGCCTATCATCGAAATTAGCTTCGATGAACCCGTAGCCCACCTCTTAACACCCCTTAGCTACTCATACCCATGCTGCCCCTCTCGCTAATCTTTTAAGGGACCCACGCAGAGAGTGACGAGTCACTGTCTACCCATTATTCCATGTTCCCCAAACATTGCGAAGGGCAGATGCCATAGTCCCAGATCCCGAGTTTCACTAGTATTTCCTCATAATAGCCTGGTTGGTCATCAATATTTTGTTCTGGTTTCCTACAATAGTCCTGCACTGGCCGGGGCTTGTCCTTGGGTGCATTATGGTGTAGACAGGGATAATCGCCGGTAAATGTCACGCCACATTTACGTCCTAATTGTCAAAGGGACCTCTATTATATATTGGCCTACCCATGGTCCAACGCAAGCCCTCCAAAACTCCGGACTATATTTATGGCCCGTGGTCTTAAGAGACATAAATGTATGATGTATATAATAGAATAAACAGCCCATAAACGTTCCACTGCTGGACTGGGGTCTACCACTATAGGAGAACGAACAATATATCCGCCACGCTTGTCCAAAGTGGCTTGGCAAATTTGACATATCGGTTATTTCGATGTGCAGGTTTCATCACAATGTTTTCCATCACCGTTAGCATATGGTAATTGTAACAATATGCTTATTAGATCAGAAAACTGCCTAAGTGGTGCATGCTTTTCGGCCAGGTTCGAACCCGCGCCCTTTGAGTTTTAGACGCGTGGGCTAACCCATAAGTTACCAGGGCTTTATTACGTCGTCGTATAATGGTAAAATAAATTAAAAATACCACTAACCTGGGCGTTAGGATCGAACTCGAAACCTTCTACACAGAAGAGCTGTATAGCAACTCCATTGGCACACATGAAGAACGAGTCACATTGCTCAGGATGTGGTACATTTCCAATAAAACCTGGTGGACATATACCAGGTGTGGTAGTGTCAATTGAAACCTCTGTAGTAGAAGTTACTTCTGTTTCGGACACAACTTCTGAAGTAGAAAATTCTGGTGTACTAAAAGTTGCGTCTGCAGTAGTTGGTGACTCTGTTATTGTTGTTATATCTTCTGTAGTAGACAAACCCGTAGTTGAGATAATTTCTTCCGTTGTACTTAATTCAGTAGTACTTATTGGTACTGTTGTAGTCACTTCTGTCGTAATTGTAGTAGGCTGTTCCGTAGTTACCGTAGAAAGTCCTTCCGTCGTAATTGTTATAGGCTGCTCCGTAGTTACCGTAGAAGGCCCTTCTGTGGTAATTGTAGTAGGCTGCCCTGTAGTTACCGTAGAAGGTACTTCTGTCGTAATTGTAGTAGGCTGTTCCGTAGTTACCGTAGAAGGTTCTTCTGTCGTAATTGTAGTAGGCTGCTCCGTAGTAACCGTAGAAGGTACTTCTGTCGTAATTGTAGTAGGCTGCTCCGTAGTAACCGTAGAAGTCCCTTCTGTCGTAATTGTAGTAGGCAGCTCCGTAGTAACCGTAGAAGGTACTTCTGTTGTAATTGTAGTAGGCTGCCCTGTAGTTACCGTAGAAGGTACTTCAGTCGTAATTGTAGTAGGCTGCTCCGTAGTAACCGTAGAAGTCCCATCTGTCGTAATTGTAGTAGGCTGCTCCGTAGTAACCGTAGAAGGTACTTCTGTCGTAATTGTAGTAGGCTGCCCTGTAGTAACCGTAGAAGGTACTTCTGTCGTAATTGTAGTAAGCTGCTCCGTGGTTACCGTAGAAGGTACTTCTGTCGTAATTGTAGTAAGCTGCTCCGTAGTTACCGTAGAAGTCCCTTCTGTCGTAATTGTAGTAGGCTGCTCCGTAGTAACCGTAGAAGGTACTTCTGTCGTAATTGTAGTAGGCTGCCCTGTAGTTACTGTAGAAGGTACTTCTGTCGTCATTGTAGTAGGCTGCTCCGTAGTTACCGTAGAAGTCCCTTCTGTCGTAATTGTAGTAGGCTGCCCCGTAGTAACTGTAGAAGGTTCGTCTGTTGTAATTGTAGTAGGCTGCCCTGTAGTAACCGTAGAAGGTACTTCTGTCGTAATTGTAGTAAGCTGCTCCGTGGTTACCGTAGAAGGTACTTCTGTCGTAATTGTAGTAAGCTGCTCCGTAGTTACCGTAGAAGTCCCTTCTGTCGTAATTGTAGTAGGCTGCCCCGTAGTAACTGTAGAAGGTTCGTCTGTTGTAATTGTAGTAGGCTGCCCTGTAGTAACCGTAGAAGGTACTTCTGTCGTAATTGTAGTAGGCTGCCCTGTAGTTACTGTAGAAGGTACTTCTGTCGTCATTGTAGTAGGCTGCTCCGTAGTTACCGTAGAAGTCCCTTCTGTCGTAATTGTAGTAGGCTGCCCCGTAGTAACTGTAGAAGGTTCGTCTGTTGTAATTGTAGTAGGCTGCCCTGTAGTAACCGTAGAAGGTACTTCTGTCGTAATTGTAGTAGGCTGCCCTGTAGTTACTGTAGAAGGTACTTCTGTCGTCATTGTAGTAGGCTGCTCCGTAGTTACCGTAGAAGTCCCTTCTGTCGTAATTGTAGTAGGCTGCCCCGTAGTAACTGTAGAAGGTTCGTCTGTTGTAATTGTAGTAGGCTGCCCTGTAGTAACCGTAGAAGGTACTTCTGTCGTAATTGTAGTAAGCTGCTCCGTGGTTACCGTAGAAGGTACTTCTGTCGTAATTGTAGTAAGCTGCTCCGTAGTTACCGTAGAAGTCCCTTCTGTCGTAATTGTAGTAGGCTGCCCCGTAGTAACTGTAGAAGGTTCGTCTGTTGTAATTGTAGTAGGCTGCCCTGTAGTAACCGTAGAAGGTACTTCTGTCGTAATTGTAGTAAGCTGCTCCGTGGTTACCGTAGAAGGTACTTCTGTCGTAATTGTAGTAGGCTGCTCCGTAGTAACCGTAGAAGGCCCTTCTGTCGTAATTGTAGTAGACTGTTCCGTAGTTACCGTAGAAGGTTCTTCTGTCGTAATTGTAGTAGGCTGCTCCGTGGTTACCGTAGAAGGTACTTCTGTCGTAATTGTAGTAGGCTGCTCCGTAGTAACAGTAGAAGGCCCTTCTGTCGTAATTGTAGTAGGCTGCTCCGTAGTTACCGTAGAAGGTACTTCTGTCGTAATTGTAGTAGGCTGCTCCGTAGTAACCGTAGAAGGCCCTTCTGTCGTCATTGTAGTAGACTGTTCCGTAGTTACCGTAGAAGGCTCTTCTGTCGTAATTGTAGTAGGCTGCTCCGTAGTTACCGTAGAAGTCCCATCTGTCGTAATGGTAGTAGGCTGCTCCGTAGTAACCGTAGAAGGTACTTCTGTCGTAATTGTAGTAGGCTGCCCTGTAGTTACCGTAGAAGGTACTTCAGTCGTAATTGTAGTAGGCTGCTCCGTAGTTACCGTAGAAGGTACTTCTGTCGTAATTGTAGTAGGCTGCTCCGTAGTTACCGTAGAAGGTACTTCTGTCGTAATTGTAGTAGGCTGCTCCGTAGTAACTGTAGAAGGCCCTTCTGTCGTTATTGTAGTAGGCTGCTCCGTAGTAACAGTAGAAGGCCCTTCTGTCGTAATTGTAGTAGGCTGCTCCGTAGTTACCGTAGAAGGTACTTCTGTCGTAATTGTAGTAGGCTGCTCCGTAGTAACAGTAGAAGGCCCTTCTGTCGTAATTGTAGTAGGCTGCTCCGTAGTAACAGTAGAAGGCCCTTCTGTCGTAATTGTAGTAGGCTGCTCCGTAGTAACCGTAGAAGTCCCATCTGTCGTAATGGTAGTAGGCTGCTCCGTAGTAACCGTAGAAGGTAATTCTGTCGTAATTGTGGTAGGCTGTTGCGTAGTTACCGTAGAAGGTACTTCTGTTGTAATTGTAGTAGGCTGCTCCGTAGTTACCGTAGAAGGTACTTCTGTCGTAATTGTAGTAGGCTGTTCCGTAGTTACCGTAGAAGTCCCTTCTGTCGTAATTGTAGTAGGCAGCTCCGTAGTAACCGTAGAAGGTACTTCTGTCGTAATTGTAGTAGGCTGCCCTGTAGTTACCGTAGAAGGTACTTCAGTCGTAATTGTAGTAGGCTGCTCCGTAGTAACCGTAGAAGGCCCTTCTGTCGTAATTGTAGTAGACTGTTCCGTAGTTACCGTAGAAGGTTCTTCTGTCGTAATTGTAGTAGGCTGCTCCGTAGTTACCGTAGAAGTCCCTTCTGTCGTAATTGTAGTAGGCTGCTCCGTAGTAACCGTAGAAGGTACTTCTGTCGTAATTGTAGTAGGCTGCTCCGTAGTAACCGTAGAAGGCCCTTCTGTCGTAATTGTAGTAGACTGTTCCGTAGTAACCGTAGAAGGTTCTTCTGTCGTAATTGTAGTAGGCTGCTCCGTAGTTACCGTAGAAGGTACTTCTGTCGTAATTGTAGTAGGCTGCTCCGCAGTTACCGTAGAAGGTCCTTCTGTCGTAATAGTAGTAGGCTGTTCCGTAGTTACCGTAGAAGGTTCTTCTGTCGTAATTGTAGTAGGCTGCCCTGTAGTTACCGTAGAAGGAACTTCTGTCGTAATTGTAGTAGGCTGCCCTGTAGTTACCGTAGAAGGTACTTCTGTCGTAATTGTAGTAGGCTGCCCTGTAGTTACCGTAGAAGGAACTTCTGTCGTTATTGTAGTAGGCTGCCCTGTAGTTACCGTAGAAGGAACTTCTGTCGTAATTGTAGTAGGCTGCCCTGTAGTTACCGTAGAAGGTACTTCTGTCGTAATTGTAGTAGGCTGCCCTGTAGTTACCGTAGAAGGAACTTCTGTCGTAATTGTAGTAGGCTGCCCTGTAGTTACCGTAGAAGGTACTTCTGTCGTAATTGTAGTAGGCTGCCCTGTAGTTACCGTAGAAGGAACTTCTGTCGTAATTGTAGTAGGCTGCTCCGTAGTTACCGTAGAAGGTACATCTGTCGTAATTGTAGTAGGCTGCTCCGTAGTTACCGTAGAAGGTACATCTGTCGTAATTGTAGTAGGTTGCTCCGTAGTAACCGTAGAAGGTTCTTCTGTCGTACTTGTAGTAGGCTGCTCCGTAGTTACCGTAGAAGGTACTTCTGTCGTTATTGTAGTAGGCTGCCCTGTAGTTACCGTAGAAGGTACTTCTGTCGTAATTGTAGTAGGCTGCTCCGTAGTAACTGTAGAAGGCCCTTCTGTCGTAATTGTAGTAGGCTGCTCCGTAGTAACAGTAGAAGGCCCTTCTGTCGTAATTGTAGTAGGCTGCTCCGTAGTTACCGTAGAAGGTACTTCTGTCGTAATTGTAGTAGGCTGCTCCGTAGTAACCGTAGAAGGCCCTTCTGTCGTAATTGTAGTAGACTGTTCCGTAGTTACCGTAGAAGGCTCTTCTGTCGTAATTGTAGTAGGCTGCTCCGTAGTAACCGTAGAAGTCCCATCTGTCGTAATTGTGGAAGGCTGTTGCGTAGTTACCGTAGAAGGTACTTCTGTTGTAATTGTAGTAGGCTGCTCCGTAGTTACCGTAGAAGGTACTTCTGTCGTAATTGTAGTAGGCTGCTCCGTAGTAACCGTAGAAGGTACTTCTGTCGTAATTGTAGTAGGCTGCCCTGTAGTTACCGTAGAAGGTACATCTGTCGTAATTGTAGTAGGTTGCTCCGTAGTAACCGTAGAAGGTTCTTCTGTCGTAATTGTAGTAGGCTGCTCCGTAGGTACCGTAGAAGGTCCTTCCGTCGTAATTGTAGTAGGCAGCTCCGTAGTAACCGTAGAAGGTACTTCTGTCGTAATTGTAGTAGGCTGCCCTGTAGTTACCGTACAAGGTACATCTGTCGTAATTGTAGTAGGTTGCTCCGTAGTAACCGTAGAAGGTTCTTCTGTCGTAATTGTAGTAGGCTGCTCCGTAGTAACCGTAGAAGGTACTTCTGTCGTAATTGTAGTAGGCTGCCCTGTAGTTACCGTAGAAGGTACATCTGTCGTAATTGTAGTAGGTTGCTCCGTAGTAACCGTAGAAGGTTCTTCTGTCGTAATTGTAGTAGGCTGCTCCGTAGGTACCGTAGAAGGTCCTTCCGTCGTAATTGTAGTAGGCTGCTCCGTAGTAACTGTAGAAGGTACTTCAGTTGTTGTCTCGTCAGTTGTTGAAATATAATCAGTAGTCATAACAGTTGTAGTGCTCATACCCCAAAAACATCCTCCCTCGGCAATTTCTACGCAAGTCTGAAAATTTAAATAATTATGTTATGTCCGCACTAATATTTTTTTTTATAAAATGTAATTCAATAACTACCGGCTATTCTTGCGGTGCACGACAATGGCAAGGGACCGGACAGTGTGTCACTTATTCATTGGAAGATTGGCCATCCTCTTGCGTTGCCAGCCTCTGATTGAGTCATTAGAAAATGTGATGATACGAGAGCGTTGACACATATCGCTTCCACACAAGAGAGATGATTTTTATCCTTGTAGGAACGGGGAATGAATACAATTTCCTGCGGCCGGGCGGCCTGTCCTAAGAGGCGACAAAACAACCCACAGCCAGGTGGTAGGGTATTTGCTCGATTGAATGGCGACCATCCTTGGTCTAGGGTATGCCACCATAAAAACCTTGGATTGTGTTTCAGCTTTAGTGACCAGTTTCCAGTGTCCCTTAAAAGAACAGCAGCGCATTTATTTGTAGCACCTTTCGTGTTGTAAATGTCTACAGGCGATGGTAACCGCTTTCCATCCATCAAGTGGGCCGTCTGCCTGTTTGCTGAACTCCTGCAATGAAATAAAAATAAGATTCGGATACGAAGATACACAAGCCGGTGTGTGTCAAAATTAAATATAAGCATTCTTACCTCTAAAACTGGGTCAAATTCGTATCCCTCCTGACAAAATAGTGATATCGCAGTTCCACCTACGCATAAAATAAACTGATTGCAAAATTCGGGATGTGGCAGGTAACCAAAATAACCTGGAGGACATATGCCTGAAGTTGTTGTCTCTACAATAACAGTAGTCGTGGGCTCTGTTGTTAATTCTGTAGTGGTTATGGTCGTAGACGGTTCTGTCGAAGCTTCTGTTACTGGAAAGACTTCTGTAGTAGTTATTTCTGGAGGTTCTGTTGTTGTATCTGGCCGAGTTGTGTAGACTGGAGTAGTAGTTACTTCTGATGTACTTGTTTCGGTAGTAATAGCAGGTACTTCAGTAGTGACGTCTTCAGATGTTGTTGTAGAGTACGTTGGACTTGTAACTGGTTGAGTGGGCGTTGCTTCTGTACTTGTTGTTGTAGAAGCAGAAGGTTGCGTAATTGTTATGTGTTCAGTAGTAATTTCTGTAGTAACAAGCGTCTCTGTTGTTACGTCCGATATTGTCGTGGGAACTGTTGTTGGTCCTTCAGAAGATGTAGTTATCGGGGAATCTGTTGTTGTAGTTGGAACGTCAGTGGTTATGATTACTGTCGTCGGCACTTCCGTTGTTGTGGGAACTTCAGTTATAGCAGCTTCCGTTGTCGGCTCTTTTGTTGTTTCAGGGGCTGCAGTAGTTGTTGTTACTGTTGTCGACGCATCTGTTGTTACTGGGCCCGCAGTGGTTGTGGTTACTGTTGTTGGTACACCTGTTGTCGTGGTAGTATCAGTAATTGTGGTTATGGTGGTTGGCGGATCTGTTGTCAGCAATTGCGTTGTCGTGGGGACATCAGTAGTTGTGGTTACTGTGGTTGACGCATCTGTTGTCGGCTCAGCCGTTGTCGTGGGGACGTCTGTGGTTGTGGTTACTGTTGTCGACGCATCTGTTGTTACTGGGCCCTCAGTGGTTGTGGTTACCGCTGTTGGCAGAGCCGTTGTCGTGGCCACATCAGCAGTGGTGGTTACTGTGGTTGGCGCATCTGTTGGCGGTAATTCCGTGGTCGTGGGAGCATCAGTGGTTGAGGTTACTGTTGTCGATGCATCTGTTGTTGCAGGGGCTGCAGTAGTTGTTGTTACTGTTGTCGACGCATCTGTTGTTACTGGGCCCGCAGTGGTTGTAGTTACGGTTGTTGGTACATCTGTTGTTGTGGGGACTTCAGTCGTTATGGTTACAGTCGTAGGTGCATCTGTTGTTACAGGGCCCGCAGTGGTTGAGGTTACTGTTGTCTGTGCCTCTGTTGTTGGCTCAGCCGTTGTTATGGGAACATCAGTGATTGTGGTTCCTGTCGCCGGCACTTCTGGTGAAGTGGAGACTTCTGTAGTTGTAGGCACTGGGCTAGGAGCTCCTGTAGTTGTTGTTGTACTTGTCGATATTGTTTCTGTCGTGCTGGTAGAAGATGTAGTAGATCCCAGAGTACAGTTGACAGCGAAGGGCCAGTTGCATACCTAAAATTAACGAAGATAAAACTGTTATTGTATGTGAATGCCTAATGAAGTGGTTTCAAATCCTGGCCGGGAAGCGAATTAGAAAATTTTCTGGCCTAATAATTTTATATGATGACATTTTACAACAAAAGCTTGTGATTTTCAAATGGCAAGACATCAGTTATCGCTAGGCACGCGACCTGAAGGCGAGGACGAAGACGCTAAAAAAAGATATCAAATAAATTTATCCTCACCTTCAAATTGACATCGAACCAAGTCCCAGGGGCACAAACTTTCAAAACCAATTTGCCTTCATCACACTGGTAGAACTTGTCACAGTCTGTTTCATGTGGTAGTAACCAATGTATTTCCATGTCAGTTGGACATCCATTTGGTAGGAAACTGATTTCTGTTGTCGACGTAGCAGTACTAGAACTTGCTGTTGGGGTAGAGGTAGTTATAGTGCTGCTACTAGTAGAACTTAATTGACAATTCACTAAATTTTCATGATTGCATACCTGAAATTAAACATAAACGTGGTTACTAAATTAATAAATAAATCAGTATTTTAATATTATAAAAATATTGTAAATAATTATTCTTAGTGCCTGTTTTTAATGGTCAATTTAAAGTTATCAGTTGAATAAATTACAACCTGAGTGATTTCAAATTAATTATACTGTTTTACACATGTAAATGACATTACATGATGATATAGACCGTAGACATATTAAAAATAACCTTAAATATTTAATAAGTTAATTTAGCAAAATACTTAAAAAAGCTTTGTATGCCTGCCCGTAGAACCGCTTTAATAGGGAAAAGTATATGCTGTATGGCGCCAGTGATATTTAATAAAGTACCCAAATCTATTACGGATAATAACATAGATTTGTTTAAAAAGAGGCTACAAGATATATTATCCGAAAAGTGCTATTACGACGTAAAATTTTTTCTTAGTGACCAATTTTAAATTAAATTTGACATAACATAATATATACCTTGACAATTTTTATTATTCTAATATTTCATTTTTACACTTTTGACATTGTATTTTATATGAATAACTCTGCACTTGACATATTATCTGCAATTGCTGTATAATTCTAGAAAAAAGTTAAATTAATGTTTGTGGATTGAGTGGGATAAATCTGTTATTGTTAATTAGTTGATTTCAACTTTTTAAATACTATTTGTATGCCTGAAAGCGCAAAAACATGTGAAACAAAATAACATATTGTCAACCAATGTTTTTACAAACCATTTTTTATGCAAATAAATGATTTGATTTGATTTGATTACGTCTTGTTGTAAATTATTCAAAATGCGAACTTTTTATAGGAAGTACCGAAAATTACAGCAATATTTTTTCCGACTTTCAAGATTTGGCATTAAATTAAAAAATTAGTTAATAAATATAACCTTAGCCTCCTAGGGTCCCCAATTTTCGATAAATGTTTTCCTTCTTTCGTTAATGACAAAATACAATATTTTCATTCAAAAATAGTAAATTTAAAAGAACTAACTTATTCGGTAAAAAAAATCTATATATATTTTATTCTATTTATATCTCAAGCTCATTTTATATGTAAGTTTTACACAGAAGTGTTTTATAGAATTACTTTTCGAAGAATGGATGGAGTCGTAGTATTCAAAAGTATAACCTTGATAGTTATGTAGCAATAAGTAAATACCTATATGAGACAGAACACATTAGATATTACAAAATTTCATGACAGCATAAAATATAATTTCAGTTACATGTTTACCGACAGTTTATTTAAACAAAGCTTTAACTTATAAAATTGTAAAAATAATTACCTGCAGCTCAGAATCAAACCAAGTGCCCGGCCCACAGATTCTTTCCACCTTAACACTATTTTCACACTGGTAGTACCTGGCGCAGTCACTTTCATGTGGTAGCAACCAATGTATGTCGAAATCTGATGGGCAGCCATTTTCAAGGAAATCAGGCGCTGCCGTTGTTGACTGAGTTGATTGTGTTGTTGACGGAGTTGATTGTGTTGTTGACTGAGTTGATTGTATTATTGACGGAGTTGATTGTGTTGTTGACTGTGTTGATTGTGTTGTTGACGTTTGACACGTCACGGCATGTGGCCAGTTACATATCTGAAACATTAGATTATAATATACAAATCGCACAAATTTGTAGTATGTTAACGCCCTGTTTTATTTATTTTAATATTTCAAAATAAACACCAATTATAAATAATACTAAGAAAACTTATGTTTAAATAGTTGCATATATAATCACCATATCTTGTATATGTATATAACTTATGTGTATATATATTATAGTATATATTTATTATTAAAATGTAAGTCATCTTACAATAATTATGTATACCACCATCGCCACTCCTAATCAGAATATTCTTGCCACGGGTTGTCTGGAAGAGATCGCTTTTTAACGATAAGACCGCCCTTTGTACCCAATTAGATTAATATATCTTATCTATCTAAACTAGTGGTCGCCCAGTAGTCGAAATTCGACTATAATTAATTTAAATTATAAGTTTGAACATTATTAAGGTTCGGTTGTCAAAGACTATACTTCTATAATCACAGACTTCGCCAAGGCTACACTGTTAATTTGACTTTAACAATAAACCAAAGAGTATAATGCGTGTGTGTGTCAAATACATGTGTAGTATGTGTAATGTTTTTTTTATTGATTTAATGTATTTTTTAAGCATATAAAAAAAATAGCATTCTGCACTCCAGTTTAATAGGTCTGTAACCATACACTCACTCATTTCACTTGTACACACATCACACACATACACACACAACAAACACATTCACATCACAAACACATACACACCACATTCATATACACACCAAAAACAAATATTATTACGAAAATTTCAAATGTATAAACTTTAAGATTATTTTCTTTTGAATTGTATAACAAACGAGTTGTCTGGAAGTAGGCGCTAACAACTGCAACACAGTATTATACTACAGCAGTTGTTTGCGACACCAAATTGTTACTGTATACTTTGTTATTGGTTTCGAATAAATTCTTTAATTCTTTAATCTTTATATAAACTAAGTATAAGTGTGAAAAATTTCATACTCCTCCGTCCGCGCAATTTTCGTAAAAAAGGGGACAAAGTTTTTTCTTTACGATATAAAGATTTTAAAGAAATTCATAAATGATATGAAATTTTTTAACACGGCCTACTTCACTTTGTTTATAACGGCTGCTAAATTCAGTGCCTTTATATAACTTTTTGAATTATTCAATTCGGACATCCCATTCGAAAGATATCACGAGTTTAAAAATGTAAGTATTACAAAAATCGTAAGACCCCGTCTATATAGAAGTTTCACTTCAAAAGTATGGTATGCAGAAGAAGAAAATTTTACCTGATTATTCAAGTCAAATAATGTTCCGGGTGCACATGACATAAGTATACGCTGTCCATTGCTGCATTGGTAGAATTTGGAGCAGTCAGTCTCGTGTGGCAGCAGGAGGTGTATGTGGAAATTCGATGGACACCCGTTCGGCAGGTACTGGGCTGAAGACGCAGCTATCAGTGTTAATATTATAATTGGTTTATACATTACTGGCTGAAAAAGAAATGTCAATGTATTATATTATTGCACCATCGTAACGGTTGTTACCAATTGGATATAATTTTTCCGAACTACAAAGCACTCTGGGGCCCAAAGCTGCAATTACTATCTCGTTAAATACGCCGGACATTGTCGTCTCAATCGTATGTTTGACTGATTTTAGTATTCTCTTAATTACAATAGCGTGCCAGTGGCATGCCACTCTACCATTTTGTAAACCCCTATTAATCTATACTAATGTATAAAGCTGAAGAGTTTGTCTGTTTGCTTGAACGCGCTAACCGCAGGAACTACTGATTTAAAAAAAATCTTACTGAGCTAGAGGCTGGCAATGCTGCTTCAAAAGCTGAAGGTCTCAAACGGCGCAAAAATGGAACCTTAGGAAGGGGTTACATATTTGTGCCGTTTGGAGTTGAAACATTAGGTCCGTGGGGTCCATCGACAAAGAGTTTCTTCAAAGAGATTTGCAAGAAACTCTTTGATGCCACCTGTGATCAGAAGGCTGGCTCATATTTTGCCCAACAAATAAGTATCGCCATACAGCGCGGCAATGCAGCCAGCCTTCTGGGCACGCTCCCATCTGGCAGCGATTTGTTACACAATCTATAATAGCTTGTAATATTTATAACTAAGATTATTTTTAGTTTTTAATTGTATTTAATTCCAATAACACATTAAATCACTCATCATAAATAGTTAAGACATGAGTCAGCAACGAAAAAATAATAACAAAAAATCTTTCAGTGTTAGATATCCTATTTGTCGAGGAAGTCTATAAGCTAATCATCATCATCAGCAGAGGACCAATGAATGTTTGAGGGATGGGCAGTTTAGCGATAGCCACAAGTGAAGCAAGACGTTAGTGATGGACTTTGCGCGTGTGATTGAATCGTGCATTACATTTGGACTGGTTGTGTATGGTTATATTTGTATCTGTGTTATGCGTGTTGTATAGTTCTAATAAGTTCTATAGTAATTCAGTAATTCCATAATATCAGCCCATAAATGTCTCACTGCTGGGCTCGGCCTCCCATTATAGGGGGAAACGGTCAGTATACCCGCCACGCTTGTCCAAGGCGGCTTGGCAGGTTTGACACATCAGTTATCTCGATGTGCAGGTTGCATCAAGATGTTTTCCTTCAACGTTATTAGCACGTGGTAATTGTAACAATATGCACATTAGATCAGTAAACGGACTAAGAGGTGCATGCTTTCCGGTCAGGATCGAACCCGCGCCCTTCGATTTTAGGTAACCATTACGCTACCACGATTTATAGTAATTCCAACGGCATTTTAATTCGAGTCCTGCAACTTGTAACAATATTATACCGGCCTCCCCGGCCGCAGATGCGCTTGATCTTCATATGAAATGACGTATTGAAAAACAATTTCACGTGTATACAAACAATGCATTGCGATTATTCTTAACTTATCAGCTACAATAAGTGTTTTATATAGTTATAAATTATCTGTTTAATCTAAAACACGACTTTATAATTGAATTAAATTCAAAAACATGTAATTATCAGTAACGGAACGTAATATTAATCGATTAATTAACACTTTACAAGGCCTTTTGACGTTTGTATTAGGGGAATTCCCGCAGCGTTGTTTGTGTATCACCTACGATAACTTAGGTTTTGCAAGATGAAAAGTATAGACGATACTACATTACGCAAAAAGAATCGTTAAAATCCATTCAAAAACAAAAAGTTATTACTAAACATACATAGAAAACACACATACACGCACACACACACACACACACTAAATAACGACAAAACTCTAAACTCTATATAACGACACTAAAGGTATTGTGCATTTTGTGGCGTTGTAGAGTGTTGTCGTTAAATGGAGAGAAGTCTGGTATTTTTGTCTGACTTCTTTTGCTACACCAGTAATTTTGTTGTATTTTTTTTACTTATTTTATTCATATCTTGCGATATTGAGACATCTTGGTGATAATGGAAGTACTTAGAAATGTCGGCATTTCGGAATTTCTTAGAAATTTCCGTATGCGTGATGCCGACAGTTGAGTTTATTACGGGCTAGGATAATAAAGCAATGAAAGAACGTACACAGATGAGCAGCTTTTACCAATTTTGGCAATTTAAAAATAACTTATTTCTAAACCTATTTTTAGTTATTATATCTTTTTTTTAATATAAATTATCCAAAACATCTTGAAGTCGGTGCAAAGTAAAACATAAAAATTACTATTGACAATTACTAAGTAAAAATAGCTTTAGAAATAAGTTATTTTATACTTTTTGGTTTTTTTTAACGAATTTTTTTTTTAGTTGTGTCTTTATAGTCTCTAGCTATGGGTAGGCCTACGAAAGGTGCCGCGCACCTTAAAAAATATAGGTCCCAAGAAACGGGAACTACTGAGCCAAACTATGTTAAATTTTTAGGGGACCAAATGGCAACTATTCCGCCTCAAACTAAATAAGAATCACGTAAATCAGATCATAAATCTCAGCGAAATCAGTGTACATATGGAACGGAATGGACTTTTTTTTTCATAAAAATGTTCATAAAATGAAAACTACTGGGTCAACGCATGTTAAATTTTTAGGGGACCAAATGGCAACTATTCCGTATCGAACAAAAACAGAATTTTGCAAATCGGTCCAGGCGCCTTTGAGTAATCGGTGAACATACATAAAAAAAAATATTCCGAGGAATTGAGAACCTCCTCCTTTTTTGGAGTCGGTTTAAAATGGATTAACGCAATTTTGCCTATATCTTACTAGATATTATACCTTAATATTGGTGGATTGTTATAATAATAAGAACAGGCCATTATTGGCCCACTGCAGGGCTCGACCCTCCCAATTTCTTTGGGGAACAAACAGTATAGTAGCCACGCTTAACACCACACTGAAAACCGATGTCAGTGGAGCGCTTATTCACCGCCATCAAAGCACGAATCACTTTGCAGTGAAGTCGCTATCAGGCAATAAGTTATTATGCATGTAATATCAATAGGTGTAATTATAAATATATATCCAGTATAATTCTTAATTATATAATATTTTATATACTTATATGTTTATAAATGAATAAAATATATGTAAGTAACTGCATATCCTATAATATTTATGTATACCACCTTTGAAAAATATAATCTGTTTTATTCCTGCCACGGGTTGTCTAGAAGAGTTCGCTTCTTAGCGATAAGACCGCATTGTGGACATTTACAATATTTTTAGGCTATAATTTTTTTGTGTTATCAAATCAAATAATTTATTGCATAAAAACATGGTTATACAATAGGTCTTGTTATATACTGAGTACATGTTTTTTAATTATTATCACTAATATTTTAATCTTAAAATTATACCTTAAATTTCACAAATACTAAATGACACACAATTCAAATTTAGATATGTTTCTAATTATATTTATATGATACAAATATTATAAATATATTTAAACATTTAATATTCTAACTTATCACTTATATTTAAAACTTATTATTAAGGAACTCAGTTACACTGTAGCGCAATGTCGGTCAAACGCGAACCTATTCTTTATAAAAAAATAAAAAAATAAGGAAACGTCTTAGAAGAAGTTTCACAATTTAAATACATAGATAGAATAATAAAACTACGTTTTAACGGTTTTAAGCGCGGTAATTTATTTGATTTAGGTTTATCCGACGTTTCGGCCGCTTTTCAGTGGCCGTGGTCACGTTTTCACGGCCACTGAAAAACGGCCGAAACGTCGGATAAACCTAAATCAAATAAATTACCGCGCTTAAAACCGTTAAAACGTAGTTTTATTATGTGTACAAGTCGCGAAAACTTAAGAAAATATTACATAGATAGAAGTTAGAATATTAAGTGTTTAAATATATTTATAATATTTGTACCATATACCATACTGCAACTTGGCCTTAGGCAGATAGGATTACTCCACACGCCTATCGTAAATAGCAACTACAGACAAAACGCGTTTATCATACGAAACTCAAATTACTTTAATGAAGTAGTAGACTCAAAACTCGACTTGTATTGGACGCCCATAAATTCTGTTAAGCGCAATTGGGCTCAAAATTTCTTCGATACAATAAACAACTAAAAATTTTGTTACATTAATATGCCTTAATATCGTGTATGCGCATGTCTTTTGTTTTTTTTATGTTTTTATGTCTTTATAATATGTTTATTTTCTTTACCAATAGGCGGAGGCTTATTAAATTAACAGCGTTTTTTTTTAACATCATTGTTTCTATATTTTGTATATATTAGACTGTAAGCCTTCCTAAAATAAAATAAATAAATAAAAATATCATTAGAAACATATTTAAATTGTGTGTCATTTAGTATTTGTGAAATTTAAGGCATAATTTTAAGATTAAAATATTAGTGATAATCTTTAAAAAACATGTACTCAGTATATAACAAGACCTATTGTATAACCATGTTTTTATGCAATAAATTATTTGATTTGATAACACTTTATTGTACACCATTACAGAAAACACAGAAATAATTATAGCCTAGAAATATTGTAAATTCAAATTCAAATTCAAATTCAAAATTCAAAATTCAAAAGTTTTTATTCAAAATAAGTTCCACTGGAGAACACTTTTTGAAGGTCATACATATAGGTTAAAATTTAATTTTACTTCCTAGTCTATGTACACCGCTTCGCAACGTGTTATTGCTGTTAAGGAGAAGAAGCGGCAAGAAACTCCCCAGCAACACGTCTAGCTAAAAAAAATTTTTCTTTATATTTGTTGTTCTATTTTTTATATTTAAGTACTTTTTTTAAAAAGATTTTATACAGAATTATGTTACAGAATAACTTTTGAAGAATTAATGGAGTTGTAGCAAACAGTGCATATTCAATAAGACAAAAGCGCAATAAAAGGATAGAAAATAATTATAGTTATAAATATAAAGACGTAACGTATTTTTTTTTTTGCAACATATCTCCATATATTCCTTACAAGTACGGCAAGATAAAAACGTTATACTCGTACAAAACACAGTATAAGAGGTTGGAGCGAGCTGTTATGTAAATGAAGTTTTGTCATTTAAATATTCTTCAATAGTGTAGTATCCCTTTTTAAGCAAGATACTTTTTATTTTAAATTTGAATTTAGTGAAGGGCAGATCTAACATTTCACTCGGAATCTTATTGAAGAAGCGTATACCAACCCCCAAGAAAGAAGACAATACTTTTTGTAATCTAAAAGATGGCAATATCAGTTTATTACAATGCCTGGTGTTGAAATCGTGAACATCCTTATGCCGCTTGTAGGCACTCAAATTATTACGAATATAAATTATATTATTGAAAATATATTGGCAGGCGACCGTCATAATACCGATTTCCTTAAAGCGTTCCCTAAGAGACACCCGAGGGCCGAGGTTGTAAATTGACCTTACGGCTCTTTTTTGTAAAACAAATATAGTCTCCAAGTCAGCAGCGTTGCCCCAAAGTAAAATACCATAGGACATGACACTATGAAAATAACTAAAATAAACTAGTCTAGCAGTCTCTTCGTCAGTGAACTGCCTAACTCTTCTGACCGCATATGCAGCAGAACTAAGCTTTCCTGAGAGACTAGATATATGAGCGCCCCACTGGAGTTTCTGATCTAGGTTAATGCCTAAGAATACAGTTGAATCTACTAGGTTAAGTCTAGTGTCGTTAAGGGAAATATTAACATCGTATTCTTTTACATTGGGCATAACAAACTTAACACATTTAGTTTTATTCGGATTGAGTGATAAGTTATTTACGGTAAACCACTTAGATATTTGGGTTAAGGCGTTGTTTACGTCGTCAAAGTTCTGTTTATTTCTGTCTACTTTAAATATAAGTGACGTGTCATCAGCAAACAACACTACCTCACACATATCATTAATAAAATATGGCAAATCATTAATATATATCAAAAACAAGAAGGGACCTAGAATAGAGCCCTGGGGCACACCCATAGATATGCCAGTCTCACGAGATTTGATATTGTTAATTTCAACGCTTTGGGATCTATTGTTTAAGTAAGACGACAGAAGATTGAGAGAATCGCCATAAATACCGTAATAATTGAGCTTTTTCAGGAGGGTCACGTGTTCAACGCAATCGAATGCCTTGGACAGGTCACAGAATACACCAATGGCATTCTGTGACCGTTCCCAAGCACCATAAATGTGTTTTAGAAGCTCAACACCTGCATCGGTAGTGGAACGACCTTTGGTGAACCCGAACTGTTTAGTATGAATTAATTTATTAATATTAAAATGTGAGAGCAGTTGATTTAAAATTATTTTTTCGAAAACCTTGCTTAATGTTGGTAAAATAGAAATTGGCCTAAAGTTGGAGGGGTCGTTTTTGTTTCCACTTTTAAATATAGGAATAACTTTGCTAACTTTCATTAAGTCAGGAAATACTCCTTTATCTACACATTGATTAAATATTTGTACTAGTGGTAGCGCAATAGTGCATATTAAGTCACTTAATACTTTTAAGGATATACCCCAAAAGTCAGCTGTGTTTTTAATATTTAACGATTTAAACGTTTTTACAATATCATCTGTATCTATATGATTAAATTTGAATGTGATATTACATCGATCAACGCACTGTGTCATCAGCAGCTCAGCTTCCAGTGGTGATGATGACAAAGAGCTAGTTATTAAAGTTGGTATATCCCTAAAGTATTCATTAAATGTTTGTGCAATTTCAAAGTTATTACTAATGGTGTTATTGTTGATTACAAGTTTAATTGCATCATCTCGACGTGAACTCTTGCCGGAAGCATCATTTATAACACTCCAAGTTGTCTTAATGATATTTGATGATTTTTTAATTCTGTTACTATAATATAGAGATTTGGCAGCGATGCACACTCTTTTAAAGGTCTTAGAGTACTTTTTAATATATTGAAGGAAGTCTGGATTTTGATTAAATTGTTTTTCACTGTATAATTCATACAGTTTCATTCGACTTTTATATATACCTTTCGTAGCCCAATCACTAAACTTAAGTTTATTACTTTTGTTGATTATTTTGGTTTTAAATGTGTTTTCAAATTCAGCTTGTATAATGTCGAAGAAATTACTATACAAGTTGTTTGGATCTTCGCTGTCTACAATGAGCGGTCTTATCGCTAAGAAGCGATCTCTTCCAAACAACCCGTGGCAGGAATAAACCTGGTTATATTTGTCAAAGGTGGTATACATAAATGTTATAGGATATGCAGTTACTTACATATATTTTATTCATTTATAAACATATAAGTATGTAAATTATTATATAAGTAAAAATTATGATTAATAGACATATATAAATAAACCTATTGATATTACATACATATACATAAATATATGTAAAATTATCAAATCTCACTTTGTTGCAGGTAGTGCTTTTATTGTAATTTTTTATTTTTTTATATCTTGAGTTCAGCAGACAGACAGACGGTCCACCTGATGGAAAGTGGTTACTATCGCCTATTGACATTTGCAACACCACAGGTGCTACAAATGCCCTGTTGCTCTATTAAGGGTTGCTTGAACCTGGCCACTAATGCTGGAACCTAACTCAAGGTTGTTATGGAGGAATTCTCTAGACCAGGATGGTAGCAATCCCGAAGGGCAAATACCCTACCACCTGGCAAAAGGACTGTCGACGTCCAACCGACATTTACATAGGTATATCTAGTTATCTACATTCGTGAATTTCTACAATTATACTTCATTTCATCTATCTATTACAAAAATAAATCTGTAGTTTGTACCATAAATTTAATAAGCTTTTTTAAAAAGGTTTTTAAAATAATTAATTGGATAAAGTGAACGAAATGTGTACACAAGGGGATCTTTGAACGTTGCAACCGTGACTGAAAATTCAAAGGAAGAAGACTGAGGTGGTATGAGCATGTGATGAGGGATGAAAGTCACGTGACAATAAGCTTTTTTAAATACAAGCTTTTGAGATCCAGGATATCATGTAGCAGCAGAGTGCTAGCCAAGACAAGTAAAACGAGCCCAAGCACGACGCGTCTATCTTGTTGAGCACCGGAGTTCTTATGGCCACCTTCCGGTACCATATTATTATTGCATTGTCACGCGATATACATATGTATGCAAAATTTCAGCTCAATCGGAAACCGGGAATTTGATCAAATTTAACTAAAAATTCCACCCGAACTTACATACACAGAACATCCATTGCAAGTTAAATAAAAACTTGTAAAAAAGAGAAAAATATATTGGGGCTATACTATATGTATAGCCCCAATATATTTCAGACTTTTTATCCCGATAAATGTCGTTGTTCCCATGAAATTGACGAATATAGGTACAAAGGTACTGCAGCTGTTGTGTTTTTTAATCGACTTTCAAAAGAGGAGGTTCTCAACTTGATCGGTTTTTTATAAAGTATGTACTGTATTTATGAATATTTTTTTATGAAATAAATTTCCATTCCGTTCCGTGTGTACACCGATTACGCTGAGATTTATGATCCGATTTACGTGATTCTTCTTTAGTTTGATGCAGAATAGTTGCCATTTGGCCCCCTAAAAATTTAACATAGTTTGGCCCAGCAATTTTGATTTTATAAACATTTTTTTATGAAACATTTTTCCGTTCCCGTTTCTTGGGACCTATATTTTTAAGGCGCGCGGCACCATTCGTGGCCTACCCATAGCTAGACACTAAAACATAAAAAAATAAAAACTTCGTTTAAAAAAACCGACTTCAAAAACTAAAAAACTAAAATGTATAAAATAACTTATTTCTAAAGCTATTATTATTAATATATATTATCTAAAACATCTTAAAGTCGGTGCTTAGTAATTTTCAAAATATAGTAATTTTTATGTTTTGCTTTGCACCGACTTCAAGATGTTTTAGATAATATATATTAATAATAATAGCTTTAGAAATAAGTTATTTTATACATTTTAGTTTTTTAGTTTTTGAAGTCGGTTTTTTTAAACGAAGTTTTAATTTTTTATTTGTTACTTTTTAGTGTCTAGCTATGTATGGGTGGATTTACGAATGGTGCCGCGCTTCTTAAAAAATATAGGTCCCACGAACCGGAAACAAAAAAATGATCGTAAAATGAAAACTACTGGGCCAAACTATGTAAAATTTTTAGGGGACCAATTAGAAGCTATTCAGCGTCGAACAAAAAAAGAATCACGTAATTCGGATCATAAATCACGGAGTACTCGGCGAACATACATTTAAAAAAAAGCAAAAAAAAAAACAAAGATCCCGACTAATTGAGAACCTCCTCCTTTTTTCGAAGTCGGTTAAAAATTACTAAGACTTTAAGATGTTTTAGATTTTGAAGTCGGTTTTTTTTTGTATCACTGTTGCAATTCACTAACGCAAAAACGTCGTCATGAAGACAATGCGAACGTAATTTCGCTGGCACATATATATTTCAAAAATATTCTCTATTTGATCATGCTTAAATTAAATTAAATATTAATAAAAATACCTCGTCCTAGAAGGGCTACCGTAGTATTAAATTTCACACTAACAAATCCTATATAAATTCCGTATCACTTGACTGGTTAAATCAAAACTCGAAAAAGAAACGTTTCGGCCTTTTTATTGTTTATTATCTTGTTTAAATATCTAATATAATTATCTTTGGAATCTAACGATGGTATCTTATGTCCAATATCTATGAGTCAGCGTGTTGAGTTTGTCAAGACTATAGAAGTGTGTAGGGAATCTCTAATAATAATAACAGCCCTCCTTGACACTGACCTGACTTCGTCGACAACGAACTTCGTCGACAACGAACTTCGTCAACAACGAACTTCCTCGACAACGAACTTCGTCGACAACGAACTTCGTCAAGCCAAGACAATTTATACTTCAGGTTATTAATAATGATTGATGATGATAATCATTGATGAATTTCAAAATTTTATATACAGTGAACCTGGTTAAATGAGACATCAAGGGATCTGCAATGTGGTTTCACTTATAGAGGTATTCCACTTACCCAGTGTCTCAGATATCCAGGTATAAATATATATCTGTCTCATGTACAGAGGGTTACATTAATAGAGGTGAGAATACAGGTTATTTCAGTTATAGAGGTGCGATTATTAAATAAAATAACGTGTTACATAGACATTATAAATGAGTTAACTTTAGTTTTTCACGTACGGATAGAGATTTATAGCTTTCGTTTGACAGTTTTCAAATAAACAAACGTATGATAGTAAAGCAAAACTAAAACTGGAGGTCATTGGGGCTCAAAATTACTTACGTAGTTATAAGTATATATAAGTGCGGAACTTACGGATAGAATAAGAATAAGTAGACTAGAAGTTTCTGAGATTAGCGCGTTCAATCAAACAAGCAAAGAAACAAACTTATCAGCTTTATATATTATTATATATATAAGATAAAACTCTCTCACCGTCACCACACCCCGTCAAAATCTTCGCTTCTATTATGATACGTAGCAGAGAAATTACTTTCAGTCTGTTGAGTAATTAAAGCTTTTTAACTATCCCACGAGAATTCTTTAATTTTTCGGGATCAAAAGTATCCTATATGTTGACCAAGGACATAAGCTACCACCACACAAAATTTCATGTAAATCGGTCCAGTCGTTTCGGAGATTAGCCGGTACAAACAGAGAGACAAACAGAGAAACAAACAATTTGATAAAAATCTAAATTAGTTCTATTTCACTTCTTACATCCCCCTGACTCGGTTTTTAGCATTTTTTTTCATTGTACAGAAATTTGACCTCTACAATTTTATTATATGTATTGATAGATAGATGAATCGAATTATAATTTAACCAGTTTCGACAAAACGATTCCTCATAAATAACGATTCTGTAATAATAATAATTCATTTATTTCAGAAATTAATAAATCCATATTGTACAGTTTTATATTATAAATTATGTGACTGTTAACAATTTAAAAAAAACGAACACGAACAATTTTTTTTATTTATTAACTGAATCGTAACGTACCTAACATAAGGAATCCAAACGCATGATGAATCGAAAATATTTTTGCGTAGAAACTGCTGGTGCGGTGCTAAAATATTTTTTACAACATCTTGAAGTCGTTTCCACATAAAATATATAAATATTATAATAAAACTACGTTTCAACGGTTTTAGGCGTGGGTAATTTATTTGATTTTGGTTTATCCGACGTTTCGGCCGCTTTGCAGTGGCCGTGGTCACGGACGATAAATATGACATTTGTCCAACGAGTATTGTTAAAGTTTTATTTAGCCTACCGCCAACTTGTTCATTTTAATTATTTAGTTTCAATTTTGTTTATGGTTAATATTTACTCTATGGGAGCCTAATCTAATTTACTACCGCTTCACAACATGTTGTGGCTTGAAGAGAAGAAGCGGCGCAAGAAACTCTTCAGCGAACATGCTTTAAAACGTAGTTTTATTGTGTATATAAGTCGCGAAAACTTAAGAAATTATTATATTAATATTATTTATAGTCACAATACATAAGACTGGAAAAAACGATACATTTTTGCAGTCCGTCAGGTACCAAAGACCCGAATTAGGATTCAACTTGTAAATTGCAGTTGACTTTGGCAATTTTCGGTTGCAATCAAATACAAAAAAACAACAATGGCAAAAGACACAGCGTATTTTGCTAGGTCCAATATTATGTCTAGCTATCCTGTAATAAGTCTATACTTTTTTATTTATTTATAGTTTTTATATAGCAAAATTTGTGGCGTAGCTTGCCTTAGATGGGCTCTATATCAAAATGTGTTGGGGGGCCAAAAGAATGATAAAGTTTTTATAAAAGAAATAAAAAATGCTCGAATTGAATTAAAATAATTATATATTGATTATAAGTTATTACTTATCATACTTAATGCTCCTAAGAGTTAAGTTAGATAAACAATTTAAATCAAAGATAACTTTTCTCGCCTTTTTTCGGCAAACTTATTTATGAAATCATCCATATCTGAAGACGATTTCAGTTTTTTTAGATTTTGTTTTTGTTTGCCTGTACAGTTATACTCAAAAATGTTATTAACTTATAAAAGATTGTGGATAACATTTTGGGAACATTTGTTTACATACTTTCAGGTTTCTGTAACCTGGGGGCTCCGTATCATTGATATGGCTGACACAGCGCTACGTCCCTACTTAATTTGAAACTTTTTTAATGTTTTTATTGTATTTCAATTCGTTTTTAATTTATTTTATTATTTAATTGTATTTTTAAGTTACTATAGCTTAACATACATATTGTCTATTAAATTAAATCATACGACGAATAAAACAAGGGATAAAGTAAAAATTGCCAATGAATGTTACATGGAACCGCTTTCAACGCCAAAAGAATTTTTAAAATGGTTTATAACCCAGAAAGTTATGGTTGAACAATTGAACATACATATTACATTAATAAAAAATATATTTATAGGATAAATTGAGAACGACTTGCTATTTTTTCTTTTTATTTTATTGGTCTGCAAAATTGAAAAGCTTGTTAAACAGTTTTATAATACACTATAATGCAGAAGTCGCGGAAGGCCACGACACACCTTCTATGATCAAATTGATCGTGTACTAGCAGAAGGTGATGTCAGGAGCCTTAAGAACAGACGAGCGTGCATGACAAGAGCTATGAATGTCAAAGAAGCAAGTGAGGTGTGTAAGAATAAGCCTGAATGGCACTCTGTTGTTCGTGCCTACCCCGCAAGGGACCTGGCTTGAAGTTATGTATGTATGTATGTATGTACAATACACTAGCTTCTGCCTGTGACTTCGTCCGCGTGGAATAGTTAAAAAACACCCCGATTTTGAAACATTCTTCATTGGTGCTCCGCTCCTATTGGTCTTAGCGTGATGATACAGAACCTTCCTCGATAAATGGGCTATCTAACACTGAAAGAATTTTTCAAAAGAGGCCAGTAGTTCCTGAAATTAGCGCGTTCAAGCAAACAAACAAACTCCACAGCTTTATATATTAGTATAAGATAACCTAGACCGTCTCATAGCTTAACACTATATTATGTTTAGGCAAACACTGATAATACAATTGATTGTCTACGAACTAACTATTTGTGGTCAAAGTGTGGTAATAACAAAATCGCTCCTCGGGTTCTAAAGTCTATAATAACATCTTCATCTCTCCCATATTTACTTACGTGATTCTATACGTTATTACTCTGATTATTATTTATTTATGTATATCAATATATGTATATTTTTGGCATTTTTTCCATGTCTATTTATACTTACCATCTCAAAATCTTATATATTTATTTATTTTCATTCTATTTATATTGCAAAGATCACATGTTACACAATTTTCTCTAAGCAATCCTAAGGTTGTCTGGAAGAAATTGCTTTCTAGTAATAAGACCGTCTATTGTCTTATGTACTTAAACTTCTTAAATTATATCTTAATGTTATGCAATAAATTATATTCTATTCTATTCTACTTATATTTTGTGGTGTGAGAAATTTAAGAGGATTTAGATTATAGCTGGAGTACACCAAACAGGCTGACGGACCACCTGGTGGAAAGCGGTTAACGTCGCCTATGGACGTTTGCAACAACAGAGATGTCACCAACGCACTGCCGGCCTCGAAGAAATTTTATGACACCCTTTTTGATACTCCATATCGTAGCGCTGTGGGAAAACCTCGTTTCTTAATAGACGGAGCAGAGTCGGCGAATATGTCAACCTTTGTACATACAGAATTACTATACTCCATCGGCCTATACAGGGGAGAATGTTGACTTATATTAGTTCTTACTGATGGTAAATTAAATGTTTTACTATTAATTAGGTGACTGCCTTTCTGGAGGAACCAAAAGTTTTATTTTCATAAAGCTGGTTAAAAAATCGATCCGTCAAAAGATCACCATTAAGCTACCACGGCTTTGTGGTACCAGATATCAATTAAGTGCAGCAGCAGCGCATTTGTAGCACCTTTGGTGTTGCCAATGTCCATAGGCGATGGTAAACGCTTTCCATCAAGTGGGCTGTCTGCCTCTCTGCTGCACTCCTGCAATAAAAAAAGTAAAAACTTTTTAATTTAAATAAAGAAAGAAAGAACTTCCTTTTAGCAAAGTAACCTACAGATTTTATCAGTAATTTTAAAACTTGATAAAACAGTCAACTTAATTGCATTAAAATGTTAACAAGATTATTTTTTAATCTAATTCGTCATCTTAAAAGCTTTTGTCTACTGAAAACAAAATAATTATAAAAGATAAAAATGTTTTTATTTCCTTTTAATAGAATAGAATAGAATATACTTTGTTGTACAATTAAAATTTCTCAAACGGTGCACAATGAAGAGCTAAGTACAAATGGCGGCCGTATTGTTGGCAGCGATCTTTTCCAGACAACCTTGTGATAGAGAGAAAAAAATGGCACAAAAGCTAGGACAGGGTTTTGTTGCACGATATTCTAAAAACACATTAAAATCATTATATACATAATTATACATACACATAAATACATAAGACATTATTATATTAAGCAGGATATTTGCCTGTCTGGAGAACTGACACCCCTGGTCTATAGTATGTCGTCATAACAGCAATGTGCTCCGACATTAGTGGCCAAGTTCTATTAACGCTTTAGAGAGCAGCAGCGCATTTGTAGCACTTTTGGTGTAATAACCATTCTCTTTTTAATTCTCTTACATTCTTTATTATGACTGTATAGTTTTACATTGACATTGGTTATTCTTAATTACACAAAATAACGTGTGTTTATTACACATATCTACTCGTCAAGATCACAGACTACTATGGATACTATAAATACAAGAAGGCTTCTCAGGAGAGAGTGCCACTCTTCATTATATATAATTTTAAGAGCACTTCTAGACACCAAAAGCATCTCAACTGTAGCGCCATCTCTTATTTCATTACTGTAAAATACAGTCTCATTGCAGTTACTATACAATAATGTATTATTACTCAATCAATTAAATATCGCGCTAGAGATCGCTAGGGCATTTACAAATATTATTCGCTAACAGGTGTTACAAATGTCCATAGGCGATGGTAACCGCTTTCCATCAGGTGGCCTGTCTGCCTGTCTGCTGAACTCACACAATAAAAAAATAAACGCGTGTGGTCAAACACGAGCCATCATAAAAAAACTTCAAATCTATTTTTTCATTCTAAAGCAAACTTAAACAGAGTAAAAGCGTGTTTAAAACATTATTTTAATATAATGATAATTCATTTAACTTTTAACGCGTCTAATTGAGGCCTCGCATGACCTAAAGGCTGGCTTGCACCTAGGGCAACGACTAATTCGTTGTTGCCACCCAACGCGGAAATGCGGCCAGCATTTTGGGCATGCTCCCCGCCGACAGCGATTTGGAGTCAATTTTTTATTTATATATTTATGTTATTTTTTAAGTATATCTTTGTTTATAGTGTTACGACTGACAAAGACAAATTCACACCTGCAGAAACACATTTTATTACCTTTCGGCATTTGGACTTCTTTTGTTTACTTTGTGTTTAAAATTTGTGATTTAAAAAAACAACCAATTGTGTATTGTAATCTTTTGCGGCCTACTATTATATTGTGATCACTGCCAGGTGTCTCGGATTTAAAATACAAACTGATTCAAAGAAATTCGGTCCACGCGGCTGGGCAGCCATCTTGCATCTGTGCAGTATAAAACAATGCCCCGATTGAGAGATGGGTCAGTCGAGCGATAACCACTAACGAAGCAAGACTTGTACATTTCATTGTACATTCGGTAATCTTTTTAGGGACGGATTTTGCGCGTGTTATTGTATTTGTACCTGTGTTTTACGTGTTTGTATGGTTCTAATAAACTCCATAATAACTCCAACGGCATTTTAATTCGAGTCCTGCAACTTGTAACAAGAGTATAGTTTAGTTTATGATTTTTAAACTTTTAAGCATTTAGCCATATAATGATAATAATAATTATAAAGACACAATAATTCTATGGTTACTTTTAATCTCGTTAATAAATAGGTATTTAAGAAAGCAGGAACTCGAGGCGGCCATGATAAAAATAGTTTTAGCAATCTTGATTTCAAACACAACCAATGGAAACTTTCGTAAATTATAAAAAACCTTATTGGTCAACTGATAGTACGATTCTAAGAAACTATAATAATATCAGATTATTATAATTTTACGTGTGTTTATAAAATGATTAATGTAAAATCATTCAAAGATATGTATCTTACAGATTTTTTGATAATGAATTATGAATTTGCATAGATTTTTTTTATTGCTCTGCAAAATTGAATATCTATATATATAAAAGAAAGTCTTATTAGTTACACTATTTATAACTCCACAACGGCTGTACCGATTTGACTGAAAATTCTTGGGGAGGTAGCTTAGAACCAGGAGACGGACATAGGATACTTTTTATCCCGTTAGAACCGGTAGGTGGCGCTGAGATCGGGTTCTAGAATCCTCCTAATTACCTGGACCGATTTTGGTGATTTTGTTTTTGTGTGTTTAAGTGGGTTCCCGGGTGGTTTAGATTCACATTTAGAACCGGTAGGTGGCGCTGAGATCGAGTTCTAGAATCCGACTTATGACCTGGAGCGATTTTGGTCATTTTGTTTTTGTGTGTTTGAGTGGGTTACCGGATGGTTTAGATTCGCAATTAGAACCGGTAGGTGGTGCTGGAATCGGGTCCTAGATTTTTATTTTCCGAGCAGGAAAACGTCTGTCGGGACCGCTAGTATATTATAAACATGTTTTTTTCATATATTTATATTCTGTTTACGCAAACAAATAATTCAAGAAATAATAGATTTATGACGGAAGTCTATAGAAATTGATTGATTTCTTTATCCGTGCAGGAACGGAGAAAGAATACAATTTCCTGCGGCCGGGCGGCCTGTCGTAAGAGGCGACAAAACAACCCAGAGCCAGGTGGTAGGGCATTTGCCCGACTGGATGGCTACCACCCCTGCTCTAAAGTATGTCGCCATAACAACCTTGAGTTGTGTTCCGGCATTAGTGACCAGGTTCCAGTTTTCCTTAGGAGAGCAGCAGCGCATTTGTGGAACCTTTGGTGTTGCAAATGTCCATAGGCGATGGTAACTGCTTTCCGTCAAGTGGGCCGACTGCCTGTCTGCTGAACTCCTGCTATAAAAAGAAATTAAAAAGGCATTTTTGCCGCCGTTGGCAGTTCACTACCGTACCTAACGTGTCGAGCCGCCCCTGTTGGCGACGATAGCCACGTTCCATCAGGTGGGTCGGCAGCCCGTCTGCTGTACCAGATGCCAGACGCCAAAATTAGCATACGATAAACAATAATTCGGCGAATTGTTATTGCATCACAAAACAGTAATCAAACAATTCTTCGAATAGACTAAATTTAGATAAAAATGTGATTAAAAAAATAAAAATTGATAAAATTGTGAACGCTACTTATCCTTGTGAAAAAATCTATCTTATATATAAAATTCTCGTGACACAATGTTAGTTACCATACGCCTCCGAAACGGCTTGACCGATTCTCATCAAATTTTGTGTGCATATTGGGTAGGTCTGAGAATCGGACAACATCTATTTTTCATCCCCCTAAATGTTAAAGGACACCCTAATTTTTTTTTAATTATAGATTTTTTTTATTTATTACAGCATTAAAAATACATACAACCCTAAATTTTCAACCCTCTACGGGCAACCCCTATTTTTTACCGGGCAGGACGATGTCTGCCGGGACAGCTATTCGAGAACCTAATAGTGACGGAATTTGCGCTTATTATTGAATTACGACCTTCTGCATTACGTTTGGATTTGTTGTGTTCGGTTATATTTGTACCTGTGTTATACGTGTTTGTATAGTTCTAATAAACTCTATAAAAAAAAAACATACTAGTGCCTAGTGCAAACACACTGACAAAAAACTACTCTAGAAGTCTCTCCTCTGACGTAGTTTAGTAGACGTAGTGTAGAATAGAGTTTAAAGAAAGAAAAAATAAAATCGCCACTGCAGTCGTATTTCTTGGCATTGTGTTTCCAATTCATTAACAAATACTTCGTTGACATGGCAACACTAACAAAGTTTAAATTATCCTCAACTGAACCCATCCAGGTTCTTTAAAATCGTATAAACCTATATGAAATTATCATTTCTTTTGTTCAATATAATAAGACTCCCTCAGTGAGAGTTATATGTTTGTGCCCTTTGCTGCCGAGACGCTTGGACCGTGGGGTCCTGAGGCCATGAGCCTCTACCAAAATTTATCGAAACGACTCATTGACTCTTCAGGTGATCAGAAGGCTGGTGCCTACCTCGGCCAACGGATCAGTATGGCGATCCAGAGAGGAAACGTAGCCAGCCTTCTGGGCACCTTACCCATAGAAGACGGTGATCTGGGCTCAGTATTCTACTTATAGTCTTGAGGGACTATGGGTAAAATACAACACAAATAAGTTAAGTTTTCTTACATTGTATTCAATAGTATGTAATTGATATTCATATATTTTAATTTTAATTATATGTATTAATAAAACATAACAGTCACAAAAAAAAACTTAATTGATTAACACTTGTATCACGATATCTACAAATTTATTTTAATTGGATTAAGATATCATATTTTTAATATAGTTTTATCGAAATATCTTTTAGATCTGTTATATCGGTTTTCTTTATTCATCAAAATCGTTGTATCATTGGTTTTATTACACTATTTTTGAACGGTGTATCATTATAATGTCTGAAAATCGCCTGTTATTATTTATTTAATTTTATGGCTCGGAAGCTAGACCTTTAAGCCAGATCTTAGTTTACAATATAGTTTTTTCATTTTCTTAAGCCTATGTGCAGCACAGCTGAACTGTAAGTAATCAGCTAGTGCCATTTAATGGAGTTCTTGTGTCAACTCAAAAGTCCACATTTGGCTATATAGTTCACATTTCTCACAAAACACATAATTACTACTCAAAAACTATCAATATCCTACAGCTATTGTTCATTTTAGAGTAATTTTACACATTTTTAGAAAATAAAACTGCATAGCACAACATCTCCTTTCAGTTCCCGCCATAGGCTATACAAGTTTTTGTCACAGATTATTACAGAAAAATGTGTCTTCTAAAATGTTCAATTCTGTCATTCAATTTCTATAGAAATGAGACAAACAAAAACTGGAGACGTGTCAAGGGACACCCAAGGGGGGAGGGAACGAAGTTCCTATCGATTAATTAGTGAAGGAATTGTAATAAAAATTTATTTTTGTGTATATATATATATATATATACACATATACATATATTTATATATATACACACATATGTGTAAATATATGTATATATACATATATACATATGTGTATATACACATATATATACATATGTATGTGTGTATGTATATATATATATATATATATAAATCAACCACACCGACCAAATGCACCAAAATGACAAAAATGGCAAATCACAAAAAAGTATCGTTACAACATTTTTGGTCTTAAAATTTTCCGTCTAGCCCCCTTTCGCCATTCGCACCGCGCGATAAGGAACTTCGTTCCAATAAAAACAAATTAAAACGCACTTAATTGTTTAAACAAAAAGTGACTGTTAACTGCATTGTAAAAAGCTGCAAATTCTGTTATTTGAATGGGAATGATGTTTCTTGAACGTACGATGTGATGAATATATGATTGTATTTCTGAACGAACTCATAGTGTGAAAGAGATGACGAAGGAAAGAAAAGTGTAGAATAGAAACCTTTTTTGACAATTATTAAGTTCGTTCAATGAGGCATATTACACACTCAATAATATCGCGATCCTGGAATCACGATATCATAACAAGACGGCAAACACTGCCACGATACTGCGATACCATCAATAGTGCATCAGTATTATCGTGATAAAACGAGTATCGCGTGATATTATTGACAGTGTAATATAGCCCATTGTATGGAGGGTAAAGTTAAGGAGGACCATCTAGTATGGGGGATCAGTTGAAAAAGTGTCCACCTGTAAACAGCAAATTATGGTTCGAAAACTCGTCAAAATAGCGCTAGTGTAGGAAAAAGAAATTATATGAATTTAGCAGTTAGAAACGAAGTGAAGTGTGCTGGGTTGGAAAAATTAAAAATCATAATTTGGAAAAGTATTGAGACTTTCTCGTATTGACATGTATGTATATAAATTTTTGACCAATTGAATTTTTGAAACCTATTTCACTAATTAAGATAACTAACTAAATTATCTGAAAATTCCACCATGAGGAGACATGCAATGGCGCTATTTTTAAATACTTTCCACTTGCTATTATGGCGCCATCTTAATTTGCTGTCCTTCAGTGGACACTTTTTAATATACTGAGATGGTTCTCCTTACCTCCATAGTTCATTGTTTAAAGTAGACGATGCATCATTTCTATAAAAGTTAAAAGAAAAGAAGGAAAGAACGGCTTCAAGACGTGGAAAGAATACGGTTAAATATTTATTTTTTAGTGTGACCTCGACTTTTTTCTTATTACAATATTTTTTACTTTTTAGTTGCGCAAATAATTCAATAGATTTAGAAATAATATACTAAGCACCTGTAGAAGTTGTACAACTGGCACGCATATAAAAAATTAAGCGCCTATAGAAAATGTGATACCTAATACACGCGCAAACAAGCTTTTTTTTCAAAAATTTTGGCGCACGGCGTTCTTTAATACCTTACAAAAAATATTAGACATTTTGAGACGAAGGAAGAAAGAGAAATCAGAGAAGCTACAAGAAGGAAAGATTTTGTAAATGTTGTAAAGCACAGTATCACGTATCAGGCTATTGAAATTTTCAACAAATTATCTACTGACCTAAAGCTAAATATATACAAAATGCAATTTTTTAAGCATGATGTTAAAGCATTCCTCCTTAAACAAGCATTTTATTCAGTTGACGATTATTTTTGTGCTTAAATAATAATATGTTTACCTTCGATCAACAATGTTCGAAGATGTTTACATTAAAATGCCTTCCTAGTGACATATTTTTGTAAAATTAATAATGTTTATTGCAAATTAGATTTTTTTATAATTGTAATTATGACTACGTATTTATATTTCAAACACAAATGTTTTTTGTACATGAATTAATATAAATTAAATTAAAAATTTAATTTAATTGTTTTAATTATTTAATAAGTATTACTTAGTTTTGATTCGATTCTTCGAACTGGAGGAGGCCTTTACCCGGAAAGGAGCTCCAAAAATATAATTATAATAAATAAATAAAAATATGACAAATTAAAAAATAACATTTAAAAATTATTGTATGACATGTTTATTATGGACCAAATAAAAAGGCTTTTTATTTTATTTATTAATTTTATTACTCTCGATTTGCCTGGAATTCATTAATCAGATCCTGACTTGGTGACCATGGCACTACCTAGGGACTATAGACTTACAAGAAAAAAAATGAAAATCGGTGTATAATTGATGAAGATATCGTGTTACGAAGAAGTATGTTTCTACATATATTTATGTATGTGTATATATTCATGTATCTATTTATTTATGTGTGTAATATCAATAGGAGTATTTATATATGTCTATTAAGTATAAAATATATGTAAGTAGGTGCATATCCTCTAATATTTATGTATACCACCTTTGACCAATATAGTATGTTTTTATTCCTGCCACGGGTTGTCTGGAAGAGATCGCTTCTTAACGATAAGACCGCCCATTGTGCACATTTAGAATATTTTTAGGCTATAAGTTCATCTGTGTTTTCTGTAATGGTGTACAATAAAGTGTTATCTATCTATCGATCTATGTTATCAATTTTCGCGGTTTTTTCTAATTCGTTAAAATCCACTCATCAGATCCTGACATAGTGGCAATGGGACCAATTCGGGAGTATAACCTTTCGATTAAAACAAAAAAATTGAAAATCAGTTCACAATTGACGGAGAAATCGAATAACGAACATACAAAAAAATACCAGAGAACTTCCTCTTTCTTGAAATCGGTTCCTAAAGAGTTTGAGCTAGATAGAAAGGAAGAAAAACCATTTTTATCTAGACGTGTTGGTGATAAGTTTCTTGTCTCTTCTTCTTAACAGCAATAACACGTTTTTTTTTCTCCAGGGCCTCTGTCATAGGTCAACACAGAGCTTTCTTATCTTTATTTCTTTTATAAAATTTAGTTTCTACGGTACAAAAATAATCTAAATTATGCTACTGCTTATCGTTGATTTTACAAATTTTCTACTATGTTGAAGCTAGCAATAGCACGTTGCGAAGCGGTGTACATAGAATAGGAAGTAAAATTAAATTTTAACTTATACGTATAACTTTGTTTTATTGCAGCAGTTCAGCCCACAGGCAGACGGCCCACTTGATGGAAAGCGGTTACCATCGCCTATGGACATTTGCAACACCAAAGGTGATATAAATACGCTGCTGCTCTCTTAAGGGAGACTGGAACCTGGTCACCAATGCCGAAACACAACTCAAGGTTGTTATGGCGACATACTTTAGACCAGGGGTGGTAGCCATCCAGTCGGACAAATGCCCTACCACCTGGCTGTGGGTTGTTTTGTCGCCTCTTACGACAAGCCGGCCGCAGGAAATTGTATTCTTTCTCCGTTCCTGCACGGATAAAAGTTCAAAAGGTGTTCACCAACGGAACTTATTTTGAATAACATCTTTTGAATTTGAATTTATTTTTATCAACGGTAAGGTAAAGTAAGGTAGGGATTTAGCTCTGATCATATAGAATTTAGGAGTTTCGCACTTTACTTTCTAACTAAGCGATTGTAATTCTGGTAACTTCTTGCATTGTATCTGAAAGATAGAGGCATTAGGCTGAAAGGCGCATATTTCAAAGGCATAGTTTGCCTGCCTTATCATAGAGTAATTGTTATCAAGAAGATTATGATAACAATGTACGTACATATAATACTAATATATCTAGCAACCGTGATTTGTGTTTTTAAATTAAGCCCCGACTACATAACCACTTTGGTTTTATTCAGGGCCGTCCTTACCTTGAGTTGCAAGGGTTTCGAGGACCCAGGGGCCCAAGCCGATTGACCTCGATAACAAATCATTAAAGGACTCTCAGTTAAATGTACCACACAAATAATTTTGAAGTGAAACTTCTATAGACGGGGGGTATTAGCATTTTTTCCGTGACGGAAAAAGCGTTACGGTCGCGTGGAGGGAGTAGAAGGTATATCGCGTGATGAGAGGCGGCATAATGTTAGATTAGACTATGGAGGTTTTTTTTTTGGTTGCGGACCGAATTCAGTTTTTTGTTTGATAAAATAAAATATGTTTAAATTGCATTTATTAAAATGTACCTAACCAAACCAAATCATAATTTGCTGCCCGTAAAACATCAAGCTAAAATTTTGTTGCGATTCTTTTTGCCACTTATCCGGGGCCATTCGTTTTTCCACTTGTCCGTTGCGATTCGTTTTTCCACTTGTCCGTTGCCATTCGGTTTTCCACTTGTCCGTTACGATTCGTTGTTCCACTTGTCTGTTGAAGTTTTACTTCTACTACGTGTCCCAGCACACATTTCAATTTTTTTTATTGCACGTGTTCAGCAGACAGGCAGTTGCAGGGCCGGATTTTACCTTAAGTAAAACCGCCCTGGGGCACCGTGAAAAATATCGCCCTATTACCTATGCACTGTATTTAGACTTCAAAACATAAATATATAGTCAGAACTCGTTTTTTAAAATTTGGCATGAAACCAATAACTTCCCAATTTTTGGAAATCATTGATTTTTATAGCAAAACGTTTATTATTTTATAGCAAATTTAATAAGGAATTTGTTTTTTGCCAAAATTACTACAGAACCCCAAAAATGTTCTGAATCACACAAAAATTAACATAAACAACGTGTTAAATAAAGTATGCAAGATCTTTATCTCGCTTGCGATATGGCACTGCGTAAGGAGCCGACGAAATTCATAGAAACAAATGCAAACTACTTAACTGATTATCACGAAACATGTTATAATGTTTTAACATTGGTTTCAACTTCGTAATTAATCAACGTGACGATTTGCCTATCTATTTTGTACAGTTGGTGCCAGCTGTGTTTTCTTTAGTGTGGGATCTTTAAGTTGCACCCGTAACTGAGGTATATGTATTTACTACACAGCCGTGTGCAAAGAGGACGCTACCGCCACCTTCATCCTCAAAGCGGAGAAAGTCACAGCCGATGAGATCAGGAATTACAACATAAAAATGGCGATACGCATGGGAGACAAGACGGTGGTCCAACGTCTAATGGAGGGTCAATAATCCCCCTCCTAAACCATCCATCATCACTAATACTAACTAAAAACGTTTCATGTCACGACAATTATACAAGAAATTAACATCACACAAAGTCACACACACACAACCAACAACAAAACTTATACAGTTACTCACACCAACGCGCACTACCACTGCATTGCATTACACGCACAATTTTCAAACAAACCAAGACACACAAAGAGCCTAAAAATAAATAACCCAGGCACAGAAAGAAAAAACAACATACATGGCACTAGTTAAGATAATATAATATATAGGTATAGACACTTCCTCACAACACCAGCATGTAACAAATACACTCTGCATTAGTATAAGTTTAGTATTAAAATTAGAAAAAATTAGATAAGTTATTTTTAAGATACACAACACCACATAAAAACAATGTCACACACAGTAACAAAAATAAACAATAAGCGTGTATAAACTCAAAAAATCAATATCAGTAATCAAGTTGTAAAATGGGTACGGACCTCGAGTCCGTAGTATTATATAATATATAATATCAGCCCATAATGTCCCACTGCAGAGCTCGGGCCTCCCATTATACGGGAAACAGACAGTGTACCCACCACGCTTGTCCAAGGCGGCTTGGAAGGTTTGACACATCGGTTATCTCGATGTGCAGGATGCATCACGATGTTTTCCTTCACCGTTGTTAGCACGTGGTAATTGTAACAATATTCACATTAGATCAGAAAACTGACTAAGAGGTGCATGCGTTCCGGTCAGGATCTAACCCACGCCCTTCGATTTAGGGGCGCGTGCGCTAGCCATTATGCTACCACGACATTTTCCGTAGTATTGTTATTAAAAAAAAAACCTGTGACTGAAAAATTTAGACGTATAAAACTAAGACAATGACAAAACTTCATTTACATAGCAGCTCGCTCCAACCTCTTATACTGTGTTTTGTACGAGTATAACGTTTTTATCTTGCCGTACTTGTAAGGAATATATGGAGATATGTGCAAAAAAAAAGAGAAAATTTAGTACGTCATGTTTATAACTATAATAATATGTTATATCCTTTTATTGCGCTCCGTCTTATTGAATATGCACTGTTTGCTACAACTCCATTAATTCTTCAAAAGTCATTCTGTAACATACTTCTGTATAAAACTTAAAAAAAAGAACTTGAAATATAAATGGAACAAGAAATATAAAGAAGAACAATTTTAGCTAGACGTGTTGCTGGGAAGTTTCTTGCCGCTTCTTCTCCTTAATAGCAGTGACACGTTGCGAAGCGGTGTACATAGACTAGGAAGTAAAATTAAATTTTAACCTACATGTATGACCTTCAAAAAGTGTTCTCCAGTGGAACTTATTATGAATAAAACTTTTGAATTTTGAATTTTTGAGGGACGAAAGACAAAAAATACGCTAACTGAAATATTGATTGGTACAAATATAAAACTAGACCAAAAAAGAAAGAGATGGATTGTGTGAAGGATGACACGATGATTTATAGCGTGACAGAGGATGTGTGCCAGAATAAAGGAGTCTGGAAGGATAGGACATATTTTGCTGATCCCGTATGGTTGAAAAAAAAATGGTAAAAGAGAAGACGTTTAGACATGACGTTTTCATACGAGTTTTTGCTGAATTAGCTACAGAACCCCAAAAATAAATTTCCTTGACATAACTAGCAATACCTACTATCACCGAAATTTACTCTCTTGGTAGGAACAATCATATTCTACATGAATTAACCTAATCAATAAACTAATTTAATTCTATTGCCATAAAATGTTTATCTGATATATTTTTTTATTGAGTATTCCGATTTCAGGGAGTTCCCTGTTTTATTACGTGATTAAAATAACAATAGACGATGCTAATCAAATGTACTTATGATAAGTCACATTTTATCATACAAAAATGCAGTAGCAATTGTTGGCGAGGTAGAGCCATTCCATAATCATGAATATGAATATACTCTCCTCTCACTTTTGGTGTAAAATCGCCTAACACGTGAATTATTTTCTTATTAACCGTGCAGGAACGCAGAAAGATACAATGTCCTGCGGCCGGGCGGCCTGTCGTAAGAGGCGACAAAACAACCCACAGGCAGATGGTAGGGCATTTGCCCGACTGGATGGCTACCACCCCTGGTCTAAAGTATGTCGCCATAACAACCTTGAGTTGTGTTCCGGCATTAGTGACTAGGTTCCAGTCTCCCTTAAGAGAGCAACAGCGCATTTGTAGCAGCATTGGTGTTGCAAATGTGCATAGGCGACGGTAACCGCTTTCCATCAAGTGGGCCGTCTGCCTGTCTGCTGAACTCCTGCAATTAAAAAAAATACAATCTGTATTTATAATTTAGCATTGTTAACTGAATCACTCGTTATTAAGGCCTCTTAGGGCCGTCTATTAAATATCGGCGTGAAAAGGCTGTCTTACGCTCAGTGGCTTTCCAAACGTATTGGATGAAATGAATGAAATTGAATGAAATTTATTAGCATGTAAGTATTAGTACATGGTACATAAAAAAACTAAAACTTCGTTTAAAAAAACCGACTTCAAAAACTAAAAAACTAAAATGTATAAAATAACTTATTTCTAAAGCTATTAATATTAATAAATATATTATCTAAAACATCTTAAATTCGGTGCTTAGTAATTTTCAAAATATAGTAATGTTTATGTTTTACTCTGCACCGACTTCATCGCATCGCATTTTTTTTATATACTTTTTTTTACTATACTGATATGTATTAGTCTGTAAGCCTTCCTAATATTAAATAAATAACCTTAATACTGTTCAAACTTATAATTTAAATTAATTATTATGGTCGAATTTCGACCACGGGTAACCACTATCATAATATATAATATCAGCCCATAAATGTCCCACTGCTGAGCTCGGGCCTCCCATTATAAGGGAACGGACAGTATACCCGCCACGCCTGTCCAAGGCGGCTTGGTAGGTTTGACACATCGGTTATCTCGATGTGCAGGTTGCATCATGATGTTTTCCTTCACCGTTGTTAGCACGTGGTAATTGTAACAATATGCATATTAGATCACGCAACTGATTAAGTGGTGCATGCGTTCTGGCCAGAATCGAACCCGCGCCCTCTGAGTTGACGCGTGCGCTAGCCATTACGCCACCACGACGTGTACCGATTAATAATTAGTTCTAATTTTGTAATTATAAGTCTAAACTTGTTTTTGTAATGTGTAATATCTTTCAGTGATTTAAAACTCCATTGATTTCGATAGATGGCACTGTTTAAAAATGAAACCCGCTATACTTTGCTTCAGTCGATTCTGTTGGTATGAGTTTTTCTTCCCGACTGTTGCCGTCAAAATTCAGACGCCTGTCTGCTGAATTTCTTTATATTATTTTTGTGAAGCTTCCTGCCACTATTGGTAGTGAGTTTAGTCAAACTGAGATGAGTCGAATTCGTTAAAACGCGAACTGAGTACTAGACGTGAGGAAAATCGTTCCTTTTCAGTCGCCGTGACTGACGTTCCAGTTACAAAAAAGTCACAGCGACAAATCAACGTTACTTTGTCACGACAGTCGCTTACATCAGAATGTAATATTCGGTAATCGGTTTCGTTCCAGTAGACGTTTTTAATTTACAACGAATGTGACCGGTTATTAAATAACGTATCTGGTGATTTACTTACTCGATGATAATTAGGTCGTTGATCTAAAATTCTAAAATAACCTTCACTTTTACAGATTTAGGACTGTCGCACAATTTTTTATCAAGCAATGATGGACCCTATACATATTTCTATTGTAGGTTTGGCTAATAAATCTATACAAACAATAATAATTATGCCCTTTCTAGCAACTATCTTTGCCGTTACCGCGGCCGAGCGTCCACCGCCTTACCCGAATCAACTCGATTAGTGCCGATGTTAACCGAACTACGTTCGCGACTCACGATTACAAGGAATGTTTGACGCGACGTAAAGGACCAACGTTCCGGGAATCGAAGTGACTTTGTAACGTTGTTCTTTCGTGGCATGTCACAGTGATAATTTTAGACGGCTTGTCGCTGTGACTTTTTCAACGTGACAGTATTTATCACCCATCTCTACTGAGTACTACTGGGTCTTACGAGTAAGTGTAATCAATAGCGATGCGCAAACTAAATCACCAACATTGAGGTATGACGTTTATATGATCTAAGATCACCAATGAGATCAGTGATTTATAAATCTTTTCCCTTAAAAGATTTTAAAAATCTTTGGTTTCGAATGACATAATTCATTCAGTTGACCGGTTTTAAGCTTTAAAATAACGCAAGAGAGTCTAAATTACTGTGTATCATCATTGTATTTCTTAGAGTGCGCATGTTATCTCTTTTCAATTCACAATATCCTATATCTATTGACTCGTACTACACCTAAGTATCTCATTTGTTAGTTTTCATCATTCCATGCATTGATGTAACATCTTTTATTGCTACATCAATGATTCCATGTGACTAAAATCAATCTTAACGTAGTGAGTTAAAGATGTATTTTCCACCAAACCAAAGATTTAAAGAGTGATTTCGAATTTTAAAAGATTATACATCTTTTTAACCGACTTTGAAAAAAGGAGGAGGTTCTCAATTCGTCGGGATCTTTTTTTTTTGTTCCTTTTTTTATGTTCGCCGATTACTCCGTCATTTATGATCCGATTTACGTGATTCTTTTTTGTTCGACGCGGAATAGCTTCCAATTGGTCCCCTAAAAATTTTACTTAGTTTGGCCCAATAGTTTTAATTTTATGAACATTTTTTATGAAGAAAATTTCCTTTTCATTCCCTATGTACACCGATTACTCTGAGATTTATGATTCGATTTACGTGATTCTTTTTTTGTTCGACGCGGAATAGCTGCGATGTGGTCCCCTAAAAATTTGACATAGTTTGGCCCAGTAGTTTTCATTTTACGAAATTTTTTTTGTTCCCGGTTCTTGAGACCTATATTTTTTAAGAAGCGCGGCACCATTCGTAGGTCCACCCATACATAGATGCTAGACACTAAAAAGTAACAAATAAAAACTTCGTTTAAAAAAACCGAGTTCAAAAACTAAAAAACGAAAATGTATAAAATAACTTATTTCTAAAGCTATTATTATTAATATATATTATCTATCTAAAACATCTTGAAGTCGGTGCAAAGTAAAACATAAAAATTACTATATTTTGAAAATTACTAAGCACCGACTAAGATGTTTTAGATAATATATTATATTAATAATAATAGCTTTAGAAATAAGTTATTTTATACATTTTAGTTTATTAGTTTCTGAAGTCGGTTTTTTTAAATCAATCACTCCTGAGTTACACATCTCTGGTACCTAATAAATACTAAATACTGGTTTCAATTCAAGAGAAAGACTTGCTCCACGAGTATTTAGAAGTACGAGTCCATTGTCACAGATCCAGTGTTGCCAACCCCAACAAACTAAAAAACAACAGCTCGCCAAGAAAAAAACAGGAGATAACAGTAGGTAAAGCAAAAAAGGCAGATTTCATACTTTCGTCATATACTTAATGCAATATCCAATATTAATAACAATAAATGCTTTCTTAGTTACTAGGACTCACACATATTGTTATATTATTAATCACGACATAATAATATGTAATAAAAAAAAACATAAATCAAAGTAAAATAATTTTCCACTTTCATTCTCAATTGCCTCATCTTCAGTATTTTCATACTCATTTTCTTTTTAAAATCGTACATATTTTTCCGTGGCTTCAAATGAGTAACAATCGGTTATTTCGGTTTTTGGATTTATATCGGAAACTGTTGTGACTGCAACACAACACGTAATACAATAGAGCTTTAGCCTGTAGCTGTCATACTGTACTTACACTTGTTGATACTACCATTTAGTGTAATTGCGTTTTATTACATAGTAGTTATATCAAAAAATATTTGCATAGTGTAATAGGTGGCATTGAACGCTAATTGAAAAAACAGTAAAAACTAAGAAAGAAACAGAAAACAGGGACATACAACTTGTAAAGGAAAATAGAATGAAATAGTATAGTAATAAGGTCAATTGTCATTTGACATTGAATATCGCGTATAGGCGCGTTCAATGGACTATGATTTTACTCGCACATATGCAAGTCGAACGCGTCTCGAACAAGGCTTGAAGTTACGAGTACAGTGGACAGAAAAAGTGTCTTAGAATACAGAGTATTAAGTTGATTTTCATTTGGCATTTGAAAGCACCTCCGGCACACAGCCACGTATCGAACGCGCATGTGTCGCGATCGGTTCTTGGTGGCTTGGTGGCACATGGATGGTTGGATGTGATACTCCTAAATACTCGATACGTGTTTATATGTGGATCCCATACTGACTCCTCATACGCCTTTGAGGAAACCTAGTTTTAAAACATGTTAATATGATATGTTAAACTGTATTGAACTTCATATGAGACGGAGGAGCCCCCACCTGATCGGGAGTCCAGACCAATGAAGGAAATTACAGTTACTTTAACATATCGCTCACTTAATATTTTCTTAAGTTTTCGCGACTTGTACACATAATAAAACTACGTTTTAACGGTTTTAAGCGCGGTAATTTATTTGATTTAGGTTTATCCGACGTTTCGGCCGCTTTTCAGTGGCCGTGGTCACGGAAGACAAAGATGACATTTGTCAAACGTGTATTGTCAAAGTTTTTATTCAGCCTACCGCTTTTTTTTTCTTTTTTTTTTCCTTCCACTCATTTTAATATTATATAAAAAAAATTTTTAGAACTAGGCATGTTTGCTGAAGAGTTTCTTGCGCCGCTTCTTCTCTTCAAGCCACAACATGTTGTGAAGCAGTGGTAAATTAGATTAGGCTCCCATAGAGTAAATAATATCAATAAACAAAATTTAAAACTAAATAATTAAAATGAACAAGTTGGCGGTAGGCTGAATAAAAACTTTGACAATACACGTTTGACAAATGTCATCTTTGTCTTCCGTGACCACGGCCACTGAAAAGCGGCCGAAACGTCGGATAAACCTAAATCAAATAAATTACCGCACTTAAAACCGTTAAAACGTAGTTTTATTATATCGCTCACTGCCGAAGTCATACCATTTTGTCACTGCTTTGCTATTTCACCGGTGAAAAATCACCACCTAATATTTTAGAAGAGACGTTAAAACAACAGTACCGTACTGTCACGGTGATGACTAGAATTGCAAGTGATTATTGGAACTGTGAAATGAAATAATACGTTCAAAAATGAATGAAACCGCACCGGGCCGCTAGTTTATGATAAATAGGTTTGCATCATAGAGTACACTAGCTGCGCCCCGCGGTCTCTCCCGCGTGGTGATTGAAAATCGACATTATTCCAAAATAAAAGAATTTTTATAAAATATAAGTAGCCTACGTTACTCCTTATTAGATCAGCTACCTGCCAATAAAAGTCCCGTCAAAATCGGTCCAGCCATTTCAGATATAAGCCGGCACAAACAGACAGACAGACAAAAATTGTAAAAAATGTTATTTTGGTGTATGTACCGTATATATGTATATTCATATGCATGTAGTAAAACGCGGTTATTTCAATATTACAAACAGACACTCCAATTTTATTTATATGTATAGATTAATATAATAGAAGAATTCGCATTTCAACACGATCACACCTAATGTCAGACAAAAATGCGATTGAAGATGGAGAACGCTTACCTAGATAATACCTATTCACAAAAGACTTGAACCGTGCAGGAACGGAGAAAGAATACAATTTCCTGCGGCCGGGCGGCCTATCGTAAGAGGCGACAAAACAAGCCACGGCAAGGTGCGAGGGCATTTACCACCCCTTGTCGAAAGGTATGCCGCCATAACAAGCTTGAGTTGTATTCCGCCCCAACTGTGATGGCAGGTGATTACCGTCTCCTATAAACATTTGCAACACTAGAGGTGCTACCAATGAGCTGCCGCTCTCTAAAGGGCTCCCCCTTAACCCCCCTTTAACCTGTCCACTAATGCCGGAACACAACTCAAGTTTATTACGGCGGCATACTCTAGACCGGGGGTGGTAGCCGTCCAGACGGGCAAACGCCCTACCACCTGGCTATGGGTTGTTTGGTCACCTTTTACGACAAGCCGCCTGGCCGCAAGACTTTGTATTCTTTCTCCGTTCCTGCACAGATAAAAAACTAGTGCTAGATCATTCATGTTTGACTATAATTAAGTGATAATTGCCTGTATTGCACGTTCGAAAGGACAAACTGTCGTTCCAACAAAGAACACAACATCTTTAACTTATATGTTTATGCAATAAATGATATTCTATTCTATTAGCACTCATTATTGTTATCAACAAAGTAATTGAAAATGGAAAGATTCTTAAAAATATTTAATAATTATATGGTGGTGCTGGTGATGGTGATGTTGGTATATATAATTATGTATACCACCATCGCCACTCCTAATCAAAATATTCTTGCCACGGGTTGTCTAGAAGAGATCGCTTTTTAGCGATAAGACCGCCCTTTGTACCCAATTAGATTAATACTAGTACTTAAGTTTTCTGTAATGGTGTACAATAAAGTGTTATCTATCTAATATATAATAGTTACGAGCCAATACTATTCCTTTAAAAGTGTTTTATTGCCCCTTTGAATTTAAGTGATCTATTGTTCGCGCTAATCCCATTATACGCCTCCCGATAAGACGACATAAATTCTTCTTTCTTTTGTTTGCATTTCGTTTTTAGAAGCCATTAAGTTTACTAGTTAAGAATTCAAAGAATAAGTGGGCATGTAGCTAGAGGACCGTGACTAATTTACAAGTATGTAAAGCCGCTCCCTATTGAACGGAGTCAGTTGAGATTCAACTGCGATCGAGGCGTTACCTAGTGTACTTTCAGAACGATCTTCTAAGGACGGACTTTGTGCGATTTATGTTATTACGATTTTCTGCTTTACGGTTTGGTTTTGTTGCATTCGGTTTTGTTTATAAGAACTGTGAATAACGTATGTGTACTTCTTATAAATTTTGCGATAACTCCAACGGAATTTTAAATTCATATCCCACAAATTCGTAACAATATTTGTAAAGAATACCTGGTTGCGCCCAATGACGACTCAACCGGTGAACAGATATCAATAGTTTCTAGATGATATTAATTAGTTATCAGCAGATAGTAAAGATAATAGAAGTATCTCGGTATATTGATTAATATAATCTGATTTGTTAATTAAAATTACAGCAATTCACTTTTAAACATTGTTAGATAAAGTCTTTGCAAGAATAAAGAAAGAATAAAAATCACTGCGGCCGGGCGGCCTGTCGTAAGAGGCAACAAAACAACCCACAACCAGGCAATAGCTACCTAGAGTATGCCGCCATAACAACCTTGAGTTGTGTTCTGGCATTAGTGGCCAGATCCCAGTCTCCTTTCCTTTAGAGAGCGGCAGCACTTTGATAGCACTTGGTGTTACAAATGCCCATAAGCGATGGTAACCGCTTTCCGTCAGGTGGTGGCTGCTGTTTCTAGCTATTTGATTTAGTGCCTACGTTGCCGTTTTACCACCGCACAGCTCGCCGGCGACTGGGAGTTCATCCACACTTCCTTGACCTGACTTGACCTGGAAGTCATCCACTGTACGTGGCGCTCGCTCCTTTTTGCCATACGTGAGCAAGCTATGGAATGTATTCCCTCCCACGGTTTTCCCAGAGCGCTAGAATATGGGGCTCTGTTAAAAGGGTGTGAACAGATACTTAGTCTCAACGACGTAGGCAACGCGTTGGCACCCTTAGTGTTGGGTGGTAGGATGCTCGCCTGCCACCCTTAGTGTTGCAGATATTCATGGATGATAACCACCTACCATCAAGCGGTCCGTTTGTGAGTTTACTTGTAAACAAACATAAAAAAATCCAGTCTCCCCCTTCAAGGCAGGCAGCATAGGTGCTGCAAATGTCCATTGGTGACTGTAACCGCACCCCATCAGGTGCGTCAGCCCGGCTGCTAATTAATTTAAAAAACGCGCAGACTGTTAAGCAATTGTTCAATTTACTCTGTATTTCTTTGAAGACCAGGGGCCATAAAATGACCCGGACTTTTGTAGGGGGCTTGCGTGGGGCTATGGGAAGGCCAACACGTAGACCCTTAACACTGACCGGCGATTATCCCTGTCTACACTATATAATAATGCACCTAAGGACAAGCCCCGGCCAGTGTAGGACTATATTGGGGTGAACTGCTAGTGGTACTATAAGGGACTGGGAATATGGGAACTGAGGCGTCTGCCCATCGCAATGTTCGGGGAATATGGAAAAATGGGCAGACGGTGATTCGCCACTCCCTGCATGGGCCCCAAAAATGCCATAGTAGACAGAAGCAAGATGGGTGTGGGTATTTAAGGAGTGTATAGAGGTGAGCTGCAGGTTCACCGAAGCTACTTCTGACGTGACGCCATTTATCACTTCCATCCCTGGACTTGAGTCTTAGCTGTAGCGCTCACCACTCCGTGCCAGCTGGCTAAGGCAAGCACGGGGGTGGAGGCCTTGCCTTGGCCCCCAGAGTCAGGTACGTAAAATCCCGGTTGTGTTCATAGCGTTCACCAACACACCCAATGTCCGCTTTCTTTTTTCTTACCAGGAGAAATGTCCTGGCCCGTGTGTGGGATTCCCCTCGTCGAGGTGGTACTAGCATCCGCGCAGTAGTGCTATTGCCTTTTGGGATACCCACTTAAACCCGTGGTCGATTCTGAACGTCCCTTGTCCGGACTGTGGGCACGCTTGAGTTCGGCAGACAGGCAGATAGTCCACCTGATGAAAAGCGGTTACCATCGGCTATGGATATTTGCAACAGCGAAGGTCCTACAAATCTGCTACTGCTCTCTTAAGGGAGAGTGGAACCTGGTCACTAATGCCGGAACACAACTCAAGGCTGTTATTTATTTATGGAAAACCTACAGCTAAATACATTTGATTAGATAACTATAATTAACAAAACTAAGACAATGACAGGTTTTCATGAATAAGCTATTGGTTAAAAGTAACATGCAGACGTAAAAGAGGCACCAAGATGCTTAATCACTGTTGAAAAATTTAAGGCTAAAGCTAGCTTCTCACGGCGCGAGGTATCGCAAGTCGCGCCGCGCCAGCTCGCGCCTACGAGCCGTGTGAAGGTAATATTCTTTGCAAGGAATATTCTTCCTGATAAACTTTATATGGTAACATTTTTCCGGGTTTAATACCATTCCGTTGTTCATACACCAGCCTTGAATATTACTTATATCAGATTGTAGTTTGTGAATATCTAATGTGTTGTTAATAATACGATACAATTTTAGGTCGTCAGCATATAGTTTGTATTGGCTTTGGATAGTGTCACAGAGGTCGTTTATAAATACCAAAAAGAATAAGGGACTTAGATGTGACCCTTGGGGAACTCCACTTGGTACGTTGAATGGTAAAGATTTGAATCCATTATTAAAGTAACACCTTAATAGTCACGTCTCATTTTACAAAAATAATGATGACAGCATCATAATATAATAATTGCCCAATTTCTAAGCAATCTGATAAAGGTAATCATATCGAACATTACAAAGTTAAAATTTAAGAAATTGACGAATTAATCAATGACTAATTTGTTAATCAAATGACTAAATATTTAATGGAAATTGTAAATTTATTATAATAGGTGTGCGAACAGATATAACAATAAATTCAAAGCATCCTTTTTCTTTAAGTATTGTTGCGACACGATACTAATTAATCCTTTATAGGTGTTTTATTACCAATTTGAATTTGCGAGATCTATTATTCACGTCAATCCCTTTGTACGCCTCTCGGTAAGACGTCATAAATCCTTCTTTTTATTCTTTCTTTTTATGAAAATCAGACAAGCTACATTCATTGGTACATTCAAACACTTGATCACTGACCACTATTTGTCCATTAAATAAAATTTGTTGCAGTAAATGGAATTAATTCTATTATTATTCGCATGTAAGTATATGTAATTTTTATTATTTTAATCTATTTAAATATGTATATCTTTATTAGATTATTATTGTAATTATTTTGTATTTTCTTCAATTACGATTGAATTAGTTTCAATTTAGTTAAACCATCAAATATAATTTATTTTTTCTTGTAATAACTCCTTGGATACCGGGTTGCCTGGAAGAGATCGCTATAAGCAATAAGACCGCCCATTGTTCTAATGGAAATGTGTTTATATTAAATATCTAGGTTTAAGTTATGGTGAACAATAAAGAGTTTTCATTCATTCATTCACTCATTCGTTTTATGAAAACTCTTAGAAGCCATAAAGCTCAGAATTCTTAAGTTATAATTAAGAATTCAAACGAATGGTGGACATGTTGCAAGGAGGCCATGTCTAATTTACAAATGCGAAAGGCCAGTCCGTCGGGATGGGGTCAGTTGAGTTTCAACTACAATTGAGCAGTTCATATAATGAAGTAGTTTGCGCAATTTATGTTATTATGATTTTATGATTTGGTTTAGTTGCATTCGGTTTTGTTAGTAAATACTGTGAATTGCGTGTGTGTGTACTTTCAATAAACTTTGTGACAATTCTAACGTCATTTTAACTTGTACCCCGCAAATAAGTAACTTTTATTGTTCGCATGTATGTATATTATTATATTTTTATTTATTTATTTGACCACCATATTATTATAATCTATTTAATTATGTATAAATAGTTTATTATTATTATTGTTTTATCATCTAAGGAGAAACAATGTATATCATGTCATGTCCTGTTCCACCTATAGTAAGTACTGTTAGTTACTATGTCCGAATGCATCTTATTTATAGCGTTAGAAATAACCTGCTAACAACTAGTTACGTTATACATGAATCATTTGTCAATGTTTAACGTAGTTTATCAAACGACGCATTAAGCTATTGGCTGCATTGGTTAGTTAAAGAATTACAGCGACGTGTACCATAAACATCGTGGACTGTAGTCCATAGGTAAGTGTTAGCTTTCCAATGGCCTCATGGCCTCGAAAAGTCCGGGGCATTCTCATGCCCCTGTTCCACCTATAGTAGTGTTAGTTACTATTTCCGAATGAATCTTATTTATAGCGTTAGAAGTAACCGGTCAATGACTAGTTATGTTATACATGAATTATTTGTCAATATTTAACGTAGTTTCTCAAACAACGCATTAAGCCATTGGCTGCATCGGTTAGTTTAAGAATTACAGCGAAGTGTACTACTAGCATGGTGGACTGTAGTCTATAGGTACTTGTTAGCATTCCAATGGCCTCACGGCCTCGAAAAGTCCGGGTCATTGTCATGCCCCTGTTCCACCTATAGTAGTGTTAGTTACTATTTCCGAATGAATCTTATTTATAGCGTTAGAAATAACCTGCTAACAACTAGTTACGTTATACATGAATCATTTGTCAATGTTTAACGTAGTTTATCAAACGACGCATTAAGCTATTGGCTGCATTGGTTAGTTAAAGAATTACAGCGACGTGTACCATAAACATCGTGGACTGTAGTCCATAGGTAAGTGTTAGCTTTCCAATGGCCTCATGGCCTCGAAAAGTCCGGGGCATTCTCATGCCCCTGTTCCACCTATAGTAGTGTTAGTTACTATTTCCGAATGAATCTTATTTATAGCGTTAGAAGTAACCGGTCAATGACTAGTTATGTTATACATGAATTATTTGTCAATATTTAACGTAGTTTCTCAAACAACGCATTAAGCCATTGGCTGCATCGGTTAGTTTAAGAATTACAGCGAAGTGTACTACTAGCATGGTGGACTGTAGTCTATAGGTACTTGTTAGCATTCCAATGGCCTCACGGCCTCGAAAAGTCCGGGTCATTGTCATGCCCCTGTTCCACCTATAGTAGCATTAGTTACTACGTCCGAATGCATCTTATTTATAGTGTTAGAAATAACCCGTTAACGACTAGCTATTTTATATAGGAATTAATTGTCAATGTTTAACGTCGTATTTCAAATGACGCATTAAGTCATTGGCTACATTGGTTAGTTAAAAAATTACAGCGACGTGTACCATAAGCGTCGTGGACTGTACTCCATAGGTAAGTGTTAGCCTTCCAATGGCCTCATGGCCTCGAAAAGTCCGGGTCTTATGGGTAATCTGAAACGACATATACTAATAATGGTAAACAAACAACTCACCGAACTGTCCAAAATATTATATACAGGATACACTTTACACACAAATTATTTGTCCATTATTCTCACAAAACGATATAGATTTGAGGGCATTTCGCTAAGTTTTTTCGCTTCAATAATTACGTACGAATATGTCGAAGTGTTTTCTGTATCTTGTTGATTAATAAAATGAATCTCTGATAATATATGATAACGTTTATACAAATGTTTTTAATTATTTAAACACTTCAAACAGTAGCTGATTATGTTATACAGGTGGTTTCAACAATACGGCGGAATACGTTAACATTTAAGTTTATTATTATTGATGATTCTATAATTATAATAGAAATTAACCTGCAGGAGGACTTTGCGGCGAAGCCTTAGGTGAGAAGCGACACCTCGGAGACTCAAACACCAGGGGTGGAAGTGATCAATGCCATTACATGGAAAGTAGCTTCGATTAACCTATAGCCCACTCCTCTATACCCCTCTCACACCCATGTTGCCCCTGTTCAGTCTTGACATTTTTAGGGGCCCATACAGTAAGTGGCCAGTCACCGTCTGGCCTTTTTCCATATTCCCCGAACATTGCAACGGGCAGACCCCATAGTCCCCATATTCCCAGACCGTACCACTAGCAGCTCACCCCAATATGTTGCAAAATAAAATTAATACGTTATGTCTTTATATTTATAACTATAATATTATTTACTATATTTATTTAATATTTTCTATCCCTTTTATTGCGCTCTGTCTTATTGAATATGCACTGTTTGCTACAAGTCCATTAATTCTTCAAAAGTCATTCTGTAACATAATTCTGTATAAAACTTTAAAAAAAGAACTTAAATATAAATAGAACAACAAATATAAAGAAAAACAATTTTTAGCTAGACGTCTTGATGGGGAGTTTCTTGCCGCTTCTTCTCCTTAACAGCAATAACACGTTGCGAAGCGTTGTACATAGACTAGGAAGTAAAATTAAATTTTAACTTTTATGCATGACCTTCAAAAAGTGTTCTCAAGTGGAACTTATTTTGAATAAAAACTTTTGAATTTGTATTTAGTACGGTACTTTTTATTTTCTTTTTCCATAAGAGTCCTACATTGGTCAGGGCTTTTCCTTGGGTCCATTATTATATGGTGTAATCGGATAATCGCAGGCCAGTGTCACACCACATTTACATTAAATTTGTCAAGGGACCTTTACCTGTTGGCTTCCCCATGGCCCCACGCAAGCTCTCCCAATACTCCATTTTTAAGGCAAGAAAGAAAGAAAGAAACTTTATTTGCAAAAAATAGCGACGCAATTACATTTTTACACACAGAGCATATTTTGAAAATCTGTACGCCGCATCTTCAGCAAACAAGGTTTGCACTCAGCATATTGCTGTGCCGGAACTATATCCGACACAACGCTGATTTTCAGTGCAAACCCTCCCTTTGACGTAAAACGAAAAACGACCCAAATTGGTTATTAAAATAATAATTAATAAAACTAATTCTACTTATAAAATATTTAATAATAATACTTTAATACGTGATATATAAAATAAATTTTAATAAATACTATAAATACGTTACTTTAAAATTAAAATAAATACTCCTGTAACAACTTGTATCGAATAATGTATTCGAATACTATTCGCTACCGTGCTTGCCGAGTATTCCACATTCCGTGTGCCACGTCACTGACAAGGCCCGCGGTCTTAAGATATACAATAAATAGAAATTAAATCATATTAAAAATCTGTCAATCTCTGCCAAGCGTTACCTGGAAGATATCACTTTTTAGTGATAACACAGTGATACAACCCCTATTGTACTACCTATTATCTTTTTCTACTTTTGTGCTTTGGTGTACAATAAAAATTTATTCATCTATCTATCTTAAACGAAGACATTACCTAACCTACCTAACTACCACCGCATTTACATGCAAGCTTCACAAACCAACTAAGGCTCACAACGAGCCTAGAAATTAATAATCCAGTCACAGAAACGAGAAAACAACACACATGGCACTAATTAGTTTAATAGGCATAAGGTACAAACTGCACATGCACTTCCTCACAACACCAGAATGTAACAGATACACTCTACATTAGTATAAGTTATTTATTAAAATTATGATAAATTAATATAATACGCTATTGGTAAGATACACCACAACACAATCATCGTTCAATAAATGTCACACAATAACAAAAATAACAAATAAGCATGAATACATTCTAAAAACTTTTTTCTACATTAAGTTGTTAAAAAGGGGTACTATAGAGTTGTTAAAAAGCGAAGAAAATAAAAATAGGTTATTTACGTGTGTCGATTTTGTACAATGAATTTAAAAAAAAGAAAAACATCTTAAGGAAAACGGTGCCAACCTCTTCGCTCTAAAAAAAAAGGATGGTGGTATCCGTCCGATAGCAGTTGGCACCACTTACCGGCGTCTCGCAGCCAAAGTATGCTGTCGAGCCATTAGAGATCTTAGCTCCAGCTACTTTGCTCCCAACCAATTAGGATTTGGAATTAAAGGTGGCTGCGAAGCGGCAGTACATGCACTAAGAACATTCGTCACCAGTAACTCTTGCGAGGCAATCCTCAAGGTGGACGTGAAAAATGCATTTAATTCAGTTAACAGGTGCACCCTGCTGGCCGAAATTAAAAACCATTTTCCCAAAATTTACAATTATATTAGGCAATGCTATGGTGAAAATTCTTTTCTGGTTTACCAAGAGAACCTTATACATTCGGCAACTGGCTGCCAGCAGGGTGACCCTCTTGGGCCAGCCATCTTTTCACTTGCCATTCACCCGATCATACAGAAGCTAAATTCAAAATTTAACGTATGGTATCTTGACGATGGGACTTTAGGAGGTGATATAGACACATTAAAAAACGACCTAAATTATTTAATAAGTGAGTTTAACAAAATAGGTCTTGTTCTAAATTATTCAAAATGCGAACTTTTTATAGCCAATACCACCGGAAATGACAGCAATATTATTTCTGACTTTCAAGATTTAGCATCTAATTTGAAATTAGTAACGAAAGATACCTTAAGCCTCCTAGGGTCTCCTATCTTCGATGAATCTTTTCTTTCTTTCGTTGATGACAAAATCCAAAATTTCCATTCAAAAATAGTAAATTTAAAAGAAATAAGCGCACATAGTGCTTACTTTCTCATTCGGTATTGCCTGTTTACACCAAATTTCACATACGTTTTGCGGAGCTCTCCCCTTTGGAGACACCGAACTATTTTATACAATCTTGACAACATTATTCGACAAACTTTAACATCCATTATAAACATACCATTGGAAGATCGTTCATGGACCCAAGCATCCTTACCAATACGGTTAGGAGGCTTGGGTATACGCAAAATTTCAGACACAGCACTACCTGCCTTTCTGTCCTCAGTTTATAGTACTGTGGACCTCATTGGAAAAATATTAATCCCGTCACTTAGTGGCTTTGAGGTCCCATACCTGACTGAGGCCAGAAACGCTTGGTCTTTGGCTTGCCCAATGCAAAATTTACCAGTGGAACCGAAGTCACAAAAGTTATGGGACGGGCCACTTAGTAAGCTAGTACATGAAAACCTGTTGACTTCCTGCATTGGCGAAACTGACCGCGCCCGTCTCTTAGCTGTCTCTAAATGGGAGTCGGGTTTGTGGCTCCAGGCCTTGCCCTCGGCGAATCTAGGAACTCTCTTGGATGACACAACATTCAGGATAGCTGTCGGCATTCGTCTGGGGGCAAGTGTGGTAGTTCCACATCGCTGTCGTTGTGGAGATAGAGTTGATAAGTTAGGCCACCATGGCTTGTCATGCATGAGAAGCGCCGGCAGAATATCACGGCACGCGACACTTAATGACATTATCCGTCGGTCTCTTGTCACCGCCGGTGCACCTGCTGTTCTCGAACCGAATGGGCTATGCCGCGACGATGGCAAGAGACCAGATGGGATGCATTGGTGCCATGGAAGATGGGACGCCCCTTAGTATGGGACGCAACTTGCGTTGATACTTTGGCGGTTTCCCATCTCCCAGTTACAGCCGTGACTGCCGGGGCCGCCGCCACCAACCAGGAGGCCCTGAAACGCCGCAAGTATGTGTCCATTGGTAATGGGTACATATTTGTGGCTTTCGGGGTTGAAACCCTCGGGCCGTGGGGGCCCGGAGCTCATCACCTCTATCGAGACCTCTCAAAGCGATTAATTGAGGTCTCGCGTGACCAAAAGGCTGGCTTGCACTTAGGGCAACGCATCAGCGTTGCCATCCAACGCGGAAATGCGGCCAGCATTTTGGGCACTCTCCCCGCCGACAGCGACCTGGAGTCTATTTTTTACTTATAGATGGTATTTTATTTTATTTATATTTTAGTTTAATTTTAGTTAATATTTCTTTATAATTAGTTTTATTTAAGTTAGTTTATTTGTAATAATTGTAATATTTTAAAAACGAGAAATAAAATAACAGATATAATTAAAAAAAAAAAAAAGGAAAACAATATTTTATCTGCTGTTATAGCAATCACGGGAAAACTACTGAACGGATTGAAATGAAACTCCACTAACGTATTTATTGGAAGAATTTTCGCACTTCTCTTCTATTATAGTAGTAGTTTCTGTGCCCTCGACGCCGTCCGCGTGGAATTTATTTTCAAAGCCCCGCGATTTTGAAACATTTTTGATTGCTGCTCCGCTCCTACTGGTATTAGCGTGATGATATATAGCCTATAGCCTTCCTCGATAAATGGACTATCCAACACTGAAAGAATTTTTCAAATCAGACCAGTAGTTCCTGAGATTAGCGCGTTCATGCAAACAAACAAACAATCTGTTCAGCTTTATATATTATATTAGTATAAGATACGTCTTTATTCTTAGTTATATTGACCCTTATTCGTAATAATGCAATCTAAATTACACTTTAAGTCACTTGCATAAACTTCATAATTCAATACACTGTTACGTACAATTTCCTTTGATCTACTATAAAAGAATAAACTTTTATTATTTATTTTTTATTCTAGTATAGAATGTACTGTATTGCATAACATTAAGATACAATTCAAGAAGTTTAAGTACAGAAGACAATAGGCGGTCTTATCACTAAAAGCAATTTATATTTATAGTTTCGTCTGAGCACAATGTTGCCCTATGTGGAGCGAAGATGTGGTCTAGGATGGAGCACGCTTACCTAGAAGATACTTATTCACACGGGACTTGGAGACACCCAGGTTATAAGTATCGGGAAAGACAGACTCCGGCAATGAGTTCCACTTCATGCGGTGCATATGATGAAGCTAGATGCAAAGCGCTTCGTTCTTATGGGTGGAATATCCACCATAGATCGGTGCCGCATGCCGGTGCGTTTGGTTGTCCGATGATGGAAGGGAGATGGCGGGATCAGATCAAAGAGCTCAGCTGCACAATCTCCAAAGTGAATCTATTAGAAAACCGATAAGCTGGTAACTCTGCGTTCTGTCTTAACTGATAGTACTAAAATGCGTTTGAAATCTTTGAAGTTTTATTTAAAATGATAATTAATATGTTTTGTTAATAAACAAACAATAACACATAATGAAATAAGTATTAATAATGACATAAACAGCGTAATAATTAATAATGGAACATAAGTATAGAGTAACATCAAAGATAACAACTTTGCTGTTGAAACAATTATTTCTTTTAATACCTTCTAACACTGGTTATATCTATCTAGTGAACTGGTAATCTTCATATTATAATAATATTCAGAAACAATACTAAGGTATATATAAACAGAAGTGTGTTTTATTTGGAATTAAGTAAGATTGAATTTTATCTCTTTTTAGTGTCGCTTTTTTCATTTCAAATCATGTAGATTCTAAAGATTTCAGAAATGTATGTAGTGTACAGTGTGTGCAAAACTTGTTCCGTGAGTTTACACAGGTTTAGATAGATAGCTAGTGTGTGGCAAGCCTTAGTGGCATTGTCAAACAATAATCAGCCTGTGAATTAAGCGATCCGATAAGAAATTCCTTGAATATCAAATCGCAGCGAGCCAATAAGGGAAATACAATCTTATAGCTTACTTAATCATGACGACTATGGATCAGCCATTTCATGTTTTCACGTTTAACGACATGCACTTCCATCTGTAGTTGAGCAGAGGCTCTCGGATACTAAGCAACCTGGGTAGAAGAACACATACTTAGCGATTTTAAGCGCGGTATTTCATTTGATTTTTATTTATACACCAGCTGTCCCGGCAGACGTCGTCCTGCCCGGAAAAGCCTCAATCGATATGCCGACAGCAGCGCTACCTGCCGGGTCCAATTGAGAACCAACTCAGAAACCTCGGGCTCAAATCAAATGTATAGTTTACGATTATATTAAGGACATACAGACAAACATACATTTTTATATAGGTACTAGCTTCTGCCTGCGACTTCGTCCGCGTGGAATAGTTAAAAAAAATTAAATAAAATAAAACCCCCCGATTTTGAAACATTCTTCATTGGTGCTCCGCTCCTATTGCTCTTATCGTGATATAGCCTATCCTTCCTCGATAAAGGAGCTGTCTAACACTGAAACAATTTTTCAAATCAGACCAGTAGTTCCTGAGATTAGCGCGTTCAAGCAAACAAACAAAGAAACAAACTTTTTAGCTTTATATATTATATATATAAGATAAAACTCTCTCACCGACACCACACCCTGTCAAAATCTCCACTTCTATTATGTTACGTTGCAGAGAAATTACTTTCAGTCTGTTATAAGCTGTTTAAGTAATTAAAGCTTTTTAACTATCCCACGGGAACTCTTTAATTTTTCGGGATCAAAAGTATCCTATATGTTGACCACGGATACTATACAAAATTTCATGTAAATCGGTCCAGTCGTTTCGGAGATTAGCCGGTACAAACAGACAGACAAACGGAGAAACAAAAAAATTGAAAAAATCTTAATTAGTTCTATATCACTTCTTACATCCCCTGACTCGGTTTTTAGCATTTTTTTCATTGTACAGAAATTTGACCTCTACAATTTTATTATATGTATGTATAGATAAGAAAGATTTCAGCTACTTTTCACTAGGCGTGATCATGGTAGTCAAAAGTGATTAATAATTGTTTCTGTTTTTTACAAACCATCTATTTTAACATTATTAAATTACTAGCTGATACCCGCCCGCTTCGCGTGCTGTAAGATCCGTTCTTAGCTGACCTCTACTTGGCGAAAGGAAGCTCCATGCCAAATTTCAAGTTTAAAGGTATTATAATTCCTGAGATATCGTGATGAGTCACTATTTACGTAGATTTCAATTAATATACGAGTATATAGATTAGAGCTAGGCATGTTGCTGAAGAGTTTTTTGCTCCGCTTCTTATCTTCATGCTACAACATGTTGCAAAGCGGTGGTAAATTAGATTAGGCTCGCATAGAGTAAAGAATAACCATAAAGAAAAAATAAATAATTAAATTAAACAAGTTTAATGTAAGCTAAATATTTAGTTTAGTTTTAGTATTTATCCGTGCAGGAACGGAGTAAGAGGCGACAAAAGAACCCACAGCCAGGTGGTAGGGCATTTGCCCGACTGGATGGCTACCACCCCTGGTCTAAAGTATGTCGCCATAACAACCTTGAGTTGTGTTTCGGCATTAGTGACCAGGTTCCAGTCTCCCTTAAGAGAGCAGCAGCGCATTTGTAGCACCTTTGGTGTTGCAAATGTCCATAGGCGATGGTAACCGCTTTCCATCAAGTGGACCGTCTGCCTGTCTGCTAAACTCTTGCAATAAATAAAAATAACAACTTTAACATTACTTATTGATAAATGATATTTTGACGACCGATGGTAGAACTTTCTGGCAGCGTAAGCCGGTCTCGAGACTTTTAGAAAAAGGTAGAAGATTCTGGAAGGAAAAGACAAGGTCAGATGCATTTTAGAAAGGGATAGATGATGAACAAACATTCTAGAATAGAAGGTTTAGAAAGGAAAAGACAGAGATAGATAGATGTTTAAAAAGGGATAGATAGTAAATAAAAGAATAACGAAAAGAAGATCGAAATTATGGGTTCCAGAAGATTCTTCCGGATATATAAGCAGCGTAAGGCGCGCCTACCGATGAGTTCAGTTCAAGATAGCGAAGTGACAAGTGCGATACGAAAGTTTTGGAAGATAAGTTTAATAGAAGACAGTGACGAGTGTAGTGGTGTATTTAGTGAAAAGTATAGTGGGCAGTTCAGGAAAGTGGCCGACAGGAAAAAAAACAAATAAAATGCCGCGCTTAAAACCGTTAAACGTAGTTTTAGTTACTTTATATAAGCCGGGTTTATACCACGTGTTTCAGACGTTATGATAAAAAATCAGACCACGTTTTCTTCATGACGTACTCTGCCCATATACAAAAAACTAGTCAAATATATTCATTAGTTTAGCCACGGGACCTCATTTTTCATTTCAGAATTTTACAACAAGATGTATCAGTTATTGTGACTAAATCGGTAGGTATCGGTATCAGTTATTGTGACTAAATCGTCTCTTCATATAATTCATTAAACGCGGAAGTTGTTTATTCTAACGCTCTCGCTCATTACTATAAAAAATAATAGGTGCGAAAGGGGCAAATAGTTTCTTATAATTTGTGAGTAGATATTATTAGTGATTGTTTATGTTAGCCCGATACATGATCCGTCTTGACATGTTGCAGTTCTTACCAAGGTCAGTGAACCAATATTTACAAGATGTTCTGTTTTTATTCCCTTTTTACCGTAATTAATTTGTTCGGAAATTGCTTTTTTTCGGCGGCTACACTCTTGGCGGGTGATCCTCCTTGGGAGCTCCAGGCAGATGTGCTTGCTGAGATGTACCAGTTCCGGAGAAGCGTCCGGGATAGGGGCGGGAGGCCTAGTCCCGAAGAAATAAAACGGACCAGAGAACGCGCAGATGAGACCCTAATCCGCCACTGGTCGGAGGAACTGGAATCCCCGGTGGCGGGCCGGGAAACAGTTGAAGCAGTTCGCCCCCATCTATCCCGCTGGGTCCGCAGAAAGCACGGAACCCTAAGTTTCAGAATGGTGCAGATACTTACCGGGCATGGCTGCTTTGGTAAGTACCTGTACCAGATTGCGAGGCGGGAGCCGACCCCGGACTGTCACGAATGCAGCGCGCCAGTCGACACGGCGCGCCATACGCTAGAGGAATGTGCCGCTTGGGGACCCCAACGGCATGACCTGATGTCAACCATCGGTAGGGATCTCTCGCTGTCCAGCGTGGTCGACCAGATGCTACACAGCGAGAGGAAATGGTTAGCGGTGACCTCCTTCTGCGAGGACGTTATGTCCCAGAAGGAGGCTGCCGAAAGAACAAGGGAGGAGGACGAGCAGGCGGACCCCTACGCAGACGGCGAACAGGGGCTCACAGGCGGCGCTTTGCTCATCTCCTCCCCATAACATAGTGGGACGGGGGGGTCAGGAGACCCTCCCGACGAGCCACACCCAGTGCCGTGGGGTGTCCTAGCCCCCCCCCTTGTCGGCTTGCATCGAGGTGACACGGCAGTCATACCCATGGTTACGGTCCCGTGGCACCTCATTATGATGCGGAGGGACGCTGGAAGGTTTAGTGGGTAGTCTGGCAGTCGGTGCATGCACGAACAGCCGGGAGTCCCACATACCCCTTAGTGACATCCCCCGGGGCCTAAGGATATGTACAAACGCATTCCCCCAGTGTTGAAAAAAAAAAAAAAAAGGGTTGATTTAATAGTAGCAAAAAATTTTTATGGAGTACGACTGCTAAAATTATGATTTATTGTCATTTGAAAAGAAACACATGGTATATCTTACGGGTATTGTTCTTGCAATGGACTAACGCGAGAAGACTTTACTTGTGGTCGAACATGTGCACGCACATTGCGTTAGTGTGCGTACCTGACGGAAAGATCAGTTGCGAGCGTGCCGTGCAGTCATGCCCGCTTCTGGTGCCAAAATATTGTTACATACTGACAAAGATCTGGCATGTTGTAAAAACCAATTCTTTTATTTACTTCGTGTTTAAAGTTTAATGAACAGCAAACAGTTACATTATTAAAATAAAATACAAAATTACAACTTAAATAAATATTAATCAATAATGCAGCCCACAGCGCTGTTCACAACTTAAAATATAATTATATTATTAAAGGGATTTTGGTAATCGCTAGGCTTAATATTAGAATATTGTTGCCACGGGTTGTCTGGAAAAGATCGCTTTTTAGCGATAAGACCGCCCTTTGTACCCAATTAGATTAATACTAGTTTTAGTTTTCTGTAATGATAGATAGATAGATAGCACTTTATTGCTCACCAAATATACAATTTCAAAATATACAATTACAATATGGTCAAGGTAGAAACAAAAGGCGGCCTTATCGCTGAAAGCAATCTCTTCCAGGCAACCTAACTTAAGGAATAATTTAATCTAATCTGGCGATGTAGGTGGTGAAGATCATCAAATAAATGGTAATGGTGTACAATAAAGTGTTATCTATCTATCTAAATATTTACTTATTTACAGGAAGGAAAAGAAAGTTAGTAAAAGAAGAAGAAGAGCAAGGAGAAAACAGAAATGGGATTACTGTTGTGTTAGTGTTTTGTGAACCAGGAATTTGAATTTGAAGGTGAGTTGGCAAATCATGTCTATGTTTTCAAAGAGTTTATTATGGGTGTCGACCATGCGTGTGAGAGGAGAACGAAGGCCACAGTTTGTGCGGCAGGAACTTACAGCAAACAGTATATCCGTGCGTACCTCTCACCTGTGGACAGTTCTTGGAACAGCATAGCTCAGACTGTTACTTAGCTCTGTACAATCAAAAACATTATTTACGATGTTACACAATGTGACAGCTTGTATTTGCGTCTACTCTTTAGTGTCAGTAGGTTATATTTGCTTAGCAATTGTTCATAGGTGAAATATTTTCTGAAGCATCTAAAATGCATGGCTCGCAGGAATCTTTGCTGGACTTTCTCAATTGCGTCTATATATTTGGAGTAAAATGGGTTCCAGATAGTTACAGCGTATTCTAATTGTGAGCGAACTAGTGTTTTATATAAGTATTCACAACATATATAAGTATAGATATGATACGGTATAAGCTTTGTCAATAATTTTATTCACATGAAAGTTCAGGCATAATTTATTATCAAATAAAATACCGAGATCTCTTATAGAGATAACTTTATTAGGGGTGTGTTGCACAACATATATACGTTGTTGATGAGGTGTTTTTGGTAAAACTGAGGCTACTGCATTTTGGCAGCTTAATTGCAGTTTACTTAAGACGACGGTTTTCAGAAAATCTAACTAAATCCTGTTGCAGAAGCGAGCAGTTCGTTTTAATCTTCCTGAAAAATTTGAGATCATTAGCATATAAAAGAAATTTAGAATAATAAATAATATGAAGAGTAAATTGCCGAGTATAGATCCCTGTAGAACGCCAGAAGTAACATTCACGGCCTCAGACTGATAACCGTTAACCACCACCATTTACGTTCGATTAGTTATATACGACTGGAACCATCTCAGAAGATTCCCGTGAATACCATTAAACGCTATCTTCTGTAGTAACAGCTCATGATCCACCTCGTCAAATGCTTTTCGAAAGTCCGTGCAAACGGCATCTACTTGAACACTAGTGTCAAAGTTGTAAAATAGAAAATTAGACAAAACCAAGAGATTTGTAGTTGTCGAACGGCATTTCACAAATCCATGCTGCTGCGGTATTATAATATTGTGCAGTACGCTATATACCCCATATATAGCGTTATGGATAAGCTTCTCGAATAGTTTGGACAAGGTAGATAGAATTGATATTGGACGATATTGCTCAATATCACGCCTAGATCCAGTTTTGTGTACAGGTGTGATAATTGCTAATTTCCATTTCAAGGGAAACACGCCTTCGGAAATACATTTATTATATATAATATGAAGTGGTTTATATATGTAGTATGCTGTGCTTCTAAGCAAAATTGCCGGAATGCCATCAGGTCCCGGTCCTTTTGATGGATCTAAATATTTTAACTCATTTATGAATGAATGAAATGATGATATTGCTCATGAATGTTAATATTGCTAGAGGTGTCATCAGGAGGCAAAAACTGTAGATGTGCTAACTGTGTGGAGACTGGATCATACACTGATAAGAAAAAATTGGAAACATACTACAGATTTTTTCAGGCTCGTTTGATGTAATGTCGTTGTATTTTACTGTGTTAGGTATTCTTGGCTTAAATTAACGTTGGGATATGTATGTCCAGAAATGCTTAACGTTTTTAGATGAACTGTATTCAACGCTGTCAATATAGTTTTTATAACATAGTTCACACATGTTCTTGGCAGCGGCTCTGTATGCGAAAAGGTTTCTCACACATGTTCTTGGCTGCGGCCCTGATAAGGTTTACTAATCGGCAATATTATTGTATTTCTTCCACTTAACTCAAGCTTTTTGTTTCTTTTTTGAAGTTTTTATGAGAGAGTATGAATACCTTAATGGAAAGTTTGAACATCTATTACCAGCGGGAGGAAAGTGTAATGTAATTATTTCATATATTTTATTATAAAGTACATCAAGAGCTTCTTCCGGATTTAATTCAGAAAGAATTTCCGACCAGTTTGTAAAAGTTATAGCAAAGGGCGCCTTCTCATTGGTATAATTTTAACATCAATATAAATATCACAAACGAAGGTAGGGTGGTGCACGTCAACTGACAATAAGGTAATCAAATCATAGACATAGGGATTGTTAGATATTAATAAATTATTGTCAGGGTGACTACTATTATCAGAAGAAAACTATAGTTCACGAAAGAAACACGTTTATTCAGTCGGTTGTTTACACAAAACATTCACAATATAACTGGTACAGTAAAAAAAGTTAAATAAATGCACGAAAGGGCTGTAAGCCTCTTTCGGTAAATCTCGCGAAAACACGTGGGGAAAAAGGGCACGGAAATATATTTATGCACGCGACCCTCCACTGCGTGGGCTATACGCGGACTTTGGGAGAGACGACCTCCGCGGCTTGCGTCGGAGTGCCTCTTCCCCTTTCCCCTCGTGTTCCACGTACCTATTAGGCCGTTTGATGTAACGGCCCGCACGGGTTACTATAATATATAAAATTTTACCATTAGGATTTACTTTATCATTAGGTATACTGTGTAGCATTGAGTATTGACATGAGGTTGTTTAAACGACCACAAGTATCTGAAAAGCCATTGCAGTATTTATAACCTTTGCTATTTGCATTGATAGGTGTGGTCCAGCTCGCCTCAGAAATGTTATAATCTCCAAATTTGTAGAAACAATCAATATTAGGATCCAAAAACACTTGTAAAATATCAAAGTGCCTTTCATACACTGACAATGGAGTTTTATGTGGGATGTAAGATACGCTTATAAAGTGCCGTTTCGTATTTACAACACTTGGTATCTGCACAATAATGTGTTCAATCAGCCATGTTTCTGTCAATACTATTATGTCTTATGTATTTTTAAGTTTATTTAAATACAAGGTACGCAATTTTGTTCTAATGCACCTACAATTTTGGTAGTTCATAGTCAGTTGCTTATGCATTTGTATAGCGAGTAAACTTCATATTGTATTTTTGGTAAGTAAATAATTGTAGACGTGGCTATCTTCTATGAAGTGACATTTTCTTTGACTTCCTTGTAATTTGAATTTCAAAACGTCGGCCAAACATTTGATGAAAATTTTGACTTTTCCTCTGGATGGTTATGTTATGCTCTTGATGGTTATTTATTGCAGCAAACGGGAAAATATGTTGCGTTCGCTGTTTACCCTTTTTGTAGGTGGATGCTTGAAGAGAAATATTGCTCCAACTTCTATTGCACCTATTTCGCCTTACGTGTATTATTAGATTTTACTTGCCAATGTGCTGGTATCGCCATTTCGGTTATTTTATCGCCAAAAACGAAGGACCAAATGATTAAATCAAACTATTAAGGAAGGGTAAAAATTGGACTGCGAGAGATATTTTATTAATATATTAAATTTACACCATTCCATTAGAAGGAAAAAATTTATGTGACAAAAGTCAAATTTCAATTGTTTGTTGGTGTTGCCGACAATTAATGACCGTTTTCAATAACCTATCTAAGATCACAGATAGATCGCTATCCCCGATTATCAGTAACAGTAAATCTATCCTTTCTTTGCGTTTCACAATCAAGGATAAGTGCTATCTATCCATAGTTAACGATAGATAGCTTGTTCCCTCTCGCTTATCCAAGCCTCTTGAAACGTTCCGTTCTACGATAACCATTTAACGACGTCACGCCTAAAACTAAACTTATATTTTGTTTTTATTTATTTCTTTCTTGTATTATTTAAATAATAAATTACATTTTTTACAGCGACAAATCAAAACATAAATAGGACATATTTTTTTCATTTAATTTACCGTGTTTTTAAATAAAACCAATAATGAAACGGAACGTGTATGGTTTAACAACCGACAGTTGTCAAATGACTTTGTGTTTTTGTTTTGTTTTATTTTGTTTAGTCTCGTTATCCCTCCAAACTCCAAAGTTCTAAAACGCATTTCTAGACTTTCTTGTATCTTTAATAAATAAATTAAAGGAACAGGCTTGGCAAACCTTGACCAATGAGTTTAACTATTCCGTCATAAGTTACCCGCGAACTCCAGTGTAACTTCGCTTGAAATGGGAAACTAAAGGAATCAGCTCGCAAACGCTGTGCAAACATGAGGAGCAGCCTTTATAAGGTTTGTGATTTTAATTTATTGTTCAATCAAGTTGAATTGAGTTGTTTGGGACAGGTACTTATTTTAAATAACTTTGCTCTTTGTTACAGACTCAAGGTGGTAATGACTACTTTCAACAAGATGAAGTATTAGATAAAGTAGCCTCACTCTTGGGCAGTACATGCCAAAATTTTTCGATGGAGTTTGGTGGAGATGCCACAACTGAAACAAATTTGCTATAGTGATGAGTGATGTTATAACTATTGGTGGGGTAACAAGTGATGATGATGTATATGTTGGTGGTGGTGACTAGGAATTGTCAAAAGAAATTCAAATTTTTAAGACTCCTCGCCCTAAACAGGATAATTGGTTTTTAAGCAGGGCTAGTGATAGTGGTAGTTTTGGTACGTGGTTGTTGTTACTATTATTATGAGTGTTTAGCGATAAGGGCATTGATTATGAATAGTTGTTTGTTGGTACTGGTTTTTACTTTCATTGTATAGCTTTTTTTTTAAATTATTCATTTAGGGAATGTAATGTAACAGAAACACTACTTAATGTGCTGTCAGTCATTCACATCTACTTAAGACAATAGAAATTATTTTAGTATGCCGGGTAGTCAATGAATGTTAATTAATTAACCCCAAATGTAATAATTTAGGCATTAGTTATAAGTTAAAACTTTATTTTTGTAAATATTCACAAATCTGATTATTAACATCTATATTACATCCAAATTATGATTAAGTCAAGAGTATTTATAGCAATTTTATTAACTTGTACACCCTTTTTTTACAGCTAAACAGAAACACAAGATGGTGGAGGAGAAATGTAAAGCTCACATAAATAGGGGAAATGTTTTGGCCGAGTACCTTATAGCGAAAAAGAAAACAAATTGATTTACAAAATGAGGAAAAGGAGATTTTATTAGCTAAATATATATATATATAATAAGTGTTTTTTTTTTAAATTAAGTGTATATGGATTAAAACATAATTTTGTATGAAATTGTTTCATTTAAAACTGATTTTAATCTTAAATCATTAGACTTAAATATAGTCAAGCTAAATAAAACTAAATAATATGACAATGTTATCTTTATTTTGGAAATAGTCAATAATTTTATAATTATCTATGAAAGTAATTATTTATTAGTAATTGCTTTTCAGACGCAAGTTCTGAAGAAAATTTATTATTAACAACTATATTATTTTCCTGTGCTATAACGGGCATTGATATCTCTGGTTCTCTCTATTTCTTCCAAATTCATGCTTCTAGCCATATTATGCAGAACAGCAGTGGCAACAATAACACCTTGCATGTTTTCTAGTTTTAATCTGCTTTTCAATACTAGTTCAGGGAATAATCTTTTCCAGGCACCAATGCATCTGCAATTATAATATTTCACTTATATGATGTGGCACAAATGTGACATTAGATATAATTGCTTAAACTTATAACACCAATATCTATTTATGAATATAAACATCCATTAATTTACGTTAATTATTACTTCCATAGGCATATTACCTATAACCTTATAAGGGCCACACTATGTATGGTGAATTCAGAACAGTAATACTCTGTTGGATTATATATAAAACAAAATATGAACAAATACACAGCCATTATTACTATAAAAGTTCTGTTACACCAAAAAACAAAGCTTATGTCTCTATACTTCTATAGTATTTCTTGTTTTTTATATGTGATTCATTATATAGTTGCTCAGCTGGAGTATTTGGATTGAGTAATGGTGTAAAAAGATAGGCTTACATGGATAGCCACTATCACTAAGCAACCAGCGATTTCCAAGCTCACCTTGTTCACAATGATGTGTTAAAAATAGTATTTGTATACAATCCATTGCCACATTTAAATAATAATAAATGTATCACATATTATTACTGAATAAACAACAAAATTTATAATACATTTTGGTTAAATATAGTTGCATCATGAGTGGATCCTGGCCACCGAGCAACAACATTTTGAAACACCAATAAGACAATGCACACAACTTGGACATTGATAGAGATTGCTCCTTGTCTATTTCTAAATTCCTCTCCTATGCTGGAATCTGCAAAAAACATATTTTTGAGACCTAGGTACATATAGATACTAGGTGTGGATAAATAAAGATAGGATACAATAGGATTATATGTAAATCTAAGAGTGTAAATACTTTACCCAACAATATTATAAAAGTCTTTCTTTGTGAGTCTGAGTGTGACTTTGTAATATAAAAAAATTTGGGTATAATTTTGCTATAACTTTAAATACATCAGAGACAATATGACTAGCAGATGCTATATTGACACTCCAATAAAATCTGCAAAGACACTAGCACGGTACCCAATGCATAGTCAGAAGCAACTGATGAAGGGGAGCTATACCATGATTCCCGGAAAAGTTAAAACTTAATTGAAATCTGATATCACAAATGTTGAGGTACTTAAGTTAATAAGAACATTAAAATTATTCTCACCTTTTAGATTTTACACTCAAATAGGGTCGTATTAAATATTTAAATTCATTTACAGCACTTTTGTTCAGTCTAAATTTGTATGTAAATTCGATATCATTTAATTTAGTCACATAATTCACACGTGGTTTATACTTCTTCTGTAACCTTGTGCTATCGATCTCACTGTTACTGTCTTCATCACAATCAATTATCATTTGAAATAATTTCATATCACTATTCTCGCCGCTCAAGTATTCCATTATTAAATAGAAATTACTATTTATTTGCAAAAAGTCAAGTTACCTACCGGCCGATTTTGACAGATAGGCGAATGGCGTTACCAGAGATAGCTTCGCCTATCGGAGAGTAACTTGAAACGCATATTGAAACGCACGTAAGCGTGAAACGTATGGCCGTTCCTATCTCTAGTAAGCTATCCGTCCTCCGTTCGGTAGATAGCTGTTTTCGATAGGAAATGCTATCCGTGGATAGGTTATTAAAAAGCAAGTAAGGACAAAAGGATAGATTTGTTTATCTTTAGTAACTTAAATGACCGATAGATAGCTTATTGAAAACGGCCGTAAGACGTTTCCTGGATGAACACTGATATTTTAAACGGCTGACTTGTAAGAACACAATAACAATTTCGTGATATTTAAACATAGCAGATGGGATTTCTAGTAATAACATATTTCGATTTGTTATACAATAGCGATAGAATACAAGGATGTCTTGTATATTAAGAGAATTTTATTTTCGTAGAGTAACATATGTTTTGGTAAAGGTAAGTAAATAGTTAAAGATTCTAAACATACAAAACAAATTGTACATTTACACACGAGAACCCTAAGATTAAAAATATTTGACCTGTGTGTGACTTTAACTTGCCTGCTATAGAAAAATAGGTAAACATGTAACAATTTAAAAAACAATAAGTAATAATTATTTACAAATAAAACAACAATACAAATAGTTATTGAAAAGTGTTTACGGGTATGACTACGTAACGATTGATTATAATAACGTTTGTTATGAGATATTTTGATTGAAGCCTTGTTCATTGGTGGATTTAATTTTAGATAGATCTTCTTCATTACGTATGACAAGAGCGGGACTACCGTCGCGTTCACGGACAAGAATTGAAGCATTTTTAGACCAAACATTTGTACTGATGTCGTTTAGCCGTTTCCCGACATTTCCGAAATAACTGCATCTTTTTTTAACCGACTTCGAAAAAGGAGGAGGTTCTCAATTCGTCGGGATCTTTTTTTTTTGCTTATGTATGTTCACCGATTACTCCGTGATTTATGATCCGATTTACGTGTTTTTTTTTGTTCGACGCGGAATAGCTTCCAATTGGTCCCCTACAAATTTGACATAGTTTGGCCCAGTAGTTTTCATTTTACGAACATTTTTTTGGTCCCGGTTCTTGGGACCTATATTTTTTAAGAAGCGCGGCACCATTCGTAGGTCCACTCATACATAGCTAGAAACTAAAAAGTAACAAATAAAAACTTCGTTTAAAAAACCGACTTCAAAAACTAAAATGTATAAATTAACTTATTTCTAAAGCTATTATTATTAATATATATTATCTAAAGCATCTTGAAGTCGGTGCAAAGTAAAACATAAAAAATACTATATTTTGAAAATTACTAAGCACCGACTTTAAGATGTTTTAGATAATATATATTAATAATAATAGCTTTAGAAATAAGTTAATTTATACATTTTAGTTTTTGAAGTCGGTTTTTTAAACGAAGTTTTTATTTTTTATAGGGGGAGAGATTTTCGTTCATATAAATTGTAGTAGGTGTACCAGAAATTCCAATCTGATCACTTTTAAAATATTTCTTCTTACGAAATGCAGCAAGCAGATTGTCTCGTAAAATACGCGTTGATGATTTAATAATAATATTTTTGGGGTGATTGCTTTGTTGCTGGGCGTGCGGGACCCCGTGCAGTGAGTATATCATTATGTAGCTCCAATCTCTACACGGATAGTATCAATAATCTTAAAAAGATTCACTCCTCGTCTTTCTGGAACATTACATATATCCACATTTTGTTGTCTTGCTAGTTCCTCTAAAGTGTCAATTTTCAATTCGAGTTGCTTAATTGAGGTACTGTGTTGATCAGAATTCCTGCTCTCTAAAACTTCAATGCGTTTTACTAGTTCCTTTTGTTCATCAGCGTGAAATTGGGCTGTGTTTTGTAGGCTAGTTACTTCGGAAGATCTTAACGAGTTGTTTTAATCCAGCTTGCTAAGGTAAAAGTATGTCGCCATAACAACTGTGTTGTGTTCCGGCATCAGTAGCCAGGTTCCAGTCTTCCTTAAGAGAGCAGCAGCGCATCTGTAGCACAGTTAAGCCGTTAACCTGTCTGCTGTGCTTAAAAAAAAAGAGTTTTCAGTTATATATATTTATAAAGATAAATTGGCCTGTCACGGGCACACCATTGGAATTTACAGAATACCGAAATCAGAAAAAACTACAATTGAGACGACAATGTGCGACGATTTGAGGAGGTAATTAATAGCAGAATTGGTTCCCTGGTCTCACGCACACGGAGACTTGTTTACCACACGTAAAGCCCATTCGCCTTTACATTGCAAGTTAAGCCGGCAGGCAGACCGCCCACCTGATGGATAGCGGTTACCATCTACAGACATTTGTAACACCAAGAGTGTTACAAATGCGATGCTGCTCATTTAAGAGAGACTGGAACCTTGCCACTAATGCTGGAACACATCTCAAGGTTGTTATGGCGACATACTTTAGACCAGGGGTGGTAGCCATCCAGACGGGCATATGCCCTACCAGCTGGTTGTGGGTTGTTATGTCGCCTCTTACGACAGGCCGCCCGGCCGCAGGAAAATGTATACTTTATCCGTTCTTGCACGGATAAGGAATATGTGTAGGAAGTAGTGTATTATAATAAAAGATCAAATACATTTTCTAAATAATTTATTTTATCAAAAACGTGGCAACAGTATCCTTAATGGTTCTACTATATTTGACTAAACACTGTGGTTAGGCATATTACCGCATATTCGATTCACTCCACTATTTATATGCATAGCAAAACAAGGTTACAAATGTCACTTTCTTAGAACCATCTCTCATAGCGAGTGGCGCTGTATTTTGACACTTAATAAGTAGCTTGAGATATTATACATGAGTCGGGTTTATATATCTTACGGGTATAGTTCTTGCAATTCACTAAGGGCCGGTTCCTATGTCTTACCGACCGTTTATTTGCCCTACTATCGATTAAAATTTGACATAAGCTCCATACAAATAATATCAAAATTGAGCCCATGGTAGGGCAAGTAAATGAATAGTAGGACAGGACCGGGCCATAAAGCAAGCGGGATTTACTCGTTGGACGTGTATACAATGGACCAAATCGACGATGAACCACCAATAAATTTTGAAAAAAACATTTTCGCTATTTTGTATAGTTCAGAATTTTACTTTGAAGCCCTTTCGAAAAATTCACTCTGTATTTTCATTTAAAAACAGAAGCATTCGATTGTAAATATGATTAAAGCCGGACCAATGAAATTGGATCAATTAATATTTTCTTAAGTTTTAGCGACTTGTATACATAATAAAACTACGTTGTTCCGGTTTTAAGCGCGGTAATTTATTAAATTTTTATCATTCCGACGTTTCGGCCACTCTTCAGTGGCCGTTATCACGGAAGACAAATATGTCAAGTGTAATTTTTTTATTGCAGGCGTTCAACAGACAGGCAAACGGCCCACTTGATGCAAAGCGGTTAGCATCGCCTATGGACATTTGCAACTCCAAAGGTGCTACAAACGCGCTGCTGCTCTCTTAAGGGACTCTGGAACCTGGTCACGAATGCCGGAACATAACTCAAGGTTGTTGTGGCGACATACTTTAGACCAGGGGTGGTAGCCCTCCATGCGGGCAAATGCCCTACCACCTGGCTGTGGGTTGTTTTTTCGCCTCTTACGACAGGCCGCCCGGCCGTAGGAAATGGTATTCTTTCTCCGTCCCTGCACGGATAAGGTGAATGAGTATTGTTAATTTATTAATTTAGCCTACAGCCAACTTGTTTATTTTAATTATCTTTTATTCTATGGGAGCCTTATCTAATTGACAACCGATTGGCAACATGTTGTGGCTTGAAGAGAAGAAGCGGTGCAAGAAACTTCAGAAAAGATCCCTAGTACTAATAATTTAATATAATATTAAAACGGGTGGAAGGAAAAATACGTCGGAAACGTCGGAATAATAAAAATCAAATAAATTACCGTGCTTAAAATCGTTAAAAAGTAGTTTTATTATGAATAAATTAACTTAGAAAACACATAACTAAGGCCCAATTTTGCTATTCCTATATATTTGTCATTGCCAAGATATTCAAATTAAGATTCCATTGCGATACGGTCGAAAAATCGTATTCTACTAATTTTACAATAATAACAGCCCGTAAATGTCCCACTGCTGGGCTCGGGCCCACCCTAATTGAAAGACAGAAATGCGGACTCTGGAAGTCGAAGCGATCACTCCGAACGCAACCGGGATTTAACGCTCGAATAATGATGGTTATGATGATTAGAGACAGAAAGAAACCGCCTTATATCGGCTTTTCAAATTCAAAAGTTTTTATTCAAAATAAGTTCCACTGGAGAACACTTTTTGAAGGTCAAACATATAGGTTAAAATTTAATTTTACTTCCTAGTCTATGTACACCGCTTCGCAACGCGTTATTGCTGTTAAGGAGAAGAAGCGGCAAGAAACTCCCCAGCAACACGTCCAGCTAAAAATTGTTTTTCTTTGTATTTCTCTTATTCTATTTTTTTTTATAAGTTTTATACAGAAGTATGTTACAAAATAAATTTTGAAGAATTAATGGAGTTTTAAATTTGAAAACCAAATATTCTTTTAATACATATATATAAGCAGCTGTGTAAATAATGAATATAAATTTTAAATATTCATAAGTACTCAGAATAATAATGCCAATTAAGTTAAGTATCCTGGTAATAAATGAGAAAGTTTTTTACGCTGTATATTTATTACTGTCTCACGCCAAAACTACTGAACGTCTTTTGATGGAACCTTACAGTAATTTTTTATTGCAGGAGTTCAGCAGACAGGCAGACGGCCAACTTGATGGAAAGCGGTTACCATCGCCTATGGACATTTGCAACACTAAAGGTGTTACAAATGCACTGCTGCTCTCTTAAGGGAGACTGGAACCTGGTCACTAATGTCGGAACACAACTTAACGCTGTTATGGCGACATACTTTAGACCAGGGGTGGTAGCCATCCAGTCGGGCAAATGCCTACCACCCGGCTGTGGGTTGATTTGTCGTTTCTTACGACAGACCGCCCGGCCGCAGGAAATTGTATTCTTTCTCCGTTCCTGCATGGATAAAAAGTAATACAGTTTATATATCATGGTAAAGTTTAGCTAGTTAATCATGGTAGCGTAAGGGCTAGTGCACGCATCCTAAGCTCAAAGGACTCGGGTTCGATCCTGGCCGGAACGCATGCACCACTTAGTCAGTTTTCTGATCTAATGTGCATATTGCTAACAACGGTGAAGGAAAATATCATGACGCAACCTGCACATCGAGATGACTGATGTGTCCAACCTGCCAAGCCGCCTAGGACAAGCGTGACGGGTATGCTGTCCGTTCCCCTATAATGGGAGGCTGGACCAGCAGTGGAACATTTATGGGCTGTTATTTTTATATTTTTACGCAGACAAACTGCAGGAGAGTCGCTTACGCTGGTACGCCACGTTTTACGGAAACCGGCTAGTTACGTCGGGAACAAATGTCTAGCCATGCCGCCTCCGCCAGGTCCCGGTCGAAGGGGCAGGCCCAAGAAATGCTGGCTTGACGTTGTGAAGGATGACATGCGTATCAACGGTCTTAACATAAGGGTTGCCGAAGATCGGGAGAAGTGGAGAAGGAAAAGTAGGAGCAGTAGTAGGAGTAGTAAGCGGACCCTGGGCTTCGAAGTGATCGCTCCGAACGCAACCGGGATTTAACGCTCGGATAATGATAAGGATGATTGTCCGGTCTACCGTAATGTGGATAAATAACACGCGTCATCGCCGTGTGCGAATCAAAGGTGGGCAGACACCGTTGATGGTTGTGTCTCTATATTGCGAATTTTTAAGATAAACGCAGACAAAAGTCTATACTTCTATAATCACATATTTCGGCAAGGCTACACTGTTGATTTGACTTTAATAATAAATAAAAGAGTATATATGCGTGTGTGTCAAATACATGCTAGTGTGTGTAATGTTTTTTTATTGATTTAATGTATTTTTTTATGCATAATTAAAAAAAAAATAGCATTCAGCACTCCTTCTCTATAAACTATAAGTGTGCGAAATTTCATACTCTGCCGTTTGCGCAAAAAAAGGAATGTTTGTACTGAAAATCAGCGTTGTTTCGGATATAACTCCGGCACAGCAATATGCCGAGTGCAAACCTTGTTTGTAGAAAATGCGACGTACAAATTCTCAAATAATGCTTTGTATATAAGAATGTGTAAAGAATTTAACTACGTCGCTATTTTCTCAAATAAAGTTTTTCTTTCTTTCTTTCATGTATAGATACCGAAATCAGGCAAACCTACAATTGAGACGAATGTTCGGCAAGATTGACGAGATGGTAATAGCAGAATTGGGTCTCTGGGCCCAAAGACTACTATTAGAATCGTTTCGGAACCGTTTTTCACTGGCATCATAGGCAAACAGTCGACTCTCATTCAGACACGATTGTTATAGCAGACTTGGAACTGATTTAATAGTATAATATAATCTAATAAAAGTTGTTTACGAATTCTGCACGTTTATTTGAGTTATTTCACAGGCTTTTGTGTTTACTTTAGGTTTATTGAGAAATTATATCTATAACCCGCAAGAGTTAACTTGAGACTTTGCTCGGGTGACGTAAGCGCTAGATACTGACTCGTCGACGGCGAGAGCGGTTAGAAGGCGGGGGTCGGGAGGGGAATGCGCATTCCGCTCAGGTCTCAAGTTAACTCTTGCGGGTAATATGTTGTTAATTAGTATTACAAAGCGTTTGATAATAACTTAATTATATTACTATTAAACACAATATCGGTGGGAAATTTTATTTATTTTAAAAATAATAATCTTTACTAATAAATACTTAGCGTAGGCCAATAACTAAACTTATATTTGGTTTTAAAGGTGGACGTATAGAATCAAAGACAACCGTTTTGAGCTAGATGTGAGGTGTATAATCTTATATGACAGTTAAACTAAAAAAGTTTCCATAAATGTTTCGACATAGATACATCAAGTACTACCTTTTTTACATTATTCTTTACATATATGGCAATACTTCTTCTTCTTCTTTTCCTCTTATATAAAAAAATGAATATTTGTCTGTATGTCCTTTATAAAATCGTAAACTATACTATCCGATTCAAATGAGAATAGGATCGACTTTGCGCCATATTGTGACGTCATAGCTGTCAATTATGACTTTAAATAATTAAATATTATATTCAGAAAATTTACTACTAATTTAACCTTTTTATTTGTAAGACTATTATAATTGATATGCAAATAAGTTTTTTGCAAATCATACTTTTCAAGTGACATTTGACAGATAGAGGTTATTGACATTCCTATTCTTATTTGGATCGCATTATACATATGATCATGTGATGATCTTTAGCAATGTTGTTGTGCATGAGCCAGAGAAGGTTTTGAGTTGGTTCACAATTGGACCTGGTAGGTGGCGCTGCTGTCGTCATATCGATTGAAGTTTTTCCGGGCAGGACGACGTCTGCTAGTATATTATAAAATAACGCTTTAAAGATCAGCTGCATTAGTGTATATACATAAATAAATAATCAGCGACAGACACACATATAGCATAACCAAATTAAGCAAGTTACCCCTGTGTTATGGGTATGTAGTGGAACACTTACAAGCCAATAGATGGCGCTGTGCATTAATTGATGTCGCAAACGATTCCCGACACGTACAAAGAATATATTATACAAATTTTCAACAACTGAATTGAATTGAAAGATGGGCCTAGGCTTGCGACGCATAGCAATAGCTTCGCTGGAAGATCTTCCTTTGAGATGGAGGACGGTTCCATCTTATTTCCGCTTATTTAAGTTTGTAAGGGTAACATGACATTTTGTATTGGACCAGTACAATATACCACTTCAAATGAGGCGAGATTTGTATGCTTTGTACAGCAGCAGTACATTTGAAGCGATGAGGCTGGTAAGGCGGTAAGCGTCACTCCCTCATTTGTCCCTTACAAAACTTCTAGTTCGGAAATGGTCGTTAAGAATCGGATGTGATCGGTCTCGGTCACCTCATTTTACTAGCAGTCGTACGTGTCATGTTCGTTACGTCCTCCTCTTACATTTGACGGGTGAGTAGTAGTGGGATAAAATTTTTGAAGTAGTAGAAATTTAAATTTTGAGCCGTATCAGTACAAATCTTTTTTGTACGGGACAAATGTACTGCCTCATACGTGTACTACTCATCACTACCACCTAATCGGGACATCTCTAATGGTAATTAATATACAACGGACTAATCTGGGTCCGATCCCAGACACTCATACCGACCGAATTTACCGTACCAGGAATCGAACCCGGAGCCTCCGCGTTGCAGTAAGGGAGGCCGGCAAAGGTTTAGCCCTCTCAACCACAGAACAGAGGCCATCAAATGATTTATTTCTTAATGTTTCACGTCAATGAAAATATCCCATCTTAGATAACGCGTTAAAATATATCCATAGTAATTATCTAGGTTTATGACTAACTCGAGAATTAAATTGAATAGCTTGTAAAATAATCACTTTTCTGTTTAAATTCAGAAGCCGTACTAAGCCAAAAATGTTATAAAAACATACAAAACTTGAATACGTAAATAATTAGCCATCCATTTAGGTTGTCTTTGAATCTATTATCCTCAACTAAACATGACAACAAAATACTTATCGTTACCTCTGGAATGCCACATTTTTTTCGTAAAATGAAGTAAACAATCAAATATATTTTTCATAAAAAAATAATTACAAAAAATCTCTTTTGAAGTCTTCATTATATTTCACATGAAATATAACCAGTTACAAAATAGTTTGATCACATGAAGGTAGCTAAAAAGTTCACGATACAAACGGTTGTGTCGCTTATATTACAGATTTTAAAGGGAAATAACTGAGTCATAGTGAGTACATTAAAATCATACTTCTCACAAAGAACCACCAACATATCTGTGAAATTAGAGAGAAGAGAAAAGAATTATTTTATTCGAGATAAAAACAATACAGAAGATTATCAAACAATAAAACAATAGAAGCAAAACAAGTCGTAAAATTGGACCCAGTCTCAGCCAATTAAGACTGGCCGAAATTACGAAAATAAAAATGGCCGTCATATTTTTTTTATTTAGGTTTATGGCTTGGCAGCTAGGCCTTCAAGCCAGATCTTAGATTACAATGTAGTTTCTTCTTTTTTTTAAGACTATGTGTAGCACAGCTGAACTGTAGGTTATCAGCTAGTGCCATTCAACGGATTGTGAAAGTCAAAGGCCAAATTTGACTACAAAGTACACATTTCTCACATACATAACTACTGCTCAAAAATTATCAATATATATATATATATATATATATATATATATATATATATATATATAAAACACTTTATGCATTAAAAGAAAAAAACTACATAGCAAATCACACTTCAGTTCCCGCCCAAAAATAATCTCACAGATAAGTTGGTATATTGCTGTGAAAGCAAACAAATCCACGTACATATTACTCTCCTATACAAATACTCCCTTATATGGAGTATACACAACATAAATTTATTATTAACACTGGACTAACTACTGCATTATCAATAATGAGCATATACTGTGTGTGACGCCATTTGCGAGTCTTTAGAACTAATATTAACACAAAATAAAGTCTGGCCGTAATGTCTAGAATATGAACTATTATTTCCTTCGGGCAATATTCTATCTTATCTGTAGTCAGTATCATTGAATTGCAAACAACATTAATTTATCTCTCCACTAATGTCGGAACACAGCTCAAGGTTGTTATGGCGGCATACTCTAGGCCAAGGGTGGTAGCTATCTAGACGGGCAAAAAGCCTACCACTTAACTGTGGGTTGTATTTCTTACGACAGGCCGCCCGATCAATTTTAAATTTAAAACATTAATCTTTTCGTTATAATTTGACGAAATTTATCAAAAAACAGTCGATATTACAGGTTTTTAATGGTTCTTTTCGCTTTTTTTAATCGAATCATTGCTCTATTAATTATTACAAGTTGTTAAAGTTCTTGCTTACAAAAGTATAGTCATTATTATTAAAGTAAACCATAGGTTATGTCACAAAATTCGTATGTCTTAATAAAGCTTCGATACTTGCATGATATTTCACGTAATAGTAACAATTGCTAGTAAGTATCAAAATTGCTCATGACATATTACTGGAGTTGCTAGTTTATACTCAACGTAAGTGGCGCTTCTATTATTTCCTACTCTATTTGGCCAGACTTTAGTAACAGTTTTAGTTCACCGGAACTCTCGCACTCAGCACCTAGACTATCAGCGCTAAAATGGCGCCCATCGAACAGGCAAAAAAATACAATGACAGCAGTCCAGAGTAATAATAGAGGTTGGTGACACATAATATTCCTATTAATACTTCAAATTATATTGTCTATTCATACATCAGAACACAATAGATAAGCGTTGAAGATCTATTTTATAATAGAACACGTTCTTCCATATTTTTATTTAAATCTATAGTAGTATTTCGTTTCATTTTCCCTGTAGTAATAAAGTGAGACAAATGTATATATCAAAAGCTCTTCTAAGGAGGTTCTTTCTGAAACATTTCTGCAATATTTGCAGAAATGTTTAAAATGTTGTGTATATTCTCTGCAAGAGTCAACTTGAGACCTGAGCGGAATGCGCGCTCGCCACCAGACTTTTTTTTTATTGCAAGAGTTCAGCAGACAGGCAGACGGCCCACTTGATGGAAAGCGGTTACCATCGCCCATGGACATTTGCAACACCAAAGGTGCTACAAATGCGCTGCTGCTCTCTTAAGGGAGACTGGAACCTGGTCACTAATGCCGGAACACAACTCAAGGTTGTTATGGCGACATACTTTAGACCAGGGGTGGTAGCCATCCAGTCGGGCCAATGCCCTACCACCTAGCTGTGGGTTGTTTTGTCGCCTCTTACGACAGGCCGCCCCAACGCAGGAAATTGTATTCTTTCTCCGTTCCTGCACGCATAAAAGACTCCCCGCTTTCTTACCACTCTCGCCATCGAAGCTTAAATTAAAATTCTTCAAATGTCCTATTATAAAACACATCCTTGTAAAGCTTATTTATTTAAAACTAATATACATTTTTATATAGTATTTTCTTTTTTTTCGCGACTAGAATACATAATTAAAACTACTTTTCAACTGTTTTAAGCGCAACATATTGTAACTACAGTGAAAGCTCCTTATTCGCGCTTCCTTCATTCGCATTTTCACAATTCGCGGATTCAAAAAATGCGACCCAATTTCTATATTCGCGGCTAAAAATCTCTTTATTCGTGGATCTAATAAGTACATACAAAATAATAAAAGGATTCCACAATAGGTATCCAACCCAATATCCTTTGTAAATGCCGTCAAATGGACTAATAAAGACAGTAAAATAGATCTTATTGCAACTTTGTCTAAAGTATGTTGTTAAATTATATCACCGAGGACTTTGACGGTGTTTTTTGAGAATGTAAACAAACAGAATGAAAGCGGCGTTAAAAACTGCCACGCAAGAGAAAATTACAAAATTCTTCAAACTATTGCCCAAGCCTTAAAATAATTAAGTAATCAAAATGTTCAAAAACTTCAATTAAATTGTTTTTATTTATATATTTGTTCTTTTTTTGTCACATAGGAACGGGGATACGTTATCCCCGTTCCTATGTGACAAAAAACGTATATAATCCCATATAAATTACCATTCCGTTTCACGGTTTCTGAATTCGCGGCCATATTTATGGAACATATACCCCGCGAATAAAGAGCTTTTACTATATTGTGATGTTCTGTGAGTCATGTAATGCACAAAGTATTCAACCATCGAGAACATACGTAAATAAATCTAAGTAATCGATTTGAAAATAAAAAAATCGTAAGACCCCCTCTATATAGAAGTTTCACTTCAATAATAATCGACTTTGAAGAAACATAATTGAACCTATATATTATAAAATCATTCCGCTGTCAAAAGTAAAATAAATGGCCGAAACGTCAAAACGCTAAAACGGTTAAAACGTAGTTTAAATAAATTCCATTTTTACTATAATAATAACAATTTATAATAATTTGATTTATATTTCATTTTTATTCCGAACGCTAACTGCTGAAACGATATAATTTCTTTTTCACCTAGTCAATTTATTCAATATATTAATAAATTCCAATATTTTTATTTTGTACAATAATATTATCATTATTAATATTTTGAATAAATTCATTTAAAAAAATTATTCAAGGGAAGTACCAAGTATGGTCTAATTTAGCCTATGTTGAAATTATAACGTACCATAAAACTTACATAACCAGCCCAGTGATCTACTATACTACTGCGATACTATTGAGTTACGGTTGCGTTACTACAGCGTTACATTTCAAGTGCGTTACTTTTGCCAATCCCTTTCGTTACGTATGCATATCCAATTCATGACCGTTTTATTTCTTGCATATCCGTGTTATTACCATCGCATATGCATTTCGTTACGGTTGCATATGTATATATTTATCTACATATACATTTCGTTACGTTTGCATATGCATTAGGTACAACAGTATATATATTTTTTGTTACTACTGAATATCCATTTCGTTACGATAACATATACACTGTATCACGATTGCATATATATTTCGTTACGTTTGCCATGCTTTAGGTACAATAGTATATATATTTTTCGTTACAAATGATATTCATTTCGTTACGATTGAATTTCCTCTGCGTTACTTTTACGTTCCTTCCGCGGTTGTCAGCTACCCCCCCTCCACTGTCCAGCTATTCGCTAGTACCTATAATAGTTAGGTTTGAAGGGACCAACTTTATTCAGCCCTAAATACTTTGCCTGCTCGTCCGTCAATTCCGTTAGGTGGGCATCGAAGGTGGGCAAATGGAGACTCGCCACATATTCGTCCATCTTCTTTGGGAGTAGGTATACATCGGCCTGTAAGAAACAGAAGGTTAATGCAAGGAATGTTGACCATCTCACTCACCTGCACATGCCGTCGAGATGGGGGCGCAAGTGTTCTGCGCGCGCTCACATCTCCTTCCTCCCGTAGGGCGAGTTACAGATCACCCCACGCCTAGAGCTCGAAGATGCTGGGGGACAAAAGTGGGGCCCACGCCTGCCGGGGCTCCAGAGAGGCTAGTTCATATACCCTTAGTTAGCCCTGGCATAGGGTGAAGTACGGAACACCCAGGGGTTTTAGTGGGTATCCCTAACCGGGGAGTGGCAATAGCATGGCACCAGTTTTGACTGGGCATGCTAGTGCCATCCCCAATCTGGCGAATCCCACACTAGGTCGCGAATTATCTCCCCAAGGTTCTGCCCTTGTCGGGGCTTAGTCCTCAACCGGATTTCCCCTGGTAAAAAAAGGAGTGTTGGCCATCGGGACGCCGTCTCCTCTTTCTTCGAGCATATCATGTTCGCAAAGGAGGAGGCGGACTTCCTTACTCCGCTCCCGCCAAAGGAGGATGTACCGGCGCCGTAGGACGGGTTTTAGACTTTCGACCGCCGTGAACTTCCTCCGAGGATAGGGATTCTCATCCGCCGTTATGAAATACACCTCACCTCCCGTGAGACGAAGACTAGACCTGCAGGATGCCGGGGGATAACAGTAGTCCCCCGGCATTGTAAGTGGACTGCGAGGAACCCGCCTGCCAGGGCACGCGGAGTTAGGACTGTTTCCGCTTTCCCGTAGCCCCGGCATAAGGCGCAGGACGGAATACCCACGGGTTTTGTTGGATATCCTTGGGGAGTGGCAATGGAATCTCTAGTTCTGCTTAGGGGTGCTAGTCCTACTCCCGATCTGGCGAATCCCACAAATGGGAAGAAGAGAAGGAGAGGCTAGGGAGTGTGAACTCACTCATCGTACGAAACACGATTAGTCTTGAGACTAAACAATTAGTGAGCTGGAAGCTTTGTATAAATAACTAGTTACCTTATTTTTTTATTATTACTTTGTATCTCTAATTGGGCATATTGTAAAGGTCGATGAGTGAGCTAGATACCTTGTATTTTTATTCATTATAAAGAAAATTACCTTGCATCTCTAATTGGGCATATTGTAAAGGTCGATGAGTGAGCTAGATACCTTGTATTTTAATTCATTATAAAGAAAATTACCTTGCATCTCTAATTGGGCATATTGTAAAGGTCGATGAGTGAGCTAGATACCTTGTATTTTAATTCATTATAAAGAAAATTACCTTGCATCTCTAATTGGGCATATTGTAAAGGTCGATGAGTGAGATAGATACCTTGTATTTTAATTCATTATAAAGAAAATTACCTTGCATCTCTAATTGGGCATATTGTAAAGGTCGATGCGTGAGATAGATACCTTGTATTTTAATTTATTATAAAGAAAATTACCCTGCATCTCTAATTGGGCATATTGTAAAGGTCGATGAGTGAGATAGATACCTTGTATTTTAATTTATTATAAAGAAAATTACCTTGCATCTCTAATTGGGCATATTGTAAAGGTCGATGAGTGAGATAGATACCTTGTATTTTAATTTATTATAAAGAAAATTACCTTGCATCTCTAATTGGGCATATTGTAAAGGTCGATGAGTGAGATAGATACCTTGTATTTTAATTTATTATAAAGAAAATTACCTTGCATCTCTAATTGGGCATATTTTAAAGGTCGATGAGTGAGATAGATACCTTGTATTTTAATTTATTATAAAGAAAATTACCTTGCATCTCTAATTGGGCATATTGTAAAGGTCGATGAGTGAGATAGATACCTTGTATTTTAATTTATTATAAAGAAAATTACCTTGCATCTCTAATTGGGCATATTGTAAAGGTCGATGAGTGAGATAGATACCTTGTATTTTAATTTATTATAAAGAAAATTACCTTGCATCTCTAATTGGGCATATTGTAAAGGTCGATGAGTGAGATAGATACCTTGTATTTTAATTTATTATAAAGAAAATTACCTTGCATCTCTAATTGGGCATATTGTAAAGGTCGATGAGTGAGATAGATACCTTGTATTTTAATTTATTATAAAGAAAATTACCTTGCATCTCTAATTGGGCATATTGTAAAGGTCGATGAGTGAGATAGATACCTTGTATTTTAATTTATTATAAAGAAAATTACCTTGCATCTCTAATTGGGCATATTTTAAAGGTCGATGAGTGAGATAGATACCTTGTATTTTAATTTATTATAAAGAAAATTACCTTGCATCTCTAATTGGGCATATTGTAAAGGTCGATGAGTGAGATAGATACCTTGTATTTTAATTTATTATAAAGAAAATTACCTTGCATCTCTAATTGGGCATATTGTAAAGGTCGATGAGTGAGATAGATACCTTGTATTTTAATTTATTATAAAGAAAATTACCTTGCATCTCTAATTGGGCATATTGTAAAGGTCGATGAGTGAGATAGATACCTTGTATTTTAATTTATTATAAAGAAAATTACCTTGCATCTCTAATTGGGCATATTTTAAAGGTCGATGAGTGAGATAGATACTTTGTATTTTAAATTAAATTACCTTGTATCTCTGATTGGGTGCATTGTACAGCTCGATCAGTGCCAACGCCTGTGTGGCTGCCGTCACAGAGACCACGAAGGAAGGCAGCGAAGAGCAGCACAAGTTGGCCAACCGGCCCTCGGCTAGGAGGACTATGCGCTTGCCTGATGGCCAGATTATATGGTCTACCTGTTCAACAATACAAGAGACGGGCTTTATAATCATCTAATGTACAATAGACATATAAAAAAGGCAAGTGCGTGTAAATATAAACAGAAATACTAGTTACGTGACAAATGTGCGGCTGTTTTAGTGATTTGACTACAGGAGTCTAAACATAATATTTACATTTAAAAAATATATATATACTAATAAGATTTAGACTTTGTTGAAATAAAATTTAGTTTTAACTATATCTAAAGCCCTGCAGCCTTGAATTATTCAGTATTTGCCACCTCCCATTCCAAACGAAGGAGAAGAGGGAAGTAGTAGGATTTACTACTAAAGTTAAAAAAATTATAACTTTAGTAGTAAATATCATCCAATGAGATAAGAATTCGTCTTGAATTAATAAAAAAACTACTAAATCTGTTTAATATATAACGTTGTTTTACAAACTCACTACATTTACGATATTTATTTTATTTTATTGCATGAGTTCAGCAGACAGGCTGACGGCCCACCTGATGGAAAGCGGGTAACATCGCCTATAGACATTTGCAACACCAACAGCGTTACAAATGCGCTGCTGCTACTCTCTTAAAGGAAACTGGAACCCGGCCACTAATGACGATAAACTAAGACTTCTAACAATTAAGCGGTTTGAATTATAACATACAATAGACATATAAGTTAGAAACATACAATGGACATATTGACCTGCAACTGACATTGGACACATGGACTTGTAACGGATTTTGGACATATAGACTTATAACGGACATTGGACATATATACTTGTAACGGACAATAAACATATTGACAAATAACGGACATTGGGCATATAGATTTATACCGGACATGGGACATATAGATTTTTAACGGACATTGGACATATAGACTTGTAACGGACAAACAACATATTGACATATAACGGACAATGGACATATAGATTTATACCGGACATTGGACATATATACTTGTAACGAACAATAAACATATTGACATATAACGGACATTGGACATATAGATTCTGAGTCTGCTTTTCCCGAAACCTACAACCTGGGTGTCTTCAAGTCTCGTTGAATAGGTACCTTCTAGGTAAGCGTGCTCGATCTTAGACCATATCTCCGCTCAAATCGAGCGAGATAGTGGTCAAACGCGAACCTATACGTGATAAAAAAATCTTATACCGGATGTAGCTGTTTCGCGATTTTGGGTAATGTTTGGAGTCTCTCCAATGCGAATTGGTGATTTTATGCAAGAAATAAAACAACGCCATCGAATGTTAAAAACCGAAGAGGATTATATTTTCTTTTTCTAATGTTATATGACATGACATTTACTAGTAAGGAAACAGATACACTTTCGGGTAATTAAAGGCGGTGCCAGATATTCGCGTCGGTAACACCGGACATTGAACATATAGACTTGTAACGGAAATTAAAATATTGACATATAACGGACGTTGGACATATAGACTTATACCGAACATTGGACCTATAGACTTACACCGGACGGAGGACATATAGACTCGTAAATAAAGACGTATTACCTGGCTTCGAACCCGCTCCCATAGCAAGTCTGGTGTCCTCAAAGCGTGCACGTCCACCTCTGTGTTGCTGTGCCCCATGTTGCAGACAATACACCCGTTCTTCATCCTCTCCATGTGCTCCCGAGTCACCACACCCTTATTCCCGGTCGCTGTTATCACTATGTCCACTTGGCGTATCACCTAAAGCATTACATCAAAGAATGTGCCAGCGGCCGACGCTTGTTAGAGTCGACTCGTAACTGTTGCAATCAGCAATACATAAATAAACTAGCTGCGCTCGTGGCTTCGTTCCCAATTAATTGAAACTCATCGTTCTATTTTGGCCAATTTAAATAATATCATTATACAATAAAACTACGCTTCAACGGTTTTAAGTGCGGTGTTTTATTTGATTTATATTCCGACGTTTCAAACACTTTTCAGTAGCCGCGATCACGGAAAACAAAGATGTCAAGTTTCAATGAGTAATGTTAAATCACGGCTACTGAAAGTGGCCGAAACGTCGGAAAAAACAAACGACACACCGCGCTTAAAACCGTCAAAACGTAGTATTATTATGCGAACACTTTAAAAAATAGCTTTACAAGGTTATAATGCATTCGACTCCGGAAAATTTAATTAATTTTATCCCGGAAACTATCCCATTTCCCGGGATGAAAATTATCCTATGTCCATTCTCGATATTATGACTACACATATACCAAATTTTAGCAAAATCCGTAGGGTCCTTTTTACGTTAAATTGTAACAGACAGAGCTATTTCTGTATGTATAATATATATTAATAATATTAATATGAATGTGTTATTCTCATGAATGGAGCTATATTAATGTAATTTTCATCAAAATCAGTTCAGTACTGCGTGAGAGAGTAACGAAAACTATATCCTCATAAACACACTATAAAGCGTACCTCATTAAGCTTGACCACTCGAAAGCCGTCCATGGCAGCTTGTAAGGCGCATATAGGGTCTATTTCCGTCACATATACCTGTAAAAAAAAAACATTAAGGTTTCTTTTAACAAGACTGGCAATGTAAATTTCATAAACAAACTTTCATTTATTTACTTTGGTCTGGGTGTTCTCGAAGTGAGTTCATTTCAATCAGTTCACGTTAGCACTCGACAGTGAGTACTCTCTGCCGTCTGAAATATTTATTATTTAATAGAGTTTAACGCGCGGTACAGCCGGTGGCCGAAATGACCGAAATGGTCGAAATGACCAAATTAGCCGAAATGACCAAAATGGCCGAAATTACCAAATTAGCCGAAATGACCAAAATGGCCGAATGACCAAAATGGCCGAATGACCGAAATGGCCGAAATGACCAAAATAGCCGAAATGACCGACCCTTATATGTATTAGTGGGCAGTTTGTCTAGAGCAGTGTTTTTCAGTCTATGACTCTGCGACACCTAGCATGGTCGGTCTTGCTCGGGGGGGGGGGGGGGGGGCTCAGGAGATTTTTCAAGCTCAGGAGATTTTTGTGGAGTATAGGTCCTAATAATGAATATAGGTAACAAATTAGAGAAAGACATAAACGTAGTAACGTTAAATAACTAAGTTTTTGTCTGCCTATAACCCAAGGGGGTCGCCAAAATTTTTCAACCTATAAAGGGGTCGCGTATAAAAAAGATTGAAAACCACAAGTCTAGAGTATATAGACTTAGTTTTTTTTGTTATTATTATATGTTATAAAGCGAATAAAGTTTTTGTGTAAGTCAAATAATTAATATTATAGCCTAGCAATTTATAGTATAAAAATAAAACAAAAATTATCTACTTACAACACATCCCAAAGCTTTCAACGCCTGGCAACACCCTTTCCCCACCTCTCCGTAACCACAAACAACAGACTGCTTGCCGCCAAACATCAAATCCGTGCTGCGTTTTAATGCATCTATTATGCTTTCTCTGAAAACAAAAACATTTTAGTAGTAAACTAGTTGCGACTTCCAATTACCACGAGTGGTAGACATACAGATGAGCAGATACCAAACAACCTGGGCCCCAAGTTTGCGACTGTCTAAAAAAAACGAATGGCAACGGACGAGTGGAAAAACGAATCGCAACGGTCAAGTGTAAAAACGAATCGCAACAAAATTTTAACTTGAAGTGTTACGGGCAGATTGTTAATGTACTTGTCCAATTTGAAAACGAATCGTAAAACCCCGTCTGTATAGAAATTTCACTTCAAAAAACCATGCCGGTACGTGTCAAGATCTATACGACTGACATACTCCACTACAATCACCCTCCTCCCATGTGCCCCGCACTTATGGCAGGAAGAGTGGGAGAATTAGAACGTAGTTACTTGAGAATGCCTCGGGAAGCAGTGCAAACTCACTTCGTCAACAGGCGGATGACTCTGTGGGGGATATAGACTAAGTTTACGTTACGTACCCACCTCACATTTATTTACGCGCCGTCTCGTTGATGCACAGTCAAAAAAAGAAAACAACAGTTCACAACCGCTCTTGTATTATCTTAATTATAATATTCAATGATTTATCACAATATAATACTTGAAAACATTTGAAATACGTAAAGTTTCAAAGTGGATAGTCGGTGGTTTTTGTTTTCACAACTGTCACCTCGCAACAACTGCAAGCTTCATTCAGTATTAAGTTTTGCTGCGCCTGCGCAGTTGGGCTGCGCATGAGTCGGAGAGACTCAGATCTCAGTTGATGGTGAATGCGGGAGCGAGCCCACAACTCGGACAAAGGAAGCTCGGGATCGGGCAGGGGTTTTAGTGGGTATCCCTAACCACGGCCTGGCAATAGCATCTCAAACGACACACGTGGGGTGCTAGTGCCACCCCGACCTGGCGAATCTCACACACGGTCCGCGACCTCATGGTCTACAAACGGATTTCCCCCAAAAAAGAGCTTATTCAGCAAATGCTGATTGATAACAACCAACGCTGGTCGTCCGTTAGTACCAGGCAGTAACGTCACCTTCAGAGAAGAAAAAAGACAAAAGATGTATATTCTGAATAATTTAATATATAATATAAGTACATAATATCATATGTACTACTATCCGGCTCGAAGGACCACATGTAGGGTTGTTTTTTGATGATGGTAAGGTGCTTCCATGATTAGTGGGCTGTTATAGTATGATTATATGACCTTTACTAGAAGATATTACACGTATGTGGTTAATGTATGCATCGCCGGACAATGTGTGGTCTTCTCTCTCTTCTCGACTTAACCGGTTGGCCTTAACAATTATATATTAAGATTTTAAGGCAAGCCGTTTAACACTGATTTCATGTAAGAGCGTGGCACCACAGCGAGCTGGCCCTAACAGCTGCAATCGAGATAATCAACCATCAAATATACGTTTAATATAAAGGGCTAAAACTTACCTACAAGAATATAAATTATCGAACTTTGTCTTTGTCACTGAGTCGTTGACATTCATCGCTGGCACGCTAAGTTTGCCAGCTTTGCTCAACTGGTATAATCTATGTACACCTGTCACGCTCTCTTCTACTATGCCTGAAAAGGATAGAAAATAATCTATACTGCGGTGTATGGTTGCCGGTTTGGGTAAGGGAACACACTTTTTGTAGCGCATTTTATTTTGCAAAATTCCACAATGTATACAACATAAGCTATACATAAAAACCACTTAGTACATTCACATTTTTTTTAAACAAAAACATATATAATAAATTAACAAATAAGGCTTGTACGTCGAGTTTCTTAGTCAACGACGTTGACAACAGCATTGTGCTGTATCGAAATTTTACAAATCCCGATATATAGCGCTGATAGGTGTCAACCTCCATACAAAGTGATTTTAAAATCATGTCCTACCCAACTCTAGATAACAAGATATGTCATAGTACGACTAGTAGAATAAGTGACCGAGGCCGATCGCATCCGACTCTCGACGAACATTTCCGAACTAGACGTTTCGAACGGGACAAACGAGAGAATGACGCTCACAACTGTACTGCCGCGGTACAAACCGTACAAATCTCCTTGCCTCATTTGAAGCGGTACATTCTACTGTTTCAGTACAAAATGTCATGTTACTCTTACAAACTCATTTTAAAATAGAAAGAAGAAAGAAAGAAAATATTTATTTCAAATTGCAACTCACACAATACTAACTCATAAAGGAAAGCCGCAATATATGAAATGAGGTTGGAACTCAGTCTATCGCTGTGCCGAAACATGTTCCGACACAGCACTGGTTTTCAGTGCACACCTCCACAACCTCATATGTCCCAAGACCCCAAGTACTATGTACAAAACTTAAAACCATTACATTCATAAACAATATATATATATATATGTCGGAGGGAAGCTATGACTATGACGACATGACGATGTATTGTTGACAGGATGTATAACGCACAATATCATTTGTTTACATTATAATCACTTCTAAAATTCTTAATGTAATTTAATTAGATTTGTTAATGTTTCTATAACTTCAAGATTGTTCTAACCTAATAAAAGTTATGAATATTGTAATTTAATAAACGACCAATCAGAGCAGAGCTTATGGCGGAGCGGGGTCGGACGCCCTCTATACTTTGAGTAGTATCTACTTCGGTAGACTGAGTTTTTGTGGCACATTTGGTTGGTGGCAACAGGTCGAGTTGGACCTTTGAGAATTTTAAAGACAGTATTGAAGATGGAAGTATGAGCGGTGCCCTGAACCCGCTGCTCGGTCTAAACTATGTCATAATGTTGATCAAATCTAAATTAAAAGTGTATAAACCGTGGTTATTGTGTTTTATGCTCGCATTTCATCCTGATGACGCCCACTAAACCTGAAATAACTAAAGATGTCCTGAGAACGAGGCCGTTCTGCGACATCAGAAGTGGGATCTCAGCCTGTGCCCACAATGAAAGCAATGACTGCGAAGCCTTGCCAGTATAAGAAGGCGTGCTGATGGATTGAAGGATGCCCACAGTGGAAGCAAAAGCATTTGAGGACGATTGACATATCGGGGCCGTCGGCGGAAATAGCGGCGACGTAGTGGTGACGTCCTGAATGTGCATGTGGAGCGGCGGTGTGTCGGCCTATGCATGGTTTGGTCACCGTTGGGCTTACTATGTGCCGGCATTGTTCAAATTCACGTTAGTACAGCGAGTGGAAGTGCAATTTTATGGATCGTGCAGGGTAAGATAAAAATTACGTGCCTATTCTACCTGGCACAGGAGGTATGGTAATTTTTAATTATTATTTTAGTGTGAATTCTGAAAATTAAGAATTTTAATGTAAATAATTATAGTTCATCGTTTGTGGTAGACAATTTTACTACCCTCATATTTGAGTGATATTTTTCGTGTACGAAAAATTACGATATGGTTGCCAAAAAATCAACGAACGGAAAACGAACAAATTACGTAGGTAGTTTACTTTTTCATCATTATTTTTGGGAGTTGGTTACTTGCAAGAAAATTTGTGTTTGTTGTAAACTATATGCGTGTATTCATTGTCTTTTCAAGTCTACCTTCCAAGAGTATGTGAAAATCGGGTCTAGTTTTTTAAATTATTTTACTTGGATTATGTATGGTAGACAGTTGCCTTTGACATATTATTCCTATGCGACGTTTTCCTTGGTTTTCTGATTAAGGTAAGAAAACTTGTGTTCGTTATAAACGATGTGCGTGTATTCATTGTCTTTTCAAGTCTACCTTCCAAGAATTTTTATAATGTGAAAATCGGGTCTAGATTTTTAAATTATTTTACTTGGATTATGTATGGTAGACAGTTGCCTTTGACATATTATTCCTATGCGACGTTTTCCTTGGTTTTCTGATTAAGATAAGAAAACTACTGTATGTTATAAACGATGGGCATGAAATTCATTGTCTTTTCAAGTTTACCTTCAAATAATTTTTATGTGAAAATCGGATCTAGTTTTTTGAGTTTTTTTTAGATAACGTATAGTGGAAAGTGGTTATGACACATTATTGCTACGCTGTGTTATCTTTCTTGTAAAAGTAAGTTTACAGGCATTATATGAAAGACATTTTAGATTCAGATGATTAGAATTTTACCGTGAAGAAAGTGTGGCTATGAAGAAGTTTGAAAGCCACTATAAGGTACTCAGGGGGTATTTACGTTAGTAGACACTTTGGTAAGTTGATTTTTTTTTATTTAAGATTATTTTTGTGATAGTCTCAAATTCGAATTAGGGTGAATACCCTAGTTATTGAACGCATTGTAAATTGGAAAATTATTTTGAGTTTGTTTGTTCCTCTATTATAATGAGTTTTCATAAGTTGTCGACCCTGGAGCCCGTAGAGTGACAACCTTCGTTGCTCTGATTGCCTACTTTGGTCAAAAAGTGTCATCCGAGCCACGCTCAGCGGGGGTTGGTTGAGAGTACATCACTCATTTAGATGTATTGGTTTGTTTGACTGATTGAGAACTGTTGTTAGCGAATCGGATGACTGATGCGTTCACACGGTTTTTGTTTGAAGTTAAAATAATGGAATTTCAATAATTATTAAACGTGGTAATGGCAGTTGACTATTATAATAGGTAGTTTTTAAATTTAGAGGTACAATCAAACAAATTGAAACATGACCCACCATAGGGTCATTTTCTTGCAGTCGTGAAATACAATTGGGTTGAAATTCGCCTGAACATACATTTCCTTGGTAACGAACTTGTTATCATGTTATTAGACATTGACAGTTACTGACTACGTTGTATTAAACAGATCGGAGAGACTCGTCTGTACTCGTGTGGCATCTGACAAATGCTATTACGTGCTATTACTATCGCTGTCATTAAGTATGTTGGATTAAGTGCCGTTTCCTGTATCTTACCGACCGTTTATTTGCCTTACTAACGATTAGAATTTGAAGTAATCTCTATACAAGCAATGTCAGAATTCAACCTGCGGTGGAGCAGGGGAAGTGAAGTGGAGTGAATGGTGGGATATCGGAGCCGGTCATGAATCGACAAGCCAAAGGTGACACAGGCCAAACCTTTTGTATATGCAACATTGGATGTTAGGGTTATCGTTATACGTTAGGTGGCAGAAATACACAAGAAAATAAAACATTAACAACATTAATGTGGAAGAAAAAAAAAAATAAAAAAAAATATTTGTTAATTTTATTAATTGGTTGTAGTATTTCAAAGTTAGAAATGACACTCATTTTACTTTATTTAAACCTAAAACCGGGTATAAGCACCATTGTTTTCAATGACGTGTAATAGTCGATTACGCATCGACCCGATTGGCCGATTGCGGATGTCGGTTCCCCTCATGTAATTCCAAATTTCGTTACAGTGCTGCTCGGTTGCTTCCTTTGTCCTCTCGTTTCTGTGGTCCCACATTTGAACCATCAAACCCCATAAATTTTCTATTGGGTTGAGGTCTAGTGACCTAGATGGCCATGGAATTGGATTAATTTCGTCTTCATGCTGGGTGAACCAGTTCGAGACAGTTCTGGCGGTATGTACTCGACGGTTGTCGTGAGCGTGGGAGAATACAGGGACTTCTTCGAGTGGATGCACTGTTCGCACTGTCGGTAGCATTGATTTTTCCAACAAATCGACATACTTTGGTGCGTTTTGACGAGGAGAAATTTGGACAAGTTCACCTATACCCCCGGTACCCATCCGGGCCCACATGTTGGCTGAAATTCGGCCAGATAGTTGATTGGGTGCTACGTGATCCTCTGTGTATCGCGTATTGTTGTAACGCCACAAGGTTGAGCGACCATGTTGAGAAGATCTAGATGATTTTTCATCTGAAAGTATGGTATTCGTCCGGTCAAAGTCTAAATTATTGCGTGCAAAATTTGATCTTGCAGTTTTGTGTGCATTCGTTAAGTGTACTTTCTTATCATAGTGCCGGTGATGCGGTCCAATACGGTGTAAATGATTTCTTATGGTTTGTAAACGGGCGTCGTGACGTGCCGCGAAATCTTGGGTGCGAGAAGGGGGATGTTCTTCATAATGGTGCTGCATATCTATACTTTGTTGGTTTGTTATTCGACGAACGCCATGATTATGTTTTCGTCTATCTTCAAGAATGCCCTCTTCGGCGTGCCGTCTGGTCCATGTTCTCACTGTGTTCCGACTTATATTTGGCACACGTGATGTTTCTCGAATGCCATAGCCTTCCTCGCTGAGCACTGCAGTCCGAGCTCTTTGTTCTGCGAGACTACCCATTATACAATTTAATTTTTAGATATTGAGTTCTAATTTTTTTCTTATTGACTTTACTTGACTTCTCATATACTTTCAGAATGACATTTTATTTTTAAAATTATAATAATTTTTCTATAATGAAAAGAGTTAGAATTATAAGGCAGATTTCAGTTCGAGATTCAAATTATTTCAAATCATTACTGTTTTATCTAAAACATATCTAGTACAATGATAACAAAGTTTAAAATTGCGTAGTTCTGAGGCTAGTGACGCATTTTTATTAATGTTTATAACGTCCTAAGTGCAACACACACAATAAACCTTACTATTTTGACGGTTTTAAAGGAATTATTAGCAAAGTGGGTCATAAATCAGTTGTGCCGATCGTACATATAGAGTGAAAGATTTTAGTCTGATAGTCAAAGATTGTGAATTTGTGATATTATTATTGAAATAATAGTCGTTGGAAATTTTGAAAGTTTACTTTTACTTGGATGTTGAAGTAGTCATTAGTGGCCAGTGAAATAGAGGCGAGGTGGCCAGTGAAATAGAGGCGAGGTGGCCAGTGAAATGGGTGCGAGGTGGCCATTACAAAGTGGAATAAAAGGCGGGGTGGCTATTGAAAAGTGAAATCGGTGGAATGAGAGGCGACGTATCGATTGAAAAGTGGTATCGATAGAATGAGAGACTGTATACTATTTGGATATTTTTGTGTTTGATGTTTTGATTTGTGCTTTGATGTTTGACCCAAAATGCGTAGCTCGATGGGCGACGAGGTGGCAGTTTCGATACTGCTGAACTGATTTGGTGTGTAGTCTGGAGTCTGTTAGGACTCAGATCTCAGAAAAAAAATCCAGAATGAAAATGTACACGATGTCCTTGGTCAGGAGTGGCCGAACTATAATATCTCTTTCTTTTTGCAGATAATCCATAATGGGCGGCCTATTACACGAGGGCGTGTAATACGTCAGGAAGGCCGTGTCGGAGGGAAGCTATGACTATGACGACATGACGATGTATTGTTGACAGGATGTATAACGCACAATATCATTTGTTTACATTATAATCACTTCTAAAATTCTTAATGTAATTTAATTAGATTTGTTAATGTTTCTATAACTTCAAGATTGTTCTAACCTAATAAAAGTTATGAATATTGTAATTTAATAAACGACCAATCAGAGCAGAGCTTATGGCGGAGCGGGGTCGGACGCCCTCTATACTTTGAGTAGTATCTACTTCGGTAGACTGAGTTTTTGTGGCACATTTGGTTGGTGGCAACAGGTCGAGTTGGACCTTTGAGAATTTTAAAGACAGTATTGAAGATGGAAGTATGAGCGGTGCCCTGAACCCGCTGCTCGGTCTAAACTATGTCATAATGTTGATCAAATCTAAATTAAAAGTGTATAAACCGTGGTTATTGTGTTTTATGCTCGCATTTCATCCTGATGACGCCCACTAAACCTGAAATAACTAAAGATGTCCTGAGAACGAGGCCGTTCTGCGACATATATATACTCAGAAACCGTTAGAGTTAGCAAAAAATCATACGAGACCTTTTTTGTAGAGCGTTAAATTTTCTACAAGAATTATTGTTTGACAACATGATCTGTTCATCCGTTCATGACGTAAAAAATTCCAAAGTAATAACAGTTTATTCCGCTGTTATTTCCATTAAAAAAATTGGTGTAAGGGGGGGGGGGGGGGGTTTAAAATTAAAGTTAACTTGGCATGATTTTTTTTAATAGATTTAGGACCGATTTAGGACTATCGTGAAAAAAAATTCGGACAAACCCTACATAAGGACCACCCTAATATACATAAGAATTATACAATAATATACCCTAACAAAACAAAGAAATACTAAATTTTAAAACAATATCTATAACTATGTTAGTGAAATTATTCTACATACTGTAAACAATTTTAAGATACAAATCACGAATATAAAACTAATTACAAATTACATTAATTACTGTCCCGGGTAAGTATAATAAAATTATATGTATCATTTATATACAAGGAGATCAAATAAACTATAAAAGACATTGAAAATCATGTACTGCCCAACACTAGCGTACACAGAATAATATATATATAATAATAATTATTATTTATTTATTTCAGACAAAAAGATCCATAAAAAACAACATATTTTACAATTATAAATTAAATTAAGAACTTAAAAATGTAGATAAAATATTAACAAACTTAAAATTAGCTTCGTGATCAACATGAGATTTATGACTCTCAAGTTCAGTACCTTTTTTAAAGTTTTATTTCCAGATTTAATTTGCAAAATTTTACACGTTTATTAATTTAGTTCTTGTGTGTGACATTAATTAATTTGTGTTGAAGTGTATGTATCTTACGAGTGACTTATTATATTAATTTATCCTAATTTTAATATTAAACTTATATTAGTGTAGAGTGTATCTGTTGTATGCTGATGTTGTGAGGAGGTGCATGTGCAGTGTGTGTCTTATGTCTATACTTATATATCATCCTATCAGGTGCCATGTGTGTTGTGTTTTCCTTTCTGTGTCTGGGTTTTCAATTTTTAGGCTCTTTGTGTGTCTTGGTTTGGTTGTGAAATGTGCGTGTAATGCAATGCGGTGGTAGATAGGTGGTAGGTGGCGGAGATATATACCTTTGATATGCTTGAAAGCGGCCGTGTGCTTTTTGAGCATCAGGTGGGTGGCGTCGCCACCATCGTCCAGTATCATGTTCGGCTGCCAGGTGCTGTTCGGGGTGCAGCATTGGTCAATGCACCACCAGAACGCCTCCTCGCTCTCGCCGCGCCACGCGAAGATCGAGAAGCCTACAGTACGAATTAACTGGGTATTTGACGGTCTAATCAAGTTCCCTAAGCTGGTTATTTTCAGTATTATTGTAACAACTTAGACCCCGACAAAGAATTCCACGTACAGATCTGTAAAAGCACATTTTATTACCTGTCGGTATTTGAAGTAATCGTAATCCTATTATGATCGTCTTCTTTTGTTCACTTCTTTATTGGCATACGTTACTAAGTTATTGTGGAGAACAGCTTACGGTTCTATTGTACGCATCATTAGCCATATGTTGCGGATTACAATGACAAGCTAATTCTAGGAAATTGTGTCGACGTTGCCGGGCCCATTGCACATTGCATTTGTGCAGTATAAAACGATGACCCGATTGAGGGAGGGGGCCAGTTCAGCTACAACTACGATACGAGCGTGACGTGTGTACTTTCGGGAATCTAATAGTGACGGACTTTGCGCGTTTTATTGAATTACGACCTTCTGCAATACGTTTGGATTTGTTGTGTTCGGTTATATTTGTACCTGTGTTATACGTGTTTGTATAGTTCTAATAAACTCTATAATAATTCTAACGGCATTTTAATTCAAGTCTCGCAACTCGTAACATTATTATTGCCATATACATTTTATTATGACATTCTATATATGTATCTGTATTCTGAGATTATATGTTGTGTATGTGTGAAAATACATAACTATAATTAATAAATTAGTTATAACATAGATATACCTATGTATATGAAAACACTGTACGTACTATATATATCACTTTATTGTCTATTTTTATTATTATTTGTAGTGGTTTTTTTTTGTTAAAACCCCCCTCTATAAGATTACTCCGATGTCATTTTATTGTAAAATGACCAGAAAAAAGTTATAACACCCAAAAGAAAATTTGTTCCAAAATCTTCCGTTATGTTTGTTTATAACTTTTTTATTTTCCATTTTACAATAAAAAATAGACAATATAATTTGCTACAAATAATGTCTAATAAAATTTTCTGTGCGAAAATCCTGCAACCCCTTTTTCCAAGATGGTGGCCGGGGGTTAAGGGTGGCGACCCCAGAAACTTGTACTTAAGCTTATACTAACTCCCCTCTAAACATCAATAACTTGTTTTTAAAAAGGTTTTTAAATGCATGCTTTTGAGATCCTGGATATCATGTCGCAGCAGAGTGCTAGCCAAGACAAGTAAAACGAGCCCAATCACGACGGGTCTATCTTGTTTAGTACAGGAGTTCCTATGGCCACCTTCCGACTCTATCATCAGATCAGCTCCATGGTACCATATTATTGCACTGTCACCCGATATAAACATACGAGCCCAAACACGACGGGTCTATCTTGTTTAGTACAGGAGTTCCTATGGCCACCTTCCGACACTATCATCAGATCAGCTCCATGGTACCATATTATTGCATTGTCGCGCGATATACATACGTGCAAAATTCCAGCTCAATCGGAAACCAGGAACTTGGTCAAATTTAACTTGCAAGATTCCACCCGAACGTAAACATACATACTTACATAGGTCCATCCATTGCAAGTTAAATAAGCTTGTAAAAATATAAAATTGCGTCCTCTGAGAAACGCAACTCTAAATGTAACTTTTCAATGGACTATATATAAACATACATTTCTAGCAATTAATTATTCTTCTATTCTATTCTATTCTGTTACCGGCGTGTGCCAAAGCGGCGGCGACTTCGTTCTGGGTGCTGTATATATTGCAGGCGGCCCAACGCACCGTCGCGCCCAACGCCGCCAAAGTCTCGATCAGCACGGCCGTTTGGGCGTTGATATGTGTGCAACCCACGATCTGGAAATACATACACGCTTTTTTATTGAAGGCGTTCAGCAGACAGGCAGACGGCCCACTTGATGGAAAGCGGTTACCATCGCCTATGGACATTTGCAACACCAAAGGTACTACAAATGCGCTGCTGCTCTCTTAAGACTGGGACGTGGTCACTAGTGCCAGAACACAACTAAAGGTTGTTATGGCGACATACCCTAAACCAGGGGTGGTCGCCATCCAGTCGGGCAATCTAACACACATTTCGATTTTTTATCTTATTTTTTTTATTTTTTTTTATTGCAAGAGTTCAGCAGACACGCAGACGGCGCACTTGATGGAAAGCGGTTACCATCGCCTATAGACATTCGCAACACCAAAGGTGCCACAAATGCGCTGCTGCTCTCTTAAGGGAGGCTGGAACCTGGTCACTAATGCCGGAACACAACTCAAGGTTGTTATGGCGACATACTCTAGACCAGGAGTGGTAGCCATCCAGTCGGGCAAATGTGCAAACCACTTGGCTGTAGATTGTTTTGTCGCCTCTTACAACAGGCCGCCCGGGCGCAGGAAATTCTTCGTCTTCTTTGCATAGTGTCGTCACAAGATTAACCAAGGAAGGTACAGTCGAGTTCATTAAATATACACATTGCAAAAGATTCAAAATATTGTAAGCATAAGCAATTAGCAATTAAATAAAAGCTAATTAAATTTTTATGTAAGTAAAAAACAGCGAAATTCCAGAATTTGACCCGCAGCGTACTTGCAGTGAAACTCTTAGTCTAGTTTCTTTATACGTAGATAACATATAAAACGCAATTGCTGTTCATTACTCTGGCTACAAAACTGCTTAAACGATTCTGTTGAAATTTTGTGTGTGTTTGAGTGGGTCCCGAGTAGGTTTATATTGACAATTATATCCGCTAAACGGTACTGGAATCATATATGCGTCTACATGTCGTATATGTAAAATATTTCTTCTCTCGCCGACATCAATATATTATTATTATTAATGAAATATTTATTTTCGCTTTTTAATTACTTCTGAATACAGTTTCTTATGAGTCCCTAAGCTCTCATCCACAAAAAATATACTAATCACTAAGAAAACCAAGATGTCCCAAAAACAAGAAACTCAAAAATAGATTTAACTGCTTCAGTCTTGACTGCACTTTAAAATTGTATTCAAAGATCAAATATAGTAAATGATCAACAAATCTTAATTATAGAATTCTTAATTCCTTGCCAATATAGCGCTTATTAAGAGTTCACATAGCATGTTTTCTTTAAAGAAAGTTGGCAACACAAAAGCCGCGTCCGATTCTAGGCAGTGCACATTGTTTCCGGACGCATCCCGTAATGTGTGCACATCTTAAATGCTTTACATTCTGTTACTTTATAAATATTAGGTACGTCTCGTTCTAGCCCGTATAAGTCCTTGAAGTCTTGTAAATGAGACAGTAATATGAATAATATGTGCAACTCTTTTTAGCTTACTTAGATAGAACGAGAGAAAAATAATAATTAACAGAACGGTTGGGTAGCTAATGTTTATGTTTGATTTGTTATTTGCCTGTTATTGAGAGAATAGGTATTCAGTTCTAGAAATAACAAATGTTATATGTTGCCTGTGAATATCTGTTATTAATAAGTTAGCATAAATATGCCTCACGCCTGCTTATTACTAGAAATTTGTTATACAAAAAATATTATTGAAATTTAATAATATCGACTGACCTTAGCATCCTTCAGCGGCTTGTCATCCTTCGCTCTGGCTCTCAAAGCCATGATACCTGGCATTTCCTGCTCGGCGATCTCGATCTCGCGTCTACCGAAGGCATGCTGCTCTATGTTGCGTACACAGTACGCCGGGTTGGGTTGGCCTGAGGCGATAGCCTTCTCGTGGGGCTGGACACCTTCGTCTTCATCGGACGAGGACCCTGGAACGAGCGCAATCGTATATTGGATGACAATGGTAAAACAATAATATTTCTATACGGACCTCAAGAGAATACATAGGATTCGGAGGTGGACACTAAAGATCAGTGATATAATAATAATAATGTTACACGCCCACAAAAGTGAATGCACACCTGCAGTTTATTACCTTTTCGGCTTTTGGACTTCTTTTGTTTACTTTGTGTTTAAAATGTGTAATTAGGAAAGCAGCCTATTGTGTATCGTAATCCTTTATGATGGTCGTCAGCCAGGTGCGAGTCTTGGAAAATTCAGTCCACGCGGTCGGGTATTGTACAGTTTAGCATAAAACATTGCCCGAACGGAGAGGTGAGGCAGTCAGAGCGATATCACAAGCGAGGCAAGACGTGTGTACATTTTAGTAACATTTAGTTTTGTTTAGTACATTATATTTGTACTTGAATTCGAGTCCCGTACTCGTAACAATAATAATTTCTTACTTCTTCATCTTCTTACTTATAAATACAAAATCTTAAAATTAAAAGTTGTTAATTTAAAATATTATTTATGTCATTTCAATTTACACGTGTATTATGCATTTGTGTTACGGTGCACAAAATGCCAGCTCCTAAAAATAGGGTTGTCAAGGCCATCGCAGGATTAGGGCATCCTACCAATACAATATCTGTTTTTGATTTAATAACTTACAGTCATCCTTCGCTGATATGATAGACAGCCTCTTCTTAACCTTCGATCTTGCTTCTTCTGACATTGTCTTCTTAAGTATACCCGACAGTGGCATTTTTTTAACTATCCTACTTTTAACTCTGGCCTGATGCAGTTCAACACACTGTTAGCAACAGTAGGCTGTGCAATTCACGCTTTTTTATATAAATTGAGTTATTGTATAGTTTGTTATACACCGTTAAGTAGGAGACCTTTAGTATTTTCATAAGTTTTCGTGGCTACAACATATAAATAAAACTACGTTTTCACGGTTTTAAGCGCGGCATATTCATTAATTTTTATTTTGATATTGACGGTCACTTCAGTAGCCGTGATCACGAAACATTGTAATTGAAATGTCGTGTCAATGAGTAATGTAAAAGATATTATGCAGCCTACCCTAAACTTGTTTATTTGAATTTTTTAACTAATTTTTGTTTATGGTTATTATTTACTCTATGGGAGCCTAGTGTAATTTACCACCGCTTCACAACATGTCTTAGGGTAGCGCAAAAAACCCGACTTTTTTTGATTCTCCAGTTGAAAAACTGTTAGTTTTTGACGATTTGAAAACTCCCTCCAAAGAACAGTTCAAAAAAAGTTTTAAGAGGTCGCTGTAAATTTTTAAAGATTTCAAAAAACGCCGAAACCGTTTTTTATATTCAATTGTTTTTCTCGTTTCAGTATAAATATTGTTACATGCCGACAAAGTGAAGACACACCTGGTTTATTACCTTTCCCGCATTTGGACTTCTTTTGTTTACTTTGTGTTTAAAATTTGTAATGACGAAAAACATTATATTGTTATTGTGCTTGTTTTATGGCAGTCATTAGGGAGGTGTGTCGATCTGATTCTAAGAAATCTTGATCTTTGCGGGCTCGCAGCCATATTGTATCGGTGCAGCAACGGCCCAAGAGAGAGATCGGCAGTCTAGCGAGAACCACGATCAAAGCAAGACGTGTACATTCGATAAGTGATATAGTGACGGACTTTGCCCTTGTTATTCGTGAATCGTGCAGTTTGTACTGGTTGTATCCAGTTATATTTGTACCTGAGTTATACGTGTTTGTATAGCTCTAATAAATACTATAGTAATTCCAACGGTATTTTAATTCGAGTCCTGGAGCTCGTAAAAATATATATATATAGACCAAAAAATAATACGTTTCTGAATGTTCCAGTTTAAAATTTAAATTTTTAAAAGGGCGCTAATATTTTTTTCAAATTTACTAGTGCATTACTCGCTTGAAAAGTAATGATAATATTATAGTTTTATATAATACTAGTGTTTTCCTCTCGTGGAAATAAGTAGCTCTTACGTTACGTTATTATTTATTAATTACGTACAGTCGCGGAAGGGCACGACACACCTTGCATGATCAAATTGATCGTGTATTAGCAGAAGGTGATGTCAGGAGCCTTAAGAACAGACGAGTGTGCATGACACGAGCTATGAATGTCAAAGAAGCAAGTGAGGTGTGTAAAAATAAGCCTGAATGGCGCTCTGTTGTCCGTGCCTACCGCGCAAGGGACCTGGCGTGAAGTTATGTATGTATGTATGTACGTACATCGATTTACGGATTATCAAGTAATTACGCTGGCAGGATTAAGTACAGCGATTGGAGTGCCGCGAATGTGGAAATTCTTTTGTGGCGAGGATTTTGTTTACAATTTACTGTCATCGACTACAGATAAGATAGGAAATTGCTAGAAGGTAAAATAATTAGTTCATGTTCTAGACATTATAGTCAGGCTTATGTACAGGGCCGGAGTTACCTTAAGTGCCGCCCTGGGGCACCGTGAAAACTACCGCCCTATTATCTAAATTCTGCCCGATTTGAGTAAAGGACCGCAAAAGATAACTATGCACTGTAACTAGACTTCAAAACGTAAATTAAATACCCAATGAGAACTCGATTTTTAAGATTTGGCATGAAACCAATAACGTCCCATATTTTGAAAATCATTGATTTTTATAGCAGAAAGTATTTTTTTTTTGCTGGCCCAAAATTTTGCTGACCTCGAAAATTTCGTCGCCCTGGGCACTAGCCCCTAATGCCAATAGTATAAATACATCACTGTTGATGTACATCACTACGCGACATATTTCTCGAGTAATCGAGCGGTCGTGTGACCATTCAGGCATTTCATATCAGCACAACGAGGGGTTATATTATGCAGCAAACGGTCAACAGGAAAATATTATCTATAACCAACCAGCTTTTGCCCGCAACTATGCCCGCGTGCAGTAAAAAAAAAAAGTAAGTTATAAAAAACCCCCGATTTTGAAACATTCTTCATTAGTGCTCCGCTCCTATTGGTCTTAGCGTGATGATATATAGCCTATAGCCTTTCTCGATAAATGGGCTATCTAACGCTAAAATAATTTTTCAAATGAAACCAGTAGTTCCTGAGATTATCGCGTTCAAGCAAACAAACAAACTTTTCAGCTTTATATATTAGTATAAGATTTGACGACGTACAACTATTAACTAAAAGCTTTACTGCATAATGCCGTCCCACTCTAGTTAGGTACTCCAGTAAATAAATAGGTCACCCCGTTACTGAATGTAAAACTGCATAACACCAACCACATACATATCTACTCATCTTTAATAGTAATAAATCTATTAAACATTGCGACAGGCAGACGCCATAGTCCTCATTTCCCAGACCCCTAGTACCACTAACAGTTCACCCCAATAGCCCGGTACGTTTTGTCCTCATTTCCCACAATAGTCCTACTCTGGCCGGGGCTTGTCCTTGGGTGCATTATAATATGGTGTAGACAGGGATAATCGCCGGTCAGTGTCACGCCACATTTACATTAAATTTGTCTTAGGGGCCTCTACTTGCGTACTAACTTACGTGTTGGCCTTCCCATGGCCCCACTCAAGCCCGCCAAAAGTCTGGGACATTGTTATGGCCCGTGGTTTTCAAAAATTATAAACCTATAGTAGGTTCGAGTTCGAGTTTGTACAATGCGATTAAAAAAATTAGAGGAGCTAATTCAAACCAGGAGATTCCGAAAACGCGGGTTACAGAATGTCTGTCTGTCTGTCTGTTACAACACGTGAAAAGTACTGAACCTCTCTAAATTCGTCATCTATGGTGGCTTATAAATAGCTAATCTTTAGAATAGAATAGAATACTTTCTTTAATTCTGTGGGTTAGACGAATATAGCCCTAAAGATGGTGCTGGGGTTGCCATTTTTTTTGCTGCAATCTTTGGTATTCACTAACAAATACGTCGTCCTCGAGACAAGCGAATGAAGCCTCACTTGCACATACAAGTTTTTTTAGTTTTTTTATTGCAGGAGTTCAGGAGACAGGCAGACGGCCCACTTGATGGAAAGCGGTTACCATCGCCTATGGACATTTGCAACACCAAAGGTGCTACAAATGCGCTGCTGCTCTCTTAAGGGAGACTGGAACCTGGTCACAAATACCGGATCACAACTCAAGGTTGTTATGGCGACATACTTTAGACCAGGGGTGGTAGCCATCCAGTCGGGCAGATGCCCTACCACCTGGCTGAAGGTAGTTTTGTCGCCTCTTACGACAGGCCGCCCGGCCGCAGGAAATTGTATTCTTTCTCCGTTCCTGCACAGAAGTTACTAATAAAATATTCATTCGGCACGAAAACGAAAATGAAAGTTTGAGTATTTATTTGTTCTAACATGATTTGTTAATAATTCCGCTTTGTTCATGAAATGATAACGGCACACTACAACGTAATTCTAGAAAGCTCACAAATCCTAGATAACTATATTGCGAAGTCTGAAGACTATTCACTTTTAAAAAACCCAACCACAAAACTGAAGCGAAACAAACGAAAATTAAAAAAAATGCTAAAAGAAGGCACACTATGAAATAGTATAATAGAAACTGTCAATTTTTAAAAAAGAACACTTTATTTTAAATTTTAAAAAGAATACGTTCAAGTGAAGTAAAACGTTCGAAGTGTTTAGCCCGAGTGGAGTTTACTTTAGTGCTAAATAAACATGGAGACGGACACTTCGTATTGTAATATTAAATATTTATTTGTCTTATCTTGTTACTATCACTCACAGTTTCGGTAGACGATGTAAAGTTTAAATAAACATACAATTAAGGGTAATTTTTTTTTTCGCCGTTTGAAATCCAAACCAATATACAAAACAAACAAACGACAAACGAGTTGGGGCACTCAGTATATTGCTGTGTCGGAAGATGTGCCCACCACTTGACATGACATTTAAATCCATGTAAAAATATAAGCGAATAAACTTGGTGCTTCTAAGATATGTAGTTGTTTCTAGATTTTTTTAGTTGGAATAGTGTGGACATGCTGAGAAGCCACTTAATAAGAAGTGTTTAACATACTCTACGTCTAGCGGACTTTGTACGTGTTAGAGCCAGTACACACGGCGCGTTGTGTCTCCGTTACGTCGACGCAGCGCTGTCGCTGCGTCGTTTTACATACTAATAATAATAATGTACACACGGTGCGCTGCGTCGACGCAACGCACACAAGACGGAACTGCAGCCCCTGAGACAAAGCGGGCGGCGGTGTACACATTGTGAAGACGGAACGGCAGCGCCCAGTTGCTTGTGCGTTGATAGGGAGGATACACGCAATCCCATATAGTTTTTTACGTATTTTTGTATTCAGTTTTATTTGCAAGATAAAATGAGTACCACTGAAGAAATTAACTTGGATTACTTCATTACATTGATTCAGGAAAGAGAAGTTATATGGGACAAGTCACATATAGATTTTAAGAAGATGCGATGTACTACTGACTATAAAATGCTTGCCGCCACTGTGCGTCGTTATTGCGGAACGTTATTACTGCGCCGTAGTAACGCTGCGGTGACGCAGCGCCTGTGTAGCCGGCTATGCGTCAAAATATTTGCGTTGCTTCGACGCAACGCGCCGTATGGACTGGCTCTTATTCAATCGCGCAGTTTGTACTGGTTCTATCCAGTTATATTTGTAACTGTTTTATACGTGTTTGTACAGTTCTAATAAATTCTATAGTAATTCCAACGGCACTTTAATTCGAGTCCTGTTGCACATAACAATATATTCTTAAAGATAATATTGTGTCAGCAACATTGAATTTTTCTGTTTCCACTTCTATTCTGATGACACGTCCACTACAGCCCATGTAATCTGCCCTCCATTTAAAATAAACATCGTAAATGAACAATAAATATTTGCACAGCGAACGTTATATAAATCAACGGAGCGAGATTATTTCCACATATCTACGAAACTATCTGTATTACTACATAGACCTATATTCTAGAATGGCAATTTAGCAAACGGGTCTATTAACTGCTGTACTCAGAGAAGTTAAAGAACGTTTAAGAAACTATTATTTTTTTATTATTATTTTTAACTTGGATATTGTTGTCGCTTAAGATAGATAACACTTTATTGCACACCAGAATAAACAAACAACTAGCGATATAGGTGGTTCAGGAGAAAGGGGCAATACATACATAAAATTTAATACTTACGCTAATTCAACAATTAAATATAAACATACATACATATATTGAAATTAAAATTTATTGTCTTGTAAACAATACATGGTTCATACAATAATATTAAAATACAAAGAACGTTTAGTACAGGACGCGTCCCAAAAAACTCTGATTCCCGCGCTAGGTCTCTTTAGAGCCTGTGTGACAGGCTACAGTTGAATTCGCTTCGGTCATATGCTCCTCATTATACATGTAGTATATATAATATGGCTGCAATGTCTTTGTGCATTAAAGGTCTATATAATAATAATATATTCTAATACTATATTAACGGTTAAAAGTTAGTTATATTATATCTTGGCGGTCGTTCTTTTGCCTTACTAGCGGTTAAAAGATGACAAGCTCTATACAAGAAATGTCAAAATTCAACCGATGTGTAAGTGAATGAATAGTAAGATATAGGGCCGGCCATAAACGAACTGTATCTAACACAATATATTTACATATACGTACTTTCCAAAATGGGAATGGACATGGAATATTTTTATCAATACGAATCCAAAGTTTATGCGAGAGGATCTCCTCCAATACCTCTAATTATATTTACGTATTCCGTTACATTTGCTCCCACATCAGTTATCCAAAATGAATGAACATCGAAATTCAAATGAAAGGTCGGTAAGATATTAAGAAAAATAAATGTATAAAAAGTGTCTAGAGCCATAAGTGAAGGCTAAATATATTAATCAATGCACTCCGACGTCTTTGTTGTGTATCGACTCGACGACGCCACTGTTTAGTCTGGTCTATTATGAATGTCTATCATACACAATATTACCATAGCAAAAAATAAATCTCTACAATATCCTTATGTCTGTGCCAAGTAAAATATAAGAAACAACAACTAATTTGCAAAATATAGCAATTATATATTGTTACGAGTTGCAGGACTCGAATTAAAATGCCGTTGGAATTACTATAGAATTTATTAGAACTATACAAACACGTATAACACATAATAAAACTACGTTTTATTATGTATACAAGTCGCGAAAACTTACGAAAATATTACGTATAACACGGGTACAAATAACTGAACAAAACCAATCCAAACGTAATGCACGATTCAATAACACGCGCAAAGTCCGTCACTATATAGATTACCGAATGTACATAAGTCTTGCCTCGCTTGGGGCTATTGCTTGACTGCCGATCTCTCCATTGGGACATTGCTTTATACTTCACAAATACAATATGTCTCTCGGCAGCGTGGACTGAATTTCCGAGAATACACAATGCGCTGTTTTTCTAATTGCAAATTTTAAACACAAAAGAAGTCCAAATTCCGAAAAGGTAATAAAATGTCTACAGGTGTACAGGTGTGAATATGTCTTTTGTGGGCATTCAGGTCGTAACAAAATTATAGTAATTTTTGTGTTTTGTTTGGCATCGACTTATGCCGGGTTCTTTTTAGCTCGAGTTTTCTTTATTTTTTACTTTAATTCACGTATATGATACTTTTTTTTTATTAAAGGAGTTCAGCAGACAGGCAGACGGGCCACTTGATGGAAAGCGGTTGCCATCGCCTATGGACATTTGCAACACCAAAGGAGCTACAAATGCGCTGCTGCTCTCTTAAGGGAGACTGGAACCTGGTCACAAATACCGGATCACAACACAAGGTTGTTATGGCGACATACTTTAGAGCAGGGGTGGTAGCTATCCAGTCGGGCAAATGCCCTACCACCTAGCTTTGGGTTGTTTTGTCGCCTCTTACGACAGGCCGCCCCAACGCAGGAAATTGTATTCTTTCTCCGTTCCTGCACGGATAAAATACATAACAATAACGCTATACAAAATGGTATACAAAATATACCTTAAGCTATACTGAAACCAATGTAAAAAGAATAATTAGCATCGGTTCAGAAACAAAACAAAATGATTGCTAAAAAACCGCAAAAACTACACATTTTCTGTCCGATTTTAATTCATTCTCTGCTAGATCTTCCGGACCCAAAGTCTAATAGCAACAAATTTTTTATGGAATTATTTAGAAGCTTTGCCGAGTCCATCATAAAATAAATGATCAAAATCGTTGTCTAAACAAAGGAGTTGTGGATGAACATTGTTTTCGAGTCTCGTGTGAAAAATGTTAGTTTTTGATGTTTAAAGAACTCCCGCCAAAGGACAGCTCAAGAAAAATATTTTAAGAGGTCGCTCCAAATTGTTTAAGATATCAAAAATCGCTAAAACCAGATTTTTATTTTTATTCAATTTTTTTTTCTCCTTACGGTATAATTTTATAGACCAAAAAATAAAAATATCAGTTGAAAATTTGAATTTTAAACGATCGCTCATATTTTTCTTTTAACTAAAACAAAAGAAACACGATTTTTTGCGCCACCCTGTGAACATACTTAAAAAAAGTTTAACGACGAATTGAGAACCTCTTCCTTTTTTTAAGTCGGTTAAAACATATGTGATCACCAGAGTTGAGAAATGTTCGAATATTTAAAGCGAACGAATGAAAGAAAGAAGAAACATGCATAATGTGTCTGTTACGGATGGGAGAGTTAATTTCCGTAGACCATAGATAGCGCTCTTACTACAACTAATTGCCATTGATGTTATTGTTACAACTTAGGCTCCAACAAAGACAAATTCCACGTACAGATCTGTAAAAGCGCATTTTATTATCTATCGGCATTTGAACTAATTGGTATGCTTTTATGATCGTCTTCTTTTGTTCGCTTATTTTTTGGTACCTATACGTTTTTAGTTATTGTGAAAAACAGCCTATTGATCTATTCTCTCTTTCTGTACTCGTTTACGGCCGCTCAGGAGCATCATTAGCCATATGTTGCGGATTATAAGTACAAGCTAATTCTAGGAAATTGTGTCGACGTTGCCGGGCCCGCACATTGCATTTGTGCAGTATAAAACGATGACCCGATTGAGGGATAGGGGCAGTTCAGCTGCAACTACGATCAAGGCGTGACGTGTGTAAAATCGGCAAACTAATAGTGACGGACTTTGCGCGTTTTATTGAATTACGACCTTCTGCATTACGTTTGGATTTGTTGCGTTCGGTTATATTTGTACCTGTGTTATACGTGTTTGTATAGTTCTAATAAACTTTATATTAATTCTAGCGGAATTTTAGTTCGAGTCCCGCAAACACGTAACATTATTAACCTTCTAAAGAGGAGCTTAAAGAAAAGTCTAATTATAAACCACCACTCTTAGAATTTTAGTAGGTCTATCTGGAAAGTTTGTCTTGAATAAGCTACAAAAATAGAATGTAGTGGAACACTTACAAGTCAATAGATTGCGCTGTGCAATAATAGAGGGCACAAACGTTTCCCGAAACATACAAAGAATTTATAAAAAATTTCAACTATAACAGATGGACTGCGAGGACTAACATAAGCCTCGCCGGAAGATCTTCCTAAAGGAAGATGGAATGCTCCTCCATCTTAAAAGACAGAGGAGCATTCCATCTCGCTACTCCACCCTATACGGGTCACTTCCTAAGCTGGTGACCCTCGACTAACGAACACGCAACCATCACTTCAACAACTTTCAATCTTCAATAACTTCATTCAACTATCAATCAAGTAACTTCAACTTTCAATAACATCAAGATTTCAAACTACCTTCAATGAAGTCTCAAAAATTAACTTCAAGATTTCACTTCAACCTCAAGCCTCCAACTTCATAAAACATCAATTCAACCTCAACTTCAGTCGAATACCGTCTTTCATTACACGTCCATGTTTAGACTCCAAAATAGTAAGTATTAGGAACTGACGTGAAGTACATGTCGACATACCTAGACACTTCAAGAACATGGTATAACACTTATTTTCAGGTAAAAACATTGGCAGAAACTAAAGACGAAAATAAGTGTACAAACTACGTCATTACATTACCTAATAAAGTATTAATAAAATTCATTGTTGTTATGTACAGAACACTTTTCATCAGTTCATCACTCATTCATGCGTTGTGTATAAATGAATACATTAAATTGTATCCATTAACAAAATTAGAAACGGACGCAAACACTTATAAACAAACGTCACTTGTATTCTATTACTATCTATTAGGAGTACTAATATTATAAAATCTGTATAACAAAACACAGTTGGATTAGTTACACCATTTATAAATTAAGGACGACTTCTTAATATATATATATAATCTTTGATTTGTAAGACTTGTCTCCAGCCCGAATAGAAAAAAACTAGGGGTATATCGTAAAAAATCGCAAAAAAAATTTGTTTTGAAACTTTTATTTGTATTGAGTGGGTATCTGCGGTGTGACGCTAGCGGACCGCGTTCGTAATACCGAAGTAAGAAAGAGAGATGGTCTAAAAGAGAGTGTCGGGGTGAAGGTAAGGAAAGGAATGATCCGGTGGTTCAGGCATGTGGAAAGAATTTGTGATGAAAGAATAACTAAACAGGTATACAATGCAAAAGTGGATGGATGCAGAAAACTAATATTGAGAGACGACGAGTTCTAAAAATCTACTACTATTAATTAACATAAGTTTATTAATTACACATGATATTTACTGAGTTTAATGCCTATTAGTTTTGTTAAATTTTGATGAGAAAATGATATCAAGTTTACTCACTTAACCAACCGCAAAGGTTTTAAATGGGTAAGTATTTTGTATCAATAAGTAAAAACCTTAGAGATACAATTTTTAAAGTAATTTGACTATGGGGGTCTGAGGCATCAGTTCATTTTGGAAAAGTGGTACTCTTGTCCAAAATAGTTCGGGAATCCCTGGTTTAGAATGTTCAGATACACAATTAGATCTGGTAGGTGGCACTGTAATCAGGTTTTAGATTTTTATTTTTTGGGGGCATCTGCTAGAGCTTCTAGTTAATTACAAAAAATTCTTCTTCTAGTATTGCAAACGTTCGTAGGTGGCAGTAACTAACCACTTTCCATCTGGTTGACCGTATACTTGTTTGGAATCTTATGCCTTTAAAAAACGTAAATTCCGTGGGATTAACAAATATATTTTCATTCAAAAGTTTTGGAAGAAAAAGCTAAACTAAGTTCAGCTGGAAACATTTTTTGAATGTCATACACATACACAATGTACATAGAATAGGAAGTAAAGTTTAATTTATATGTATTACATTCAAAAAGTGTTCTCCAGTGTAACTTATTTTGGATACAAACTTTTGAATTTAAACATATATGTTAAAAATTAAATCTATTATTCTATGTACACCGCTTCGCAACGTGTTATCGCTGTTTAGAGAGAAACGCCAGGCTATAACCCAAAAAGGCGACGTTGCGAGTGCATATTCCTTTTTGGTGGCGCTGTTACAGTTCACTAATAAACAACCCCCAGATTTTGAAACATTCTTCATTGGTGCTACGCTGCTATTGGTCTTAGAGTGGAGTGATGATACATAGCCTATAGCCTTCCTCGATAAATGGGCTATCAAACACCGAAAGAAATTTTAAAATCAGACCAGTAGTTCCTGAGATTAGTGCGTTCAAGCAAACAAACAAACTCTTCAGCTTTATAAATTATTATAAATAAATAATATCAGCCCATAAATGACCCACTGCTAGGCTCGGGCCTCCCATTATAGTGGTAACGGACAGTACACCGACCGTTTGACACATCGGTTATCTCGATGTGCAGGTTGCATCACGATGTTTTCCTTCACCTTTATCAGCACGTGGTAATTGTAACAATATGCACATTAGATCAGAAAACAGCCCAAGTGGTGCATGCGTTCCGGTCAAGATCGAACCCGCGCCCTTTGAGTCTGGGACGCGTCCGCTAGCCATTACGCTACCACGACTTATAAATTATTATACTTATAAAAACTTATAAAAATTTATAAATTAGTATAAGATAAAATAAAAATAAAGTCGATTCCACAAAATGCACACGCGACTCCGCGACACGACCAAGTCGTGCTTTTGATTGGTGGTTGCAAACCCACTGACCACTGCATGGGTCACGTGACACTTCCCATTATAGAATTCTAGAATCGATCATAATTACATTCATGCCTTGACCTAGCGGTGAATAGTTTTACAGGGTTCCGTAAATATAGCTAGAGTCCGCACCACAAAAGAAGTCCCACGGTAAATAGACGAAGTATAAATTAAATAAAGGTCCTAAAGTTGCCAAGAAATAAATGTACAGCTTTAATTATGGAATACTAGCGGCCCCGAAGACGTTGTCCTGCTCTGAAAAAATAAAAATCTAGGACCCGATCCCAGCGCCACCTACCGGTTCCAATTGTGGATTTAAACCATCCGGGGACCCACTCAAACACACAACAAATAAACCACCAAAATCGGTCCAGGTGATTAGGAGAATTCTAGAACCCGATCTTAGCGCCACCTACCGGTTCCAACGGGATAAAAAGTATCCTATGTCCGTCTCCTGGTTGTGAGCTACCTCCCACCAATTTTCAGCCAAACCGTTACAGCCGTTCTTGAGTTATAAATACTGTAAGTAACACGACTTTCTCTTATATAAATTGTAGCTTCTGCCCGCGACTTCGTCCGCGTGGATTTTTTTTATATTATTTTTTTTTTGTAACTTCTAAACAAAACAGAAGACAAAAACAACCCACAACCAGATGGTAGGGTGTTTGCCTTACTGGATGGATACCACCCCTGGTCTAAGGTATGCCACCATAACAAACCTTGAGTCGTGTTCCAGCATAAGTGAACAGGTTCTACTCCCTTTAGAGAGCAGAAGCACATTGGTTTACAAATGTTCATAGGCGATAGTAACCGCTTTCTATCAGGTGGGCCATCTGCCTGTCTGCTAAACTCGTGCAATTAAAAATTAAAAAAGATCTAAGTTGAGATGACTGTCAAGTACCCTATTACATTATTTACAGGACACTAATCATTGCTAATATTATTCTTTAATTTTTTCACATTCTTTCAATTACACTGGTCGGCAACCAAATCCTCCTTGAAATAAAAGTTTGATAAATATATAGAATTTGCCATGCTGAATTGAGATCTGGTTTTAGTTTCTTGCTATCACATATATTGTTTTTCATATTTTGCTCCTAACTGAATATTTTTTGTGCAAAACTTTTTCTTATCATGTCAGTAGATTTAATTTTCTTTTCCACAAATCTTTAAGCAATATAATATTGTTACGACCTGAATGCCGACAAAAGACAAATACACACCTGGTCTGTAGAAATACATTTTATTACCCTTTTGGCATATATAGAGAAACGATAGGAATGGTAAATGCTCAGAATTATAATACTAGTTGACAATTTTTGAGAAACAGGTTTATTTTGAGCATTATGGTCTATTTTAGCCAAAATATTAATATTTCAGCAAAAAAACAACATTAACATATTTAATTTAGCAATTTTATAAATATTTTGACATTTCGTTACAAAAACGCGTCAAGCTGTGATGGCGTCTCGCATGACGTCACAGTGTGCAAAACAAACATCTGTTTCATTGAAGTGTTATCTGAGAAGTCATTGATAACTTCTTGTGTTTTGCACACTGACGTCACGCGCTCTGATCGGCGTTCATTGTCACGTGGCTAATGGCTGCAATATGACAATTTTATTTCTCAAAACTATCAATTAATATTTAATATTTTAGTAAAAACAATTTATTTTTGTCATATTTAGGTCGTAATCTACGCTATAAAATATATTAATATCAGTCTATATTTTTCATACTGTCAACTACCGAATTATGTTACTTCATTCGCCACAAAATTACAATAGAATACATAAAAATGGAGAAAACTACTAACTGGAATGAGTTTATTAATTAATTAGACATATAGTTTTGATGATTTTAAACGTTTTCAAAGGAATTAAATGAGCTATTGTCATAATAATTCAATGTGCATTTTGTATGTAAAGCAAAAAAAGCGCTTAATTTAAAACATCAATTACAAAACAAATTGATGTGGTACAAAGCTTTTAATACTATATTTATATTCATAAGTGTCAAAATTATAAAAAAAATTACAATAGTTACAAGGAGTGAATTTTCATATTTTTTTGCCGACCAGTGTTATTTACCTATCTGAATGAGTCTCAGTAAATCATCATCATCATTCGAGCATTAAATCCCGGTTGCGTTCGGAGCAATCACTTCGATGCTCAGGGTCCTCTTTCCTACTTTTTTTTCTCCACTTCGTGGAATCTTCGGCATCCCTTGTATTGAGACTGTTGGTACACATGTCAGCCCTCACAACGTCAAGCCAGCATTTCTTGGGCCTGCCCGTTTGACCGGGACCTGCGGATGCGGCATGGCTAGACATTTGTTCCCCATGTAACGCCACGTAAAATGAGTCTCAGTAAATCATTGTGGGTTAATATAAGACAGCATACATTAGGATGTTTGTAGTTTTTTATTGTGAACAAAACAAAGAAGAGAACTTTAAATTCCCCATTTTGTATGTGGCAGAATAGGCGCAAACCCTATGTGTGGAAAATAAAAATAAAAAACCTCATCCCTTTAGTCTGTGGCCAATCGCAAAGGGTGCGCATAGTAAAACTGTTATCTAATATATCTAATAAAATAAGTTTTTGTTGTTATTTTATTCACAAGTGTGTTGAAAAACGTCATATGATACACGTGTGTATTGATGATTACCGTCCTCAGCTCTCTTAAGACCCTCGCCTATGGCTCGATTCTCAATGGCCCTTCGGCGGTAATCACCAATGTTACACACTAGTACCATAATGTTCTATTACTCAATCATAATTCATTATTTGCCCTCTGTGGTTGAGCGATCTAAGCCTTTGCCGGCCTACCTCACTGCAACACAGAGTCTCCGGGTTCGATTCCTGGTATAGTAAATTTCAAAAACATATTTTCTCCGTTATTTACTATGGTCTAGGTATCTGGGATCGGCCCCCAGAGTAGTCCGTTGCATATTACCCATAACACAAGTGTAACTTGCTTAATTTATGGATAATACAATATGTGTGTTTATCTGCCGATTATGGTCATTTATTTTTGTCAAAACTGTTTATTAATTAAGTGATGGAACTAATACTATGTAATACATTTTAACATGAATAGACTTTTATGGAAATATGTTTTTTTAATTTAAAAATATTTGGTTTTCTGACTTAACTTACCAGTATAGGATGTAGAGCTGTATGAGTCTGCTGATGATGCAGAAAGAGATCGGCTTCTGTACCGAGCGGACTTTTTCAAAGCGCCAGACTTCCCGCGCTGACCTTCAAACTTGCCAGCTGAACCCGAACCCTCAGGATTAGCACCTCTAACTTGACCCGGATCCGTAACAGGACTATCGCTGGCCACACCGGCGGTGACTACATCCTTCTTATGAGCCAAATCCCCTTGACCCTCTGACATATTAAATTAATTTCTAAAAAAAATTATGCTTATGCAAAATCGTCTTTTCTTAGCAAAAGTATATTTAAATACAATAAAACTTCAAAAATCGCTTAAATTTGGTGTTCAGTAATATCTTCATAAGCTTTTCGCATAAGAGAATGAATTCTTCGCGTTAAAAAACACATTAAACTAAAAAAAATACTGCATACAACCGCAGTGGTGTTAATTTATATAAACACAAGAAATAAATACACAACACAGTAAGAAGCTACAGTTTTTGATAGTCTTTAGTTGTTATGCCTATTTTGAGAATCATTTGTGAAAGTGAAATTAATAATTTTGGAGGAAAAACAGAATTCAGATGTCCGCCCGACTGAAATTCAACCCCTCTTCCCCTTTTCCTTCACCTTCATGAAATGTCATTTTTCGATCGGCTTTTCCTTAGTGCTTCCACGAGAAAATGCTAACACAAAATGGATATATTGTCTATGATAATTACCGGTTTTTAAATAAATGTTAAAATTGGATTGCATAAATTTAAAAGATTATAACAACTACGTAAATTTAGATTTAATTTTAAAATTCTTTTTATTAAACGTATAAATTTATGTGCATTATATTAATGTTTAATAAATGGCAAGTTGTGGTAGCTGATATCTATGAGGAGTTTTTGGCGGGAACTGAAAGGAGACGTGGTGCTGTGCAGTTTTATTTTCTAAAAATGTGTATAATTACTCTAAAATGAACAATAGTTGCAGGATATTGATAGTTTTTGAGTAGAAATTATGTTTTTGTGAGAAATGTGAACTGTATAGTCAGATGTGATCTTTCGAGTTTTCACAAGAACTCCATTGAATGGCGTCGGTTGTAGCCTGAAATACAACTGCGCTACTATACGAAGACCTATTAATTAACATGTTTCCGACTGAAAGACTGATTGATTGATTGATTCTATGGTCATGAATAAATTATAAAAAAAAAGATATCTATGACAGCTTGACAGCCGTTCTCCTTGAATTAAAAGTAACTTCAAAACAGACATATTTTTAGCCTGACATGTATTTTTTTATTACTAAGTACTACGAATTAATACACGAAAACGGGCACGTCGGTCATGTGTAAGAGTGCTCATTGAGCTTAGACATGCTTAGTGAAAGTATCGGCCATTCGCTAGAAATGGAAAAGTCTGTGCTCAACAGGTAGAAAGTTCTATAATTTCAATGAGATATATTAAAAAAAACTTAAATAATACTTTGTAATCTTGCATGAAAATTATAAAACATATTTATCTTTTATATTAAACAATAATTATAGGTGGACTTTGCGAATTTATATTAAAAATATATAAAAACGATTTCCAATTTTACAAAGTGCCCGGATCATATTATTGAAGTGAAACTTCTTTATCGGCGTTTGAAAAAAATAATACAGTCACATTTTTTGGTTACGCGTCACATTTTCGGTTACGTGTAACATTTTTCGGTTACGCGTCACATTTTTTCCGTTAAGCGCCATCTTTTTCTTGCCTCTACCACGGTCGATTCGACCGAGGTAGGGGCTTTATTTATTTAACCAATTTCTGTAAAGTTGCATATAGTAGATCATTTTTCGAAAAATAAGATCATAAAGAAGTTTGACTTCTTACGTGTGTACACTAGTACACGCACACGTTTTTTTGAATTTAAATTTTCGGATTTTTGCGTGAAATAGTGTGAAAATGAAATGAAATTTAACAGTTTAGAATATAATTAACTTTAAAAAATTGTTTCACACTATTTGCTTTTGTATAAAAAAAATACCTTAGAAAACCGATAAAACGATATTGCCTATGCGTCATTTTTTACTGTTTCTTGGAAGCACTGTACTTCAATATGGTAGTGAAACGTATTGACAGTTACTGCGCGGCCAAACAACTGCTAAATAAATAACTTTAGAATTCAATAAATCACTTTTAGTAAGTAAATATTCCGCGAATATTCATTAATAAAAGTGTTCTAATAATTTTATTACATACTACCTCATTCCATTCACACGAGTAAAAAAAAACCTAAAAGAAATTCGTCATAGGTTTTACCGGTTGACAAAAGGACTATTTTTAATGAAATCCATGAATAATTATTAAAATTTATTCTCTGCTATGAAGTTTTATTCATGAGAAAATTGTATTGACGTCATTGTCTGTCCATGTTCCTGAAAAAAATTCTTCCTTGTTTCTGTATGTATGTTGCAAAAAGTTCATAAATATTTGATTTTAAACATGTTTTTCATGTGATTTTCGTTACAAACGGTGAGTTGATCGGTTGTTTTTATTATTTACGCATCATTTTTGTACATACCAAAGGATATTAACTGTAAAAAGTATGTAAAATGTTGTTTATTATTTGACACCTGTCAAGGCTATACTTACGATGCCGCGACGTGTGTGATTTAAATATTTGTACAATTCATTATTTGTTTGTTAAAGCCTTTTATTCATGGCTGCAATGGGCCTGTTAAAAACAAGGTACATGGAATACCTTCTTATTTGTAGAACCTTGTAGTGTTAGTAGAATAAACTGGGTATTTATTTTTATTTAAGTATTTAATACTTCACACAGCAGAAAATTTACTATTATGAGTATTTATGATAAGTTTAGAAACTAGGTCATATTCCTAAACATGTGAATAGAGTGATTCAAACATAGATGTAGTGATAGTTTTAATAATTACACTGGTCAATAGTGGTATTGTTGCATTAGATATTATAATGGCTTAAATAATTTTATCCCAACAATTAACACTTAAGAAGAAGGTGATGTCAAGAGCCTTAAGAACAGATGAGCGTGCATGACAAGAGCTATGAATGTCAAAGAAGCAAGTGAGGTGTGTAAGAATAAGCCTAAATGGCACTCTGTTGTTCGTGCCTACCCCGCAAGGGACCTGGCGTGAAGTTATGTATGTATGTATGTATGTAATTGACACTTAAGATTTCTATCACATATATATAAGTAATGAAAGTCGCAGTTGTGCTCTCGCGACACTTTGATATGTGATTGGTAAATTAATTGTTGAATTTTAAACAGAACGATTTATTGTTGTTCTTTTACTCTGTTTATATAGGATTTGTATGAAATGGGTATATACTCTTGGTACATATATGATTTAAATGATATAATTTAGTCATTTGAGGTTTGCACCTGAAACTGGTACCAGGCTTATTATGAGACAGCAACACTTGTTTCATAAGGGTAAAGAAACTATGAATTATTTTTGAATGTTGGCTATAGTTTCTTTTACAATTTTTATTTTCATTTGACACTAAAAACCAGTAGGTATGAAATAAAATGTAACAATTACATACCTTAATATCTAATATTTATTTTGAAATACTACTAATTGTTTTGTTTTAGGTTTAAATAATGTATATTGATATAAAAAGAGAGAAAATCTATATTTTGTTTCAGATAGACACCTTCTATAAGATTTGTTGTCTATATTACTTTAGGAAAATTGCCTTTGTAAAGACCAACAGTAATCTGCCATCATGTAATGGTGTCCACTGTACGTGGCGCTCTCTCATTTTTGCCATATGTGAGCAAGCTGTACAATGAGCTCCCTCTCGTGGTTTTCCTACAGCACTACAATATGGGGCTCATCTAAAATGGTGTAAGCATATTTAAAGTCTCAATGAGGTGGGCAACGCATTGTCACCCTTAGTGTTTCAAATGCCCAGGGGCGATGGTAGCCACTTGCCATAAAGTGGACCTGTCTGCCAGTTTGCCTATAAGCAAACAAAAAAAAAACTATTCTATTTTTGGCGATTTAGCTCCAACGCTACTGGCGCTGATTCGGCCAATGTCACAGTAACAGAGAATGTCAGGTGTGGGTTATTGGCAATAACAGCTCGAAAAAAAAAATTGAATGGTTTTCTTTCCAGTCGTAACTTCTGTGAACCTAGGTACAACACAACATAAACAGAGTTAATCTAACTACCTTATAAATAAATGTTATTTAATGTTATAAACTTACATAATATATTAACAGATTTTTTATTGGCCAGTGCTAAAAGGAAATTTATGTTGACAGGGCGAGGGAAATCTCCTGGTAAAATATCGTAGAGTGGAATGATAATTTTTTGGCAGTGAAAAAAGATGTGCTCCAAAGTGCCCTCGTCTAAGCCGCACTCACAAAGGGAATGGTCACGGACTCAAAAAAATATATACAAAAAATAATTAAAATGGATCTATTTTTTATTGCAGGAGTTCAGCAGACAGGCAGACGGCCCACTTGATGAAAAACGGTTACCATCGCCTATGGACATTTGCAACACCAAAGGTGCTACAAATGTGCTGCTGCTCTCTTAAACGAGACTGGAACCTGGCCACTAATGCCGGAACACAACCCAACGTTGTTATGGTGACATACTCTAGACTAGGGGTGGTAGCCACCAGTCGGGCAAATGCCCTACCACGTAGCTGTGGGTAGTTTTGTCGCCTCTTACGACAGACCACCCGGCCGCAGGAAATTGTATTCTTTCTCCGTTCCTGCACAGATTAAATCGCTATATATTCACATATACCATAAAATATTTCAAAATACATAAGTTATTATAGTAAATGTATTAGCATGATTATATTGTGTTAATCAGATATAGCTATTTGTGAACAAATAGTGTTTTCTGAGTAAATTTCTAGTAAGGATTTGGCCTCTGGTAGTAAGAGGCAGCATACTCCAAAATTTGACAGCCTGCACTGTTAAAGAATTATCATATTAGGATGACGTTTATATATGTATACGTTCGCGCCGCGACAACAAAGGCACATCCCTAATGTGACATTTCTACACCCTGCACCGCCCAGCCCACGTGTGAGTGTGTAAAAGTTACCGTGACGAAGTGCACACACACGCCGGTTGTGCTCCAATCATATTAAATTACTAGCTTCTGCCCGCGACTTAGTTCGCGTGGAATAGTTAAAAAAAGTAAGTTAAAAATATCCCGCAATTTTGAAACATTCTTCATTGGTGCTCCGCTCCTATTGCTCTTAGCGTGATGGTTTATAACCTATAACCTTCCTCGATAAATGGGCTATCTAATAATGAAAAAAAAATCAAATCAGACCAGTAGTTCCTGAGATTAGCGCGTTCAAGCAAACAAACAAAGAAACAAACTTGTCAGCTTTATGTATTATATATATAAGATAAAACTCTCTCACCGACACCACACCCTGTCAAAATCTCCTTTTCTATTATGTTACGTTGCAGAGAAATTACATTCAGTCTGTTATAAGCTGATTAAGTAATTAAAGGTTTTTAAATGTCCCACGGGAACTCTTTAATTTTTCGGGATCATAAGTATCCTATATGTTGACCAGGAATATAAGCTATCACCCTACAAAATGTCATGTAAATTGATCCAATCGTTTCGGAGATTAGCCGGTACAAACAGACAGACAAACAGAGAAACAAAAAATTTAAAAAAATCTAAAGTAGTTCTATTTCACTTCTTACATCCCCCTGGCTCGGTTTTTAGCATATTTTTTTAATTGCACAGAAATTTGACCTCTATAATTTTATTATATGTATAGATTAAGTAAAGTGACTAAAAAAAGCATCCAAAGCATCAATCAACAGCAGAACAGACACAACACAACTTTACAGTATGTCCTATATCCCTAGCCAAACCAGTACACTTATAAAGATAGTGACCAATTCCTATTAATATTATAAATGTGAAAGTAACTCTGTCTGTCTGTTCTGTTTTCACAGAAAAATTACAGGACCCATTTGGCTGAAAATCTTATATATAAAATTCTTGTGTCACAATGTTAGTTACCATACTCCTCTGAAACGGTTTGACCGATTCTCATGGAATTTTGTGTGCATATTGGGTAGGTCTGAGAATCGGACAACATCTATTTTACCACCACAATTTTTTTTTTTAATTTTCAAGTTTTTTTTTATGACACAGCATTAAAAAATACATACAACCCTCTACGATCAACCCCTATTTTTTCTTTGTTAATTATAGACTTTAATGCTGTTGGCATATCGATTTAAGCTTTTCCGGGCATGACGACGTGACGTCTGCCGGGACAGCTAGTACATGTATATATTTTCAATGCCGAGGCTGATCATGAGATACCCTTTATCCCAAAAATGGGATAGTTTCTGGTATAAAGATATATTTGTCTCCCTGTTTGTTATGATTTTACGGAAAAACTATCGGACCGATTTGGCTGTAATTCGGTATATGTGTAACTAGAGTTTATCTTTATGTTAAACTCTAGTAAAGTATAATGGATAACTCGTAGTGATTTAGGTCATATCAATTCCAGGTAACCCTATAATGTCAGCACCTGGCCGCGGTCGGGGGTACACGGGGCGGCACCACTTGCGCGAACAGCGTCCCGGAGACACCCTCGGCCAGCACAACGAGGACCTGGACGCCGTCAGGACTCTAGCCGAACTCAGCCCAAGGTCTACTGGTGAGTGTACACTTATTATGAAAGTTCGCCTTGGTAGGTTGCTGGTTCCAATCCTAGAGATCAATTCTGCCATACTATTCAAAACCGCCAGAGGCTATAGTATATATATAATCTGTAAACTTAATATCTTTTGAACACATACCATTTTTATAGAGCAGTTAATTTCCTACAAAAAATTGTATTGCGCATTTTATAATAGTCATTTTTTCTCGAGTTATAAAATTTATAAACAAAAATGAAATTTCTCTTAAAATTATCAAACGTAAATCTTCAATATCATTCAAATGGTGAGGTTTAAGGAAAAAATATAGGATACCTTTTTTGTAGAGCATTAAACTTCCTACAAAATTTTTCTGTACAATCAATTAAGATGAGGTATGAATTTTTTTCTATTAGACTGAGGAAAAATAAAAAACTGCGATCCTCTGCATCGCATCTTCCTTAAGTAAGCTTAAGTTAAAAGCTCATATTTGGTGAGAATTTTTTAAGGTGTCTAGCAACCCATTTTTCCATGTCACTTGTAAAAAAAAAGTTTTTTTAATCCACCCTAATATAATACTTAAGGGTGCATAGGTGACTAATAAATAAACAATTGGTAGTCAAACACACATATTGTTTATTCCCAAAATAAAGCAAGTTACACTCGTGTTGTTGTGTTTATGGGCAATGTACAATGGACTACTCTGGGGGACTGACCCAGACACCTAGACCATAATAAATAATGAAGAAAATTCATTTCTGAAATTTCCCATGTCAGGAATCGAACCCGGAGCCTCTGCATTGCAGTGAGGCAGGCCCGCTAAGGCTTAGCCCGCTTAACCTCAGTTAGAATAAATAAAATAGTAGTACAGAGCCATCTGTAGATAATGTAGAGTAGAGTGACAATAGAGTCCCAGTTCTAGAGATATTCAATAGTTTACGGGTCCTAAATGCCCCGCAGCACATATGGGGCCGTCCTCAAATTACGTCACACGAATCCCTCCCTCGTCCTTGTCACAGCTGGTCACATTCGTGCGACTACCCCCTAGTGTGACATCACTATGGGGATGTTCACCCTCATTTCCTGGAGCTCCCACGCTCCACTACGCAACGGTTCTCTAGAACGTTTATACCGCGTACAACAAGGATTTAGAGAGAACTTCCCGCCGAGATTTCCCTCTGCGCTACATGGGGTCGTTTAAGAAGGGCGTTATAAAATTTCTTAGAGGCCGGCAACGCGTTGGCAACGCCCCTGGTGTTGCAAACGTCCATCGGCGACGGTAACGACCTTCCATCGAGTGGGCCGTCCGCCTGTTTGCCTGCTTCAGGCAATAAAAAAAAACCACTTATTTTGCAATTTACACCAGGAAATTATTTATTTATTTATTTATTACATATCCAACAGCTTACTTATAACTTAAAACAATCAACTCTGTTTAATATGAATGTTGCCAATTACAGGATACTTCACGCTTTACAGTATATTTGTGCAAAATCAAGACCGTAATAAACAGTTTGCTTATGTTAAGCTCTATATAAATATTGTATATTTAATAAAATAAAATAATGTAAAATAATGCCTGCTGAAATTATCCCCTATATAGTATATGTTATATATATATATATATATATATATATATATATATATATATATATATATAACATATACTATAATATTGTAATTGTATATTTTGAAATTGTATATTTGGTGAGCAATAAAGTGTTATCTATCTATCTATCTATATATATATATATATATATATATATATATATATATATATATATTAGGGTGGTCGTTAAAAATTAAATTCTTTCAGACGCCCAAAAAAATCCTTCCTTTTGACGAAAAACTACGGGAAAAATTTTGCTTTTTGATTTTTAACAAAAATAACACGTGCCGGCGGCCAATTTAAGTTCATTTTTCGATAAAATTATAGTTTTTTGGAATATTTGTTACATTATTTAAAATCATTTACTTATGTCAAAATATCCAAAATATATATGTAATTCAAGATATTTTAATAGAAGTGTTCATATTTCAAGAAAAATAAAGTTTTTAGTGCTAAAATAAATGATTTAATAAAGTTAATAAGTTTACCAATGAGATTATCTCGATGGATATGAACTTCATCTAAAAACAAAAGAAACCCTTTTGTAGAGAATTTTATTTCCTATAAGCATATTTTCATGATTTTATATCAAAATTTAAATAAAGTAACAAATATTCCAAAAAACTATAATTTTATCGAAAAATGAACTTAAATTGGCCGCCGGCACGTGTTATTTTTGTTAAAAATCAAAAAGCAAAATTTTTCCCGTAGTTTTTCGTCAAAAGGAAGGATTTTTTTGGGCGTCTGAAAGAATTTAATTTTTAACGACCACCCTAATATATATATATATATATATATAGTATAAAAGTTAAACGAACATAATATATAATAAATACACAGATATTCATATTATATATATTTATAATATATAGTATTATAAATATATATAATATGAATATCTGTGTATATAATATAATATTAAAACAGCGGTTTCGTAATTAGCTTAAACATATTAAGAACCATTAACATGGAGAGATATCCGACTGGATGGCTACCACCCCTGGTCTAAAGTATGTCGCCATAACAACCTTGCGTTGTGTTCCGGCATCGGAATAATCGCGGTCGTGAAGTGGTCCTTGTGAGTCTCTATTGAAATTTAGCCATAGTCAGATTCTACTTCCCCCTTCACCCCCCCCCCCCCCTTTAACGCGTGACGTAATTTATGGATGGCCCCCTAAATACATGGTAAAATTGCATTGTTATAATGGAAAAGAAACAGTTACACCGCCCGGGGCCGATCCACCGCCGCCGAGAGAGAAAGAGAAGGAGGACAAGATGAACGACGAGCTGAAAGAGGACGAGGCGATGAAGGAGTTGCTCACGATCGATGAGCAGTACGCGCCGCTTTTGACCTTGGTGAGTTTAATTCTTAAAAATTCCTGCTTGAAAGTTTTTTAGCTCTGGTCTGGTCTGGAATATGCCGCCATAACAACCTTGAGTTGTGTTCCGGCATTACTGATCATTACATTTGTAGCACTTGCAGTGTTACAAATGTCCATAGGCGATGGTGACTGCTTTCCATCAGGTCTTCTGTGTCTGCCTGTCTGCTGAACTCTAGCAATAATAAAAAAATTTAGGGGACCAATTAGAAGCTATTCCGCGTCGAACAAAATAAGAATTACGTAAATCGGATCATAAATCACGGAGTAATCGGCGAACATACATAATAAAAAAGCAACGAAAAAAACAAAAAAAAAAGATCCCGACGAATTGAGAACCTCCTCCTTTTTTCGAAGTCGGTTAAAAAAATAATATGTATAATATTATAACATACTAAACCGTGCCTGTACGTTGAAGCTATAAAAAGCAACTGGAATAGACTATATATGACAGAGAACATGATGCAATATTTTTAGATTTCTTGTCTGTTTGTTCGCGATTCACGTAAAAACTACTGGGCCGATTACGATGCGTTTTCACTGATCGATAGCTAATTCTTAGACTTAAAGTTTGCGCTTCCTCTATCCCGGGAAACCCTCGGGAATTTTTCCGGGAATGATTTGAAATAGCCAGATTGAAAAAAAACAACAAATTCAATGCGGTTTTTTCACTGATCGATAAAGAATTTTATGTAATAAAATGTGTGATACTTTTTATCCCGGGAATCCCGCGGGAATTTTCCCGGGAGCGGTTTGAAGTCGTTCGGGTGCATAAATGGACCTACTTATGCAAAACAGAACCAATCCACAAACAAGACAAAATTGGGTTAAGTATGCAGAAGGCTTTCGAAATGCACCTTCTATCGACTCAATAAGAATCATAACCTTCTGACAACATTTACAGAATAAAACCATTTTTATCACAAAGTAAGCTAACCCACAAAACACCAAGAGTATAATAAACTAACAAGATCCATGACCCATGGTAATCCAATTTGAAATTATTTACATTAAAATTGTACTTGAATATATGGAACAAAATATAATATACAATATTCTAATTTTTTGTCCAAAATATAGACACATTTTTTGTATGCAAAATTTTAATAAAAACGGCTTTTTCTCAAAACTGTCAGTATGTGGGTTGGTTCCATTTTGCATAAGTAAGTCCAAATATTAGCTTATTCCGGGACAGTTTCCACTAAAACGATACATTACATTCCTTTTTAAATGCTGCGGTCTTTGTATCCCGGGATTCCCGCGAGAATTTCAAGACAAGCGTGGATGAAGTCGCGGACATATCCTAGTTACAAATATTTCACATAAAAAATCATTTTGATTCAGACAAGGGTTCACACATAAAAATCAATTCAAGTGAAAAAAAAAAGTACATTGTTACGAGTCCCGAGACTCGAATTAAAATGCTGTGAGAATTATTATAGAGTTTATTAGAACTATACAAACACGTATAACACAGGTACAAATATAACCGAATACAACAAAGTCCAAACATTACGCAGAAAGTCGCAATTCCATTAAACGCGCAAAGTCTGTCACTTATTAGATTCCTGATTGTAGTACACACGTCTCGCTTCGCTGGTGGTTCTCGCTAGACTCACTCCTCCCTCAATCGAGCCATTGCTTTATACTGCAAAGATGCAATATGTCCGGCGGCCGCGTGGACTAAATTTCCTAAAATCAGCTTGTACTTTAAATCTGTAACACCTGGCTAATGATCACAATACAACAATAGGCCGTATGCCAATAAGTGAACAAAAGAATACGACCATAAAAGTATTTTAATTTATTAGTTCAAATGCCGACGGGTAATAAATGTGCTTTGTTTCAGATATGCAGGTGGGTTTTGTGTTTGTCGGGATCTAAGTTGTAACAATATGATTCTTTCTTGTGAAAAATGTATTTTAGATCCCTCTACATGTTTTGTTATATTCAAGATTCAATACATCTTCTTTATAGTTGGAGCAATTCAGTCCCGGCGAAGATGGTATACAGTTCAACAGGAAATTGCGACATTTTGAAACAAGTGTCACGAACATGTGTTCGGATGAGACAAGACTGCAGTGAGTATACAATTATAATAATTAATTTAAAAAATATATTATAATAGACAAACACCCGTATTGTATAGCCATTGTTAGAAATTAGCTCGTGTGAATTAAAAACAGATCTTCGTATAAACACTTAAATTTACACACTTTAAAAAACAACTTAGTCTAACACGCGTGTGTTAGACGTACTCAACCACGCTCTCTTATGCTTTTAATTCACGACTCCCAGCTCTTCTGTTCATTCAATCTTTATCATTCATCTCATTGTACATTGTCTCAATGTACACTTGCGTTCCGATACACGTCCAACCCATTTTTAACATTCCTACATACATATAAAGAGGTTAATAAAAGTAGATGAAGCGAAAGTTATTTGTCAGGATCGTCGAAAGTGGTGATCCATTGTCTCTGCCTACCCCCGTGGGAAAGAGGCTTGATAATATGTGTACGTATGAAGGAGACGTACTTCTGGTTCTTAGGCAAGCGTTCGCGTCGTTCCGGGCAGCGTCGCTGATGAGCGCTGTGACCGCGCGCAAGCTGGCCGCCGTCGGCGCTTCGTTCACGCGCCAGCAACGCCAGCAACTGTTGAGGGCAACGCTGCTGAATGTCGTCATGCAGGGCACATATTGCAGTGAGTCATACATCTCTACTAATCCATCACCATTTCGTTTCCGGCTCAAAGAATCAATTTCACTGTTAATAAGTGTTATTCCCGATCCATAGATCGCTGTTTCTGATCCGACTCGAAGGATCAATTTCACTATTAAGAACGATCTCTTTCCTAATCCATAGACTGTTTCTGATCCGGCTCGAAGGATCAATTTCACAGTTAAGAACAATCTCTTTCCTAATCCATGGACTGTTGTTTCTGATCCGGCGCGAAGGATCAATTTCACTGTTAAAAACAATCTCTTTCCTAATCCATAGACTGTTGTTTCTGATCCGGCTCGAAGGATCAATTTCACAGTTAAGAACAATCTCTTTCCTAATCCATAGACTGTTGTTTCTGATCCGGCTCGAAGGATCAATTTCACAGTTAAAAACAACCTCTTTCCTAATCCATAGACTGTTGTTTCTGATCCGACGCGAAGGAACAATTTCACTGTTAAAAACAATTTCTTTCCTAATCCATAGACTGTTGTTTCTGATCCGGCTCGAAGGATCAATTTCACAGTTAAGAACAATCTCTTTCCTAATCCATAGACTGTTGTTTCTGATCCGGCGCGAAGGATCAATTTCATTGTTAAAAACAATCTCTTTCCTAATCCACAAATGGCTGTTTCTAATCCGGCTTGAAGGATCAATTTCACTGTTAAAGGGCTACCTAAATGGTGTTCTCTATCTCACTCGTGTATTGCCATAATTTTGAAAGTTTAAATTGCCAGGATTTGAGACAAATCTGTATTCTACGAATTTATACAATAATATTACGAATGTTTCACAAAAATTTGATTCATTGGGTAAACCATTCTTAATTGTACTGTTGAGATTTGTGTAATATAAATTTATCATAAGTAAACTGTGATAATTGACATTTTCGAAAATGTGGTAATGCGCAAGCGAGGTAGCGAATTCCAAATTGACTATAAACAGATTAAAAATTGTTTTCTTAATTACAGAATTAGACTTATTGGAGCGGGCAAACCCATTGTTTCTGGTCAATGCAGCCAACCTTATGGGAGATTATTTTGCAGGTAATATAATTAGGCTTGGATATATATATTTTTTTATATTCTTTTATCGCAGAGTTCAGCAGACAGGCAGATAACCCACCTGATGGAAAGCGGTTACCATCGCCTATAGACGTCGGTAACACCAAAGGTGCTATAAATGCGCTGCTGCTCTCTTGAGGGAGACTGGAACCTGGTCACTGATGCCGGAACAACTCAAGGTTGTTATGACGGCATACTCTAGACCAGGGGTGGTAGCCATCCAGTCGGGCAAATGCCCTACCACCTGGCTGTGGGTTGTTTTGTCGCCTCTTATGACAGGCCGCCCGGCCGTAGGAAATTGCATTCTTTCTCCGTTCATGCACGGATCAATAATATGCCCGGATTATGAAATATTTATCCTTGTATGATAACTCCTCATCCTCATGCTTTTCTGGTAAGTATTTTACAGCGTAAACTGCCAAATTTGGGACTGTATTACTTGCCTTTCATTGTCATTGCCAAAACTGGCCAAAATATTGTCTACTTTTAGGAACTTAAAAAGTATGATTTGTCTTTAACCCTTCAAGATGGAACCACACCAAATTTGTTCTCGAGTGTCACAAACGGCTAATTAGGAAGCATCAAAAGTTTGTGGTCAAATACTGATGTTTTCTCCCTCTAAATACACAGAATTTGCATTAGTGTAAAAGAGACGATATCATTCTCTTGGGCTTGGTCTTTTGGCGCGGCAATATTGATGGCAGCTGGCAGCTTTGGACAAAAATAATATTAACTTTCTACCCTCAAAAGGGTTTAATTAAATATGCCTGACACGCAGTTTTGAAGGCTTCGTTTAAAAACTGTGTGTCAGCTGCGTTTCTTAAAAAAGTTTTAGTGACCATAAAAGTAACTTGAAAAATTGTAACAACGAAAATCTAAAACTTGGCGCTATCTACAATATATAGCAGCTTTCCAGAATTACATTTTTCACCGAACGAGTGTCATTTCTGCGCAAGTAGTATCTCTCATCACTCTACTGTTTCTATTTTCTTCACTTCAGAGGCCCGTCTCTGCAACGGCAACAAAGTGCACATCCTCGCGAGTCCACTTTTGCAATATATGAAAGCACTATTGACCAGTGAAGATATGAAAGCACATAGAAGTCTCGCCACACAGGTAAATATAATATTAAAACTTATGTATAAATTGTGGCACGCTCCCTTCGCTCGCTCGCTCGGCTCGTGCACTTTAAAAGCTCAATCTTTGCCACAGTGCAATTGAATTCAGTATGGAAATACTCATTTACATTCGGTAGAATGTCATGTTAATACGCTTACCTGCCTTATTTTTTATTTAATTTATTAAAGAAACAACAAAAAGCGAAAATATAGTATAATAGCATATCAAACTTATTTTTGCTGGATGGTTTAAAGTAGTCGCGAGTGGTTTCTATTATGTACATGAATTTTTTTATGTACACGAGCACACGCTCGACTCTTGCCCTATATTTATATATTTCCGTTTATAAACATTGTATAAACAATTTCAGCAGACATTTGCTAAAACGTGGTCTCTTTCGTTTAATCAACTCACAGAATACCATTAGAATGGTTAGATTGTCACTTGTTATTACAATGAATTTAAAAGAATATTTTTGAATAATAGATTGTTTACTTTATAGAAAAAGTCAACTGATATAACATATACATGCAGATCAATATCATATGACACAGTATAATTTCTCTTTCAGCTGATGCAAAACGGTCGGGAATTATTATCAGTTTTACCCCAAGAACTTGAAGATCTATCGATCTCTATACGTTACAGACTTCTAAAACCACCACCGCACAGTATAATTTGGTTATTATTATCAGCTGATTTATGCTTAAATAAATTCCTCCCTTTACCGAATGCTCTACAACAATTCTACGCATCACACTTGGATTTAACACCAGAGGAAAATTTTAGCGAAGTTTCTTACGGCTCTTGGAAAAAATCCCCGGAGAAGGATGACAATGTAAACGATTTGGAGAAAGTTGGGACGAGTTTGTCATCTGTCAATTTGACAAATGACGACGGGAAACCCAAATTGAGACCTATTTTAGGCGCTGGTGCGGGATTATTGCGTCAAGAACAAGCATTGACAGTCAGTCAGGACAGTTTTGACACTTGGGCACCAAAAAATAATTTACACAAACGGTATGATTTGAACTCGTGGAGACAAAACGAGAAAAGAGAAGAGGATGTGACGCCATACACGGATTATAACAGAGTTAATTATCAAGAGAATTATTCGAATTACCTTCAGCAAGGTGATGGGACATATATACAGAATTATGACTTTAACAGACAGGACGAGGGAAGAAGTGATACTAGGAGTGAAGCCCATAGTGAAGTGAGGAGCGATGTCCGTGAAGCTAGGAGTGAGACCCAACCGCCTTTGCCTGAGAGAGTGAATAACGAAGTGCAGAAGAGTAGAAGAGTCGAAAATTGGAGAAGAGAAAAGAGCGATGTAAAAGAAGATAGTAATCGAAGGAGAAATTGGACCAGACAGAGGTCTAGGGACAATTTAGATGAGATTGAGAGAAAAGGGGTCGGTAGGAGAAATAGTGAGGACAGTGAGAGCACTCTATCAAAAACACCACCAAAAAAGCACGTTTCCGATGTGCCGAGAAATCATAAATATTGGGATCACGACGATCGTTGCGATAAAGATTATAATAGTTAGTCTATTTATTTTTCTTATTTTGAATAATGTGGGTAGTTTAAAAATTTTACGGTATGATTTAAAAGGGTTGATATGTTAGGAAATTTTAAAATGAAGTTTTGTAAGGTATTTTTATACTTTACTATGGATGGATAATGAAATTCTTGCAAATGGTACTAAAATGTGTTGTCTTACTCAGTACGCATTAGTAAACAAGTATACTTTAGTACCGAAGTGTAAAAATAATGTTTAAATAAGTGCTGAAAATTGTGGTCGCTGCACAAAATTCATTACACTTTGGTACAGAAGTGTGAAGTTATATTAAGATCAATTGTTATTTACTATTGACTCTGCTGTACCATAAGCTGGGGTCCGGAGCGCATAAATTAGTACACTTTGGTATCGAAGTGTAAAATTATATAAATATTAATTTTTATTTACTATTAATAGAACCTAAAATTTATCGTAAATTGGGATACGGCTTACTAACTATTGATTCCAAAATGGACCGTAAGGTGGGGTACACTCCGCATAATTCAGTACACTTTGGTACCGAAGTGTAAAGTTATGTAAAGATCAATTCTTATTTACTATTGACCCTAAAATATACCGTGAGCTGGGGTCCAGTACGCGTAATTAAGTACACTTTGGTAACGAAGTGCACAGATATACTAGTAATTGACTCTGAAATGTACCGGAAAAAGAAAAACTCGGTACGCGTTTTTACGGTACTGATTGGTGTAAAATGTGTTAAATGACTAATGCCTTATATTGGGTCATATGATTGTTGGGTTTCCACGTCGGTGATGCCAATGTGTATAAATCACAAAGTATATATCAACCCTGATAAACAACATGTGGAGTATTTTGGCCTAAAATTACAATATAATCATAAAGTTGTTGATACCATCTAATATAAATACATTAAAATATTGATCTATCGTACTATAATCTTCGTTAGTTGTACTCGAAAGCAACGCTCACTTAAATGACCGTAAAACCACAAGACTAACATGCTAATATAAATCTGATACTAATAAACTGCTTTACGGGTCCGAATGTTGGGCCACTAAAGTGATAAACCACAAACGTAAGTTGGTATGGGGATATAATGAGGAGGGATGAAAGTCACGTGACAAAAAGAATGTTAAGCTACAAGATGAATGGGTACAGATGTAAAGGTAGACCAAAAAAAGATGGATGGATTGCGTGAAGGATGATATGATGATCTGTGGTGTGACAGAAGATGTATGTCAAAATAGAGGAGTGTGGAAGGAAAAGACATGTTGTGCCAACCCATCCATCCGATCTTCCCAAATAGGCCCTCTTCACGCTTCGGTCCTCTCTCATCCGTTCCACGTAACCGAGCCAACGGAGGCGGTGAGATTTTATCTCCTATTATTTGAGGGTTGGCTACAAGGTTTTCAATTTCGACGTTGGTTCAGACCCTCCAACTGTCATCGTCTCTCCTCGTTGAACCCAAAATATTACGGAGAACCTTCATGCCACAGTATATTCAAATAAAATTTATTCAGTGGTGTCATCAACTCTCTGTTTATATGGTCAGTTTTAGATTAAATACTCTAATATTTCTAGATTAAAGTATGATTGTTAAGAACAATCATGGTCTCTACATAATAGTTATTATTAAAGCATAGTAATAAGAGTTCATAGTTTTTATGACGAAATAATCAATTTGAATTAGTTTACTTACGATTGACATTTTATATGCATTACTTTGACTATTATTATATTAATAATGAAATGATTAAAATATCGTTTCGGTGTTTTGTGAATAATTGTGTCAGACAGAGGAATAATTAATACTAATTTACGGGAGTCTGTATTCCCCGATTCATATAAACCAGTGGTCTTCAAGTCACGAGTGAATAGGTATCTATGGGGTACGCATTCTTTATCTTGATCGCATCTTCACTTTAACTTCAGGAGAGATAGCTGGTTGGTTAAATATCATAATATAATCTTTGAATGGGCTTTATTTATTTAACCGACCGTATTGAAAAATACAATCAAAAACTGAGGTTAACAAATAAATACCACAATCACATATAATTACTTTTTTTTTTTAATTCACTGGAATTAGAATTAAAATAAATCCTTTGATTTTGCTGATCACTTTAATATATATATATATATATATATATATATATATATATTTATATGCCTACCTACAGTCGGCCATCCTGCAAAATAATGTGACGCGTAACCGAAAAATGTGACGGTAATTTTTTTCCAACGCCGATAAAGAAGTTTTACTTCAATAAAATAAAAATAACATCCCATGGACGGCCCCATTGCTGAGCTCGGGCCTCTAGGGGGGGCGGATAGTATACAAATTATACGATACTATAATACACCATAGGAAAAAATGCAGAACTACCTTATGGTGTAAAACCTTCAAAAAATATATTCCGTAAAACCGTTAAACTTTTCAAGTAACTAATAACTTTGAAAATGATGACGATTGAGTTAAAGGTACTGTAATATCATTGGGATAAGCAATTTTCCATACAATCCAATTAATAGTGTATTTGTTTTTACCGGGTTTTTTTTTTTAAATTGCCTTTTTATGTCTTTTATATTTTTTATTGATAATTTGTGAAGTCGCCAATTTTGAATTTATTTTATTTATTTTTTGCAAAAATTTACCGGTCAAATTGCTGTGGTCAAAAATTCTGAGAAACGCTCATGAAAGTGTCGTTTTCAACTTACTACTTCCATTTAATATTAATTATTAGTAAAGTTAAAATAGACAATTAATATCAAAACTATAATAGTTTGTTTTTTTTAAGCGAGAGCAAAAGTGTATTTTTCTATAGAATACTTTTATCTCACTGCTGTTTGTTTAATACAGCTGCTTGCTATATACCTCGGGGCTTGAAATTCCGGTGAAAAAATGATATCGTTTTATATATTCTAATTGCAGATATCGTTAATCAGCTTAACGTTATTACTAGACCATTTTATTGTTAAATATAACGGTAATACTAATTTTATCGATAATTTTACCGTTGTAACTGTGTTTTGTTACCATCGTCACTCTCGTTCTCTCCCAAAGATCGTCAAACAGCATTGACACTAACAGTACGCTACATGCTTAACCATGCGATTAAACTTTCAAATAAATTGCAATTTATTTGTGTATTGTGTTAATGTATTTGTCCAGTAACGTAAAAAATACCGGTAAGTGTAATGTTAGACATACAATTGTTAACGTTATATTTACCGTTCAAATTATAAATGTTACGGTACAAAAGTGTACCGGTATGGCAAATACTTTTTCGAAAATACCGGTAATTAACTATTTTTTTAAGGGATTTGTTAACGTCTGAAGCCCAGCTATACCTACTATACTAAAACTGTTGTAAATGTTGTAATACAAAAATATATACTCGTTTTAATATTCAGTTGATCCTCTGTCTGAAACGTATGAAATCGTGTTACAGTATATTATATTAATATCAGTATGCTTGCTATCTTAATAATGATGGACAACTAAACAGCGTTTAATTTTTTTTTTGTTTATTTTATATATCGTAGACGTCAACGAAGGACTTTATAACTAAATATTTGGTCACATTACTTTTTTCTTTAAAATTGTTACATATTACAAATTCAAAAGTTTTTGTTCAAAATATGTTCAATTGGAGAATATTTTTTGTAGGTCAGACATATAAATTAAAATTTACTTCCTATTATATATACACGGCTTCGCAACCTGTTATTGCCGTTAAGGAGAAGCGACAAGAAACTCCCCAGCAAAAAAATGTTTTTTTGTTTATATTTCTTATTCTATTTATATCTCAAGCTCTTTTTTAAAGTTTTATACAGTAGTATGTTATATAATTATTTTTCGAAGAGTTATGGAGTTGTAGCAAACAGTGGATACTCAGTAAGACAAAGACATAATAATAGGAAAGAAGAATATTATTATCGCTATAATAATGACGAGATATACCTACTGAGAGTTTATACTGCAACATACGTCCATAAATTCCTTACATATTTGGCAAGTTAAAAACATTATACAGACGATAGTATAAGAGGCTGGAGTGAGCTGCTATGTAAATAAAGTTTTGTTATTTAAATATTCTTCAATAGTGTGATATCCCTTTTTAAGCAATATAATTTTTACAAGTACATATATATATCACAATTGTGACGAAAAAAATAATGTCAAAAAAAATTGGTACAAGGTCCTGCACTGACGCCGACGATATAGTTTGTCCTATAGCTATAATTTTTATGTTACATTTATCTAACTAAATAACAACAATTGTATTATTTATAACCATTGTATGTATTGTCAAAAATGCAATCTTTCTAGTGTCTAAATATTTTATTACATCTGTTTTACTTACAAAGGTATCTTGACAACGCTGTGTCTACTGGTACTAATATTTATACTGTGGAAATCTTGTGACGACTTGGAAAGAGTTATGAAATTATAAGAAGCGGTATTATTTTCAAAAGTTTTCGCGTACACATAATAAAACTACCTTTCAACGGTATTAAGCGCGGCATTTTGATTTTTATTTCGACGTTTCGGCCACGTCAGTAGCGGTGCTCACGGAAGACAAAGATGTCAAGTGTTAATGAGTAATGTTAACTTTACTTAGCCTTACCGCCAACTTGTACAGTTACAATAACGCGCTTAAAACCGTTGAAACGTAGTGTTGTTAAGAAGCGGGATATTTAAAAAAAAAACACCGACTTCCCAACATTGCTCGGGACTGTAATGTACCTGTATAGTGAATATATGCACAATATTATAATTTTAATTAAGTTTGAGCACGTTTTAAGTTATCGTTAATATAGAAATATAGTATTATTAATAATTGAAAAAGATTACAAATATTGACACTGGGTACGTTCCACAAGAGATTGAGAACGATCAGCCGACCGACAAAGCAGTATAAACGTAAATTTTAGTGATTAAAATATTTATGAATCCATATCCATATATTTTCACTTCAACGCAGAGGCTCCGGGTTCGGTTCCTGGTATAGTAAATTTCGCAAACGTATTTTTACTACGGTCTGGGTGTCTGAAATCGGCCCTAGAATAGTTCGTTGTTCATTATCCGTAACACAAGCGTAACTTGTTTAATTTATTTATACATATTATTGACCGGAATGTGTCAAATATAAATTAATCTAAAATTTAATCACAATTTATTGATGTGTTTGATTTAAGGATGTTCTGTAATATTCCAATGTTAATTTTGAATCCTTTGCAATGCTTATAATAATGAACTCGACTGTACCACTTGACAGGTAGCTGTCACTTTATTTTGGGCTTGATGGGCGCCATTTTGGCGGTGATAGTCAAGGCGCTGTGAGGGTCCCAGTGAACTAATAAGTCATACGAGAGCAAGTAATGTTGCTAGGTTTCATTAGAGACTCACAACCGCGATGTTTCCCGTTCCACTTGCTTGCTGGCGTCACAATATTAAACTCAAGTGGAACGGATATTCGACCACCTCTTGACATGGAGCGTCGTGAGTGCTGCGTGAGCGAAAATATATACTGAAGGAACGCGCTCAATATGTCAGTAAAAAGTGTTGGCTAGCGTTTATTTTACTTTTGACGTTTACACGTCTATCGAGTTACATGTTCCTTGACAGTAAAGCCCACATGAAACAAATGACATAATTTTCGTACTTTATTGTTCTGGGTGACGTAATAGTGATGTTCTGTGAGTCATCTAACGCACAGACTAATAATCAATCGACACTATACGTAAATAACCCGAAGGTGAATTGATTTGAAAATAAAAAATGTTCTACTTTAAATAATAATAATACCGTAATTATTATAAGTGCCGTCAAGTATAATAATACCGTAATTAATAAATGGCTTATTTTAATAAGATTGTTACGAGTAGCAGGACTTGAATTAAAATATAACTGTACACAACCAGTCCAAACGTAATCCACGATTCAATAACACGCGCAAAGTCCGTCACTAACGTCTTGCTTCACTTGTGGCTATCGGTAGACTGCCTCATCCCTCCATTGGGGCATTGCTTTATACTGTACAAATACAATATGTCTGCTCGACCGCGTGGACTTAATTTCCTAGAATCGAACCTGGCTAATAACTACCACAAAAGATTACAATACACAATGGGCTGTTTTTCTAATCACGAATTTTAAACATAAAGTAAACAAAAGAAGTCAGAGTGCCGCAAAGGTAATAAAACGTCACAGGTATGCAGGTGTGAATTTGTCTTTTGTCGGCGCTCAGGTCGTAACAATATGTCAAATGTGTTCATTGAAATGTGGTTATATTTATTATACGATATAGTATTTTTAGCAAAAATATATAGATGGAGTGGATTTTTATAAAAAGTCGCGTCGGTAACGCATTAGGATATTACTAATTGATCCGTTATCGAGCTGTCAAAAGTAAAATAAATTGCCTGGAAAGGATATAAAAGACTATAGTTGTCAGGTCGATACGGCAATTTTCTAGTGATGTGACATCACATACCTGGTAGTCATTGTCGATAATTCTTTGGTACGCAACAAAATGAGAATGAACGATAACTATAATTTGTGCTCTCTGCCCTTAGTAATAACATACTTTAATTATATTAGTAAAAATAGGCAGCACGGTGAGGAAGTGCTCTTTGGAATTTTTTGTCAAAGTACAAGTCCAGTATGGACCTATAGTTTTTTTTTTTTTTTTTTTTTTTTACCAAGTTACATGTCAACTAGCTCAATACATATGACGGCTTCTGTGGTTGAGTGACCTAAGCCATTGTCGGCTCACAACATTACAGCGCAGAGGTGAGTTCGATTCTTGGCATGGTAAATTTTGTAAACGAACTTTACGTTGTTTACTTTGGTCTGGGTGTTTGGGATCGACCCCGTATAACACAAAAGTAAGTTGCTTAGCTTGGAGATATACCTATACAATGTGTGTGTTGTCTGCCGTTGCAGATTTTATATTGATCTACTTGATATGTAATTTGGTTCGCTCTAGAATTTATTTCGATACTTAACAAGTTTTACTTAAGCAAAATAACTGACTGAGTTGTGATAAATATTACAGCAATTTCAAACCCTAGCAAGTGAATTCAAAAAGATTTTCTTACTACAGCATAAAAATGTCAAAAACTAATTATATTCCATTTCGAATTTGGAGCGATATCAAATTTTGATACAGTTTTCACATATTTTAGTAAACTCATTAAATCAACAAATGCTTTGTAAGACAATAAATGCGCAAACGTTCATTTAAAAAACAATGCCAGTTGCTAGGTTTTGAAAATGCACATCTGATTAGTTGACTGAAGTACACGGAGAAGTGTTGCTATATGAAAGCATAATCATGTGATTTTGAATGATTAATACAAGCAATGATATTTGTGAAACGAAATGTTTGACTAGTAAGGCTAAATTGGACATAATAAAAACTTAAAATGATAATTAAAATTTCACATAATAATTGAGACCGGTAGTAAAATTTTACTAATTATGTATGAATTATTTTTTAACTTATAACATTAGTCTTGTAAGATTTATGATTAAAAATGCAATGAAGCAAATTTTCGTGCGTAATGTAAATATCATTAAAACCTCACAATACTTTAAGAAACACTTAGCGATCTACGTTAATTGAGTTCGTTAACTCCCTCGCTTCAAAATATTTTTAGCTCTTACGGCCTTACTTATAATCTCGGTAAAAAACGATTAGGCATCTCTTAAGTAAGAGAAACAGACCCTAATCCATTAATATCTTTTGTTTGAGTTTTTGGCGGGAACTGAAAGGAGATGTTGTGCTGTGCAGTTTTATTTTCTAAAAATGTGTAAAATTACTCTAAAATGAACAATAGTTGTAGGATATTGATAGTTTCTGAGTAGTGATTATGTGTTTTGTGAGAAATGTGAACTGTATAGTCAAATGTGGCCTTTTGAGTTGTCACAAGAACTCCGTTGAATGGCACTAGCTGATTACCTACAGTTCAGCTGTGCTACACATAGGCTTAAAAAAATGAAGAAACTAAATGTATATTTTAAACTAAGATCTGGCTTAAAGGCCTAGCTGCCAAGCCATAAATATAAAAACAACAACTATCTTTTGTTTCACTTATAAACGTGTGTGTGTGTTGTTTACCTAAGAGGAGCACAGATAAACGAAATTTGAACGGTTAACGTAGGTTGTACCCAAAATATTCGACTAAAGAGGAGTTTATGGGTAAGATTTTCACTAATCAGTTGCTGAGCAATTTCTTTAAATTTAAGAAACGATTATAAATAAGGCCCTTATTGTTTAAATTATTAAAAAATATTTAAATGGTAATAAAACTAATTACAGAACTGCTGTTTTAATTTAATAATTTCTTGATGCAAAATTGCCCAATATGTGATGTCACATTAGGGAGGGAGCAGCCTCACGGATGTGACCAGTTGTGTCGAGGACGGGAAGGGTTCAAAAAATCACGAAATTCATGTAACGTAATTTGCCGACGGCCCCTAATGCGCGAGCGAGATAGCGAACTCATTAAAGTAACCCTTCATTCATAAAAAGCAAGTAATATCAATTTCTCATTTGAAGGAAATTACTAAAGAGCCTCCCTTTCATGTTATTTTAAGTAAAATAATTTTCTAACTGTAATTCCTGAAATTTAATTGTCGGGGAGATTGTACTAAGATATGCGATTATTGCTTTATATTTCATAAAAGTGGCTATGACATATTCGGAATATGTTAATACACTGTTTCTCAACTTTTTTTAAAATCATGACCCACGAAGAAACCAAAAAGTAAAAGTCTTGCGACCCCATCACTACAGATTTATAATATTTTAATTAATAGCTATATGTTTAATTTTTATATAGATCTTTTGTTAACAGACTGCGACCCCCTTTAATAACAAACTCGACGCCCACAAAGGTCGCGACCCTCATGTTGAGAAATGATGTGTTAATATGAGGCTGTAGAATAATGTACCTAAGCCGATATAGACGGTTCATTTGTCTTTCAATTTGAATTAATCAAAGTGATCCATATAAACATAAACTTGAATCATTCAATGTCATTTGATACTATTGAGTCCTTTCAGTTATGTGCTTTTTCTATCAAATTGATTCAACCTGATTGATACGTCTAATATCAACTTTAGAATAAACATAATCACGCGTAATAAAAATATAGTGAAAAGTCGAGAGTAGAAGAAAAATACCTTGAAGTATAATAAAACGGCTCGAATAACGCTGCAAACAATGCTTTCAAAGGTTAGAACTAACTCTAATAAAATTTTAAAACTACAAACAGTATGTATATTAACTTTAAAGGCGATAAAATTATGTGAAGTGAATGACGAATACGACATTTGAAAACGATCTCGCATAAAGACTGGTTGTGTTGTGTTCTAATATTATTTATATATTCTATAATACATAAGATCAGGTTATTTATATTAGAAAATATATGTCAAATAAAATGTATGTATGTATTCGCTCACACAAATGTTAATGCAATATTAACTAAAAAATATTTTTATATAGCTTCTTAAGCGTATAAACAAACACACAATGAAACATTTCTATATTTATAAGTGTATTTTAGATTGATGATATCTTTTAGTACAATCTACCCTCTTAAAAGTTTGGATGATATTGAGAGCATTATTTTTTCACAAATAGTTTCTTTACCCTATAACTGATTTGAGCGCTGATGTTCAAATTAATTTAATTTACAGTCTAATGTTTCTTTCGTCGCCGTTATTTATAGTAAGCCTTATTAATTATAAAAAGTTATTTTAAAGTAGTCGAAAGTAAGTGAAATAAGGATATGTATTAGAAATGGTAGTAAAAATTGATTTTGAAAAGCTAGATCTTACGTGATTAGATATCGTCAAATGTCTTTTTTCGCGCTTTTTGACATTTTATTAAATTTAAAGCGTAAGTTAGTTAGATTCAACAACAAGATAAATTAATTTACTTTCTATTTAGAATATATTGATCGAAAAATGAAGTGCTGTATATAACAGCTTGGTGACCCCCGGGGGTCACGACCCACAGGTTGGAAAACACTGGTTCAACGTAAAAAATAATGCTCTACGATTACTAAGAATTAACCTATGCATAGAGATTTATGTAAAAATAGCTACCAAAATAAAAAGTAGGTTTTCTAAGAAGTATTCTTACTTTTAATAAAAAAAAAATGCTGAGTGAAGTAATTTCTCGAATGAATATCTTTAACTTTAAGAGTGGCTTGTGTTGTACGTATTTCGGCTAAAAACGTGTTCAATAGTATCGTTTTGTTCTTGTATCTTTTCGGCGGGTGTGGGTCACCTCTCCCGGGAACTGATTTGGGGGCAGACATGGCAACTTCCCTCCCCCTTTGGCACCATTTGAGAGGCCAACTTCCCCCTTCGGCACCTATTTGAGAGGCCAACTTCCCCCTTCGGCACCTATTTGAGAGGCCAACTTCCCCCTTCGGCACCTATTTGAGAGGCCAACTTCCCCCTTCGGCACCTATTTGAGAAAGCAACTTTCCCTGGCAGCAGTTTGAGAGGAAAGATTAGCAGTTAGCCGACGAATGACACCTCTGCCCATTCTCATGAAAGTAGCTTGAGTAATTATATTTTATATACCTGTAGCCATTCTAAAAATAATTTTATTTAGACGAAAAATGTTTTCATCTCGTGTCTTATTAATGAAATGAGGTGGGTGACACCTGGATTATTTGAAGATTATGTACTCGTGAATAAAGATGGAATTTAATTTCTTTTTGTTGTTTTATTTGTCTCTATTCAGGTAGGTATATCATACCTGACACAATGGACAAACAGCATACCTAATTTCGAGGGCTTCATAACAAATGGGCTTAGAGAAAAGTGCAGTTTTACAGAAGGGACAAAATTAAATAAAACTACTTGATTGTATAAGGCTGCAATTAGGATTACCCTTCTGTTTAGGTACACTTGCATACTGGTAAGACTAAATTTTAACATGCTAAGATTTTAGTAAACAACAAACAAATGGCATTTTTGAGTATACGCCCATTTGTAATGAATTTGTAATATATAAAGGAGTCATGTTAATTACACCACTTATAACTCAAGTGGCTGTAACAATTTTTTTAATTTTGTTCGTCGGGAATAGGATAATCGGTATTAAAATATGATATTAATAAAAAAATATTAAAAAACATCGCTCTAGTCATGATTTTTGTTTTGATATTTCCCGGCCGATTTCGGCAGTGGTGACTGCATCTAAACTCATTTTCATTTGTATGATTTAGGTGAATTATTTTTGTGTGTGATCAAGTGGGTCCGGGGATGGTTTGGATTCAGATTTGTAACAGGTAGATGGCGCTGCAATCCGGTTCCAGGATTTTGGTGAAATATTTTTGTGTTTTTTGAAGTAGATTCGAGAATGGCTTAGATTAACAATTGGTCCCGGTTGATGGCACTGCAATCCGTTTCTAGTTTTATTTTTTAAGGGCAAGACAACGTCTGCCAGGTACAACTAGTTATTAAATAAATTAAACTTATAAATTAAATCCTATTATAAACATATCTACTAGTAAAAGATACAGTCCAGATCGCTGTCGGTGGGGAGCTTTCCAAAAATGCTGGCCGCATTCCTACGTTTCATGGGAACGCGTTGCCCTAATATACGCCAGTCCTTTGGCACGCGACACTTCTTTCAATCGCCTTGAAACGGCTCAATAAAGTTGATAAGCCTCGTCCCCATGGCCCCAAAGTCTCAACCCCAAAAGCCACAAAAATGTATCCGACACCAATGGATGCATAAGCATCCCGTCACATTCCCGGAAAGCATCTGTGGCGTTCCACCTTTATCGATTATTTTTATGACCTGTCTGCGACAGGTCAACATATTTTATGACTGGCAACATTGCTATGGTACGCCACTCTATTCTCTCTGACATAGACACCAACCAGCTGCGAAAATAACACCAATTGTAAATTTCATTGTTATAAATCGCAAATGTACTAGAGTAACTTGAAGACCAATAAAACCAGAGTAGAAGAAGTCAGGTTTCTTATTTCATCATCCTCAAGCTGCCGAAGCTACACAAACCGCGGGCGACAAATCGCCAAACATCCCTTTCCCGGTAACATTTCCTCTTCGACCTTCATTCGGCCGGTTTTTACCAGAGGGCGCTGCGCACACACATGCATCTCATTGGTCGACCCGAACCTTCAATGGCTGCCTAAATATCGTCGTTACGCCACTCTCGCCGATAAATAGTCCAAATACGTCGGAAAACTACTGCATTGTGCCCTAAAACCGCTCCCTAAAGCGCCAACTCTGTCCCGGACATACTAGATGTCCGGGACAGACAGACCTGGTATTACACAAACACTAAGTGTTTGTGTAATACCAGGACTCGAGAATCCGGCCGAAATCTTGGATAATTCCTTACACAGTTCCAGTGACGGTAAGCGTTCATTGTTTTCTGCTTGATTCACTAGGATTTTCGAGGTTGCATCAGGTCTAATAGAGAACCAGTGTTTACCCCTGCTAAGTAGCCATTCATATCTTATCAAGCATCTCTGACAGTGATGTATTTGGAAGATGGGAAGAAGGACAGAATAGGACAATAATTTAAATTGGAAATCGCATAAAACATCACAAACTTTATTTGGAATAAAATCCATTTTAATTATAAATAAATTTATTAATCAATCATCATCTTTATCTCCATCACTTTCACTCTCAGATCCATCCCTTTTTAACCTTGCTTCGAGGTCCTTCGCCGGATTAAAAACTCCATTTGTCTGCGTGTTGCATATAAAACATCGGGTCGACTTCTTATAGTTATCTAATGCACATTTCTCGCAAAAGTAATGCTTACATCTGAAAAAAATATATCTTTGATTCATGACTATATCATTATGTGAGAAAGTATGATTACAACTGGCGCATGGAGGATAGAGGTAAGGCGAACCATCTCAGTATATTAAAAAGTGTCCACTGAAGGGCAGCAAATTAAGATGGCGCCATAATAGCAAGTGGAAAGTATTTAAAAATAGCGCCACAAATAATAAGAGTAGGATACTAGATTAAAGAAGGAAAGAAAGACATCCTCTTTGTCACTACGCATGCATTTTTCAACCCAGCACACTTCACTTCGTTTATAACTGCTAAATTCATATCATTTCCTTATCCTACACTAGCGCTATTTTGACGAGTTTTCGAACCATAATTTGCTGTTTACAGGTGGACACTTTTTCAACTGATCCCCCATACTATTCATGGAGGATAGAGGTAAGGACCTCTATCCTCCATGAATTGGCCATAACGTCTAGAATATGAAATATTTTTTTGCCTCCTGGCAATATCTTAGTCAATGTCAAACAACGAGCTGTCATGACGTATCGCCGCAGTTTGTCTTTGTGACAAACAAGTGCTTCATTTATGGCGGTGCTTTTCAATATTTTTAAATACGCGACCCCTTTACAGGTTGAAAAAGTTTGGCCTTGGGCCATAGACAGATAAAAAGTTAGTAATGGCGCCGTAACGCGTTACGTAACGAACCGCTTAACCCACCCATAAGAAGTTATCACTTCAAAAAAAAATCGAAATGTATCCTGGGACACATATTAGAAGTGAAACTTCAACGGACAAGTGGAAAAACGAATCGCACGAATCTGCTCTAAAATTATACACATACAACGGAACATTAACAAATGCGCATCTTTCATCACCATTCTTCATTCGGACATCAAATTATGTTAACAGAAGAATATTTAAAAAAAAACAATAATATTTTGTTTGCTCAGTTTTGATGAAGAGGCTCCGAAACTACAGAACCGATTTGAAAAATTCTTTCACTGTTGGCAAGCTACACTATCGCCGGGTGACATGGGCTATATTATGTTTACAAAAAATTAGGGATCCTTACTAAAACTCCAATAATGTAACCCAAGGTGTAAAAAAATCCTAATATCGCGTGCGCTGCGAAAACTATTGATGATAGAATAAAACAATGTACTACGACTTTGTAGAACTCATAATTATGTACAAAATGTGTCGCGACAGCATATGTCTAACTGTTATAATTTTGCCACAATAAGTGTTCTTTTATTTTAAAAATTTAATTAATCTGCCACCGCTAGAAAAAGCTCTTTATTTGTATCTTGGCATTAATCCTTATCAAAATAAATTACTTCATATTCAAGACTGCTTCAATACCTTTATATAACTTTTTTAATTATTCAATTCGGACATCCCATTCGAAAGATATCACGAGTTTAAAAATATAAGTATTAGAACACGCGGCCGTGACGTTTTTTCGTGAGCGAAAAATCGTAAGACCCCGTCTATATACAAGTTTCACTACAAAAAAATTTGTGCGTGTACTAGTGTAGGTACACACGTAAGAAGTGAAACTTCTTTATGACCTTGTTTTTCGAAAAATGATCTACTGTATGCAACTTTACAGAAATTGGTTAAGTAAATAAAGCCCCATGAAAAATATGGCGCGTAACGGAAAAACGTGACACGTAACCGAAAAATGTGACGGTAATTTTTTTCCAACGCCGATAAAGAAGTTTCACTTAAAAAACGTCAAAATCATCCTTAAGTAATGAACGAATGACCAGACTCACTTAGTGACCACGGGATCGGTGAAACTGCCCCTACATACAAAGCAGCGGAAGGGCAGCTCGTCGTCGCTGCGCACCTCGTAGTCGGAGTCGCCGCCGGCGGCGTCGTTCGCTTCCTCGCGCTCCAGCTGCCAGCCGTGCTTGTAGTCCGAGCGGTCGTGGAGGAACTTGCACGAATCTAATTTCATACGAACGCGGCCGTGGAGCAGATTGTATGGGAATGCAATGCGATGCAACGTGGGAGAGTTGGTGTGCACACTTGTCCCGCGTACACAACAACGCAAATTGATAAGTCATTTCTTCAGGTGCTGTTGCGTACAATGTTTTCCGATTCTGAGAGTGAATCTGATGACCATTTGGAACGTAGTTCCTTATCGCGCGGTACGAATGAGGGCTAGACGGAAAAAATTCTTACGAAAAAAGTTGTCACGACAGTTTTTGAACTTGCCAAGATAAAATGCAGTTGCATAACCCTTTATGCCCACGCAGTTAGAGTTTAATTTGGAGTACATTATTATTTAAATGTCATGGGTTGCTGACGTACAGATAGCATTTGCGGACATATAGAGTCTTAATGTCATTAAAATAAGGAGCAATATCGCGAATCTGGTTTAAAGTTAAATTTGTTTCAAGAGTCGAATTGCAGGATGTGATTCGATTTTTAAATTTTAAATTTTTAAATTTAAATTGTTTCTTATATTGAAGTAGATAGGATTCAAACTTACTCATTTACTATTTTGTTGAGTGTATACAGGTTTTTTGTAAATAATAAATATGGAACTTCGTTCCATCCGGGTGTCCCTTGACACCTCTCAAGTTTTTTTATTATTTATAAATGAATATTTACTCATCGATACAATGACTCAATGCATTTAATATTATTAATGTCTTCATATCGCCTAACCAAATCAATCGATTGTTCGTCTCCCATTTTCGAACAGCGTACCAATCAACGTCCATTCAAGACTGACGTGCTGCGAACGTAAGTTCTAGAAACACACTGGTCTTACGTGTAGGATCGGTTATCCCCTCAACCATGCCACGCCGATCTGGATTGTAAAGCTGTCCACACACCGAAGCCTCCACTATTCCTTAAAAGCCGGCTTTTAAGGAATAGTGACGTATCAGTGTTTTTTATCGACTAAACATTATGGAATGGGACAATCTGTCTACTGGTGGAATGGCTTGTCTGTGATTTGTCTCCTGTTTAGCTATTCTGTGTCCAACGGTATTAAGTAAATATTCAAAGTCAGTACTGGTTAATGACAAAAATGTTTTAAAAGAAATGGGTTTCTGTAAAACCATGTCATCTTTTTTAAAATCACTTTATCTCTTACTAGTGCTGTAACAACTGCGACTCTTTAAACTAGGCCTGATCCAACAGTTTCGTGTTATGAGGGATCTACCTATGATAACTGCACAAGTGGCTAATATTAGTTCACTTTCATCGTCCTCAATCAATCAATCAATCTTTATTTGTAAGAATGTAGTTTATACAGGCGTTACAGGATTGTAGATTCACAGTACATTCTACCACATAGTGGTGTACAAAATTAATGAAATCAAATTTAAAATTAAATTAACATAAATATTCTAATAAAAAAAGAAGTCAATTATCGATAAAATACAAGTAATTAATGTCAAGAGAAATAATAACAAAATATCACTTAGCTTTTCTGTATAGATAATAATGTCAAGCACTTTTTTCGAACACATCTGGCAACCCTAACAACAAACATAAAATATTGCTTTAATAATGAATGAATCTCCACGTGGATCAATAAATTATGTAGACAAATTACTCGTATACTTTATATAATAATTTTGATATGTATTTATCCTAGCACCTGATATAATTCATTTTTTTTGTACATATATATTGCAGTGTGTCTTAGCAAATATTTACCCAATGTGATGTACTAGGAGTTGCTGAAAACGTATTTTCAGCAAAGCAACTATTTTTAATATATATGACATATAAAGTATAATATACATGTTATGAAGATTCCCATAAAATTCTGGTAAATAACGTCAAAAAAACAGGCATTCTCAGGATATAAGCACTGCAACACTCTCAACCTCGTTCATGTCTAACACTAAAACGTTGTAATAATTCGGAAGACACGCGCACAATCACTAATTGTGAACACTGCATGCCGCGACTATCGTGCCGCCGGGAAAATTGTCCGGCTCGCAACTTCTAAACACTAACCCGCCGTGTTCGTGCCTGCGGGCCGGCGGCTGCGGTGTGTAGACAGCTATAGACCTAACGTTGCATGGGACGCGTGTGATAGCGTTGCGTATGACAAGTATGTTTCTAATTGAACGGTATTCATACAAGTACGGTAGTTGACAATTTTTGAGAAACAGGTTTATTTTGAGCCTTATGGCTCTATTTTAGCCAAAATATTAATATTTCAGCAATAAAACAACATTGACATATTTAACTTAGCAATTTTATAAATATTTTGACATTTCGCCACAAAAACGCGTCAAGCTGTCATGGCGTCTCGCATGACGTCACAGTGTGCAAAACAAACATCTGTTTCGTTGAAGTGTTATCTGAGAAGTCATTGATAACTTCTTGTGTTTTGCACACTATGACGTCACGCGCTCTGATCGGCGTTCAATGTCACGTGGCTAATGGCTGCAATATAACAATTTTATTTCTCAAAAATATCAATTAATATTTAATATTTTAGTTAAAACAATTTATTTTTGTCATATTTAGATCGTAATCTACGATATATATTAAAATCAGTCTATATTTTTCATACTGTCATCTACCGAATTCAAGAGTCTAGATGTCATAATGCGTGGCATACGTTGTGGCATACTTTAAAGATATATATATATATATATATATATATATATATATATATATATATATATATAATACGTGAAGTAAAAACTTTGTACCCCTTGTGCGGCGCTGTAGCCACGTATAATGTGGTTCGACAATTATGGACTGTATTAAGAGAGAAATGAACCAGATCCTTGCGCTAGAAAAGCAGAAGCTCCACCAAGCTTGAGATCCACCCTCCCCAGGCTTGGTTCAGGTTGCAGCACACAGAAGAACACTGCACGCACCAACATCACTTTAAAATGATCGCTTCTTTTGACCAGTGTCGTACAATAAGTTCGCCAGTAGTTAGTTAACAGTTAGCATAATATGATATGTTAAAATAATACACGCACGGCGCGATCTATCTTTGCCAAAACGTTGACAGTAAGTCCAAAAATGGCTGCTTCTACCCTCCTGCGCATTGGCCATCCATCACCTCACACAGAAAGAGGGTAGACAGCAAAATTAATGGAGCGATTTTCTACCTACCTCATACTAGGCGAGGACCGAACACCCCTTTTTACGAAAATTGCGCGGACGGAGGAGTATGAAATTTTACTCATTTATAGTTTATATAGAGAAGGAGTGCAGAATGCTATTTTTTTTAAATATGCTTAAAAAGTACATTAAATCAATAAAAAAACATTACACACACTAATTTGACACACACACGCATATATACTCTTTTGTTTATTGTTCAGTCAAATTAACAGAGTAGCCTTGCCGAAATCCGTGATTATAGAAGTATAGTCTTTAACAACAAAACCTTAATAATGTTCAAACTTATAATTTAAATTAATTATGGTCGAATTTCGACCACTGGTGAACATAATTTCCCACAGCCAGGCGGTAGGGTTTACCCATCTGGATGGCTACCACCCCTGGTCCAGAGTATGCCGCTATAGCCACCTTGAGTTTGTGTTCCGGCCAGGACTGGAAAACGTTATCAATGAGGTGCGGTCAAATGACAGGCGCAATTTGATGTTTCATTAATGTATGGAAATAGAAAATTTTGTTCAAAAACAACCCTTTGGTTTGCTGTTTAGAATTCCTTCACATAAATTAATCCTCGTTAGCTAACACTATGATTTGATATAATAATCCAGAACATGTTTGTTTCTTCAAAATCAGCCCCTACGATTCCGGATAAGGGTAATTAATTTTTCAAAAATGTAATGATAACATAATATTTTCTTACGTTTTCGCGACTTGTATACATAATAAAACTACGTTGTAACGGTTTTTCCTTCCACCCATTTTAATATTAGTTAAACATTTTAGAACTAGGCATGTTTGCTGAAGAGTTTCTTGCGCCGCTTCTTCTCTTCAAGCCACAACGTGTTGTGAAGCGGTGGTAAATTAAATAAGGCTCCCATAGAGTAAATAATAAACATAAACAAAATTAAAACTAAATAATTAAAATGAACAAGTTGGCGGTAGGCTAAATAAAACTTTAGCAACACTCGTTGGACAAATTTCACCTTTGTCGTCCGTGACCAAGGCCACTGAAAAGCGGCCAAAACGTCGGATAAACCAAAATCAAATAAATCACCGCGCTTAAAACCATTAAAACGTAGTTTTATTATATAATGATACCACTTTAGTTTTCGTCGAAATCGGCCTCGGGACTCCTTTGAGTGTTTTTTGATGTTCAGCGTAATTTACAATTTATAGGCCCACCTGAATAATTCAACTGTTTAAGTATGTAATTATTTTCCCATACCTCCAAAACCACAGAATCCTGTCTCCTTGTAGTCTTTACAGATATCAGGCTGGTAATCCCACCTGGAAATCGAAAATTATATACTATATACTACAATTATATACTATATAATATTATATACTACTTGTGCCTACGAAACTTCGTACGCGTTGCCATGACGACGTGTTTATTAATTTCGGTAGTTGACAGTATGAAAAATATAGGCTGATTTTAATATATATCGTAGATTACGATCTAATTATAACAAAAATAAATTGTTTTAACTAAAATATTAAATATTAATTGATATTTTTAATAATAAAATTGTTATATTGCAGCCATTAGCCACGTGACAATGAACGCCGGTGTGTGCAAAACACAAGGAGTTATTATTTTTTATTTATTTAGATTTACGGCTTGGCAGCTAGGCCTTTAAGCCAGCTCTTAGTTTATAATATACAAGGTAGCGCAATAGAACGTGCATATTTAAAATATTGATTAAAAAATAAATACAAAAGGTATAGTTATAATAAAACTGAGGTACTATTAAGAAATAACTGAAGTTTATTTTTTAAAAATAACATCGTCTAAATGATGACCCTCTCTACGAGACACTCCTCTAATCGCAAACGGAAGTTATTGAAAACTTTCTTCAGTAATGCTGGTGTAATTGCTGCCATTTCACCACGGATATTCTCCTTGAGCTGATCGATGTTTTTCGGATTATTGCCGTAGACTTTGTTCTTGAGGTATCCCCACAAAAAAAAGTCAGGAGGCGTCAAGTCTGGACTACGTGGGGGCCATGGGATATCACCTCTTTTCGAAATCAGTCTGCCAGGGAACATCTGTTTCACAACCGCCATGGAGTCATTTGATGTGTGACAGGTAGCTCCATCTTGTTGAAACCAAGTCCTAGAATTTACTATTCTTGAATTTTCAAGCTCTGGAGCCAAAAAACCTTCCAACATCACAACATAGTGTTCGGTATTAACAGTGACGTTTTGCCCCCGCGCATTTTCAAAGAAAAACGGTCCAATTATTCCTCTACCAGAGATTGCTGCCCATACTGTCACTTTAGGACTATGCAGTGGTTTCTGGTGCTTGAGTTTGGGATTCTCACTGTTCCAGTAACGACAATTTTGACGGTTTACGAACCCATTGATATGGAAGTGGGCCTCATCTGAGAAAAGGATATTGTCAAAATTGGAAAATCGATTAAGCATTTCATTAGCAAATGCGAGCCTTGCTCCGAAGTCAGACTCTTTCAATTCTTGTGTTAACTGCAGCTTGTAAGGATGCAGTTTAAGATCCAAGTTTAAAATTCGTTGCAAACTTCGTCGCGATAAGTGTAAGACAGACGATCTCTTGCGAGTAGACATTTGTGGATCTCCTCGTATAGACTGCATAACTCTCTCAATATTGTCGTCGGTCCTAGATGTTCTTGGACGACCTTTTGCTTGTGGTTTAAACGTTGAACCAGTCTCTTCAAAACGCTGTACCCATATTTTAATTAAATTAGCACTCGGAGCTTCACTAATTTGCCGTAGGCCATATTCAGAACAATATAAACGCCTAGTAACGATGTATGAACGAGAGTTCTCGTAAAATGCGCGACGCTTCCCGTCGAAGTGACTCATAGTGACTAAAACTCCATGAGCCCGCCTACTCAACGATGCAGGCTCCCCCCGCCCGCGTACTTTCTACCCCGCGAAAAAAGATGATGCAATATGCACGTTCTATTGCGCCACCCTGTATATCGTAGATTAAGATCTAATTATAACAAAAATAAATTGTTTTAACTAAAATATTAAATATTAATTGATATTTTTAATAATAAAATTGTAATATTGCAGCCATTAGCCACGTGACAATGAACGCCGGTGTGTGCAAAACACAAGGAGTTATTATTTTTTATTTATTTAGATTTACGGCTTGGCAGCTAGGCCTTTAAGCCAGATCTTAGTTTATAATATAGTTTCTTCATTTTCTTAAGCCTATGTGTAGCATAGCTGAACTATAGGTAATCAGCTAGTACCATTAAACGGAGTTTTTGTGACAACTCAAAAGGCCACATTTAACTATACAGTTCACATGTCTCACAAAACACATAATTACCACTCAAAAACTATCAATAAATATCCTACAACTATTGTTCATTTTAGAGTAATTTTACACATTTTTAGAAAATAAAACTGCACAGCACAACATCTCCTTTCAGTTCCCGCCAAAAACTCCAAACACAAGAAGTTATCAATGACTTCTCAGATAACACTTCCACGAAACAGATGTTTGTTTTGCACACTGTGACGTCATGCAAGACGCCATGAAAGCTTGACGCGTTTTTGTGACGAAATGTCAAAATATTTATAAAATGGCTAAATTAAATATGTCAATATTGTTTTATTGCTGAAATATTAATATTTTGGCTAAAATAGAGCCATAAGGCTCAAAATAAACCTGTTTCTCAAAAATTGTCAACTACCGAATTACCGGCAACGGCCGTTTAAAAACAATGCGACTGCAGCGCCATCTCTTTGGCTACAACGACGAAATTTATCGGGATAAAAATTATCCTAAGTATAAAACGGGATATGAGCTAGCCGCGTCGAATTTCGTTTAAATCCGTTCTGTAGTTTACACGTGTTGCTCTGATAAACACAGACGGGCATACGCTGAGACAAACATTCTTAAAACTGCATTTTTTCTCTTTTTACTAATTACTAGATTGCAAAACTCTATGTTTCTTACATAAAAACTTAATTTGTTTTTTTATAGACAGACTAGTACCCGCGACGTCGTCCGCGTGGAATTTGTTTTCAAAACCCCCCGATTTTGAAACATTCTTCATTGGTGCTCCGCTCCTATTGGTCTTAACGTGATGATATATAGCCTATAAGCCTTCCTCGATAAATATTATCCAACACTGAAAGAATTTTTCAAATCAGCAGTTCCTGAGATTAGCGCGTTCAAACAAACAAACAAACTCTTCAGCTTTATAATATTAGTATAGATAAACTAATTAGATAATAATATCGCTAAAAAGCAAATAATCTATCAACCCATAAAGCTTTAAAGCAATTATTAGAATACCCTGAATAACAGACCCTTTCGATAAATCAGGGTGGTGTAATAAGAAAAAAGAGAAAGTCAGAGAGATTAGTTAGGCCACGTCCAGTCTTCAATACTGGGTCCCTAAATCAGTGTAGTGTGACAAATGTTTCATACCTAACCGTGGCTCTTAGGTTAGCCGGGGCCCTAATAGGGCCCTTCCTGACGAGCCCCGAACTAGCATTGCCGGCAGCTGTGTCGCGCTTCTTGTAGTATTGTGCATAATTATTAATACCTCGGTAAACCTGAAAATATTTCTTAGTACTAATCCATCTATGTATATGTGGGAGACGGTTTATTAGAATATAATAGGAAACACTTTATTGTTCACCAAAGTAAACAATTACAGAATGAATAATGACAATAATGTAACGGCAGAGCTAAAGGCAGCCTTATCGCTTAAGGCGATCTCTTCGAGGTAACCTGACTGAGAAGATACTTTTAACAACTTATGTCTAGGTATAATTAAAAAATAAAAATAAAATATTGTTACATGCCGGCGAAGGTAAAGGCACACCTGCCTGTCGTAAAACGCAGTTTATTACCTTTCCTGCATTAGTTCTTTTGTTTACTAAGTGTTTAACATTTGCAATTAAGAAAAACATCCTATTGTTATCCAGGTATGATATTTATGATATTTTATGGCCGTCATTAGTGTCGAACTAATCCTTGTTGTTATTGCATTGCGTCCAAGCTTGCCAGGTGTGCGGATTAACTCAGTGAACGCGGTTCTTTGTTGTATTGTACAGTTTAGTACAAAACAATGACCGAAAGGAGGGGTGGGGCAGTCAAAGCGATAACACAAGCGAGGCAAGACGTGTGTACATATTAGTGACGGACTTTGCGCGTGTTATTGAATTGTTTACATTGGGACTTATTGCGTCTAGTTATATTTGTACCTATGTTAACATATACGTGTTGATATAGTTTTAATAAATTCTATAGTAATTCCAACGGCATTTTAATTCGAGTCCTGCAACTCGTAACAATATTAAAAGGGGTAGGATGTAAATGTGAGGCCTTAAGAACTTGTGATGGAATTTCATCAATAAAACGGTTTATGTCTTACTCGAAGACTGGCCATTAGCATGAAGACGAATTAGCAATAGACGGTACCTTTTCAATACTTAGAAAATTACCGTAAATAAGTGACTGTGAATAATAAAGGAAACCATAAATGGTATATACACAATTTAAATACTAAGGGCCTGGTACAACACCTGGTTGGTTTTCAGCTTGTATTGTAACAATGGCAAGACTAATTTATAGAGTACTTATAGTTTCTCCTAGACATAAAAAGCTTTTAAATACACGCTTTTGAGATTCTGGATATCATGTAGCAGCAGAGTGCTAGCCAAGACAAGTAAAACGAGCCCAAACACGATGAGTCTATCTTGTTTAGTACAAGACTTCCTATGGCCACCATCCAACTCCATCATCAGATCAGCTCCATGGCACCACATTATTGCATTGTCATGCGATATACATACGTGTACAAAATTTCAGCTCAATCGGAAACCGGTAAGTTGGTAAAATTTAATTTGCAAGATTCCACCCGAACTAACTTACATACATACATCCATTGCAAGTTAAATAAAATCTTGTAAAACATACCTTGTCATCTTCCTGTCCTTGCAACTCTTCATTTATCTTCTGTGCTTTCTCGAATATAGCCTGTGCGTCTCTATCTCTCTCTGTATCCAATTCATAGGTGGCAGTCGCGTTTTCACGTTGTTGTTGCACTGATAAAGTCATCCTTGTTGCTAGTTTCTGGAAATAAACTATGTTTTAAAACAAACAAAATTCTCACTTTCATACTATGTGTTACTGTTTATGTTCTAGTCACTTTTTTCAATAACTAGCTGTGCCCGCAACTTCGTCCGCGTGAAATAGTTAAAAACTCAAACATTTCAAGTAACTGTGTAAACATTGCTTTTATTTCAACTTTCTTCCTCCATGAGATATCTCAGTACTGCTAGGGATCCCTGGAATATATGACTGATTAACAGGCCATGAAGTATGGCACTATACCTTTTCTTATTATATACCTATATTATTTCTTTCTTTCTTTCTATACCTAATAATGTATACACTTTAGCAAGAAATATTATATAGAGTGGCAAAATAAAATATATAAAACATTTCATAGTTTTACAGTAAAATAACACATTCAATATTTTATAGGTTTTTGCTATGAAATATTTTGACTCTACTTGTATAATAATTTCGCTTTAAAACAAAGACATTGAAACTAAAATATATTATGTAGCAGATCACTGCCATATTTATAGGTTATGTAGTAAAATGTCATATGTTGCATGTCAGTGACGTGGTGCACAGAATGTGGTAATATTAGGCAAGCACTCTAGCGAATTGTGTTCAAATAAATGATTTGATACAAGTTGTTACAGGAGTATTTATTTTAATTTTGAAGTAACATATTTATTGTTGTTTTCATCAAATTTATTTATTTCTTTCACATATTAAAGTATTATTATTACGTATTTCATAAGTAGATTTAGTTTTATTAGCAAAATTGGATCATTTTCATGTTATGCTAAAGGGAAGGATTGCACTGAAAATCAGTGTTGTGTCAGATATAATTCCGGCACAGCAATATGCTGAGTGCAAACCTTGTTTGCTGAAAAGTTGTACATGTTCCATACTTACTGCCTCCTCATCATTTTCATCACTGTCACTGTTATTTATCACAGCCTTCTGCCGTTTAGGGCCAGCAGAGGACTGTATATTGGGATTGGCCTTTTGAGGTCTCTTACTTGGCACAACAACTGTTTGGTTATCAGAATCAGAGCTATTCTTTTCTGGAAAATAAAGAAAACCATATTCACTAGGTATTGCAAGAGTAAATTGTTTGGTGTCAACAAGCTACTTCTGTACAATGTACTGCTAAAGCCTGTCCCATGTGCAATACAACGTTTTAGTGATTTTCAAGTAGCAACAGAGAATGTTCTAGTAAATACAGCAAAAAAATGGTTCATTTTTCATACATAACCTTAAAATAAATACGATTTCTATGCATTCAATATTGCTAAATAGATGGGATGCGACTTAACAATCCGGTACACAAATGTTAAGTTGTGGGTGGGCGAAGTGAATAGGGGGGAGGTATACTCACCCCTACGACAACCCCTAAGGTCCGGAGGGTTTAAATTTTTTTTAGTTTATAATCATAAACTCACTTATTTATGTTGTAAAATTGTGCCACTTTTGATAATAAAAAACCGTGATTTGAGTTTATGAATGTACTCACGAATTGTTTATGAATGTACTCATGAATAACATATAACCACTATAACTTTTTGTAACACTAAAACTGTTTTTAATGTAGAAATAAACTTTCAAATTTAATTGACGCATAAATACAAATTCATGTTGACTTGACTTTTGTTGGTTGTGGCTCCAACGCCACATATATAATCGATTGATTAAAAAGTGTCATTTTTTAGTGTCACTTTGTTTTTAATGGCTTGGCTATCAAGGTGTGATTATAAAAATAAATTAATGAATATGTCATTAATACTTATCGATTTGTAATTAAGAAATTCGAAATCTTGTAGGTCAAGATTTACAATTAATTAACATATTGTTTTATATAATTTTCGTAAATCGATATATTTCTATGAAAAAAATTATTCATAAATATTTTTGTTTGCCGCCTCATACAAAAGCATGTTGAGGTGGGGACGACTATATATACGGACTGTTGGCGGGCATATGAGTCTTTACCAGAATTCGGATACATTCACAAGAAAGTGAATCACTCGGACCCAGATAGTCCGTTTGTTGCAAAAGATGGGACACACACCCAGAGAATTGAGTCGCAGTGGAGGGTCGTGAAAAAGTTTTTCAAAACAAAGAGTATAACGAACACAGAAAACTTTTCCGATCTTATCGTAGAGTATTTATGGAAGCGAAGCGTTTTTAAATATTAAAAAAAACGCCTTTTTGGAATTAATTGAAGCAATTAAATACATTTATAAAGTAAATTAATTTATATAGACACCATTTTTTATTTAAAAATCCCTTACCCGATAATAGAGCCGAGCGAGCGAAGCGAGCGTGCCGCGGCTGCGGCCGGCGAGTGCCAGAACGGACTGGTAACCATTTACTATTTATTTTATACACAAACAGTTGGTTATGTTAGGTGATATTCAGACCAAAGCGCACGAGCCGAGCGAGCGAAGTGAGCGTGCCGCGGCAGCGGCCGGCGAGTGCCAGAACCGACTGTTAACCATTTACTATTAATTTTATACACAAACAGTCGGTTATGTTAGGTGATATTCAGACCAAAGCGCACGAGCGAAGCGAGCGTGCCGCGGTAGCAGCCGGCGAGTGCCAGATTCGACTGGTAACTATTTACTACTTATTTTATACACAAACAGTCGGTTATGTTAGGTGATATTCAGACCAAAGCGCACGAGCCGAGCGAGCGAAGCGAGCGTGCCGCGGCAGCGGCCGGCGAGTGCCAGAACCGACTGTAACCATTTACTATTTTTTGGTACATACAGACAGTTACGACACCTTGAAAGTCTCATATGAAACATTTGTTTTATTTATTAATTTAGTGGACGACTAGCAAGTTGGCTTTTAATATGACAATGAATCAATATATTAATGATTTCAATTTCAATACACTGCTGTTTTTTTTTATATTGGTTAAATATAAATTAATGCGATTACGTAAAAAAAAAATCGTCTTTATTGGTCGCCATTTTGAATGGTTACTCTTGTATTGTATACAAATGTGCTCTATTGTGTTTTTTCTTCATTTTTCTCCAATTAAGCTGGTTTTTGGGTTATTTTGGCTGTTTTTATGTTGATTACTGGCTTTTTTGGAACTTTGAAAGGATTTTTCGATTTCGGACCTATGATAGAAGTGCAACATTAGCGAAAAAATCAGTGAAAATAAGTGAGGTTATGTTTATTAAAAAAAGTTTATTTCAAGATCGCCGGACCTTAAAGGTTGAAGTAAAGGTAAGTATACCTCTCCCCCTCCCCATTTCACCACCCTGCTACTTAAAATTCGTATACCGGAAAGCTATACATTTACCAATAGATGAATTATTTTAGTATTTTACCTTCAGAACTAGATGATTTTCTTCTTCTACCGCCTCCTTTCCTAATATTTCGTTTTTGAAACGTAGTTGGAACTTCGATCTCTACGTCCGACATTTTGGCTTAAAATTATGTGTTTACGTAGTTCATAAAAATATATTACTTTTAGATTCGAATCACTTCGACTTATAATTTTAATATAAAGAGTTTGTAATTTTTAAATAATACTAAAATTAATTAAAAGACCAAAACACTCTCACTGTTTACAAATTACAAGTTTGTTTTTTTAACACATTGACAGTGTTCAATGTCGTCAAGTGTCAACTAGACACGATTTTTTTCGTTTATGGTTGGCATCGAGGGTCTTTAGCCAGTTTGAGATAACAAAAAATAAGTGCGATAGATTATTGAAATAAGATATATTCAAATTTCTTTGTTGATAAGTCTACAGAATAATGAAATGTCCTTCATGATAATCAGCAGTTAGAAATACAGAATATTTTTTTAGATATTGTATGGTTTACAAGAAAGATATTCATTCTATTATGGTTCTAAATCGTGAGTCATAGTAATTGGTGTACCATTGTCATAATACGTACTTCACACACTAGATGGTGCATTTACTTATACTGTAGTCTTTTAAGCGATTTAAAGTTAATTTAAATTGGTTTTACTATTTTTTTTAATACCTACATATAATCTAATACAATAAAAGAAAACTTATGTTGTATTCTACCCATAGTCCCTCAAGACTATAAGTAGAATACTGAGGCCAGATCACCGTCTTCTATGGCAAGGTGCCCAGAAGGCTGGCTACATTTACATTGCCTTCTGCAATTCAGCGGACAGGCAGACGGCCCACTTGATGGAAAGCGGTTACCATCGCCTATGGACATTTGCAATACCAAAGGTGTTACAAATGCGCTGCTGCTCTCTTAAAGGAGACTGGAACCTGGTCACTAACGCCGGAACACAACTGAAGGTTGTTATGGCGGCATACTTTAGACCAGGTGTGGTAGCTATCCAGTCGGGCAAATGCCCTACCACTTGGCTGTGGGTTGTTTTCTCGTCTCTTACGACAGGCAGCCCGGCTGCAGGAAATTGTATTCTTTCTCCGTTCCTGCACGGATATCATGCATATCATGTTGGGAGACATTTTGTCCCCTACTGTATCACAGACTTAATGACAACAAACCACATTAGGGGGCAAAAAATTAAACAAACACTCTTACAACTATATTTATTTTTCAGTCAATAAATTCAATTATTATTGTAATCCATTGTATTCTCACAATTATAAACATTATCAAGTGTGATTATTTTCAAACTTCATGACGGGTGATATGTTATAAATAGATATTTGTCCCTCCAAACTAATTTCGCATCACTAAAAAGTTCGCAAATTAAAAAAATAACCACATTTTATATCAGACGACTCATCAATGAAAATCTTACATATAAGGAATTAGACTTTAATACCAACACTAAAGCATGTTCTTTCAAGTTTATATTGATATTAGAATTCTCAACACAATAGCTGAATCTATAGAAACCGTGCTAAAATAAAAACTGAGTAACAGCTCTCTCATTCATATAAAGTAGTGATGAGTAGTACACGTGTGAGTCAGTACATTTGTCCCGTACAGAATACAGTCGAAACCGGATATAACGACACTGAAGGGACCGTATACTTCGGACAGTTGTTATAAGCAATATACACAAGTACATAGTCATATTAATAGTCAGTAATTCCCGCGGTCAACTATCGAACTGAATAAGTCTTAAAAAATGCAAGGTCAAATGGCAAAGAGCGGGAAAGAGATTCCGATAAGGTAGAAGAATAATAATCTTTCTTAGGCTTAATAATCAGCATATAGCAGAATATTCCTTCATATTATTAGTATAAATGTTCGTAATGTTTTGTTTTCTTGGAATAGGTAAACGGTTGGTCGTTATAGCCGATGAATATCGATAAAGTTTCGTCGTTTTAAGCGACAAGTCGCTGTATCCGATGTCGTTATAGGCGGTATGTGTACTTATTAGTTTAATAGAGATTCGGCCGGGACCTTGCCATTCGGTTGTTATATCCGATCTGTCGTTATAAACGATGTCGTTACATTCGATTTCGACTGTAGATTTGTACTGATACGGCTCAAAAATTTAATTTGAACTACTTCAAATTTTTTGTCCCGCTACTACACGCGTCAAATGTAAGAGGAAGGACGGAACGAGGACAACAGTACAATAACGCCTCTACGGATATTCACATGACAGGGACAATATGACATGTACGACTGCTAGTAAAATGAGGTGACCGAGGCCGATCACATCCGATTCTTAACGAACATTGCCGAACTAGAAGTTTTGTACGGAACAAATGTCAAATGGGGGAATGATGCTCACCGCCTCACCGGCCTCATCGCTTCAAATGTACTGCCGCGGTACAAACCGTACAAATCTCCTCGCCTCATTTGAAGTGGTACATTGTACTGGTTCAGTACAAAATGTCATGTTACTCTTACAAACTCACTTTAAAATCATGTCCTACCCAACTCTACATAAAAAGACATGTCATGGACGACTGCTAGTAATATGAAATGACCGAAGCCGATCACATCCGATTCTTACCGAACATTTCCGAACTAGACAAACGAGGGAATGACGCGCTCACAAATGTACTGCCCCGGTACAAACCGTACAAATCCCCTCGCCTCTTGATGGAGTACAAAATGTTACGTTACTCTTACAAACTCATTTTATAATCATGTCCTACCCGACACTACATCAGGTGGCCGTGTGTCTGTCTGCTCAACTCGTGCAATAAAAAAAAATACTGTGTAAACTCCATGTAACGTCACTCTATTTAATGACAAACTCCCTTAAGCGTCGTAATCACTTGGCTTTGGTTTGCTTAGCTTGTCTCTCATACAATGATACCCACTCTCAATAACGACAACAATTAAATAATAAAAAGTACCCTTTAAGTTGCCAAAATTAGTATAAGCTGCGCAACTGTGTACGTTCTTTTATTCCTTCATAATCCTAGCCCGTAATAAACTCAACTGTCGGCATCACGCATACGGAAATTTCTAAGAAATTCCGAAATGCCGAAATTTCTAAGTACTTCCATTATCACCAAGATGCCTCAATATCGCAAGATATGAATAAATGAAGTGAAAAATACAAGAAAATTACTGGTGCAGCAAAAGACGTCAGACAAAAATAACAGACGTCTCTCCATTTAACGACACTCTCTATAACGTCATAAAACGCACACTCCCTTCAGTGTCGTTATATAGAGTTTACACTGTGTATTTAAAAACATCTTTTCACTCCTACATATTAGTTTGAAAAAATGGCCGTTATTAAGACACTCTGCTTTGGCAGTTTACAAAAAACATATTGTTTATATATTAACTAAAATTGACGATACATAGCTTAAATATTAAAAAATTACGGACACTTTCTTTCTAACTGTCCTTTGCCTCCTTCATCGTACTCCTGTGAAGAAATCCACATTTGTTGGAACGATCCGATCGAAGCCAAAATAGACCCACCTGGAGAAATACAAAATAATCGGGTTAAAGAACTTTAGAATAGAACTAGCTTCTGCCCGCGACTTCGTCCGAATGGTGCGGTTTTTTTAACTATCCCACGGGAACTCTTTAATTTTTCGGTATCTAAACTATCCTATATGTCGACCAGGGATATAAGCTACCACCATACAAAATTTCATGTAAATAGGTCCAGTCGTTTCGGAGATTAGCCGGTACAAACAGGCAGACAAACAGATAAACAGACAAACAGAAACAAAACATTTAAAAAAATCTAAATTAGTTCTATTGCACTTCTAACATCTATATATGTATAGATATACCCCATTGCATAACATTAAGATACAATTCAAGAAGGAATCAAATTAAAATTAAATGACGTTCAACTAATTTCATATATACTCATATATATTTGTATTATTTTGACTTTTTTTTATTTATATCATTTTTTTTAATATAGTGACTTTTATATTTAACATAATATATCACGATTTATGACATGGTTATTATGACTTAAGAATGATATAAATAAATAGACATATTGTATAGTTTTTTTGTGTGGTCTTGTATTATTTAACTCCTTTTCTTAAATCTAATTTTACAATATTGTATCAAATATATTACAATTTTCTTATAGTTGTATGAGCCAAATGCATAACATAAATAATTTCTTTATTGGAACCTTTTAATTTTTCACTATTTTAATCTAAAAAATATTATTATCAGTTTCATTTCGTTATATGTTCGGTGGGATATCTATCATTAGGGATTCAATGGAAACGATTTTACAAGAGATTTGGTGTATATGTACTTTAGATAACGGTGATAATAAAATTGCTTAATCCATTAATTTAAATTAATTTATATTATAATGGTTTTTTGGGGTTGGGACCTTCTATTGTATATTATAGTGAATAATGTGATGTCACAACCTGTTTAATTAGAGTGAATATAATATTATTATATAAATTACATACTATTGAATACAATGTAAGAAAACTTAACTTATTTGTATTGTATTCTACCCATAGTCCCTCAAGACTATAAGTAGAATACTGAGCCCAGATCACCGTCTTCTATGGGTAAGGTGCTCAGAAGGCTGGCTACGTTTCCTCGCTGGATCGCCATACTGATCCGTTGGCCGAGGTAGGCACCAGCCCTCTGATCACCTGAAGAGTCGATGAGTCGTTATAATTATTATTTTTTAAAGCATACTTCACTACACGAAATACCTAGAAGTGATAAGTTATAATGCAATGCGATCCGCGACAACGCTGCCGACAAACTGCGCTACAGTTTGGCAATGTAACTGTATGTATAATCTTGTAACTTTATTTTTATTGACAATAATTTTTAAAAAATTAAAAATCTCTTTTTAGGGTCGCTTTTTCGTTTCATCGAATTTCAAATCACAACGATTCTAAGGAAGTTTCACTTTGCAAAACTTACCAATCCAGGCGGCGAACCGTCGTTCAATGGCGTTGGGGGCCGCGTGGCTCTTGAGCCGGTGGCTGGAGGGTGCCCTGGTGGCCAGCTCCTTGGCCAGCCTCTCGACCCAGCCGCCGGTGTTGGCCAGCCCGCCGCACGCCACCACCGAGCCCCACAGCGCGGGCCGCGCGTCCGCGTCGCACGCGCCGGCCGCCGCGCACACTGCGCCAGAACACACACAACGGTCATTTCAGATGACGGTAACAAATTCATTTACCGTTGAAATATAACGTGTTACACCGGTAAAGATGTTATATCGTAATGAACGCTAATTTTAGATAACGGCAAAAAATAAATTTACCGTTATTTCTAATCATTTTACCGATACAAAAATATGACGAAGAACCGGTAAAGATTATTAGTGCTAATTACAGATAACGGTAAAAAAATAATTTACCGTTATTTCTATCAATTTTACTGTTAAGACATAACGTGAAATACCGGTAAAGATGTGTTATCGGTATTTGTGCTAATTTCAGATAACGGTAAAAACAAATTTACCGTTATTTCTAAACATTTTACCGTTAAAGCATTGGATATAGTTATTAATGCTAATTTCAGACAACGGTAAAAAATTAATTTACCACTATTTCTTATCATTTTACCGGTAAAAAATAGAACGTTAATACGATTTTATCGGTAATTTTAGCGTTATTCAACGGAATACTCAACTGTTTTAATACACCGCGGCGCACACTGAAGCAAAAACAAATGGCCGTGAAAATTCAGGAGCACCGACTCCGTGGGTGCACGGGGGCTCAAGCACCCATGACAGTTAATTTTTGAATTTATACTTCTTTAGGCGCGTATGTGAGTAAATTTTTACGATGCGCGCGCACACCGTCACACGAAAAAGCTACACCATAAAGTTAGCTATAGTCAACCGACATCTTGAAGTTAGCTATAGTCAACATTTTAGTTTTTCAGGATGGCCGAGCGTAGGATGGTAGTTGCGTAGCAACGAATTGTTGATAGATGGATTGTGAATTTGTGAGACGAGCATTGTAATATTTCTTTACTTTATTGTGTTTTAATTAATATACGAGTTTGATGATTTACAAATCATTTATTTAGTATCCTACATATTAAAGTGATCAGCAAAATCAAAGGGTTTATTTTAATTCTAATTCCAGTGAATTTCTAAAAAAAGTAAGTAATTATATCGCTTTTTCTAATACTTGGGTGTGATTGTGGTATTTATTTTTGTAAGTTATTTAGAGTTAACCTCAGTTTTTGATTGTATTTTAGGATTTATTTATTATCTTGATACGCCAAAGAAGTATAACTTCTAACGCGTGTACATAAGTACACACACACTTTTTTTTTATTGGGCTGCAAAATTGAATATAGATTATAATCATTTGTTTTTTATCTTCATGAAACCGTTACATGGCTTAAACTATATCCTGTTTTCATGCAAACACGGCATGCCTAATATAATTGGTTACCTACGCCTATGGATGTATGATTTTACAGTGGTAAAAACAGAATATAATAAAGGTGGTAAATGTAAAGAAAGTATAAAGTTAAACAGTGATGACCATCATAATCTATACTTAATATATAAAGCTCAAGAGTTTGTTTGTTTGAACTTGCTAATTTCAGAAACTACTGGTTTGATTGGAAAAATTCTTTCAGTGTTAGATAGCTCATATATCGAGGAAGGCTTATAGGCTATATATCATCACGCTAAGACCAATAAGAACGGAGCGCCAGTGAAGAATGTTTCAAAATCGGGGGTTTTATTTAACTTACTTTTTTTTAACTATTCCACGCGGACGAAGTCGCAGGCAAAAGCTAGTATATATATACTAAGTTTCAGCCAAATCGGTCTCGTAGTTTTTCCATGAAAACGGAACAGACAGACAGAGTACACAGAACATCAAGTCTAGGCTTTAAATAGTCTAAGAAGGGGGTAAAACACATATAGAGAGTTATACATAATTTTTCAAAAACGACTTCACGTTGAAGTTTTAGTTATAATATTCTTCTACAACATTTCATAAGTTGTCTTAGTAAATAGTTTAATAATTTGTTACCAAGGTGTGCAGCTCCAAGGGTCTGCTCGAATAGGCACTCCGTTAGCTTGAACCTCTCCGGACCAAAGTCCTGGTGGTAACCCCCAGGGAACTCGTAATGGACACCTGGTACCGAAGCCGCTGTGCGTTCATCATATGGGCTCTCTGATACCTGCAAAAATAGTTTTTCAATAAAACAGTGCGAGTCTTTATAATTTGCACATATCGAAATGAGGAAAAATCTATGCTTAATTTTACCGACGGAAATATTTTTTTTTAAATGTATATACTGTGAAAACTCTATGTAACGTCACTCGATTTAGCTACAAACTCCCCTAAGCGTCGAAATGACTTTGCTTTGGTTGGTCTAGCTTGTCTTCTATACAATGATACACTCTATATAGCATTACACCCACTCTCAATTACGACAACAATTAAGTAATAAAAATTACTAATAATTCTAAGAAATTCCGAAATATCTATGTACTTCGTTTATCACCAGGATGCCTCAATATCGTAAGGTATGAATAAAATAAGTAAAACAATACAACAAAATTACAAAACTAAAAAAATTACAGACTTCTCTCCATTTGACGACAACTCTCTATAACGCCATAAAATGCAGTCTCTTCAATGTCGTTATAAAGAGTTTACATTATATTTATTCACATTTTTATGGAGATTTTAAAAATCTTGTTCGCTACTGTGATCCCAGTGTAAACAAAACGGCGTCACTTTTGAACTAAACGATCTATCACGATGAAACAAACTCCACAACGATTGGAAGTAATAAGGCGTCCTTATAAAATGAAAATTGTGGAAATAAAACTAGCCTCAATTGAAAATAAACATGTTTTTTTTCATCAATTTTCACAATAAGACGCCCTTCATTACTTACCTTTTTATTACTTTAAAATAATTTAAACTAATCTAAATAGAGACATGGTAGCGTAATGGCTGGCGCATGCGTCCCAAGTTCAAAGGGCGCGGGTTCGAATCCTGGCCGGATCACGTGCACAACTTAGGCAGTTTTCTGACCGAATGGGCATATTGTTACAATTACCACGTGCTAACAATGGTAAAGGAAAACAATGTGATGAAACCTGCACATCGAGATAGCTAATGTGACGAACCTGCCAAGCCGCTTTAGACAAACGTGGCGTGTATACTGTCCGTTCCCCAATAGTGGGAGGTTCGAGCCCAGCAATGACACCCCGAACCCAGCAGTTGCACATTTTTTTACAGTAGCATTAGTCGAGGTAATCAAAAATCAGAGAATAGTTTTCTTTCTAAACATTAGTTATAAGCACGTATCAGGGAAATCGGACGTATGGTGTATGGTTTTATTGCTTACCTGTGCAATACAATGACAGAAGTCCTCGTACTGTCTTTTCAGCATATACTGCTGCCATGAGTGCGTCAGACCAGCTGGTAGGGTTTTCAAGGTATACCTGCCCCGTTCGCGCTCTCTGATCACTTCTTTACTCTGTGGAATGGTTCGTTTTTACTGGTAGGGCAAACAGACAGACAGGCCACCTGGTGGAAAGTAGCCACAGTTGTCTATGGACGTTTGTGCGAGAAGACTTTTCTCGACGAACGCACCGAATAGGAATGATGCGATTAGCGATCCTTCATAATAAACATTCATACAAATTTCAGTGTAACCTTGGTAAAACAAATCTAAACGAGATGAAAATATTCGTCATACTAAGAAATTTGTTAAAATTAGTTTTGTTATACAGAGGTTAATTTGGTCCAAGATTCGTTTTTAGCACGGTAAACAAATTTAAAATAAAACACATGGTAATGAGCGCATTTTAATATTTTTTTAACTTATAACACTGAACATTAATTTATTATGAAAGTTGAAATTTATGGATTTCCTTACGCTACATGAATATGTTTAAACCTGTCGAAACACAAATTTTTATTAGATGTACTAGTAGAATGCTTTATTCAAAGGTTGTGAGTTGACAGAAATCGTTATACAGAGGTTAATTATACTTTGCAATGATTGAAAATTAGTTACAGAGGTTTTTACAAAAGTATATTTTCCATTATCTCTTACGGCCGGTTCTAGGTGATTTTTCTAAGATCTTGAATCGAGAAAATCGTTATATTGAGGTTCGTTATAATAAGGTTTCATTGTACTTTGTTAAATCTTGTATTAGTTCAAAATATTAAAAAAAATACCATGAATGTACATATACATAAAACATGTTACTGGGGAGTTTGTTGCGCCGATTCCTGTTCTTTACAATAACTAATGTTGCTTTGAAAGCCGTAGTGCTAGACTCATTCATGAATTTCAATAAGATTAATTTTGGAATAAATAAATTCAGTTTCAATGGTACTATGTTAGATGGATCAACCGAATTAATTCAATTTAGTTGATTGGCACAATACTGAAGACACAACGGTATTCAATGACATTGAATAACTCAAGTTTACGTTTATATAGACGAACACCACTTGGTTAATTCAACCCAATTGAAAAACAGAACTGAACCATCAAATGTACACATATATACTTATTGACTGATATATCAATGCACAGCTCAAACTACTGGGCCTAGGATCGTGAATTTTATTTTTGCGGTTTCTGTTTCTACTGTAGGTGCATACTAAGAAAGAATTTTAGGAAATTCAAACCCTTACGGGGTGAAAAAGGACACAAAAGTGTGTATGAAAGTCCGTCATTTTCAAAGTAAGTAGCACGAAGTTTTAAACACCTACTTGTAGTCAGAAATAAATGTACACGTGCATCGGCGTTTTCGGAAATTGAAACCCTAGGAGGGTACATACAGGGTACACCTCAAGACAAAAATCCCTAAATTAATGTCACACACAAATAAAATCACTAAATTAAATTTTTAAAATTAAATCTAGAAATTAAGTTGCAAAAAAGGGTATGGACCTCGAGTCCGTAGAGTTATTTAAAAAAACCTTAGAGGGTGAAAATGGCGATAAAAGTTTTTGTGAAAAACTGCAGTCATCATTTAATTTTATGATTCGTATAATCTCTAATAAATTATATATGTAGGATATATGGGAATGAGATAAACCTTACCTGTATACTATATATTGGCAACATTTGTATATGCATGTTGGCTAACATGTGCTTCGCTTGCATCGCCAAGTGATCCCCGCCGAGGGGCGACCGCGCCGCGGCGCTCACCAGCGCGTACCTAACAAAATTATTTATTTCTTATATTCTTACAATCTATATTAATAGTATAGGATCCCGCTATACAACGACCTTCACCGAGATGTTTATTTGATGAAACCTATTTTATATTTAATTTAATGTGTCAATAAATATATTGCATATGGGTTGCCTAACAAATTTCAGTCCAGTATATGATTAATTAATCATAAAAAAAAAAAAAAAATTTAACATTTCACCGGTTTGTTTATTAAACAATTTCTATACCAATCGAAAGTATAAGGCGCCGTCCTATTGTCATCGCTCGCGCGATTGGTGCGATGCGATCAAAAAATGATCGTGCGACTGTGCGTTCAAACATACTGATCACTACTGAATGTCCTATTGACGATCGCGCGATCATGCGATGCGATCAAATTGTCTAAATTTCATCGCGCGACCATCGACGCATCGCAAACATACTGATCAGTACTGAATGTCCTATCCTATAGCGCTCGCCGCTCGCGGGATCAAATGTTGACATAGACAAATATTAGTAAAAATCTTCTTTTTTCCGTACATCGAAATACTGATTGTAAAATTCACTCGCTGATTTCTGTTTTTATAAAGTAGATATATTATGTCGTCCACGTTTTCTTTTTTTAATGTTATTTACGATTAAAGAAATATGGCCCGATAGCATAAACTGTGCATCTCTGTTAAGAGCCATTTCGAGTGTGATCGCATCGCTCCAAAACACGATTCTAAACCGGTTTCATCGTACGATGACAATAGGACAGCGCCTTCTAATCGCGCGACCGGTTTCATTGTACGATGAAATCGCATCGTAACCATCGCGCGAGCGATGACAATAGGACGGCGCCTGAAGCCCATAGAATATCTCTCACAACTCTCGGGTAGCCAGGTATAAACAGATAAATCGATACTAGCATTTTGCACCGGTCTGATTATTGAATTAAAATTAAATGAAAATAAAGATTATTTCATTATGAACACGGTGGTATAGGGTTGCCTGCTAAAAATCAGTCCCGAATTCCGGTTGTCGAATTGTGAATAGTGAAATATTGCTGTGAGAGAATATGTGTGGCTGCGAGGTCCCAACCAACCAAAGAGAATGCGCATGCTATTTGATCTTGAAAATGAAAAGGATAGCGATGACCGGAAAAGAATAGGCAACCTAACATTTGTATTTTCTATGGGCTTCATACTATCGATTGGTATAGAATTTGTTTAATGAACAAACCGGTGAAATGTTAAAAAAAAAATTATTTATTAATTAATCATTTACTGGACTGAAATTTTTTAGGCAACCCATATGCAATATATTTATTGACACATTAAATTAAATATAAAATAGGTTTCATCAAATAAACATGTCGGTGAAGGTCGCTGTATAACGGGATCTTAGACTATATAATAATTCTTAGTATGTTAATAGTTTAGTAAATTTACATTACAGTAGATTTCGGTTATAACGACAATGATGGGACCACTATAATTCCGTCGCTATAAACAGATAGAACGTAAATAAGACAACAATTCAGCCGCGCAATGCGTATATTATATCGCCTAATGAATATTTGAGTACAATTTTTTTTAATCAAAATCATTTCCACTGGAGAAACAGTAAACCGTTTAACCACAACACTTTAATCCAAAGGAGCATGGCTTCAAAGAACTTGCAATGAAATTTCAATAATAAAACAGTTAATGATGTTTTACTCCAAGGCTGGCCGTAAACACAAAGGGATAAGTGATTGACAACAGATATACAATTACGATAATCATAAAAAAAATATAGATAGATAGATAAATGGATAACACTTTATTGTACACTTTATTGTATTACAGAAACTTGCAAACTAGTAATAGTCTAATTGGGTACAAAGGGCGGTCTTATCGCTAAAAAACGATCTCTTCCAGACAACCCGTGGCAAGAATATTCTGATTAGGACAGTCGGTGGTGCAGTGTTGCCAGGTTAGATTGAAAAAATTACAGTGTTCCGCATGTAAAATTACAGTAGATCGGTAGGAAAATACAGTGAATCATAAAACTCATTACAGTGTTTTTACAGTGAAAAAAAAACATACTTTTATTAGAATTATCAATGTATTTAATAATCACTATTATAATTTACATATAATTTGTCAATCAATATCTATATGACTGTCACTTAAGGGTTCATTTTTATATATTTTGTCTGTAAAAGTCTTCATAATTTTTTCATTTGACTCCTGACATCACCTTCTGCTATTTTAAAAGTAATACTAATTATACTACAATTAATCCCAACAATGTAGCTACTACTTCCAAATGAACTTATAAACTTACCTACTATTATCGGCAACATTACAAGGGTAGCTTACAGTAAACAAAGACTATGCTAAATATAAACATCTCAATTTTCTCAAATAATAGTCATCTATAATCTTTTCCCCGTACTGTGGGAATTCCCCGGCCCAAGATGTAATGCTTACTTGAAGTAGAACACAATGCGGTTCGTTTCACGCAGTGAATGGTGAATCTACTTTTATTAAAAGAAACTACGTTTTACGCTGTTCACTGTATACTGTATAGTTGGAATACAGTGTACAGCAAAAGCAGTAAAATTACAGTAAATCTACTGTAATTACAGTGCACCTGGCATCACTGCGGTGGTGGTATACATAATTATTTTACGATTACTTACATTCATTTTAATAATAAATATATAACTATACTATATATACAAATAAGTTATATATAAATATTATAAATAGCAAAGGCATAAAACACCTGGTTGGTTAAGGATTGTAGGGATTTGAGCCTCTCGGAACACTGCAATTATAGCAATATCTTCTTCCCTTCAGCCTTTAGGATGAGATAGAGAACATTAACATAATGATTCCAGCATAGTCCTACATCATCAAGTCACTTCATCATATTTTCTTTAGTGCACCAATTCAGCACTCAGGTAGACAGACCACCACATTTCTACAACGGAAAGTGGTTACCATCACGTATGGACATTTGAAACACCAAAGTGTGTTGCTGCTCTCTTAAAGGAGACTGGAACCTGGTCACTAATGCCACAGGCTGTGAGTTGTTTTGTCGTTTTGTTGCTTTTACTTCAAGCCGCCGGCCGCAGCAAATTGTATTTCTTCCTGCAGGGACATAAATACCATAAAGCTACTGTAACTTCACTTTACTCACCCATCAACAACAGGCACAGCCGATGTCTGACTGGCACCAGCGTCAACAACCAGTGCTGTGGACTTGCCATTCGCGAAGGCTGCTAGAACTGCACTCTTCACAAGAAAGAATGCTGGTGCCTGGTATTTCTCGAACAGTAACTCTGCCAGCTTCTCTCTAGCTGGACGCGTAGTCCATACTGCTTCAGTGAACAGAGCAGGGTGGTGCTCTGATGGGGATCTGATAACCTGGAATTAATCATTTATTATACACTTATGACTTATATACTATAACCTTGATATAACAAATCTAAAGATTAGAAAATATTTGTTATACCAAGAAATTTGTAACAATGTGGTTTGTTATATAGAGGTTAGTTTGATCTAAGATTTCTATTAGCAAGGTAAAGGGAAACCTAAAATAAAAAGTAAATAACACAAAGTGTTTTTCAACCGCAGTGCTCGCCAACGACGGGATGTTCACCCCCATTTTCTTGAGCTCCACTATGCAACACATTGATTTTTACGTTTGTGCTATGAGATAGGATTTTTTAAAAAGGGCTTTATAAAATTTTAAAATTTAGTAGATGTCGGCAACACATTAGCGATGGTAAACACAATCCATCAGGTGGCTGTCTGCCTGCTTTAGGTAATGAAAAAAAGTGATCTCTAATGTCAGGATTAGAATGGGATAATGATATTGTTTTCAAGGCTTTGGTTACCAAAAAATGTGGACATAGGGAGTGTGGATATGTCAAATTTCAATATTATACCTTAGAATAACAATAGTCAAGCATCCTCTCGAACAGATCCCAGTTATCAACTTGTCCGTCCTTCATGTAGCTTTGGATTTCCATGTGCGGCCGAGGTACATGCAACTCTGTGACATCAATGTAATGGCGAAGCTCATTGCCTGCTTTTGAACCTGAAAAGAGACAACATCCCCTTCTATCTTTGCAAGAATGGAATGAGACTACCAATTCCTGCAGCAAGGCAGCCTGTTATAACAGGTAACAAAAGACCCATAACCCACAGATGGTAGGGAATTTACCAGTCTGGATGGCTACCACCCATGGTCTAACTGTAGCGGGTAGGGAAGAATGTATACTTTAGGGATGCTCAATGATCATCATTAATACATAAAACATTGATGTTTTAACATCGATATTGCATTATATAAAACATCGTAACATCAATGTCAAAGACACATATCAAAATTTGGTTGTGTACATGATAATCGCAATCTATGAAAGCTTCCACAGAGTATTTATCAAATAAATTCTGAACCTAACAAAAACAAAAAAAATTCTCTGTTGTTAATTATTTCTTATCTGTGGACTGTGCTAGTGAGCTGTGTTCTGTGCTATCTGACTTGTTTATGTGTGACATGTGTACTTAAAGTTATTGTTACTTGGTTATAAGTTACTATTAACAACATGTAAGTAACTAGACATTTTAACCATTTGTCATAACAATTAATGCAGGTATCACAATAAATAATGATTGCAAACTGTCTCACGGCTTCTTTATTCTTAGGTTATGCTTAATTTCTAAAGAAACCCTGAAACTATCCCTATGCCCTGATATCTTCAATTTATTTTTCATTTTGTTGAATTATAAAAACATTGTGATTTTATGGTTGTTTTATTAATTGATCAATGTTTGCTGACATGGATGTTTTGTGCATAATAAACATTGAGAATCAATGTTCTACTATCAATGTCATTATCAATGCCATCATCGATGTTTTTCCAACATTGAACATCCCTAGTATACTTACCCTTTCTGCAACTCCTAGGCTCTGGAGTTCTTGAAATATTTATACAGGTGACCATTTACTATTTATTTTATACACACGATTTATAATTTCGTCATTATTGGTGGCTATTTTGTATATTTTTATGGTTACTCTTGCAATGTATCTGAATGTGCTCTGTGATGTTTTCTCTTAATTTTTTGATGATATACAGTGTTTTTTGGTTCTTTTTCTGTTGATTGATTGGATTTTTCAACTTTGTAAGTGCAACATTAGTGAAAAAATCATATAAATAACTGCACTTAAAACCTTAAAACAAAGTTTTATTATTTATTAAAATAAGTGAGGTTATAATAATTTTTAAAAATTGAAGATGTCCAGAACATAGGGGTTGTAGTAGGGGTAAGGATGCCTCCCCTTCGCCTTTTCACCACACCGCTATATAAAATTTGTGCACCAGATAGTTATATTTACCACTCATTCTGTTAGAATAGGTAAGTTACACTAATATGATGGCTCACACATTGGAAAGTAATTACTGTTGCTTACAGACATTTGCAACATCAGACCTGTCACCAATGTTCTGCTGGCCTCAAAAAGGGCATTGGAACCTGGCGCCTAATGTTGGAACATAACTCAAGATTGTGATGGCAGCATACACTAGCTACACCCACCTACTTTTTAAAATTTGTGCACCACCAGATAGCTGAGTAGCAGCCCCCATAACAAATAAATGAGACATTGATAGGTTCCCTACATTAAATAGATTAAAAATAGAGTTTGAGAAACACTGTTTTCGTTGTTTACACTTTGTCTCATGTTCAAATATTTGTAATTTATGAGATAGTCTAATGCTTTCTGTATAAAGGATTACAATCACTCATTGAGTTGTAACATGTATATGATCTAAGCAATCACTTATTTCATATTTCTCAATATGCAAATGAACCAAAAAAAAGCAATAATTATTCTGATTTGCATTGAATCATTTGAATGACATTTCAAACAAAAACAACCTTAGTCTAGGAAAAATTTAGAAACTTATTATAAAAGCTCACCACTCTGAGTGATATTTCCATCTGGAACTTTCTCCTCGGGCTCTGGAATGTGAGTTGCAGGTCCTACGCCGATTACAGCAGGGATATCGGCTTTCGGCGTATCCTCTTGCGCATAGCCAACCCTCAAAGAATGATGCCCGGGATCAAATACCAATGCACCTATTTCATCACCACCGTAAAGCATGCCATTTGGCCCACTCATTATAATATTTGTTTTCAGTTTTCACAAATATTTGATAATAAAATCACTAGTCAAATTATAATTTACAAACACAAACTCATTGTTGAAATTTAAGACGTCAACTTTTTTTTTAATTAGATTTTTTTATATATAATATTTATGGCTTGGCAACTAGGCCTTTAAGCCAGATCTTAGTTTATAATATAGATTTAGTTTCTTCATTTTCTTAAGCCTATGTGTAGCACAGCTGAACTGTAGGTAATCAGCTAGTGCCATTCAACGGAGTTCTTGTGACAACTCAAAAGGCCACATTTGACTATACAGTTCACATTTCTCACAAAACACATAATCACTACTCATAAACTATCAATATCCTACAACTATTGTTAATTTTAGAATAATTTTACACATTTTTAGAAAATAAAACTGCACAGCACAACATCACCTTTCAGTTCCCGCCAAAAACTCCCTTAATTTGATTTATACTTATACCGCAGATTACTATGGCTATGTTCCATTAGAGTTTTTGGCGGGAACTGAAGGAGACGTTGTGCTGTGCAGTTTTATTTCCTAAAAATGTGTAAAATTACTCTAAAATGAACAATATTTGTAGGATATTCATAGTTTTTGAGTAGCAATTATGTGTTTTTGTGAGAAATATGAACTGTATAGTCAGATGTGGCCTTTCGAGTTGACACAAGAACTCCGTTGAACGGCGTTGGTTGTAACCTACAGTACGCCCTAGCTAGAGGCCTGACCTTCTGTTAGTCTCGAACTCGAGGCGCACGTAGGAGCGGTTGATTCGCTCGGTGACTTGGTAACGGCCATGTTGCAGAGCGACGACTGCTGGGGAGCTGCGGTTACTTTTTGTGAGGCAGTAATGTCTCTCAAAGAGGCCGCAGAGCGGGACAGGGAGCGAAGTCCTTCGGCGCGTGCTACGGTCTCTACTCGAGGTCGCCGGCCTTCAGCCGGCACGCGAAGAGGCAGGTACGCGCATTACTTCCCTCCCTGAGTTAGGTTGCATTAACGGGGGGCCCTTAGCAGCTAGGAAAGCAAGGGACCATCGACCCCCGTCAGCGAAGTGGGGTGTGTTCTCCCAGGGCACACTCCAGGCACTTTATCTGGATCGACTGGGTGTAACTATGTTCTAAATCTCAGCCTTTCCAACACAAACAAAAGCGCAGGGTCGTCACGGGAGGAGGGGCTCTTTAGTGGGTATTTTGGGTTGCTCGCTCGTGTAGCAACTTTCGGAGTCTCCACACTATTCTGTGACGTCGATCGCGGACGGGCACTGCCAAGAGCATACAATTGCTGCAGTGTTATCGCCCCCGGTCGATGCGTGCCGTTTCCTAGCAACGGCCCAGTTTGTGCGTAAATCGGTGTTAGCATTTTCCCTCGCCTCAAAAAAAAATATAACCTACAGTACAACTGCGCTACCTATATGAAGACATAAACATCAGAATTGGCTGTATGGTCTAAGATTCCTTTGCCTGCCTTTGTGGCAAATTCTACTACTACTACGTTCCATTAGAGTCTCACATCGACCATGTTCGCGACCGCGATTTTGAAGTGAAACTTCTACATAGACGGGGTCTTACGATGTTTCGCTCACGAAAAAGGGTCACGGTCACGTGGTCTAATTCTTATATTTTTAAACTCGTGATATCTTTCGAATGGAATGTCCAAATTGAATAATTCAAAAAGTTATATAAAGGTATTGAAGCAGTCTTGAATATGAAGTAATTTATTTTGATAAGGATTAATACCAAGTTATAAATAAAGAGCCTTTTCTAGCGGCGGCATTTTAATTAAAATTTTCAAATAAAAACACTTATTGTGGCATAACTATAATAGTTAGATATATAGTGTTGCGACACTTTTTGTAAATAATGATGTGTTCTGCAAAGTCGTAGTACATTATTTTATTCTATCATCAATAGTTTTCGCAGCGCACGCGATTTTAGGTATTTTTTTACACCTTGGGTTACATTATTGGAGTTTTAGTTATTTTAGTTTAGTTTTAGTGTTAGTTGGAGTGTTAGTATACCCCTTATTTATTTGTAAATATAATATACCCTACGTCACCGGGAATAGTGTAGCTTGCCAACAGTGAAAGAATTTTTCAAATCGGTTCAGTAGTTTTGGAGCCTCTTCATCAAAACATGAACAAACGAAAGTTGTTTATTTTTGGAAATATTTTTCTGTAAACATAATTTGATGTCCGGATGAAGTTGATTACGAAAGATGCTCATTTGTTATGTTCCGTTGTATGTGTATAATTTTAGATTAGACTATGAATCTTTTTTTGGTTCCGGATCGAATTCAGTTTTTTGTTTGATAAAAAGTTTCGTGCATGACAGGAGCTATGAATGTCAAAGAAGCAAGTGAGGTGTGTAAGAATAAGCCTGTATGGCGCTCTGTTGTTCGTGCCTACCCCGCAAGTGACCTGGCGTGAAGTTATGTATGTATGTATGTATGTTAAAATGTACCTAACCTAACCAAATCATAATTTGCAGTAAACCTGCGAAAAATCGAAATGTGTGCTGGGACACATATTAGAATAATAATAATAATAATAATCTTTATTTGCAGAATGTAGTACAAAAGTTGTGTGAAGTGAAAGTGAAGTGAAGTGAAGAAGTGAAACTTCAACGGACAAGTTGAAAAACGAATCGCAACGCACAAGTGGAAAAACGAATGGCAACGGATAAGTGGAAAAATAAATCGAAATAGATTGTTAATGTACTTGTCCAATCACACAAAATATTTTTCTTAGGGAAAACATGCTATATCAACTCATTTAAGCGTTAGATTAGCGCGAATTTGTAAAAAGCGCTGAAAATAAAGTAATAAGCCTGGATACATTTTTAGTTTATTATAAATACTTGTTTTTGAGGATAATATTCCAATACACGTGTGTATATACTCCATGCCAGTGACCAAGACCAAAATCAAATGAAATTTTTTAATTTAAATTTTTTCTAATATGTGGACCAATTTAGCAAAATTTCACTGAATGTTACTGAAACTGCGACTATCGACCTCGCAGACGCATGCGGATATACATAGACAAAACCTTTTTGTTACAATAAGATTTCTGCCAGTTAACTTTTAAAGCTTTTCCACATTCTTGCGAGAATGTCCGCGAGATCTTGCAGCTGAGAAGGCAAGAAGTTCTCGCGAGAACTCTATGCTAGTGTAATATATGTAGGCTTTACCGCAAAAAGCATAAAAGAACTTCGTTCCAATAAGAACTAAATAACAGTGTTATTTAATAACAGATAATCAATGCTATTATTTTTGGATAACAGTAACAGGAGTAACAGATAATTAAATTAACCTGTTTAACTCACCTCTAATTAATAGTTCCCAATAAAATTAGTTTTGAAAAACATAAGTTATATATGTAGCATATATATAAATTATTGCTCCATAATTTCCTAAAAACATTAATGTTGATTGATGTTGATATTCAACGCCACAGTGAATAAAATCTCATTGTAGATAATTAGGATAAAAAGGTAATATCCGTTCCTGCCGGTAAAACAATTTAATATAATAATATTTATGGAGGGTCTCATAAAATTTATTTGAGGCACTTAGCACGATCTGCCCGACTGCATTCTATTATATAAGTTGAAAATATATATATTAGCTTTGGCGGGAATTTGAAAGTTAGCTTATTAACAGGTTTTATTTACTCAAAGGTTTTTTAGGTATTAGTTAAAAAAGTGTGTGTGTACTTATGTAAACGCGTTAGAAGTTATACTTCTTTGGCCTAACAAGATAAAAAACGACACTAACAATAGAAAAACTAAAATGTTGACTATAGCTAAATTCAAGGTGTCGGTTGACTATAGCTAACTTCAGGGTGTCGTGTGACTATAGCTAACTTCATGGTGTAGGTTTTTCGTGTGACGGTGTGCGCGCGCATCGTAAAAATTTACTCTCATCATTTTTCTCTAACGAGCCTAAAGAAGTAAAACTTCAATAATCTTATGAATAATTTTGACTTGATTTAATTGTTGAAGAACAATTATCATCGATTTAATTCATCAAGGGTAAGATTCCATATATAATTATAGAAGTCACTTCTAATATTAATTTACTTTTAAATGTCAAAATATCAACAGGTAAAGCCCGAAGTTAACGCAAGCGAAGCTGCATGGAGTTTTAATAAATAAAACGTAATCGAATCACAGTAATAAAATTTAATAAAACACACGTTTTACAAAATAATACATATCATAGACATACACAGAAAACAAAATAATTCGCTACAAAGTGTTAGAAAATTACGATTTTCGTGATAGTCGTAAGAATTGTATAGGAACCGTACGAAAGGCTATATTATTACCTATACATTCATAAGTATCATTTTTACAATATATAATATCATAAATAATCCTATGCAATCAAAATAATTAGACAAAGTGGACTCGAATATAGAGGGCGCCTCTATCAATACGGATATTACCTAAGTCTTTTACGGTCCACCTTTATACTTGTAATATTTGGAGTGTGTGGATGTATAGAGTGTGTGGATGGTGTGGATGTATGGAGCGTGTGGATGTATGGAGTGTGTGGATGTGTGGAGAGTGTGGACGTGTCGAGTATTGTACAAGGACCGTGTCAGGAGCTCCCGCATCCACGGCAGTGTTTATTTCTGTAACACTAAACTGCAAGAGAGTCGCTTACGCTGCTACCGCCATGGTTTATGGAGACCGGATAATTATGTAGGGAACAGATGTCTAGCCATATCCTCTAAGCCTAGGTCCTTGTATAAGAGGAAGATCCCAAAAATACTAGTTTGACATAGTCAAAGATGACGTACGTAGGTACTAATGGTCTAAAAACCAGAGATGCCAAATAGCTGCACGAAATGGGGAAGAAAATGTAGGAAAGCGGACCCTTGGCATCGAAGCGAACGCTCTGAATGTAACCGGGACTTAATATTAGGATAACGGGGATAGGTTACATGTAAAACGGTCAACTTTAATTTTTAGTTTTTATCACATTTTTGAACAGTAAATGTGATATGATAAGGAACAGTGTTTTTTTTTTATTGCAAAAGTTCAACAGACAGGCAAACGGCCCACTTAATGGAAAGCGGTTACCATCGCCTATGGACATTTGCAACACCAAAGGTGCTGCAAATGCGCTGCTGCTCTCTGAAGGGAGACTGGAACCTGGTCACCAATGCCGGAACACATCTCAAGGTTGTTATGGCGACATACTTTAGACCAGGGGTGGCAGCCTTGCAGTCGGGCAAATGCCCTATCACCTGGCAGTGAGCTGTTCTGTAGCCTCCTACGACAGGCTACCCGGCTCCAGGAAATTGTATTCTTTCTCCGTTCCTGCTCTGATAAAAGTGATAAAGCAACGTTGTGTACTAAAAAGAGATGTAATAACAAAATTTGAAAAAGGAATGTAGAGAAAATTGGATCAAAATAGAATCACAAAACAAGTATATTCTAGGATTGGGAAGGGTAGAGTTGGTGCCGGTAGACCGCAACGTACAAACCATTATCAAATCGCAGAAGTGTTAAATAAAGGTCAGGTAAAAACCACTAAATAAGCATATACGTATAAAAAGATTAATGAATGTGGAAGTAGCGAACGATATTTGTCAGGATCGTCACAGTGGAGTGGAGATTTATTGTCTCTGCCTATCCCCACGGGAAAGAAGCTTGATTGCGTATGTATGAAATATCACTCATACATACGTACTATCTGCACTTGACATACTATCTATGATAACTGTATAATTCTAGAAAAAAGTAAAACTAATGTATGTGGATTGAGTGGATTATTTCACTATGTTATTGTTAATTAGTTGATTTTCAATTTAATTATTGTTTGCATGCCTGAACGGGCAGAAACATGTGAAACATTAAATAATATATTGTCATCTAATATTTTTACTAACCATGTTTATAAGTAAATAATGGATTTGGTTTGATTTGATCACTACACAACTGTGAATCGTCAAAGGGAATGCACACTTTTCTCATATTGAATCCAATACAGACTATATAGCCTTAAGGGCAGACAGACAGACGGGTCGACAGAAATATGATGAATTATGAAAAAATGCAATATTGCATTTTTCAAAAAGTCTACGGTACCTCATAATATAACTAAAATCATGGTTTTTGGATCTTTAGAGACACATAATTATTTTGGCACAAAATTTTGTATAAGACCACAAAAATATTTCTTCACTCGCTATACATAAAGAGATCACATTTCCCAGTTGTCTAATTAATTTGTTTGATAATTTCTAAGAACAACAACTAAGCCTATAGAAACGATGCTAAATAAAAGCTGAGTATCAGCTCTTTCATTCATATTACGCAATATAATATACACGAGAGCGAATGAAACAAAAAAGTTCTTAGGTTTCTATTATTGCGGACGAGTAAGGGCCTGTCCACACGGCGATATTTCACCGCGAGGTTTTTATTCTCGCGTATTAAATTCCGCGATCGAAATTACACCTAGTACGCACTGCGAATAAAATTTCGTACTATTTTTGTCAGTTTAATTCAGTTCTCGGCCGAGACGCACGTGTAAAATCGACAACCAAACTAAAATTTTAATTTATCTAATACTAAGGCGGCGTAACAGACGTATCAAAAGATATCATGAACATTGGATTCACCCACTTACGGCATTGAGACCCATGAAAGGATTTTTCTACATAAAATATCAAGAAGCGCGCGACATCTTTTCAATAGCGACGTTGCACGACTGAGCGAAACTCGCGAATTTTATTCCACAGTGCGAACAGCCATACTTACTTTATACGGTACAAAATATTCGCGCGGAGATAAATCGCACCGCTCCGCGTTCAATTTGCATCAAATCACAGATTTTTCCCGCGTGATTTTTTTACCGCCAGTGCGGCTACTCCTATAATGTTAAATGTGTTACAGAATTACGAGAAAAAAAAACGTGCGGTGAAATATCGCAGTACGGACAATGTCTTACGATCTTAGATTAATGAAATATAATAGATGAAGCACATCACGGTATGTAATGAGTCACGATGACGTCTTAAAGAAACCATTTAGAAGCCATGATTAAAGTTCTAGATTAGGGGTTTGTTTCCACATATTGATGAACGAATGAATGAATGTATGAATGAATGAATTAATTAATGTATAAATGAATATGCTTTATTGTTTTAAAGATACAGTTAACAGTCATAAAATTTTACAATAGGCGGTCTTATCGCTATTAGCGATTTAAATGGATTGATTTAAACTTTGTTGCTCCACCCGTGACTGAAAAATTGAGAGGAAGAAGATTAAGTTGGCGTATAATGAAGAGGGATGAAAATCACGTGACAAAAAGAATGTTAAACTACCAGATGAATGGGTACAAATGTAAAGGTACCTAGACCAAAAAAAGATGGATGGATTATGTGAAGGATACATAATCCATCCATCTTTTGAACAGAGGAGTATGGAAGGAAAAGACATTTGTGCCCACCCCAATTAATTGGAATATGGTGAAAGAAAAAGAGAAAAAAGATTGAGTTTAATTTTTGATCTGCATTTTTGGGAGCAAGAATGCCTTGGGAGATTCAGGAAATGGGAAAAAAATTCAGCAGGACATAAATTCACAAGTTCTAATTTATAACATTTCATTGTGCTAATGCTATTAAATAATAATGATTATTAAATACATATTGTTCTTTATCTTACTTTGTTAAATAAGGCCAACTTAATATTGTTGTTACTATATCTCTAAAGGTATATAACACTGCCATTTGATATATAACACTGTCTTCTTTTAAACTAGTGACAAACTTGTAAACAACGAATTACGACTGGTATACCTATCTCTTTCTAACACGGTACCAATAATATAAGTGAAAACAGTTTGGATGTATTTTGTAGCATTAACACGGTTTCTATAGGTTTATTTGTTATTCTGATGACAGTTTCTTTAATTTAACCATGCGTTATAAATATTGTACCTGTAAATATTGTATGTACGCAAGTGTATTTAAACAATAATAATACCGTGGTTAAGTTAGTAAAATAGATATAATACATATAAAACTACTTAAACAAGCATTGTCTTCTATGTAAAGTCGTGCAGGCACTACGACGACTAGGTACTGTGACGCCTATTCTGCAAATGAGAGACCGGTTTACGATATAACTTTATATTCTCTATCAAAACACTTTTACAGGTGCTGTCAGGTGCTGTATTCTGCTCGCGGCCCGATACAATAATGTATTCTACGAGTATTGTTTAAGAACACGTTTTCAATTTAAATATTTTAAAATTATATTTCCTATTATATTATAACGACTAAGGAGGTTAGTCGTTACATTTATTTTACGAACGATATAGGTTTGATGCGTTCTACTATAAACAATACTTACCTACCTAAGAACTGCGGCTTGCAATTATTTTTCTTCTTTAAATATGGCTATGTAAGATTTATGTATTTAACCAGTGACAAGTAATTATTAATATTCGAATTTTAAAATAATCATCAAGCAAATTGACACCAGTCGAAAGGTGGACCCGCATAACCCTCGTACTAACAAATTCTAGGTCTTCGACTGAGAACATGATGCAATGAATTTCTTATGCAATAGCGTATGGCCAAATAAAGAAGAAAACAATAAGAGCGCCACTTACGCAAACCAGTGTTACTCAAACTATTTTTGTATATGTATTATATAAATAACCGGCAGACAAGCACACATATTGTTAAAATCTTAAGTTAAGCAAGTTAGGCTTTTGTTATGGGTAATATACAAACTTGAGTAACTACTTAACATTCTCTAAACATACAAGCCCTGTAAAGTGATACTTAAAGAAGAAAATAACTTTATATATTAAAAGTTTTACAAACCATGTTGGTCTTTGTCGTATTGGGTTTAAGTAAATAACTAGAGACAAAAATAATTTCAATTTATGATATTATCTAGATAAATACATTTAATTTAAGTATCTAAAATACATTTTACGTAAATTCAATTTGTGTAAATTCAATTTGTGTAAATACAATTTACTTAAATGTAATATACATTAACACAAGTCAGTGACGTCAATACAATTCCATAAATACAAATTATGTAAATGAAAATTACGTAAATACAAATTATGTATAAATATAAATTACGTAAATACAAGGGACATAAATTCAATTTACGTAAATACAAAGGGCCTAAAGCGGACGACTTTGGAGAACGAGAGACTTTTAGTAGCGTTGACAGTGACACATGTCTAGATATACTGGTAGTTGTATGACATAACTTTCGACTTCTTTTTTTTTGAGGCGGGCGAAATGCTGTTTACGCACAATACTGGGTCCTGGCAAGGGATCAGACCAACATCGTTCGCGAACGAGGTTACTACATGCAATAGTAACCCACTCGCGATCGACTCAGCTTGTGTGGCGACTCCGAGGCACTGCGCGGGCAGCCCCCAATACCCACTAAAACCACCCGCCTCCCATGTGCCCCGCGCTTTGTTGTGTAGGAAAGGTCTGAGACTTAGAACATAGTTACGCCCAGTCCGATAAGTTTCCACTTTCCGTTGACGTTCTTCATATGAATCTGCAAAATCGACCTCTTTAGGCCCTCAAATCACTTTATATGACAACACACATCAGTCTTACAGACTCGGAGGCCTCTTGAACCATCAATTCAAGTCAATACATTTGTATTTCACATAATCTTTCCCATTCTTTAGTACATAAAGACATTGAATATATTATCCTATAAGTACCTACACATATTATTCTCACATAATACCGAAAATAGACGATTCGTTTTTGTCAATTTTCAGAGTAATCAGGTATTGCCAATTTTTTTTAAAACTATGAATGTGTATTATTTGTAATTTTACCAAGGTTTTATTTAACTCGCAATGGATGTACCTATTATGTATGTATGCAAGTTCGGGTGGAATCTTGCAAGTTAAATTTGACCAACTTCCCGGTTTCCGATTGAGCTGAAATTTTGCACGCGTATGTATATCGCGCGACAATATAATAATATGGTACCATGGAGCTGATCTGATGATATAGTCGGAAGGTGGCCATAGGAATTCCTGTACTAAACAAGATAGACCCGTCGTGATTGGGCTCGTTTTACTTGTCTTGGCTAGCACTCTGCTGCTACATGATATGCAGGATCTCAAAAGCTTGTATTTAAGAGAACCTTTTTAAAGAAGTGTTACGCGATGTCCATCACAGCAGTTATGAGAACCATAGATTATATTAATATCACATAGATAATCTTCATAGATAATAATATTATTATGTAGGGTAGTTTTCATAGTATTTTCGTATAAAAGGCGGTGTGGCGTGTAGACGGGGTTCATTGCTTACTGTGCGGTAAAGGGGAAACTCTGCCCAAATAGTTAATATTAGGTGTATTTGGTACTTTTTTGCCCAAATCTCTCAAGGCTTTTTACAGAAGCTTATTCTCATGTCTGCTAAAAGACAGAAATGAACCCTTCTAATTTCGGCCTAAGACACGAAACTACAGTTCGTTATATCGGTGCTTTATATAAATAGTATAAATTGCACATAAAGCCTTACTTATAATAATCTCGTTAAGAAACGATTAGGCATCTCTTAAGTAAGAGAATCAGAATCAGACCCTAATCCATTAATATCTTTTGTTTCACTTATAAACGTGTATTACCTGTTGTTTACCTAAGAGGAGCACAAACGAAATTTGAATGGTTAACGTAGGTTGTACCCAAAATATTCGGCTAAAGAGGAGTTTATGGGTAAGATTTTCACTAATTAGTTGCTGAGCAATTTCTTTAAATTTAAGAAACGATTATAAGTAAGGCTCTTTATAATTGATGTCTGAATATTTTTGCTACATACAATTCATTTTATATTATTAATACTACAATTTACAGTCGACAAGGCTTCATTAAAAGGAATAAATATTTCTAGAGAAAAGGTTGTTCAAGGCTTGAAACCAGTTTAAAATTAGCTTCTTATAATCAGTTAGTCAGAGGCGTAGCTTGTCTTAGACGGGCTCTGTATCAAAACGTTTGCGGGGCCCAAAAGAAGGTAAAGCGTTTTATAAAAAAAACTAAAAAGTATAAAATAACTCTAAAGATATATTTTTAATACTTTGCACCGACTTCGTGATGTTTTACATAATATATATTAAAATAAGATATTATAATAAAAAATAGCTTTAGAAATAAGTTATTATACATTTTAGTTTTTGAAGTCGGTTTTTTTAAACGAAGTTTTTTTTATTTGTGACTTTTTAGTGTCTAGCTATGGGTAAGCCTACGAAAGGTGCCGCGCGCCTTAAAAAATATAGGTCCCAAGAAATGGGAATGGAAAATAATTCATAAAATGAAAACTACTGGGGCAAACTATGTCAAATTTTTAGGGGACCAAGTGGCAACTATTCCGCATCAAACTAAAGAGGAATCACGTAAATCGAATCATAAATCTCAGTGTAATCGGTGTACATACATAAAAAAAATACCGACCAAGTTGAGACCCTCCTCCTTTTGAAAGTCGGTTAAAGAAACAAAAAATGCTCGCATCGAATTAAAATAATCATATACTAATTATAAGTTATTACTTATACTTAGTGCTGTTAGGAGCTAAGTTAGACAAACATTCAAAACAAAGACACACTTTTTTCGCCTTTTTTTGGTAAAGTTATTTATGAAATCATTCATAGCTGAAGACGATTTCAGTTTTTCTAGATTTTCTGCCTCTATAGACAATAATGACAAGTCTGATAGAAGTTTATGTTGGTCCAGAAGTTATTCCCAAAAATGTTACTACTTTATAAAAGACTAGCTTCTGCCCGCGACTTCGCCCGCGTTGAATAGTTAAAAAAATCTCCCGATTTTGAAACATATTTTGAAACATTTTTCATAGCTGCTATTGGTCTTAGCGTTATATTATATATAGCCTATAGCCTTCTTCGATAAATGGGCTATCCAATACTGAAAGAATTTTTCAAATCAGGCCAGTAGTGCCTGAGATTAGCGCGTTCAAACAAACAAACAAACTCTTCAGCTTTATATATTAGTATAAGATTGTGGTTAATATTTTAAGAATTTTTGCTTATACTCTTTCGGGGCTCCTTTAGCCTTGATACGGCTGATGTCGCGGTAGCTACTCCCCTGTTATAACCCGTCTCCTGAACCCATGCAATAAAAAAATAAAAAAGTGTGTGTGTACACGCGTTAGAAGTTATACTTCTTTGGCGTAACAAGATAAAAATCTTTTCAAAATTTTTATCTTTCGCCTTATTCTACGTTTGTAGAAAAAACGACACTAACAATAGAAAAACTAAAATGTTGACTATAGCTATCTTCATGGTGTAGGTTTTTCGTGTGACGGTGTGCACGCGCATCGTAATAATTTACTCTCATCATTTTTCCCTAACGCGCCAAAAGAAGTATAACTTCAAAAATCTCTGATCTTTGCTAGAGAGGCTGGCAACACGTTAATATTGCCTCTTGGCTCAGAAAACCACATAGGTGACGGTAAACACTTTCCATCAGGTAGAAAAAGACGCCAAATCCTATGGGTGGGTCAGGTTAGGTTATAGGGTATAACTTCTTCCATGATATTACTAAGGAGTAAGAAACACATATATTACTTGTTCAAAACTAATAGTAAAAGCATTTGTTTAAAAGTAAACTTGCAGTGTACGTCACTACACACTAAAAGTAACCTTGTACACTTTTTTCATGTTAGCTCATTGCAACTGCCATCTCACGCCGAATTCGTTGAAATGAAGGTCAAATCCAGTTACACGTCAACCAAAAAAATCATAGCGTTGGTAATCGATAAATGTATTATTTATCGATATTTCATAGTGGAAATACCTACTTTTATATTATATTCACTATTTCCAATTGTGGTTACGTAGACTCTATAAAAGTAATCTTGCACAGTTCTAAACTGCGAAGTGAAAGTAGCCTTGTATTCTTTTTTCATGATAGCTCAAATCCCGTTTCATGTCGACCCCAAAAGGTCGTAGCGTAGAATATAATTATCCCAACGAAATAAAAGCAATCTTGCACATTTACCAGTATAGAGTAAAAGTAACTTTTGAGACGCACACTTTTATGAGTATAGAATAAAATGAACTTCCATACTTCAATTAATATAGGGTAAAAGTGACCTTGCATTTTTCAATCGTCACAAAACAATAGTGACTTTTCAAACAAATAGTACCGATTAGAAACGACTTCCCACATTCAAAGCACTATAGAGTAAAAGTAGCCTTGCATACTTTTATGATTATAGAATAAAAGTAAACTTTCATACTTTACTGATTGTATAGGGTAAAAGTGACTTTGCACTTTTTTATCACTACAAAAAAATAGTGACCAGCGACTTTCCACACTTCAAGCAGTACAAAGTAAAAGTAACCTTGCATACTTTTTTTAATACTTAGTTCACAGTAACTGACATCCCATTGTGATCGCGCCGAAAAGGGGAGCAGCACCCAGACCTCCGTCCCCATCGGCCATACCTACAAGAAATTTGGCTGCCGTGCAATCTGCGCACGTACAATTATCCGTCAATGTACATAATCCCCTTGCCGTTGCTATCGCCTCCCATTTGATTTGCTCGTCTAATGTACCTCTTCTGTTGAGCAGATTCTGGAAGGAAAAATAAAGAACGATCTGGAATATGTTACATTTTGTATTTGATTTTGTTCTCTTGCGATCTGGAACATTGTTTCAAATTCGTCTATATCGATAATCTTTTTCATGTATAATGTATTGTTTATCGCAATAAAGTTAATAAAAATAATACAGTCCAATAGTCACATCCAAAAAACAATACAACACTAAGAGACGAGCAAAATATTGACCGTTGTATAGTGTATTGTTTATCATAATAAAAATAATACAGTCCACTGATTACATCCATCCCTACTAATATTATAAATGTGAATGTAAGTTTTATTTGTTACGCTTTCACGCGAAAACTACTGAACCGATCATCATGAATCTTTGTACAGATATTCTTGGAGGTATTGGAAGTAACATAGGATACTTTTTATGAAAAAAAATCCACGCGGACGAAGTCGCGGGCAGAAGCTAGTAGAACAATAAAGCACTAAGAGGCGAGCAAAAAATTGACTAAGGGGTCAATTGTATGGTTTATCACAATAAAGTTAATAAAAATAGTACAGTCCACTCATTACATCCAAGGAACAATAGAGCAGTAAGAGGCGAGTTAAAAATTGCTCCTTCGGGCCAGATTCACACACGACCCTATGTATCACCTCTTTGCTTCAATAATAATCTTGAAAAATAAAATTTCAGAAAATATATTTTTTTTAACCTTAAAAAATGTTGTATTGTAACCTATTGATATTTGTAACATCAAAGACCAATGCCGGAATACAACTCAAGGTTGTTATGGCGGCGCAATGTGGACTAGGTGGTAGACATTTAGACGGGTAAATACCCTACCGTTATGTCAGCCTCAACGACATGATCCGCCGAGCTCTTGTCATCGTCGGCGTACCGGCTATTCTAGAACCGTCTATGTATAGCGAGGGAGTACAAAGAGTGCAGTAAATAATGTTAAATCTTCTGTCTTATAGATTCCATCTTGGCTGCGAAAACAGGCAATTTATTTTATCTTAATGGCAGGAGAATTCTCCGTCCCTGCAGGGATAATTAATATATCTTGACATTTTCTTTTTAAATTAATTAAGTGTTAATTGTTCAATATTGACCTAATGTAAATTAAATAGACATTTTATGTAATTTTCGTAAAATTGTATTTCTTTTTTTTTTGTAATTACATGCTTGAGCCATTTTTTATTTTTACAAGCTTTTATTTAACTTGCAATGGATGTACCTATGTATAGACTTGTAAACAAGTGCCTTTTGGACCAACTTTTTTTAGCAGTCTCCGAAAATTATAAATGAGGTGTCATTCGATTCGGAATGGCATCTAGATGATTTATGAAAAAAATGAAGTTCCGCTTGAAAAAATTGTAAAAGTTATTAACAATTAACTAAAAAAAGGGGGGTTTAGTTTTTTTGCAAATATCTCAAAAATTAATAAAGATTTTTCAAATTTGAAAAAAGATTCGAAAAGAGGAGAAAATTTCCTAAAAAAAGTCTCGACTCCCGAAACTGTAAGATCAATATTTATAATTTTCCCAGAGGGATGAAAATACGGCCGAAAACGGAATTTTGTAACAACGAAAATTATTAATAAAAAAATGAATAATAAACATTTTCTAATTTTTCCAACGGGGTCCTATTCTAAAGCCTTTCAAAAATTGCTCCAAGAAAGGAAAAAATCTTAAATTTATAGTTTAACAATTATCACACTTGCAATGTTCATGTTCAAGCAAAAAAAAAAGTATTAATTAACTATTGAATAACTAAATGAAAAATTGTTATATAAAAAAATTTCCAGCAGAGTATTGTTCATTCATCTATTCAGTTAGTGCCTGAATTTTTTCAATTTTTTATTTTCATATTTAGTATGTTTAAATAATATTTATTCATTAAAGGGCCGATGTGGGTGTGGCTTGCGTAAGCCAGAGTACCCGTTTTCGGCCGTATTTTCATCATCCCTCTGGGAAAATTATAAATATTGCTTTACAGTTTCGGGAGTCGAGACTTTTTTAGGAAATTTCCTCCTCTTTTCGAATCTTTTTTCAAATTTGAAAAATCTTTATTACTTTTTGAGATATTTGCAAAAAACTAAACCCCCCCTTTTTTTTAGTTAATTGTTAATAACTTTTACAATTTTTTCAAGCGGAACTTCATTTTTTTCAAAAATCATCTAGATGCCATTCCGAATCGAATGACACCTCATTTATAATTTTCGGAGACTGCTGAAAAAAGTTGGTCCAAAAGGCACTTGTTTACTAGTCTAGTAAGTATGTATGCAAGTTCGGGTGGAATCTTGCAAGTTAAATTTGATCAACTTCCCGGTTTCCGATTGAGCTGAAATTTTGCACGCGTATGTATATCGCCTGACAATGCAATAATATGGTACCATGGAGCTGATCTGATGATAGATTCGGAAGGTGGCCATAGAAACTCCTGCACTAAACAAGATAGACCCATCTTGTTTGGGCTCGTTTTACTTGTCTTGGCTAGCACTCTGCTGCTACATGATATCCAGGATCTCAAAAGCTTGTATTAAAAAACCTTTATAAAAAACAACTTATTATTATATCAATTATTTTTTTAGTGGAAACTTGATTGATATAACTATGTCTTAATTTTGTGTTTTATATTTACAAACAAATTAAATTAAAAAAAAAACTCACCTGCATCACTTCAACATTAGTAGCGTGCCACATGTCGGCATCTCTGCGGAACTTCAAATCTTTGTTTATTAATTTATTCTTTCTCGGCTTCTTCAAACACTGTACAGTATTTTTGTACGTCGACTCATCTAGCTGTAAGGATAATGCGTCGCAAGAGGTCGACGCTCCGTCTGATATGTCAATATGTGGCTCCGCCTTTTCGATATCGTCATAATCCAGCGTCGACATTGATGTGAGATCTGTCGATTGGTTCTTTAACGAGCGGTAGAGCACCTGCAATCGAGAATTGAAGCTATAACAACACGCCTGTGCTGAGACTTCATCTGGGCTAGTATTAAAGATTAACGATTTTATTCATAGAGTTAGATTTTTTATTTTATTTTTTATTGGACGAGGTCAGCAGACAGGCAGATTGCCCACTTGATGGCAAGCGGTTACCATCGCCTATGGACATTTGCAACACCAAAGGTGACACATGCGCGGCTGCTCTCTGAAGTTACGCTCTCGCGCTTCCTCGCACAGCGGAACTTTTAACTAGTCTGGGAGGATGTTTGGCCCGTCAGATTTGTCTGGCTCATTGGAAAATATTTTAAAATATTATACTTGATAATATTGTTACGAGTTGCAGGACTCGAATTAAAATTCTTTTGGAATTATTATAGAATTTATTAGAACTATACAAACACGTATAACACAAGTACAAATATAATCTAACACAACCAGTGCAAACGTAATGCACGATTCAATAACACGCGCAAAGTCTGTCACTAACGTCTTGCTTCGCTTGTGGCTATCGCTAGACTGCCCATCCCTCCATTGGGGCATTGCTTTATACTGTACAAATACAATATGTCTGTTCAACCGCGTGGACTGAATCTCTAAGAATCACACCTGGCTAATGACTACAACAAAAATTACAATATACAATGGGCTGTTTTTCCAATCACATTTTTAAACACAAAGTAAACAAAAGAAGACGGTCATAAAAGCGTTTCAATGTTATTAGCTCAAACACTGACGGGTAATAAATGTGCTTTGTTTACAGGTGGCCCAAATTTTTAAACTACATATACAATTCAACCTTCCTAAAATGACGTAAGTTGCCACATTTTTTTTAAGTGTCTGTCAAAAGTTATGGCCCACACGAAGTGTCTGGCAACTGTATATCTTTGTTTATAACAATATCATATATGACATATATAAAAACTAGTCTTGCTACTTTGACGTAAGTTAGTATGGTTTTTTTCCATCTTTGATAACTGCTACCTGAAACACGGCCCCGCTTTCAGCTTAGCGAGTTAAGCTACAGACCCCAAAAAATTCATTTTTCCTAAAATCACGTAAGTCTGGGGAGACTGGGATCTCAGTCTATATATGAGTGTGAGCATTATGGAAAATACTGTTTTAAATAAAACTTACATGTGGCTCGTTTATACTGCTGGAAGAGCTTAGACGTCTTGTGGGTGTTGCCCTTTGCGATGTAACCTGTTCAAAAATATGTTAGTTGTACTTTGCACCCATATAGCAACTTATTTTGTTTCATTTATCTTTATACACATATACTGTAGTATCTACATTATTATACACTGTTTATTTATGCATTTACGAAAAAAAATGCATATAAAATAATTTCTCATAAAAAAACATCTAAAATACAATATTTGATAAAAAATCTAAATGTGTGCTGGGACACACAGTAGAAGTGCAACTTCAACGGACAAGTGGAAAAACAAATCGCAACGGACAAGTGGAAAAATGAATCGCAAACGGACAAGTGGAAAAACGAATCGCAACGGACAAGTGGAAAAATGAATCACAAACGGACAAGTGGAAAAACGAATCGTAACGGACAAGTGGTAAAACGAATCGCAAACGGACAAGTGGAAAAACGAATCCCAACGGACAAGTGGAAAAATGAATCGCAAACGGACAAGTGGTAAAACGAATCGCAATTTTTTTTTAACTGCATGTTATACGGGCAGGTTATCAAATTGGACAAGTATATTAACAATCTTCACCATATCCAGCGTGATTACCACCATAACGCAACACCCCTCAACATATAAAACTACCCCCATAATTAGCTTTTGTTTTTATATATTATAAACTTACTTCATCATCACTGTCTATTTGAAGCAATGATAGGTCCAACGAAGTGTGGTCTTCCATCGTGCCTTTACTCGTCGAGGGTATTGGGGAAGTGGGTGCTGTCACTATCAACGGGAAAACTTGAATTAATATCAATGCAATATTATCTGTCCTTTACTTTTTGTGTGAAAGAATAATAAAAATCCATCCTTTCTTTTTTATGAAATTAATAAATTGTTTATAACATAATCAAATGGAGAAAGTCTCTGTCAAACGCACCTTAACACCTACGACACGGAATTTTATGGTGTAGTGTGGGTGCTATAGTTAACTCAATTGCTTATGTTATATAATGTTAATAATGATGTCAATAAACCCACAGGACGGCTTTGTGGTGAAGCCTTAGGTGAGTAGCGACACCTCGGGCCCGCCTCCGTGCTTGCCTTAGTCAGCCTACACGGAGTGGAGATCGCTAGCTCTCAAGCTCCAGGTGTGGAAGTGATAAATGGCCTAACATCGGAAGCAGGTTCAGTGAACCTGCTGTCCACCTCTTCACACCCCTTAGCCACTCATACCCACGTGACCCAACGGCAATCTTGTACGGCATTTTGTAGGGGCCCATGTAGGAAGTGGCAAGTCAATGTCTGCCCATTCTTTTCCATGTTCATGGCTGACGCCATAGTCCCTATAGTCCCCGATCTGTAGCTCCACTAACAGTTCATCCTAATAGCCCAGAACCTTTTGTTCCCATTTTCTACAATAATCCTACACTAACCCGGGCTTGTCCTTGGGTGCCTTACGGTGTATCACGCCACATTTACATTAAATTTGTCAAGGGGCCACTACGTGTTGACTTTCCGATGGCCCCACGCAAGCCCTCCAAAAGTCCGGACCGTTTTTTATGGCCCGTGGTCTGCAGAGACACCTACAAAACACGAAATAAGAACCTCCTCCTTTTTTGAAGTCGCTAAATCAAATAGTATTTTTTATTATTAGTAGGGGGGGGGGGGGCAACCTGATTTTCGCACCCCGGCGACTAATAGGCTTAAGATGGCCCTGCGTACATCTATAGACGACGTCAATCTCTTATACTGTGTTTTGTACGAGTATAACGGTTTTATCTTGCCATACTTGTAAGGAATTTATGATATGTTGCAAAAAAAATGCACTGTTTGCTACAACTCCATTAATTCTTCAAAAGTCATTCTGTAACATACTTCTGTATAAAACTAAAAAAAAAGAACTTGAAATATAAATAGAACAAGAAATATAAAGAAAAACAATTTTTAGCTAGACATGTTGCTAGGGAGTTTGTTCCCGCTTCTTCTCCTTAACAGCAATAACACGTTGCGAAGCGGTGTACATAGACTAGGAAGTAAAATTAAATTTTAACTTATATGTATGACCTTCAAAAAGTGTTCTCCAGTGGAACTTATTTCGAATAAAAACTTTTGAATTTTAATTTGACAGTAAATATTTTGCATAAGCTGGGCCTTTTTGCCAACTGGCAAAGTTTTAAGATAAAAAGAATGATTTTAGTTATTTGTTACCGTCATCTGCACTTTGGCTCGTATGTAATAAGTTCTCTGTGGAAGGCTGTTCCTGGTATTCCCGACTCCTAGCTTTGAATAGGCCAAATTTTAGTGGGGCCATTTTGTCACCTGAAATATTTAAAAGCTTTTGTATTGCTGAAAACAATTGTATTTTTTTTTGCTATTGTGCTGTAGCGACATTAGTGCCAACATAAAAACAAGCACGTAAGCGCGGAACCAATATTTATCTGTGGCAAGCAAAACATCGCGCCGTTTATCATAAGCGCGCGCCCAATGTTTCGCGGCAATTCACCTGGCGCGAAACAGCCGAGAACCGAAGTTCATTTCGGAACATTTCGGCTACAGTCCAACTCTCGCCTTCAACAGGAACGCACGACATACGTGCTCGGGTTCAACGTTAGTTTTCGCGCTTATTGCTTGCCTTCCAAAAAATCCTTCTGAACTGTATTGTAAAACATGAGACTGTGTGTGTGATTAAACGTGTACGACGCAAGTTATCTTTCATTGATCCGTACACCGCTCAACGGCCGCAACCAAACCATCTCTCATCACCATCACACATCAGCACCACCTCAGTGCCTTTGCTAACTGGAGCAAAAAGGGTCTGGACTCGATTCTAGACATGGTAAATTGAACGCCGAACGTATCGTAATGTATATGGGAGCGTTTACTCTCAAACGTTTTTCGTCGTATTTTCCACTGTATGTTCTATTCATTTTTGTGTTTTGTAGATTTTATTATAGTAGTTTTAGTGAAATCTCTATTCATTCATTCTTCTATCTCAAATTTCATTGACTCTCAGACTGACCGGACTAAAACAAACGAAGAAAGATGTTTGAGAGCAAGCCTTTTGTTGTCTGTGGCGTCGAGACAGGGGGTCGAGTGGATTGTATTAATACGTTTTCAACCCACGTTGAGTGGGTGGGTTGGGTGTTATTCTTTTTCCATAACTCAACTTAATTTTTAGTTTTTGACGAAGTGCATGACGCAATGCATAAACTATACTGTTACGAGTGCGGGACTCGAATTAAAATGCCGTTGGAATTACTATAGAACTTATTAGAACTATACAAACACGTATAACACAGGTACAAATATAACTGGACACAACCAGTACAAACTGCACGATGCAATAACACGCGCAAAGTCCGTCACTATATAGTAGCTTATCGAATGTACACGTCTTGCTCGTATCGTAATCGTCGCTTGACTGACTCACCCCTCCGTCGGGCATCGTTTTATACTAAACTATACAATACAATATCAGTATCAGGCTATTGAAATTTTCCACAAACTACCTACTTACCTTAAGCTAAATATATACAAAATGCATTTTTTTAAGCATGATGTTAAAGCATTCCTCCTTAAACAAGCAAAATATTCAGTTGACGATTATTTTTGTGCTCAAATAATAGTACGACGATGATTATATAAAAATGCCTGTCTAGACATATTTTTGTAAAATTAATAATGTTTATTGTAAATCAGATTTTATTGTAATTATGACTACGTATTTTTATATTTTAGACAAAAATGTTTTTTGTTAATGAATTAATATAAATAAATAAATAAATACTCGACGGCGTGGACCGAACTTCGGTCCACGCGACCGAAGTTTCCGAAAGAACGTAATCCGCACACCTGCGACCATTAACGGGTACAATAATAATAGGATTTTGTTTTAAATTACAAATTTTAAACTTATAATAAACAAAAGAAGTCAAAATGCGGGAAAGGTAACAAACTGGAGGTGTGCATTTACTTTGCCAGCGTGTAACAATACCATTCCATAAAAATATTAGACTCTGACTCTTACTGTCAGAGAGGCCAAAACATTACCTAATTTTCGGAACTCATTTAAAATTTACTATCTGTCTGCAAATAAATATGTTTAATATATTAAACATTTACTTATCTATCTATTTTAATCTAAATATTAACGTATTGGATTTGTCACATCCTAATATCTTAAACCAGTGTTTTTCAATACGTGGGTCGCGACCCCTAGGGTGGTCGCGCGCTTATAACGTTTTTATCTTGCCATACTTGATAGGAATATATGGAAATATGTTGCAGCAAAAAAAAAAATAGTTCGTCATGTCTTTATATTTATAACTATAATAATATTTTTCTATCCTTTGATTGTGTCTCTATCTTATTGAATATGCACTGTTTGCTACAACTCCATAATTCATCAAAAGTCATTCTGTAACATACTTCTGTATAAAACTTATAAAAAAAATAACTTGAGATATAAATAGAATAAGAAATATAAAGAAAAACAATTTTAGCTAGACTTGTTGCTCGGGAGTTTCTTGCCGCTTCTTCTCCTTAACAGCAACAACACGTTGCGAAGCGGTGTACATAGACTAGGGAGTAAAATTAAATTTTAACCTATAGAAAGAAAAGAAAATAAATAATTTATTTGCTAGGAAAGCGATACAATGATACAGAAATATTTATACATACATTTTTGTAATAACATTACTATATATATTTTACACCGCATTTCCTACAAATGAGGAATGATGACCTATATCTATGATCTTCAAAAAGTGTTTTCCAGTGGGACTTATTTTGAATAAAAACTTTTGAATTTGCTCGACGGGTCGCCGGCAAAAGGGTAAAGGCGATTGAAATTTCTACCTACTACCGGTACTTTATAAGCTCAGCAGCTTTTTGCAGAGTATAAGGCCCTAATAATGAATATGAATAACAAAATAAAATAAAAATATAAACGTAGTCTTTTAAATTACTAATTCTTTGTCTGTTTATGACCCCAGGGGTTCGCCAAAAATTTTTTACCTGTAAAGGGGTCGCGTATTCAAAAAGGTTGAAAAGCGCTGTCTTAAACTACACGTATTTATAGAACGTGATTTCTAAATACAATTTATAGGATATTCTTTTATTCAATTATAGTATAGTTTATTTACGACATTTTTATGTAGATGTTTATACATATGTAGATGTTTCATGATTCATGTAATAAACAATACGGAGGGCGCTTGCCACCGCTAACGTGCCGGCTTTATTGGAGCCAAACAGTTTTGCATGTGACGATGGTAGGCGTCTTGACGAAATGACTCTAATTCCCTGGCGGCGTGGCGAGCCTTTGGTGTGGGATGCGACTTGCGTAGACACGTCGGCCGCATCCCATTTACCAAACACGTCTAGATCAGTCGGTTCGGCGGCGGAAACAGCTGAATCACTCAAGCGGCGCAATTTTTTTTATTTTTATTGTAGTATAGGTTCGCGTTTGACCACAATCTTGCCCTATGTGGAGCAAAGATGTGGTCTAGGATGTAGCACACTTACCTAAAAGGTATCTATTTACACGGGACTTAAGACACCCAGGTTATAAGCATCGGGAAAGACAGACACCGGCAATGAGTTCCATTCCTTTGCGGTGCGTATGATGAAGCTGGATGCAAAGCGCTTCGTTCTTATAGGTGGAATATCCACCATATATCGATGCCGCATGACAGTGCGTCTGGTTGTCCGAAGATGGAAGAGAGATGGCAGTAAATATACAACCCTTAGTGAGAGCTATATGTTTGTGCCGCTTGCTGTCGAGACGCTTAGACCGTGGGGTCCTGAGGCCATTAGCCTCTATCAAAATTTATCGAAACGACTCATTGACTCTTCAGATGATCAGAGGGCTGGTGCTTACCTCGGCCAACGGACCAGTATGGCGATCCAGCGAGGAAACGTGGCCAGCCTTCTGGGCACCTTAGCCATAGAAGACAAAGATCTAGGCTCAGTACTATACTTATAGCCTTGAGGGACTATGAGTAGAATACAATACAAATAAGTTAAGTGTCTGTCTGTCTGTCTGTTCCGTTTTCACGTAAAAACTACTGGACCGATTTGGCTGAAACTCAGTATATATATATTTTCGATGCCGAGAATGAACATAGGATACTTTTTATCCCGAAAAATGGGATAGTTTCCGGGATAAAAATATATTTCTCTTCTGTTTGTTATGCTTTTACGGAAGAACTAATGGGCCGATTTGGCTAAAATTCGGTACATATTTAAATTAAATACCGAGGGTGGACAAGGGATACTTTTCATTTTGGCCTGTTCGGTAATTTTGGTCTTTTGGCCATGTCGGTCACTGTGGCCTTTTTGGTCATTTTGGCCTTTTTGGTCGTTTTGGCCTTTTTGATCATTTTGGCCTTTTTGGTCATTTTGTCCTTTTTGGTCGTTTTTGCCTATTCCGTCATTTTGGCCATGTCGGTCACTGTGGCCTTTTTGGTAATTTTGGCCTGTTTGACTATTTTGGCATTTTTGGTCGTTTTTGTCTATTCCGTCATTTTGGCCGTGTCGGTCATTGTGGCCTTTTTGGTCATTTTGGCCATGTCGGTCATTGCGGCCTTTTTGGTCAGTTTGACCATTTTGATCATTTTGGCCTTTTTGGTCATTTTTGCTATTTCAGTAATTTTGGCCTTTTTGGTCATTTTGGCCATGTCGGTTATTTTGGCCAATTCGGTAATTTTGACCATTTTGGTCATACTTTTTATCGCAAAAATAAAACTAAAATAGATGAAAGTTTGAGTGAGAGACTAATCGTTTCTCAAGTTTATAGATATAAAAATTCATAATCTATAGAAAAAAAGTGCGATAGTAACTCGATCTGTCTGTCTGAATACCGAAAATGGACATAGATAGTTTTCATCCCGGGAGATGGGATAGTTTGCGATATAAATAAATAAATAAAAAGTAAATCTTATGAGGGCAATTAGCACCAATATAAAAATATAAAACAATTTAACCTGTTTTAACGCCGGCTGTTTAAACAAGAAGTACGCACTAGAGTTTTACCCGCGGCAGAGCCGCGGCGTAAACTCTAGTATTTCATAAATATACAACTATATTGATTAAATGTCGATAAACAATCAATGTTATGTCATGTTAATTTAAATTTTCGTTCAATTAAACTTCGGCCTTTTATTCCGCAAATACTATCTACTTATACCAAATAATGAGACAAGAAGGTTGTTTTGTTCGTATCCAGTATCTACTAGTGAAGGAATTTCTTTATAAGAGGTACTTAGAGAAATATAACAACGCCGAAATAAAAAATAAAAAAATCGTCTAGAAATTTAATTAAGTACAGTACAATTTTCTAAATTATATTATTATTTTAATATTAGCTTGTATAATAAAAGTTTAAAACAATATTTTCTTCACAGAAATACGCTATTTTTTATAATTTATTATCATGGCGTAACAAATTAAGGCCAACTATTTTAAAATGATTTGAGATATCTCGCCATTGTTCTTTTAGTAGCACAAATAATGGATTCAGTTTTGATTAAATACAACCATCATCATACAACAGTAAAAGACCAATAAAAATGCTGCTCCATACGTTAACCAACATGTTCAAGTGATTTAAAAAATATATAAACTTTATGATCTATGGCCTAGTTTAATTTTAAAAATTAGATATACTTACCTTTTCTCCAGTTAAGAAAGCACTTTATTTTTTTTATTAATAAAGATATTCGAAAATAGTAATTTTAATACAATAGAAAATACTTCATTGGGCACACTTGACGATATAATTTTGTAGAAAATATTTTAAGTTGAAATAGGGGATACAAAATATTTAATATTTAGGGTACATTTTCTTGTTATTTAAAGGTTTTTTAGTAAAAATATATAGACATGTCCGCTTCCTAGTCAACACTGAAAAGGTTCTTTTTGATGTAACGACAACGATGGCCGTTATCAGTAACGAATATGTTTAATTAGTTAGTTGTAACGTTGTTATATCCGTAACTGTTATCGATATATTTTAGTTTAGTTTTTCGGTAATAGCTTCTCATCTTATTTTCCATAATAAAAAAATATGACATATACGTCGTACGCCTACGTTTGCCGATGACATCCCTCCCGCCTCCCACAACCGCGACCCGCGTTCGTCTAGTTCTTAGTACTTTAACAAGCCCCGGTCCCAGTCGTAGGAAGTGGAAGAGGCGACCATCGGCATACCTTTTGCGCACGACTTGTAATTATTCAATTTATTTACTAAAAAATAGTCACATAATATTGTTACATCTTGTAGGACTCGAATTGAAATGCCGTTGGAATTACTATAGAATTTATTAGAACTATACAAAAACGTATAACACAGGTACAAATATAACTGGACAACCAGTCCAAACGTAATGCACGATTTAATAACACGCGCAAAGTCCGTCACTATATAGATTACCGAATGTACACACGTCTTGCCTCGCTTGTGGTTATCTCTTGACTGCCTCATCTCTTAATTGGGGCATTGCTTTATACTGTACAAATACAATATATCTGCTCAACGTGGACTGAATGTCCTAGAATCACACCTGGCTAATAACTACCATAAAAGATTACAATGCACAATGGGCTGTTTTTCTAAACACAAATTTTAAACATAAAATAAACAAAAGAAGTCCCAATGCCGAAAAGGTAATAAAATGTCTACAGGTATGCAGGTGTGAAATTGTCTTTTTCGGCGTTCAGGTCGTAACAATATGTTTATATAACTATACTAATATTCTAACTATACAATTCTTTAGAAAGTAATATTAGTATCTTTGTAAAGTGAACAAATATACTAATATTATGGATAACCAAGTGGATAAAAAGTGATAATTATTTTTCTGCTTACATTTCAATTTATCTCGTAGAAAATTGCTGTTTTCACCGATGGATAGCAAAGTTTAGCCTTAACTGATAAGTAAAAACAGGAAAAAATTGTACATAATAATATAATACTCCATCAATTTTAACGTGATCCTCACGGGTTGATATTTTAGGTCCTTATTTATATTACGCTCTGACACTTTTATAGTAATTCCTAGTAACAAATGTTGTTACAGTTTGTTCGAAAATAGTATATCAAAATCCCAAATTGAAATTAATATTATATTATTTCTATAAATTGCAAAATTTAGGACGACTCAAATATTTTGATTAGTTCACATTTGCTCTGTCTTGTAGTATGTAGTCAATATTTGGATCGACAGTAACTGAAATATATTATGGTACAGGTTTTGTTAAGTTAAAAACGAAAATTTAACTTAAGCTCGTGTGAAAAAGCGTTATTGGTAACTACGTTTCCTGTCAATGTAAAAGAGCCTTTCGCCATATTTGCTGACAGAACGTATTGCGCGCGCATTTTGTTTATAATCCATTTAGTTTCGATTTCATGCTGTACTTTTATTATCATATAATAAGCTTTAATACCATGTATTAAAGCGTTTTTTGCTTTGAACAATATTTAACTTATACTAAGATCTTGCACTATTTTATCATTTATTTAATACGATTTAAAATAAACTTTATTTCAACACGTTGAAAATCAAAATTCAATAGCTTACTTCCCGTAACTTCATCAGGGCGTTTTAATTGGAAACATGAAATGACAAGGCAATATTTATAATGCTGGGGCTTCATCTGCGTTCGTGTTAAAGAATTAGGCTTTGGCCGGATGCGTTTTATTTAAAACGCTAAAAAATAACATCGTTATGCATAGTCCCATCAGTGTTAACTGTATACGTTATATGTCAATATTCTACGTCATTAACAATGTCGTATTAAGCTCATATCTGCGTGAAACGGCCTGAATCTATAACACTAAACCCAGATGAAGCCGTGATGAGTCAATCTTGCTTGTATGCAATGACGTGGCTAGCAGTAGGGGAGGCGAAGCGGGGATTTTGGGATTTACTCGAGCGTGGCAGAATAACATAAGGGAAGAAATCTTGCACCCTATTACGTACCCCAACCATATATGAACCCTTCATAAAGGGTGGGGGTATTTTTATGCTTATTTTATTTTTAAACCGTCGTATTAAGGAAATTCCTCCACGTAATTGTCAGATTATGGGTCAGCACGACAAAGACATCTAGCTGAACCGTCTGTATATAAATCTGACGCGCTCGAGTATTTCAATGTTACGTTTTTTTTGCATTTTCAAAAATCAGCCATGTCTTTTGGTCGCGTCCAAATCGTCAGACTTTTGAATAGGAGTTCCTTTTAAGGGTTTAAGGCTTAACATCCCTTTTGAATATCTGACGCGCTTGAGTATTTCTGTGCGACTATTTCTTTTTTAATCTGTACACGCTCCCCCCACCAATGAAAATGCATACATCATATAACCTATTTTATTTTTAGAACTAATCTTCACAATCCAAAAGGTCCCCACGACACTCGAGTAACTCCACATTTAGCATCTTGGACTCCCCTACTATAGAACTAGGCAGTAATAAGTGCCTTCATACATCAAAGAGATGCTTTAATTAAGTAATATTTTAGGTTGGATATAGAAATAGTTTTGGAATAAATTAGGAAAACTTAGTGTTAAAAATAATCGACTCATTCCTTATCCACTTGCCTAACCATCAGTTGAATTTTGACTTTACTTGTATGGAGCGTTTCAGTGACGTAGTTACCGCCGTATCAGCCGTATCAATGATACGGGGCCCCCAGGCTACATGGGCCCGGAAAGTGTGTAATCAAAAATTCTTAAAATGTTATCTACAATCTTTTAGAGATTAATAACGTTTTTGGAAATTACTTATAGACCAACAGAAAAAGCTATCAGACTTATCATTATTTTTAATAGAGGCAATAAGCCTATAGGCTATAAGCTATATATCATCAGCCTAAGACTAATAGGAGCCGAGCACCAATGTAGATTGTTTCAAAATCGGAGGGGTCTTTTAACCAACTCTTTTGTCGCGGGCGGGAGCTAGTCTATTATATTAATGTACTGTGTGAATAATGTTCTTCAATAATAGGTACACAAGCATATTGTATATTCCCAAATTAAGAAAGATACTATTGTGTTATGGGTGATATACAACGGACTTCTACGAGGCCGATCCCAAACATCCAGACCATAGTAAATAAAAGAGAAAATTCGTTTCCGAAATTTACCACGCCAAGAATCGAACCCAGAGCCTCTGCATTGCAGTGAGGTCAAACAACGTCAATTGTCAATGGATATTTCCGTAAAATGAAAACAAATTATGCATGGAACAATTCTGTATTTTAGGATAATTTAATACATTATTATTTATATAACCTTACTTTAATAATAAATAAATAAAAATTAAATAAATCACCCAAAATAGTTTCTCACCCAGCCTGATAACTATTTTTAGTGATTTCTTTTTTAATACTTTTTTCTTGTTACATAAGAAAAAAGGATCTAATTGACTAGAATAAAGAGGACTGTTTCCAGAAAATTGACGACAGATGGCGATAAGTTTGAACACCAAAAACGAAATTGCTAATTACCAAAGTTCGTTGGAAAACCTTGCGACTCAACGGAATGTTCATTGTATTCTTTCAAATTATAACAATATTATCTCTTATATAAGTAAACACTTCTGAATTTTGCTTCACGTCCCATAAACAAGATGTAGAAAAATACATTCATAAAATAAAATACATTACATTCAAAAATTACAATTTAATTTTTTGCAATCGTAATCAGTTTGTGCTGAAATCATTGTTATCTATTGTGTCTATGAATATTATTATTTTTTAATTTGTTTTTTTTAGTTGGCACAAAGTTTTCCAGCCAGCATTGGGTCAGAGATTAGTTTAATTGTATGGATTTATTTTTATTTAATTATGGACATAGTCTTTTGATATTTACTTATATCCAAGGTTCTTAAATAACGTTTCTTCGTTCATGCTGTGGTCGAAGAGTGGGCTCTCTCGGAAGATTACAGATGCATCAGCTATGTGCATTTGCCTCTTACCGTATCTGAAAATATAAAACACTCTTTTTATACTCTTAATTTTAATGGGGCATAATACATCAAGTCAATGGAGATATGGAAAACACAATCGCCCAGTACATAGTACTTTTTAAGTTTTCGCGACTAATATCTAAATATACGTGAAGCAAAAACTTTTTACTTTTACGAAAATTGCGCGGACGGAGGAGTACGAAATTTCACACTTATAGTTTATAAAAAGAAGAAACGACGCATGCTAATATTGTTTAAATATATATAAAAAGTAGATTTAAAAAAAACATTACACACACCACCATTAATTTGCAACACATACGCATATATAATCTTTTGTTTATTGAGAGTGTCGGGGTGTAAGTAAGAAAAGGAATGCTCCGGTGGTTCGGGTATGTGGAAAGAATATATGATTAAAGAATGACTAAACAGATATACAATGCAAAAGTGGATGGATGCAGAAGTCGCGGAAGGCCCCGACACACCTTCCATGATCAAATTGATCGTGTACTAGCAGAAGGTGATGTCAGGAGCGTTAAGAACAGACGAGCGTGCATGACAAGAGCTATGAATGTCAAAGTAGCAGGTGAGGTGTGTAAGAATAAGCCTGAATGGCGCTCTGTTGTTCGTGCCTACCCCGCAAGGGACCTGGCGTGAAGTTATGTATGTATGTATGTATATTTATTGTTGCCTTGGCGAAATCTGTGATTATAGAAGCATATAGTTTTTGACAACAAGCTATAATGATCGAATTTTGACCACGGGCAACCACTAGTAGTACATAATAAAAATACTTTTTAAATCTTCCCTGATCACGATCACCGATGACTGCTGAAAAGTGTTCAAAACATCGGAATAATAAAATATAAAAAAACTGCGCTTGTTACTGTTAAAACTTAAAAGGTAGTTTTATTACGCTCAGTGAGTATTTAAATATTTTACTAATTCGAAAAAAGAAATGTTAGTTGTACTACTTCACAACAGATGACCGTATCCGAATAATTTACCTATTTATCAAGAGATTACATTGGTAAAACTATTAGGCCGGCCGGCCGCAGGAAATTGTATTCATTCCTGCACGGGGAAATGTTGTGTTGTATTTGTAAATTGTACTTTATGTTAAAAAAAATAGTTATGCCACTTAATAATAGATGGTACTAGCTGAATATTTTGTGACGCTCGGTTTTTTTTGCCTTTTACACACACACACACACACACACATATATATATATATATATATATATATATATATATATATATATATATATATATATATATATATATATATATATATATAGAGAGAGAGAGAGAGAGAGAGAGAGAGAATATATATAGAGACTACGAATTTCACATTATTTTACCTTAGTCGAAATAAATGTTAGTCATAACATTATACGAATAGTTTTTCTATTTATCAATAGATGGCATTGGCATGACCAATGCTCTACAAATCTCCTATTTAAATAGGTTCAACAGTGGATCAACTAAGGGTGGTGTGCATAGACATTTGACCGACTGTTAAAATAAAATAACCACTGTTTAGGCAACTTTTAGTGTTCACCACAAAATATTCCATGGTTATCGACGAAAATGAGTTGGTTAACTTAAACGAGCATATCTGAGCCGTTTAAACACCAGTAAACTTTAATCAGACTTTTGAAGGGACTTTTTTATGCAGTTTGCGTAATAGTCTCGCTTCTGGTGCCGGTGTTTATTTATGTTCCACTGTTATTTTCAACAAATAGTTTTTTATTTAATAATTATAGCATTGAGTAAAATGCTTCCTGCTTTAAATTTCATAATGGAAGATGACATTATAAATTCGCTAAAATATCTACATAATATAGACATAGTTACAAGGAGGCCTCGAATTATTCAAGAGCGTCGGAATTTCTTTGAAGAATATGAAAAAGTATTGCTCGTAATTAGATTTGCATGCATGCATGTATGCACCTGTCCGTTTGTTTTCAATGACTTATTTATATTTCATAAACAGATCAGTCAAATCTACTTTTCACTGTTACAGAAATTTGCTGTACCGTTTTTCTTTTCTTCCGTGTTTGTAATCTTTATAATCAAAGTTTGTAATACTATATTGTTTAATTTGTTTAAAATTTGATACGTTAACCGTCATCCACTAGGTTACGTAAGTACTGCGAAGCGAATGACATAAATTGATATAAAATATTGCACATAACTCGTCAAATTGAATTATACGCCTCTTCCATAAAATACCATACTAACCCAGTAACTTCTAAATTTGTATTATTACTTTTTAAGCAACAAATTCGTAATGTCATTTAGCTTTGACGGATTTTGCAGACGTCAATTGACTTTTTCATTTAGTCTAGTTATACCATCACTCTCTTCATTCGCCATTCATTAGAAAACGCCCAATACCGCTCGTTTACCTAACCGAAAAACAAAATGTTGGTGAACACTAAAAAAAGCTCCTCAATTATGTCGACCGTTAAGTTCTAATCACCTGTTTAGTTAATTCAACGTTTTTCTCCAGTCTATCGTACAAAAAAATTCAGTCCCAAACTAATCGAAGCCAAACATACATTGGAAAATATATTAACCAAGTTAGAGGACATCATTATAAAACTATCAAAGCGAAAGTTTTAGAGCTTTGAAAACTTATCAAGTGCTGTTGTTGATGAAGTAATAAAGTTATTGAAACGTATTTTATAAGTTAGTTAAAACTGTTTACAAGTCAAAGAGCAAAGTTTAGTAATTGACGTATGCAACGTGAAATTTCATAGCCTTATATTTAGTTAATTGGAAATTATTACCGCGTTGAAGATTATATATTTACTAATATATAATAACTGCCTGCGACTTCGTTCGAGTGGAATAGTAAAACGTTGGTATAAATAGGTAGCTAACTACCTGTCCAACGTGAACAAAGCCGCAGGCAAATGCTAATTTACAATTACAAATTGTAATACGAAAATACGTGGCAAGTTAGACGTTTTTTCAACAGCGGTGTAGTCGACGCTTGCTTGCATTGCAAGGCCCAAGACCCCCTTTAGGTCGCTGAGGCAACGGAGGGAGTATATAGCTTGATTTACAAAAAAAAAAAGGTCCTAATCACCCTCTGCTGGGAAAGTTCTGGAAACTTTCAAAAAAAAAGAATTTAAAAGATACTGATCCTTTTTTGTGGAAAAAGTATATATTCTTGAGAAAGGTATTACAGAGTCTGTTTGATGATTGGCTGATGATATATGTGTAATAAAAAAAAAAAAAATCGTGTATGTCAAAGGTGCCTATGACATATACGATTTTTTTACTTTAATAATAAACCATTTTATTTATATATGTGATATGTGATTGTGTATTCCATCACTAATATATTATATTATATTATATTCGTATTATATATTATACATTAAATTTATGTGAATAAATACAAGAAAATCTCTCACACAATCGGTATTAATATCTATTGGCGATTTTGCACTCATATTTTTACATTATTTTTAAGATGAATATGAACAACTTTCAATTTAATATCTACTTTGTCGTTCGTTTAACTACCACGTTGTTTGGATTATAATCTGGCCCTGTATATTAATTACATTGTTATTGTTTCATTTTCAATTATTATAATCTGTTTTGTGCTTAAAAGTGGTTTTTACGCATCTCGTGACCTCCAGTAATTGAAGAAGCACATTGATTAAACATTTAAGGTCATGTATATTTTTACAAATGTGCAGGTATCCTTTGTTAGAGATTCTAATAATAATAAATAAATAAACACTGAATACTTATATTTACCTTCCTCGACCATGAACCGAGTAATACTCCTGCAGTTCTTTCAAGTAGTTAGATATTTGTTCGGCGGTGTCGAACCTCTCTGGGCGACGCGGGCGCGGGTACTGCGCTTGCGTCGAACACGACAAAATGGCCGACAGCAACAAAATGGCGGGCAGAACGACGCGCATCTTGACTGAAAATAATAAAAATATAATTTATAGTGCAATTATTTATCTTTGTTATCTGCAGATCACAATGTGTCTATTAGACAGAGAGAGCAGATCCAGGATACCAAAGTTAGTCTTGCCACCATCATAGGCGTATACAAAAGTAGGGGGATCTCACGCCATGTTGGGTTATATAATATAATAATAAAAACCTATAAATGTCCCAGTGCTGGGCTCGGGCCTTTCAATATATGGGAAACGGACAGTATAACCGCCACGATTGTCCAAGGCGGCTTGGCAGGTTTGGCACTCGGTCATTTCAATGTGCAGGTAGCATCACGATGTTTTCCTTCACCGTTGTTGGTACGTGATAATTCTAACCATATGCACATTAGCAGTGCCGTAAATAGCCTTTTATGCGCCCTATGCGAGCTTCTATAACTGCGCCCTTGTTTCTATTAGATATTATAGGTACCCTAGCTAGAACAATGCTCTGTATAGGCCTACTTTATGTCATCCAGGGTGATAAAATAACGTGTAAAAACCTTGGTGTTGATGGAATAAAAATCTAATATTTTGGAAGAAAAATCAACTTTTTAAAGAACTAGAACAAAACAATGAGCGCGATGTTTTGTTTAATTTAACAGACGTTTTGATGATACTGGCATGTAGGTACGTATGTGTTGGAATCGAGCACTAGGGGCGCAGCGGGAACTTATCAGGAGCAAACCGGAAAAATAATATTCCTGCCTGGCCTGACCATTCTTGCGCGACCCAGAGTCTACGCCCTGTGCCCGTGCACCGGTGGCACGGCCCTATTTACGGCACTGCACATTAGGACAGAAAACTGCAAAAAAGGTGCATGCGTTCCGGCCATGATCGAACCCGCTTTTTGAACTTGGCAAGAAAGAAAGAACAAAAAAGAAAGAACAAAAAAGAAAGAAATAATTTATTTGCTAGGAAAGCGATACAATACAGAAATATTTATACATACATTTTTTTATGACATTATATATATTTTACACCGCATTTCCTACAAATGAGGTCGGCAACTCAGCTTCATGCTGTGTTGGAGTTTCGTCCACCACAGCGCTGATTTTCAGTGCCGACCCCGCCTCATTGGTTTAAAAATATTTGACCCAACACCACAGTATATGAAACATTAAAAAAAAACATAAGACAAACACGTGCACACAGAATAAAAGAATCATTATCCATTATAGTAATAAAAAATAAAAGAAATTAGAATAAAAAGAATAGAAAATGTATACGTAAACAGAGCTACAATAATTAAATACCAACTAGTACGGTAAACTATAATAATCTTATTACTATTAATTGAAACAAATAATTAAATAAAAACAGAAATAAAAACAGAAATAAATCAATTCAATGGAAATCAAATCAAATCCTTAAAATCTTTAGGAAATTTGAGTTGCCCTTCTTACAAATGAGTTTTACAGAAAAGTATACTCATCATTAATTACCAAAAGAAGTCAAAACACCATATCTAAAAAATTTTAAACGTATCTAAGGTCCTCTTTCTGTGATTGCAGTAAATATCTTTTAAAATGAAATTTAAATGTGAAAAATGATTTTAAGTCTCTAATGGGTGGAGGAATATCGTTCCAAGCGTTCGCTAGCACATATGCAACCACAACTTATGTTGGGTTACCGACCTGAAATTCTTAGTAGAACACCTAAGAAACTTCACACAAAAATCATTTAAATCAAATAATTATCTACAGCTGAGAAATTTATATATACAGTACATTCTGTTTATTGAAGTGAAACTTCTTTAGAAGCGTGATCTGAAAATTGATAAACATATAATTCTCTCAGAATACAGAAATATATGTATTCTGAGATAATTCTATAAGACGAAGGCTGCGAGAGAATGAGATACACATTATAAAATATTTTAGTTTTATAAAATTAAATATTACAAAATCACTAAGCGTGTTATTAAAAGTTCACAAAATTAAATCACTCTTCATATTTTAACACAACAATAATACTTTGAGTTTATTTAATACTTACTAAATTAATTTGTCATACTTAAATAGTCGACATTTTTAATAGTGGACTTGTTGGAGAAACAATGTCCATCACTAGAGCTTGTCTACTGATAGACTTAGGTTTGTGGAGTTTTTGGCGGGAACTGAAAGGAGATGTCGTGCTGTGCCATTGACTTACTAACCAAGTCAATGTGCTGTGCAGTTTTATTTTCTAAAAATGTGCAGAATTACTCTAAAATGAAAAATAGTTGTAGGATATTTATAGTTTTTGAGTATTAATTATGTGTTTTGTGAGAAATGGGAACTGTATAGTCAAATACGGCCTTTTGAGTTGTCACAAGAACTCCGTTGAATGGCATGAGCTGATAACCTACAGTTCAGCTGTGCTACTCATAGGCATAAGAAAATGAAGAAACTACATTGTAATCTAAGATCTGGCTTAAAGGCCTAGCTGCCAAGCCATAAACCTAAATATTAAAAAAAAGACTTTTTTAAGAAGGTTTTTTTAAGGTTTGTCTATTGTTAAGCTTCCGATTCCGTCAATAATGTGTTCTCGTAATGGTTCCCTGCTAACATGTAATGTGTGTGATATGTGTATTAACTACACCCATTTTAGAAGTATTCCGCTCTACTTAATTTCTTCTGGCCGTCCTATCCTACCTCTACAGGACTATCACCAACTACTATAGTCATTAAAAATATTAAATTTTCTAACTTGGCATACTTCAATCCGTTAACCACTGCTACATTCATACCACACAAATTGCCTACGCTAGCGCCGTTTCCGAAGATTTTTGAACTATTACACCCATATGAGACGGTTCTCCTTTTGCTTCTATCCTATATAACTTTTGTCATTTCACAGGTAAGTTGAGTGGGCTATAAGCATATTTTCAATGCAATAAATCGAATTCGCTGAACGATTAGGTAGCCTAATCCCAGTTTAGCCACACTTCAAAACCTAACCGTTTTGAATAGCGATAATCAAATGTCAACCGAACATCAAACATAAAATGGCCGACAGAATAACCGGTAGCGTTTTATCTAAAATAACGTTATTGATGTATTATCGTTTTAATCTTCAAATCGGTATTTGATTATAATAATGCAAATTGCTATTATAAACGGTATTGATGTTATGCGTTATAAAGAACATATTTATATATTGAAACAGAAATATTGTCTTAGTAGGTAACTTACTAGTAATGTTCAAGCATAAAGTAGCATAATATTACAGTACACTTTTTAACCGACTTCGAAAAAAGGAGGAGGTTCTCAATTCGTCGGGGTTTTTTTTTTTTTTTTTTTGCTTTTTTTTATGTATGTTCGCCGATTACTCCGTCATTTATGATCCGATTTACGTGATTCTTTTTTTGTTCGACGCGAAATAGCTTCCAATTGGTCCCCTAAAAATTTTACATAGTTTGGCCCAGTAGTTTTCATTTTATGGACATTTTTCATGGAAATAATTTTCACTCCGTTCCATATGTTCGCCGATTACTCCGTCATTTATGATCCGATATACGTGATTCTTTTTTTGTTCGACGCGGAATAGCTGCCATGTGGTCCCCTAAAAATTTGACATAGCTTGGCCCAGTAGTTTTCATTTTACGAACATTTTTTTGTTCCCGGTTCTTGGGACCTATATTTTTTAAGAAGCGCGGCACCATTCGTAGGTCCACCAATACATAGCTAGACACTAATTAAAAAAACCGACTTCAAAAACTAAAAAACTAAAATGTATAGAATAACTTATTTCTTAAGCTATTATTATTAATATATATTATCTAAAACATCTTAAAGTCGGTGCTTAGTAATTTTCAAAATATAGTAATTTTTATGTTTTCCTTTGCACCGACTTCAAGATGTTTTAGATAATATATATTAATAATAATAGCTTAAGAAATAAGTTATTTTATACATTTTAGTTTTTTAGTTTTTGAAGTCGGTTTTTTTAAACGAAGTTTTTTTAATAGCCTATTAGCTAGCCATACACAGATCTGCCCGCCGGATCTGTCCGCCAGGCACGTCTGTCTGTATGGTGAGAACGGACAGGGATTTGCACGTCGGGTGCCTGCCCGCTGCACGTGGTCAAATCGAGCAGATCGGGCACGGGGCGGGTAGATCCGAGCTCCCAACTGTGCGTTCAGATTTGACGTAAATTTTTCTTTCTCAATTAAGCGTTTCACTTTACTTAGTAGGTATTCAAAAGCTGATATATAGATTCTTAAAAAAATTAACAAATCAGCAGGCTCATGGATTGACAAATCTCTTAGTAGATTCATATATCGCGGCCGTTTTGCTAATTTATGCTTTGAAATAGACATTTTTACAGACGACCGTATTTGCTGGAATTACGATCTGAATTGCTGCCCGTACTCGTGTGTGGCGAATCACGGATCTGCCTGTCGGACAGATCCGGCGGGCACATCTGTGCGTGTATGGCTAGCTATTATGATGAGTTACGAAAGTAAAGGTGAAGTATATGATTGTCTCTTTTAAACGTGAAATATTAACAAAGTTACAGGGTCCGCACCCAATGAAACGGCACGTTTTCTGCGCCCGCGCAGGCAGAAAGATACTGTTACGAGCTACAGTACTCGAATTAAAATGCTGTTGGAATTACTATAGAATTTATTAGGACTGTACAAACACATATAAAACAAGTACAAATATAACTGGATACAATCAGTACAAGCGGCCGGTCCAATAACACGTGCAAAGTCCGTCACTATATCGCTTATCGAATGTACTATACACGTCCTTCTAGTATCGTAATCGTCGCTTGACTGCCCCACCCCTCCGTTCGGGCATTGTTTTATTTTAAACAGTATAATGCAATAATCGGCTGCGTGGACTGAGTTTTTCCAAGAAAACGTAATCTGCACACCTGGTTAATTATTCCTGCGAACGGCCATAAACGCAAACGATATCAATAAGTTATTGTATAATTGCAAATTTTAAACACATAGTCAATAAAAGAAGTCCAAATGCGGGAAGGGTAATAAACCAGGTGCGCATTTCTTTGTCGGTATGTAACAATACTAACTAGGCTTGAAAGAAGAAGAGAAAGCATTCTACCACATAGTGGTGTACAAAATGAATGAAATTTAAAATTAAATTAACAAAATATTATATTTTAAAAAAAGTCCATTTTCTATAATATATTATATAAGCAATTAATGTCAAGAGAAATAATAACAAATACATCACTAAGATTTTCCATATAGATAATAACGACAAGCACTTTTTTTAAAATAATTCATCTACAGTCTACACTATTGAAACACTCCTTGATCAGCTACTTTTTTAAGATTACAGTGAATTAAATTAAATTAAGTGCAAATTAAATTCGCAATGCAAACTAATAGTGTTCAATTCATCACAGGGCATGTGCCACTACGATTTAAGAGAAACGCACCGCAAATTTGTTCACGTAAACATCTAAAAATAGGGACTAATTATCGTTTCTCATTGATTTACTTATTGTCTCCTTTCTTTTATCCGCCTACCCGAGACGTTTTTACAAGGTTTTATTTAACTTGCAACGGATGTATGTAAGTTCGGGTGGAATCTTGCAAGTTAAATTTGACCAACTTCCTGGTTTCCGATTGAGCTGGAATTTTGCACGCATATGTATATCGTGTGACAATGCAGTAATATGGTAACAACGAGCTGATCTGATGATGGAGTCGGAAGGTGGCCATAGGAACTCCAGTACTAAACAAGATAGACTCGAAGTGTTCGGGCTTGTTTTACTTGTCTTGGCTAGCACTCGGCTGCTACTTGATGTCCAAAATCTCAAAACATTGTATTTAAAAACCTTTTTAAAAAACAAGTTTTCTATCTAATCTATTTTCAAACGGGAGGTAATCTTTTCATTTTTTGTTTTTCTTTTTTATCAATCTATATTACTGTTACAACTTAGGCCCCGACACAGACAAATCCCACGTACAGATCTGTAAAAGCACATTGCATTACCTGTCGGCATTTGAACTAATTGTAATCATTTTATAATTGTCTTCTATTGTTTACTTATTTATTGGTATAAGTTTCTAGTTATTGTGGATAACTGCCTATTGTACTCGCTCAGGAGCATCATTAGCCATGTGTTGCGGATTACAAGTACAAGCTAATTCTAGGAAATTGTGTCGACGTTGCCGAGCGGGCACATTTGCATTTTTGAAGTATAAAACGACGGCCTGATTGAGTAAAAACACTCTTTAATATTTTAGAACATTTTCTTATTCTATCATCAATGGTTTTTGGAGCGCATGCGATGAAAGATATTTTATGACAATATTTTTATACCTCGGGTTACATTATTTAAGTTTTATTAGCGATCGCTAATTTTTTCTAGTAATAAATATAGCTTATATTACTAAAGGTAATGTAGTATTCGAATGGTGAAAGAATTTGTGAAATCGGTCTAGTAGTTTTTGAGTTATTCGTTACAAATATACAATTCGTTATAAAATCTCTCCTCTATATAATATTAATGTATTTTTAATAGTTAACTAAGTTTTTTTAAAGTTAGTTTAGTAAAAAAAACTGTTTACTCCAACACTAGTCCGTAAACTGACAGTAGTGTATAGAGTAGGCTATTTCTGTTGCGCTTCAAATTTATTAATTAACGTGAAAATGGACATAATTGAACCAAGTTTCGAGAGCAAATCAAACATTGGTGCACTAAAGCAGCTTTCGTAGGTTTAAATTAGCTTTTAATATACACCACAAACAGTACTAACGGTGGGTAGCACACTCGCTTCCCAAGTTTAAAAGGGCGTCGGTTCGAATACTGGCCGGAAAGCATGCACCACTTAATGATAGACAACACTTTATGATACACCAGTACAAGCATGACCTTACAGACTAAAAATACCTAATTACCTAACTAACAGGACTTTCTTTTATATATTTAGATTTGTATAAAATATATATACATATTTTTTAAGTTATTGCATAACTTTTATCGCGGGCTTTGAGCGCGGCGACCGAATCATGAAATCCGTAACGAAAATAAAACCTAACACCCCCCACTCCGCCTACCATGTAGCTCGGTCGAGCGTTCGCTTAACGTGTATGTATATGGTACGACTGTACGAAGCTCGCACGGATCCAGACGAGATGCTCCGAAATCGGACGAATACGTAAGCAGCTGTTTGTGAGAAAGTATATAGATGTATAGGTATCTATAATATCTTTATAATGCCACACTCTCCACATGTGCGCCCCGATAGTATACATGTAGGTATGTATGTATACATAGGTGATTTGTTTTCTTATCGGTCACCACGCTCAAAAAGTGTAACTTAAATTAATATGAAAGAAAAGAATACTGAATAAATAAAAAATATATGAATAATTATAATTGCATGAGTTGATAAAAAAATGCTATGCAACAGCTTTACCGCGGCAGTCCCCGAGTGCCACGAAGAGTTTTTTTTAAATTTCTGTAAGACAAAAAATATTGTCACGACAATTGCCGCCCCTCCAAAATCTGCTGCCCTAGGTTCTACTCTGCTCAGCCTATTGGTAAATCCGCCATTGCCGCAAGAAGAAACAAAGTATAGCCCGGTATAATATATAAGCATGCTCCATCTTAAACATATATCTCCGCTCTACATCGGGCGAAATCATGGTAAGACGCGAAGCTACACAAATTTAAAAAAAACTAAGATGATATTTTAACATCTGTATTTTTTATTATGTAAATAATGTTATGAGATTTCGCCAAACTGACTCCTAATAAAAGATGCCGCGGAGAATATTACTTGGTGAAAGGTTTCACTCAACAGGTAGAATAATGATGTACCCGTTCTATGTAGCTTTTATTTCAAAAGTATCGATACTATTTAAAAAAAAAACATATTAAAATCTCTATCGACAGGTGTTGTGATCGGCAACGAGAGAAATTAATTATATATACGTAATAAACACAACAATGGACAGTCATACGTGTATTCATTTCAATAATTTTCACTCGACAAAAAACTGTTTCATATAAACAATGAGTCATATTTAAAAAGAAGACATTCTTGTTTAGTCTGAAAAAAGATCACTTTTTTCATCTCTAATGTCTGTAAAATTATAGTATAAAACTAGCTGAACCGTGCCCACTTCGCTGGGCATCAGAAAAAATTCATAAATACTTATTACTAATCACAATCAGATATACCCTATGTCACTTAGGAATAATGTCGCTTTCCACTGGTGAAAGAATTTTCAAAATTGGTTTAGTAGATCCAGAGATTACCTACAACGTCACAAACTCACAAACTCTGCCTATTTATAATATTATTAGTATTAGTATAGATATAACTTTCAATGTGAATTCTGCAGTTTTCTTGATTAGTTAAAACCAGTAGCGTCCGGCACGACATACCTACTGTTTTCCAAAAACAATAATAGCAATCACAATCGCGCGGTGAAAAATTAATTTGGTAAATAAATTAACAATTGTGTAATGAGACGCAGGCAGCTACCATGTTTGTGGTATCACATAGCAGGAAGACTGATCAAGACGAAGACGATCATATACGAATATGCATATGTATGTACAGAAACTTTTGTGGTAGAAACTTGCAGGGGGGCAATAATAAAAAGTACCTTAATAGTTAAATGTTAACCGTTGCAGCTACATGAAAATGTTCTTAACATACTCTATAATTTTTTGTGAAATTTTGATGCCCTTTCACATATTTTCAACAAAATTTATAGTAAGCTCGAAGGTGGCCATTAAACGCAAATTTCTTTTTTAATGTCAATCAAGCCTGTTTCTAATACTAATCAAAAACTTCTAAAAAGGACCAACCGTTGTTGGAGTAAAAAACAGTCAGAAATTGCGAAATTCTTTTCCAATACATCTTTTAAGAAGGCGATCTTACTCTTTTTATTTATCGAATCTTTTTGAAGACTCCATACATACATACTACTATAAAAAAATATATATCTATCTAATATTTAGTTTACACATCAGGCTCTGGGTTTTTGTTGCGCTATTACACAATGATCTTTCATACTTAGTATATATATAATCAGGGCATTATTTGCGGGGGCACGCAGTGCCTTTAAAGGAAATTTCGAAAAAATCTAAAATTTCCATAAAAAGTACCCTTTATAACAAGAATGGATTTTTTATACGTTTTTGCAGGGGAGCTACAAACAACAAATTATAGACTTAACTTTTGAGAATTAGCGTGCCCCAAAAAGTGACAATAAAGCCTGGATATAGTCCTAAATATTTATTGGAGCTATCGATAGTCGATACTTTTATCTCTTTGCTGTCCATCTCTAATGGGTCGGTTCATCCGTTACCCTCACAATAGCCGTTACAATTTTCTATCAACGTTTCATAAACTGCTGCTACCTTTTCCCTGCAACTAGCCGTTTTGCACTTTCACAATCACAATCGATCAATGTAAGCTGGTGTAAACCCACAAACTTTATTTACAGTATCCTAAAAAAAAGTTTGTAGAATTTCTAAAACAAATTCAAGGAAAATACGTAGACAAATGACGAAAATATGTATTTCTCATCTCCACGGAAATATTGGTATTGTATACCCCAGGACTACCCGAATTAATTTATTTATAGATTTCTAGCTAAAAGGCCTAGCTGCGAAGCCATAATGGCAAAAAAATAATTTAATTCTAAATAGGTATTATAATTCGCTTAAAGGTCTCGACACCAAACCATAAAAAAGCAACTCTTATTTTGTAAGTATATTTTTATTTTTAAGTACCTAGTTTAAGTGAAATTTTAGTTTCCAATAAATTATTATTATGTATTGCAGATGTTTAATCATATTTGTTACATTACATTGTAATTTTAATGTTATAAAGATGTTTAGATGTCCCTATGAAATATATATGTTATTAAATTAAAAAACATCAGTTTAATATTTTCAAGAACCCTTTAAAGCCTCACCTACAGATGCTAATATTAGTTAAGATTATAAACGAAGCTATTCCAAGAACTAAAAACGTTTTAAAATACTTTAAAGTTATATCAAACTAATTACGCAAATGCTCGTCGAAGCTTCTTTAAACTCGGTAATTTTCGCTTTGCCTGCACGTACATTTTCTAGTTACAGTGTTGCCAACCGTGAAAATAATATCCGACGCGGTGTGAATTCGCGCCTTTGAGTTGCCACACCACGTGTGTCGCTTCATAGTTCAAAATTGGAATACGTGACAGTTAACACTGGTTACCTTTTAAAATATTTATAGTTTATTTAAAGTGCTATTTTATGAAATGGAACGAAACGATTTAAAAATTGAACACAATTCAAATTCATATTTGGAAGTTTATGTTTGTTCTTTTTGGGGTATTGATATCGAGTCTTTGGCAGACTTTTGCTTTATACGAATAGTCTATTACTTCATATATAACAAAAAAGGACTTAAAAAAGGAGGTGGTTTTCAATTTATCATGTACTTTTATTTGTAAGTCCAGCTTTTTTGTTCCTGAACTGATTAATTAAGTTAATATAACTTCAGAATAGTTTAATGTAAATGTGTTATTTGATAACATATGCTTAACTTAAAAGTGAATAATATAGGTACGTACACTTTCTACAATAACTTGAAGTCGGTGTCGAACAAAACAATAACAACAAATCTGCAATACCATGCCGTCAAAAAGTATTGCGAAAAAAGTTTTTATGTATGAGACTGGCCAGTTACAATGTATTTTGTAAATATGATTATCTATAACTAAAAATAGGTACGTTCCAATTTCAAAATTTCCCTCCACATAGGTTGAGAGCTAGTTTAAACTATCTTGTCTCATTGCAAAATGGTTCTGCGCCAGGAACATTTTCGCGCTATGATTTTTGTCACCTATTGTCACCTGAAACCGGACGAATCGTACGATAGACTTCAAATGGCATTCATGAATGACCCTTCTAAGGCAACCGTGTATCGTTGATACAACGAATCCAAGCGCGGACGACTAACTTTAGAGGATGGAAAAAGAAGTGGTCGCCCTTTGACGGCTATTACGGAAGAAAACGTGCTAGTAGTAAAAAAAATATAATCCAAGACAATAGTATAGTTACATATCAAGAGATGCAGCACGTACTGCAGATTGAATCGGGAAGCTTTCACGAGATTCTACATGTGCATCTTTGCCTAAGGAGGATAGTTTCACGATGGGTTCCGCACAACCTCACCGATGCTCACAAGAAGACCCGGAGGAGTAGTGCCGTGATTTATGATAAACAAATTTGAAGCAGGCTTGTCTCGGCGTGTTTACGATATCATTACAGGTGATACCGTGCTTCGTAGTTATTTTGGCAAAAAAACAAAAAAAACGAAACCCTGGCAAGGGAGATTTTGGAATAAATATGAAATAATTAAATTTTGGTAATTATTGAAATGTAATGAAAAGGTCTGCTGTATAAATTAGAGTCTATGTCACCGTAGAATTGTCAAAACTGTTAATTTACAATAAATCTAGTGAGATTGCAAACTGTCAAAAGATTAAAATATTGTATTTTTTTATTCATTTAGTTAGGGCATCGAACTATTACACCATTAAGAAAAATAAACATTAAATTAGTTAATGGTATAATATTACTTATGAAGCAACCAACCATGTTGTTCACAACTATAATATAATAAGTCTGTCACTGCACCCATTATCAAGAGAAATATTAAAAAATTAAAAACTTTTAATTATTATATGAAATAATAAGTTCAACTCACCCAATCCATACAATAACATAAAAAAACCGAGAACATATCATATCCGAATGTAGCCCCCAAAATACAGGCCTGTCCTAGTTCGGGGACAAACCGACAACTTATAGTCTCAAGAAATGTACCTAGCATAAATATATTGCATATTGTAATTGTAATTTACTTAAATAAATAAATAATATTTACTATTTAATTAGGAATTTATTTTTACACAATTTAATATCAATTTCATCATCGATAGATGTGACAGTGACAGATGATTTATCCATCACCTAACTGGCTAAAAGATACATATCTGTCAGCAATCCTTCCATTATATTTATAAACAAAAAAGGGGTTAAAAGAAAGATGTCTGCATCTGAAAAGCATGCATGGTAAGATTTCGATCGAAATGGTTGAGATAGATGTGTGGTGTTAAAAGAATGAATAAGGTAAGAAATGAGTACAGAGCGGGATCTTTGAAAGTTGCACCCTTGACTGAAAAATGGAGAGGAAGAAGATTATGTTGGTATTAGCATATATTGAGGAGGGATGAAAGTCACGTGACTAAAAGAATGTTAAACTGCAGGATAATTGGGTACAACTGTAAAGATAGGAAAAAAAGGATGGATTGGAGGATGGATGGATTATGTGAAGGATGACATGATTATTTATGGTGTGGCAGAGAACGTATGTCAGATTACGGAAGGAGAAGACATATTGTGCCGACCTTAAATAATTGGGAGAAGATGAAAGAAAAGAAACACAGTTTGGATTTTCGCCAAGCCTACAGTGTTAATTTGACTTTAACAATAAACAAAAGAAGAAGAAAGAAAGTTTTTATTTATTGATTTAATGTATTTTTTATGCATAATTTAAAAAAAATATTAGCAGCATTCTGCACTCCTTCTATATATAAACTATAAGTGTGCGAAATTTCATACTCCTCCGGCCAAAGTTTTTGCCGTGTTTTTGCATCACCTATTAAAATTTTACAAACAAGTCTGTTTTTCATCTTTTGACAAACGGACAAAAACATGCGTTGACCGTTTATCGACAGCGTGTATTCTGACTAGTTAGATTATAAACTCCCGGTTTTTGCAATATGTCACTGACATAGTATATAATTAGATCATAATGGAATAACCAATGAGTTTATCAAATGAGAAAGGACAATTTGTAATTTATGTACATTGTAATTGAGATAACAAGAACAAATATATTCACAGGTTTCGTTATTTGAGTAAGAAGTCTGAAATACCTTTTTTTTAATAATAGGGTTTGTCCCTAAGGGTAATAATATATTTTTAAATAAACGTTTAAGGGCCTACTTTTTATTCACCAGATAAAAGTGTTTCATAGAATAAAGTATAACGTGGAAAGATTAAAAATATCAGACGCATGAATAAAACGGTTGAACGGTTTCGCTATGCAATTCAGTTAGGTTATAATTCAATAGATAACTTTAATCAGATAATTGTATAATCGGCCTTTAATCCTCAAAACTTTTGTTCAATAGAGAATGATATAAATATGAAGACTATGATTAAAGAAAGAAGATGATTTAATACTCCCAAACATTATTCATCTTTTTTCAATAATTCTTTTACTGTAAAGGCTATTCGACTCTGGAATGAGTTACCTGTTACTGTTAGACAAGCTAAATTACTAACAATATTTAAGAACATAAAAAGCACTACCTCCAACATAGTGATGTTTTAATATCTTTACGTATATTTATGTATGTTATATTAATAGGTATATTTTTATATGTCTATTAAGTATAATTCTTATTTATATAATATTTTATATACTTATATGTTTATTATTGAATCAAATATAATGTAAGTAACTACATATCGTATAATATTTATGTATACCACCATTGACATATTGAATCTGTTTTATTTCTGCCACGGGTTGTTTGGCAGTGATCGCTTCTTAGCGATAAGACCGCCCATTATGCACATTTAAAATATTTTTAAGCTATAAGTTTTTCTGTGTTTTCTGTAATGGTATACAATAAAGTGTTAAATTATTTTATTTTAGTAAGGATCACCAAGAGTATTGTAGACTAGTAACTGTTGATCAGTTACTAGACTTATGAGCAAGGTTTATAATGCGATGTAAAAAATAACTATAGGTGGACACAGCTTGCGGTTAGATTTCTTCACTGTTATTTAATTAGTCTGATAATAAAAAACAATAACTTGTTTTTTAAAAAGGTTTTTAAATACAAGCTTGTAAGATCCTAGATATCATGTAGCAGTAGAGTGCTAGCCAAAACAAGTAAAACAAGCCCAAACACGACGGGTCTATCTTGTTTAGTACAAGAGTTCCTATGGCCACCTTCCGACTCCATCATCAGATCAGCTCCATGTGACCATATTTACCATTTATTGCATTGTCACGCGATATACATATTCGTGCAAAATTTCAGCTCAATCGGAAACCGGGAAGTTGATCAAGTTTAACTTGCAAGATTCCACCCGAACTTACATACATACTTACATATTACATAGATACATCCATTGTAAGTTAAATAAAAGCTTGTAAAATGTGTAAGGTAATGCAATTAGTCTGCCCGTCAGTCTATGTCTAATTAGTGTCTTTTGGGCTAAACTTTTTTTTTATAAAATGAATTTTTGCAGTCAAAGTAAATGTCAGTAGTCTTCACTGCTACTGTTGAGAATTCTACACATTCTAGAGATAGGGGAGTTATCACCTAGTACTGTCGTACTTAATTTTTCGTTATCTCTCTCTCTCTCTTATACATATCTCTTGCTCTCTTATCTTGTGTAGTTTGATTTTAGACTTCAATTTTATTTGATGTATGTTACAATTTAGGTAAATGTGATAACTTTTCCTTACATACCTGCAAATCTCCTATTTAAAGAAGCTATAACATTTTACAACCCGCTAATTGAATTCGTACGTCTCTTAATACAGCCCTTTCATTAACTTTAATTGTTACTCACACGATTTTATGTCCTTTTACTGTCTCTTAATTTTGTAAAGAATTAAATGTAATTTTGTGAATGCTTAAACCATAGATACGTTTAGACATTTCCTATTTGGCAAACAGCCTTGGACAAGCGTAATGGCTTTTTTTTAATTTTTATTTTGTATAAATAGTTTTACTAGCTTCTACCCGCGACTTCATACGCATGGAATAGTTTAAAAAATCTAAGTTTAAAAAACCTCCGATTTTGAAACATTCTTCATTGGTGCTTCGCTCCTATTGGTCTTAGAGTGATAATATATAGCCTATAGTCTTCCTCGATAAACGGGCTATCTAACGCTGAAAGAATTTTTAAAATCAGACCAGTAGTTCCTGAGATTAGTGCGTTCAAGCAAACAAACAAAGTTTAATTAATAAATTAAAGTTTAAGCCAATACGAAAAATGAAAAAAATTAACCGATGGTAAATCAAGTGAATAAATATTAAGACAGGAATCGGCCATTAGTCGTCTCTTACAAGCGGCCGCCAGCCTCAATTAGTATTCTTTCTCCGATCTTGAACGGGTGAAATTTTCCATTTTTAGCCTATTCATCATTTTATTATTAAAGCTTCCCAAAATTGGCAACACATGACTTCCATACGAATCCTTCAGCCGAAACTAGCCGGGTTCATCTCTTTTAATCTAATATTATAAATGCGAAATTTTGGATGTATGTTTGTTACTCAAACATGCCTGAACGGCTGAATGGAACTGGATCAAATTTGCTACAGAGATAGATCACAGTCTGGAATAGTAAATTCAAATTCAAAAGTTTTTATTCAAAATAAGTTTCACTGGAGAATTTCTTGAAGTTGAATTTCTTGAATCTATACATAAAAAAAATTTGTAGAGGTCGAATTTCTGTACAATGAAAAAAATGCCAAAAACCGAGTCAGGGGATGTAAAAAGTAAAATAGAACTAATTTAGATTTTTTCAAATTCTTTGTTTCTCTGTTTGTCTGTCTGTTTGTACCGGCTAATCTCGGTCAACATATAGGATACTTTTGATCCTGAAAAATTAACGAGTTCCCGTGGGATAGTTAAAAGCTTCAATTACTTAAACAGCTTATAACAGACTGAAAGTAATTTCTCTGCAACGTAACATAATAGAAGCGGAGATTTTGACCAGGTGTGGGTGTCGATGAGAGAGTTATATATATATAATATATAAAGCTAATAAGTTTGTTTCTTTGTTTGTTTGCTTGAACGCGCTAACCTCAGGAACTAGTTGAAAAAAAAAATCATTGTTAGATAGCCCATTTATCAAGGACAGTTATAGGTTATAAACCATCACGCTAAGAGCAATAGGAGCGGAGCACCAATGAAGAATGTTTCAAAATCACGGGTTTTTAACTTTCTTTTTTTTAACTATTCCACGCGAACGAAGTCGCGGGTAGAAGCTAGTATAAAATAAAATTTTATCTTATTTCCTATTCTATGTACACCGCTTCGCAGTGTTATTGCTGTTAAGAAGAAGAAGCGGCAGGAAACTCCCCAGCAACACGTGTGGCTAAAAATTGTTTTACTTTATATTTCTTATTCTTTTTATATCTCAAGTTTTTTTTTCTTTATATTGTATTTATTCTACTATATACATATAATAAAACTGTAAAGGTCGAATTTCCGTACAATGAAAAAAAATGCTAAAAACCGAGTCAGCGGGATGTAAGAAGTGAAATAAAACTAATTTAGACTTGTTTCATATTTTTTGTTTCTTTGTTTGTGCGGGCTAATCTCCGAAACTACTGGGCCGATTTAAAATAAATTTTGTATGGTGGTAGTTTATATCCCTGGTCATATAGGATATTTTGATCCCGAAAAATTAAAGATTTCCCGTAGGATAGTTAAAAAAACTTTCCACGCGAAGTTTCGGGCAGAAGCTAGTATTATATATATTTTTTATTTTACTCAATAGACTTGTCAGGTTTTTTTATAGTAAGTATAGTTTCATTTTTAAGATAGTTTATAATTTAGTTTTATTTTTGTGCATATCTTGTTATTATTTTATTAGTTATTATATACATAATGTAATATAAATAACATCTAATAAAAGCTTTTACTACATTTCAGATTTTGTTATTTGTATTTCAATTAGCTATTTATACACGAAAATATTGTATATGTTTTGAACACAGCTTTGTACTTGTAAATACTCCATAATTTAGAAAGATAATTAATTTTTTTATTGCACGAGTTCAGCAGACTGGTGGACGGTCCACCTGTTGGAGAGCGGTAACCATCGCCGGACATTTGTAACACCAAAACTGCTACAAATGCGCTGCTGCTCTTTAAAGGGAAAAACTAAAATGTTGAATATAGCTAACTTCAGGGTATCGGTTTTTCGTGATGGTGTGCGCGCTCATCGTAAAAATTTACTCTCATCATTTTTCCCTAACGCGCCAAAAGAAAAAAAATTAAATAAAACTTAAAGAAATCGGTGTGAGCCGTCACGGGATGCCTGGCAGATGTGAAACATTGAAATTGTTTTGTATAAGTTATATGCATAAAAGAACAGATTACGACAGGATTCATATGGCATAATGAATAAATAATAGTTTAAAAAAAACTAACGCTATTACCTATAGACTACGTATAGCACATATATTCTATCTTAAAGCGTGGCGACGCGTCGCCACGGCCTGTATCGCCACGCCAACAGTCAGATTTACCTTGCGCCTATAGATGTTTCACATCAATAAATAGCAAATAAGCAGTTAAACAGTCACATATAAAAAAACCTTTTTTTAACAATAAAGTGCGTTTATTCTTTTAAAGTTGGCAATATCTCATTTTTATCAAACTTGAAAGATAAATAAAATGCACTGTATTATATCTATAAAAATAATCAAAATAAATAACGTACGATTACATCGATTCTAATTTTACCAAAAACTCTATTTCCTTTACATGTTTGAGATAAAATCGTTCCATTATTAGACATCTAAAAAGCCCGCCAACACAAAAGAAGCGGCCATTTTGCGAGACACATGACATGTCATGAAGTACGTCAAAGTTAAAAGTAATTTTTAGAGCAACCTCTTTCATTCTATTTTTCTTTGATGTATTGATGTAATTAATTGTGTTTCGTTTTTGAATTGTTATATAGAGACGGGGTTTATTGTTGATTTTTATACGAAGAAGAAACTCTAGTTTATTGTTTGTTCTTATAAAAATTGAATACGCAGGTAAGTCTTTGAATATCTAACAATATGTAACAAAAAAAACTAAAAAGTATAAAATAACTTATTTCTAAAGCTCTTTTTAATTATAATATCTTATTTTTAATATATATTATCTTAAACATCTTAAAGTCTGTGATTAGTAATTTTTAAAATATAGTATTTTTTATGTTTTACTTTGCACCGACTTCAAGATGTTTTAGATAATATTTATTAAAAACAAGATATTATAATTAAAAATAGCTTTAGAAATAAGTTAATTTTTTTTTGTTTGTTTTTGAAGTCGGTTTTTTTAAACGAAGTATTATTTTATTTGTTACCTTTTAGTGTCTAGCGATGGGTAGGCCTACGTAAGGTGCCGCGCGCTTTAAAAAATATAGGTCCAAAAACGGGAACGGAAAAAATCATAAAAAAATGTTCATAAAATGAAAACTACTGGGCCAAACTATGTTAAATTTTTAGGGGGCCAAATGGCAAGTATTCCGCATCAAACTAAAGAAGAGTCATGTAAATCGAAACATAAATCTCAGCGTAATCGGTGTACATACATAAAAAAACCGATCAAGTTGAGAACCTCCTCCTTTTGGAAGTCGGTTAGTAAAAATATCCGTGCAGGAACGGAGAAAGAATACAATTTCTTGCGGCCAGGCGGCCTGTCGTAAGAGGCGACAAAGCAACCCACAGCCAGGTGGTAGACTGGATGGCTACCAGCCCTGGTCTAGAGTATGTCGCTATAACAACCTTGAGTTGTGTTCCGGCATTAGTGATCAGGTTCCAGTCTCCCTTAAGAGAGCAGCAGCGCATTTGTAGCACCTTTGGTGTTGCAAATGTCCATAGGCGGTGGTAATCGCTTCCCATCAAGTAGGCCGTCTGCCTGTCTGCTGAACTCCTGCAATAAAAAATAAAAAGAAAAAAAATTACGCCAGTCTGTAGCAGCTCCAAAGCTTGGTGTGCTAAGCCGGTCCAAGCAGTACTTCACTCCGCGGCAACGACTTGCGCTGTACAAAGCGCAAATCAGACCAAGATCAAATCAGTAGTACCCTTACCAGACTGAAGCCCTCGACTCCATCCAGCCAAGCCGTTCGGTTAAATGGTCTAAGATCCAAGTTAAATGGTCTAAGATCCAATACTAACAGGCGGTTTAGAATTGCTTAGCCTTCGAAGAGACTTTACGTCCCTCTGCGTATTTTACCGCCTGTATAATGGGGAGTGTTCCGAGGAACTGTTTGATCTGCCAACGCCTCATTTTTACAACCGCACCGCTCGCCAACGGCGGGATGTTCACCTCCATTTCTTTGAGCTCTCACGCTCGAGTACGCAACGGTTCTCTAGAACATTTATTCCGAGTACAGCAATGATCTGGAGGGAACTTCCCGCCGCGGTTTCCCTTTGCGCTATGACGTGGGTGTCTTTAAGAAGGGCGTTATAAACTTTCTTAGAGGTCGACAATGCGTTGGCGACACCTCTGGTGTTGCAAACGTCCATAGGCGACGGTTACCACTTGCCGTCAGCCTGTTTGCCTGCTTCAGGCAATGAAAAATACAAATAAAATAATATATATTGACAATATCATTCCAATTTTTAAGATGAAAGTCTTGTCAGTAACATCAGTAACAACAAGTCATTTCCCAACTTTAGTTTCCGCAATTGTTTATGTCATTGAATATATTATTTCTTGTTTAAAAAGCCGTGGCTAACGTACTCACAAACTCACATCTCAAAATGACGCGGGTTTGAATCCTGACCTAAAGAAATGCCTAATTGGGTATTTCAATTTTTTTTCTAATAAATAGAAATATCATATATAAGTTTTATGGTAAACTACGTTTTTTCGCTTTATATTTTCTAATTGCAGGAGTTCAGCAGACAGGCAGACGGCCCAATTGATGGAAAGCGGTTACCATCGCCTATCGACATTTGCAACACCAAAGGTGCTACAAATGCGCTGCAGCTCTCTTAAGGGAGACTGGAACCTGGTCACTAATGCCGGAACACAGCTCAAGGTTGTTATGACGACATACTTTAGACCAGGGGTGGTAGCCATCCAGTTGAGCAAATGCCCTACCACCTGGCAAAAAAATAAAAAGCTACATCAATATAAAAATAAATTTTTTAACCCTAAGTACGCGAGCACCAAAAAAACGCCGGGCGTACGCGTGACGTCACTATAATAACTCATCGCAGCTTCACACAACGTAGCACACGCTGCGTGTGTACTGTGCACACGGCGTCACACCACTAGATGTGCATGTTGCATTATGATGTTTTCCTTCACCGTGGTAATTGTAACAATATGCACATTAGGTCAGAAAACTGCCGAAGTAGTACCGGAACGCATCCGGTCAGCATCGAACCCTTTGAGTTTGGAACGCGTGCACTAGCCATTACACTACCACCACTTTTGATGAGAGTAAATTATGGTACACTTCTGCAAGTGAAACCGTACTCAGAAGCAAGTAAATGAAAGTCATTATTACCCTTCTTTGCCACAGGTGGCTCGATCCAGCGGCTTTAAGATTCGCAAAATGAGTTTTAAACGTGCCATTTGATGTTGTACAAAAACTTATTAAACTTTTATGAGGGCACTTGTTTCGGACGTATTTTGAGTGGTTCCAATGCAAAATTTAAGTTTTAAAGACTTTCATCGGCTATGGAACGGTTGCGTGGTGTGACAAGCAAGCTATCAGGCGTGTTTACAATTCAATATATTTTGATAAAAAATACATGTCATCTGGTAAGATGGGTGAAGATCGATCTACAGCAAATTATGGCGTCATGGCATTACAATAATAATCTGTATTTTTAAATTTAATTTTAAAATAAAATTTTATATTTTTTGAATGGACTAATAGCGAAGAGCCTTGACCGACTCCTTGTAGTATGTATATAAAGTATGTATATAAAGAAAAATGTAAAAAATTTGAAACAAATAAATATGTGAAATAATAATCTTTATTCGCCAGAATTTAGTGCAAAAGTTGTAACAATGATAAGTAGAAGTCCTATACATTCTACCATTTTCATGGTGTGCAAAAAAATAATAATAATTGTAAATTAATTTAATATTTCTCATGTATATTATTTGAAAATCCGCCTTCTTTAACATACCTATATTTATTTATTTTTACAATTGCTTATCGGAATTATTTATTAATTTTGAATATGTATTGTATGTCTTTCAAGACTGCGGGCCATAAAAATGGCCCTGACTTTTGGAGAGCTTGCATGGGGCCATGGGAAGGCCAACTCGTAGAGGCCCCTTGACAAATTTAATGTAAATGTGGCGTGACGCCAACCAGCGATTATCCCTGTCTACACCCAAGGACAAACCCCGGCCAGTGTAAGTGGCCAACAAACAGTACCGGGCTATTAGGGTGAACTGCTAGTGGTACTAGGGATCTGGGAATATGGGGAATATGGCATCTGCCCGTCGCAATGTTCGGGGATCATGGAAAATTTCGCAGACGGTGACTCGCCACTCCCTACATGGGTCCCAAAAAATGCCATAGAAGGCAGGGGCAACATAGGTGTGAGCGGCTAAGGGGTGTAGAGAGGTGGGCTGCAGATTCACCGAAGCTACTTCTGACGTGATGCCATTTATCAATTCCACCCCTGGAGCTTGAGTCTTAGCTCTAGCGATCTCCACTCCGTGCCGGCTAGTTAAGGTAATCACGGAGGTCTTGCCTTGGCCCCCGGAGTCGGGTACGAGTCGCTACTCACCTAAGGCTTCGCCACAAAGCCCCCCTGCGGGTATTTTAATATTATTATTAAGGAGTCAAATGGCGTTATAATGATTGTTTTCCCATCTTCCAAATACAGCCATCACTGCCACACTTCAAGAAACTCTGAAACGCCGCAAATATGCATCCTTCGGTGATGGATATTTGTGGCTTTCGGGGTTGAGACTTTGACGCCATGGGGACGTGAGGCTTATCAACTTTATCGAGGCCTTTCAAGGCGATTGAAATAAGTCTCGCGTGACCAAAGGGCTGGCCTATATTTAGGGTAACGGATCAGTGTTGCCATACAACGTGGGAATGCGGCCAGATTTTGGGAATGCTCCCCACTGACAACGATCTGGACTACATCTTTTACTTGTAAATAAGTTTATTATAGTATTTAATTTTTAAGATGGTTTGGTTCATAATTTAGTTTTATTTTTTAAAGTTTAAATTATTGTTTAGTAAGTAATTCAAATACATTTCTTTATATTTCAAAACATTTATATATTTCTAAAAAAAACAGCTGTCAAAAACACGTTGTATGTATATCCCCAGACTCATAAACGCTTGTGTTATAGGTATACAATGGACCACTCCATTACACCCAGACCAAACTAAATAACGATAAAAATTACCAAATTCATATCCTTGAGTAACATAGGCTATATTTACTAGCGAAAAGCAATGCTTTAGAAGCGCTCACAAAGTTTTCTACCTAGTAATAATTTCTAAGATAGTTTAAAAAATAATATTAATGTATGGATTATTAATATGGGCTTCTGTAAAGAATTCACAGGACAAATTATTACGGATTTCTTCTTGTTTCTAACATTTTAACATATATACATTTTTAATACTATTTAATCTATTATAAGTTGATATTACAAATGTCTTAATGGTTTTCTAATTTTCGACATATGGCGTTAGGAATTCAATAAAATTCTAATTAATAAAAATGTATATCTTTTATTTTTTAAATATGTATAAAATAATATGGATAACAAATATAGAAATGATTCATTCATTAACTTTTTACTATATTTGCACTTGACATATGCTTAATATTGACATTAATTAATTAAATTAAAAGATTGAAATTCGAGTTGTAAATGCTGTGCACTTCTTTAATGGGTCCACACATCAGAACTTTTATATTACATGATTTATTATGTAACAATAATGTGTGTGCTGTTGGTGTGCCTTAAATAAATAAATAGATACAAAATGAAATTCCTATGTCAATGTCGAAATCTGAAAGCCTGATAGTTTGTTAGTAAATAGTATCACAAAAATGCAGAGATTGTGGTATAGTGTAGGCCCTCATTATTTATTTAATTTATTTGAGAATCATACAATAATTAATTTTAAAATTAGATTAAAATAAAGAATTAAATAAAACAAGACCACACAAAAAAATCTATACAATATGTCTATTTATCTATATAATTCTTAAGTCATAATTATCATGTCGTAAAAACATCAGACTAGTGAGCTAATAACAAATCACCACAGATAGAAATAAATTAAATTACTAGAGAAAATTAGGGATCCCTACTAAAACTTCAATAATGTAAGCTAAGGTGTAAAAACTTAGCCATAAATCACCTAAAAACAGTTATAATACATTCAAGTACTCACCTGTTGGGTTCAGTGTGGCACCGTGAGACTGATTGCGAAGTGGGCGCAGGAGGGACGAGCGGCAGTTTATATCGCGAGCGGATGCGCGAGGAACAGGTGGGCGGAGCGAGCTTGTACATCGCACAGGGGAAGCTGTTGAAACGATAAACTCAACAAAGTATATTCTTGTTGTTTTTGAAATGAAACTTCTATATAGACTTCTATTAGGATCTTTGTGTCACAAAAGCGTTACGGCCTCGGCAGAATTTTAGAGTACACTATAGATGTTTTATTGGTTCCGGATCGAATTCAGTTTTTAGTTTCATAAAATAAATATATTTGATTAAAAAATGCATTAATTAAAATGTGCCTAACCTAACCAAATCATAATTTGCAGTAAATCTTCAGTGAAGCGAAACTTCAACGGACAAGTGGAATAAAAATGGCAACGGATAAATGGAAAAACGAATCGCAACGGACAAGTGGAAAAACAAATGGCATCGGACAAGTGGCAAAACGAATTGCAACACTACTTTAATTTGTACCGTCTCTTAGATGTTTCCTATTTGCAGCATATTTGATACAAACCAACTGACTAGCAGAAAAAAAATGATATTGTTATAGCTTTTAATTTTTTAAACTTCATGTTCCTTTTTCATTGTTCTTCTTTATAAATTCGCTTCGTAGCATTAATATTTTTATATAATTTCTTTTTATTTTAATGATATAGTTTATTTTTATATAAAAAATTTATATTTGTTTGCAATAGTCATATTTTTGGTTTTTGTTTTGTGTTTGTTTCGTTTTGTCTATCCGTGACTCACTGTAACGGCCCTAGCAGAAGACTAGCGCTGGTTGAGCCAGCCAGCATCATCCTGAGTTAGGACCGATTCAGAACTTCATTTATATATATATATATATTATATAGTCTTATTTATAAGTACGTTTTGGTGTGTATGTAGTTCTGAATAATTATTTTTCTTTCTTTCTTTCAACATAGTTCAGTAGGCGTTTTTCTTTATATGTAGTCCTTTTCAACCACAATCGCTTTGTGTCATCTATTAATGTAATATCTATTAAAAAATAAACCACAACTTGACGGCCTCTGTGGTCGAGTATGTGCTTTTTCTTTTCGTTATTTACTTATAGCCTGGATGTCTGGGATCGGCTCCAGAGTGGTCTATTGTATTAGTTGTATATTACCCATACATAACACAAGCCTAACTTGTTTGAAATATATAACTAAATTTAGATCAATATGGTTTGAAAGACTAACTTGAAAAAAAAAGAAAAAAGACTCATAGAATAAATACAATACACATAGAAAACTAAGCTACTGTAGAGGGGCATTTTGGTGTGCAAGAAATGAAAACCAGATAATAAACTGTAAACAATATACTTCGTCATAATTTAAGTACATGGAAAATAGAGCAATGCGCACAGGCATTGCTTACCGACATACTTAAACGACTAAACGACGGGGCGGCCGGCGATTCCTAAGAGGACGAGAGGGGCGGGAGGCCGTACCATCGGTACCATCTCGGCCAGGTGGCTGGCAGGGCCTGCGAGGAGGAAGGGCGCGGGAGGCCGTACCATCGGTATCAGGCGACCGAGCAGGTGGCCGTAACACGTGAGGCTCGACTGGGATAACGTCGCGCGCTATAACCTCCCCCTCCAAGTCACAAGTACGACCCGTTTGTGACTTGGGATTAGGCGGTCGTCCACGACGACGTGGGTGAATGACGGCATCGGATGAACCGGTATAACGCGTTAAATCACTAGAATGATACTTCCCCTTAGGAACACCGGCACTATCAACAATCATATAAGAAGTTGGACTGATGACTTGCGAGACACGATACGGGCCTTCCCGTCTAGGAGCAAATTTACTTGTAAAACCCTTAGATGCGCTGCTCGCCATATGAGTCTTAACGAGCACTAAATCTCCTTCAGTAAAAGGTAAAGATTCACGTCGGTGCTTATCACCTTCGGACTTGCGCTTATCCTGTTGCTCCTCCATACGTTGCTGTACATCTTGCAAGGCACGAACAAAGTCCTTCAGATAGGGTGTGATCTGCGGCACGAAGTTCTGCTTCGAAACGATTGCACGTAGATCAGTGCTCACTGAGAGCGGAGAACGCATCTCTCGCGCGTAGGTCAGGTAGGCAGCTGAATGTCCGGTTCCCTGATTGTACGCACTGTTAAGTGAAAAACGCACCATCGGTAGAACAGCTGGCCATTTACGGTGTTCAGGACCTACGAGTATAGCAAGTCGCGTTTTTAATTCACGATTTTTACGCTCAGCTGGATTAGCTTCGGGGTGGTAGACTGGAATCAGAGATTGCTGCACCCCTAATACAAACAAAGCTTTTTGCATAACAGCCGAAACAAACTGCGTTCCATTGTCGGAAATAATCCGACGAGGAAAACCATAACGCAGAAAAACCTCCTCCAAAAGAACTCTCGCACACGATTCAGCAGTCGCGTCACACAAAGCGAATAGCTCTACCCAGCGACTGGCGACATCTTCTATAAGAAGGATCCACTTCTCGCCACCATCGCCTTCAGGCAAGGGCCCAAAAAGGTCCATAGCTAAAACCTCAAATCTCTGCTGGGGCACTGGAGTTTGAAGCAACCCCGCAGGCTTCAAATTTGACGATTTGTATTTTTGACAAGGGTCACATGACTTTAAATACTGAGCTACATAAGAACGCATATTCTTGAAATAATAATTTTGTTTGATCTTCTGCAAGGTACGCTCTAAACCCCAGTGTCCAGCAGTGGGCGAATCATGGAGCTCCTTCATTAGCTCCGCCCTTAATGACTCTGGTACCACTAATTGAGGCTCTTCGGATTCTCCATCCGGATCGCAGCGATACAATATACCTTGTGAAAGATAATATCCTCTGTCCGTCCAGCGTAAAGATGCTTCTGGATTATCAAATTGTGCTTCAAAATCTGCAATAATTTTACTAACGTCAGGATCCTTCAACTGAGCCTCTCTAAGATCCTCAGGCTTCTGACGTGGCAGATCTACAATTACAGGACAAATATCACACGAACTGGAACTCAATACTTCTGATTCGTGGCTTACCGGGCGGCTAAGCGTATCCGCAACCACGTTAACCTTTCCAGGAGTATAATCAATATCCAAATCACCTTGCATGAGCACTGCTCCAATGGCGTACGCACTGGCATCTGTCCGTAGAACAAAAGGCAGGTCAAAATCTGGCTGACGAAGAATGGGACTGGTGGTGAGCCGGTACTTAAGCTCCTCAAATGCTCGTTGCTCACTCTCCCCCCATTGCCAGCGTCTGTCCTTCTTGGTCAGATCCGTCAAACTACGCGCTACGTCGGAAAACTTCGGAATGAATTTCCGGAACCAGGAACAGGTCTGCAGAAACGTCTTTAACTGCTTCAAATTCGTCGGAGGCTTCATGCTGGTTACAGCTTCGACTTTCGTGGGATCTGGCTCGATTCCACGCGAAGACACAACATGTCCTAGGTAATTAATCCTATCCCTAGCAAAAATAGTTGGTTCTCCTCCTGGGAAAAAAATGTCCTCATGGGCATTCAGGAGTGTACCGAGCTGCTCACGTTCGTCCGACCCAAGATGGGAACCTTCATCCTCACGAAGACCCACAGACGAACAGCTGATCAGCGGCAAAGAACATGACTCAAATTCAATGGGTTGCGGCGTCCGATCGTGTCTCACAAACCATTTATTACAAGAAAAGTCCAATACCATACCTATTTCGTTAATGAAATTCATACCCAATAAACTATCCGTAGCGTTGGGTAACATAATGAAATCTACCACACATGTTACCCCTCGCACGGTAACATTGACACTAGCTATTTCTACATTTTGCGCACAAACGCGGCCATCGGCAAATTTTAACTCTGTAAAAACATAGTGAAACTTATGACTATTCTTAACTAAAAGTGTTCTTAAACTAACACTACCGATACTATGTTTCGCGCCAGTGTCCACTAACACTTTACCACTTGCGCCATAAATTTGAATATTGAGCACCGGGCGCATACGCGAATTAATATTAACGGAACTCACAGACACTGATTTGAATGAACTTTCAGATACTACTGTAGATTTTTGTTGTTTACATGTCGGACAATTTGTACGAATATACCCCGGTGTCCCACAACCGAAACACGTTATCGTACACGCTCGCGGTTCAGCCTCCAAAATATCATCTTTTACTCTCTTCTGTTTGGTAAGTCTCTGACAGGCATCCCTCACGTGACCATACTGCTTGCAGTAATTACACTGTGGCCGTGAGCGGGGTTTCAAAACTGTATTAGACTCTGAGCGCTCCGTCCCTGACTGCGCTAGCACGGTAGAAGAGGTGGAAGGCTTGGTTTCCAAAACCACTTGCGGCTGACATTCTTCTAGAATATCCTCGACACGGCGCGCCTGCGCCAACAATTCTCCAAACGTAACAAAAGAGGAACGCGGCACCTTTTCCCGGATACGACGGTGCAATAACCCGTAGGTCATATCCAATTGCACCACTTCGGTGAGTGTAAAAGGTGGAAGCTGCGCGATTAATGCACGAATATGGCATATAAATAAATCCGTTGCTTCGTTATTCTTTTGCTCTCTCTCAAATATAGCACGATAGATTTTGTGCGGCGGTAACCTGGGTCCAAATGTTTGTATCAAAGAGTCGACCGCTGCTTGCCATGTTAGTGTGGTATCCTTAACTCCCTGCCACCACGTAGCAGCAAGTCCCGTCAGTAACATAGGCAATCCACGCAGCGCAACATTGTCGTCTATACCTACGCAGGCTTTATACGTTTCAACTGCGTCGACAAAGGCTCTAACATCGTTCGATTTACTGCCGTCGAATCGTGCCGTACATTTAGCAAAATGGCCTGTATTCTGCTGATTAGTAAAGTAAGATTGCGTACCTGAGCTGTTGTTATGCATACTACTTATCAGAAGCATCAGCTGATCATTCGTCAGAACAAACTGTGGCGTGGCAACACCGACGGGAGGGGCAGGCGGCGTGACAGGTCGCGTCACGTCCGCGGCCGCAGCGGCAGCGCCCTGCGTGGAAGACTCCCGCATAGGCACCGTAACAGACGCTGTGGCAAGTACCGAATCAGACCCCGAAGCAAGTGCCATACCGGGCACCGGGGGCGGTACCATAATCCCCTCATGAACGATGACACCGGCCTCCGCCGGACTCGCAGCACGAGATCTCGTCATCCGTCGCGACATAATGAAAGCCACCCGAATGTTCCAGAATACGAATCACTATTACGTACACAACATTTACAGTTTATAACAAACAAAACAAAACTGTCATTGCACACCAAACTTTTAAATATTATTTACGAAAAACGTTCATTATTTTTATAAAACACAACAGTTTCTTCACGAGTATTGGCCGAACGTTGGGCGTCACTTTGTAGAGGGGCATTTTGGTGTGCAAGAAATGAAAACCAGATAATAAACTGTAAACAATATACTTCGTCATAATTTAAGTACATGGAAAATAGAGCAATGCGCACAGGCATTGCTTACCGACATACTTAAACGACTAAACGACGGGGCGGCCGGCGATTCCTAAGAGGACGAGAGGGGCGGGAGGCCGTACCATCGGTACCATCTCGGCCAGGTGGCTGGCAGGGCCTGCGAGGAGGAAGGGCGCGGGAGGCCGTACCATCGGTATCAGGCGACCGAGCAGGTGGCCGTAACACGTGAGGCTCGACTGGGATAACGTCGCGCGCTATACTACTCTATAGCTTTCATTGTCGCGGTGCGTTCTCTCAGCGACTCCGCGGCGCTTTTGGCTTTTCCCAATTAACCAGCGTTTAACTTTTAAATGCCCATACATTTAAGTAACCATTTCTTTAGGTAAAAATGTTAAGACATGGGAACCTTTTTTCTTCCTTTTTTATTGCACGAGTTCAGCGGACAGACGGCCCAACTGATGGAAAGCAGTCATCATCGCCTAATGGACATTTGGAACAGCAAAGGTGCTACCAATGCGCTCATTTCGCACCTTATCCATTCTTGTAACACCACACATCCATCTCAACATTCTCATCTCAGCAGGGTCGTACTCGTAGCTACCGCCGTATCAGTTGTATCAAAGATACGGGGCTCCCAGGCTACAGGGGCCCCGAAAGGCAAATGTACCCAAAATATTATCCACAATCTTTTATAGATTAATAACATTTTAAACCACCAGCTCCGGTGGTTCGGGCATGTGGAAAGAATGTATGATGAAAGAATGGCTACACAGATATACAATGCTAAAGTGGATGGATGCAGAAGTCACGGAAGGCCTCGACACACCTTCCATGATCAAATTGATCGTGTACTAGCAGAAGGTGATGTCAGAAGCCTCAAGAACAGACGAGCGTGCATGACAAGAGCTATGAATGTCAAAGAAGCAAGTGAGGTGTTTAAGAATAAGCCTGAATGGCGCTCTGTTGTTCGTGCCTACCCCGCAAGGGACCTGGTGTGAAGTTATGTATGTATGTATATAATAACATCTTTGAGAATAACTGCTGGGCCAACAGGAACCGCTGTCAGACTTGTCTTTATTGTCGATAGAGGCAGAAAATCTAGAAAAACTGAAATCGTCTTCAGCTATGGATGATTTCATAAATAAGCTTTTTTTTATTGCCGGAGATCAGTAAACAGGCAGACGACCAACTTGATGGAAAACGGTTATCCTCGCCTATCGCCTATGGACATTTGCAACACCATAGGTGCTACAAATGCGCTGCTGCTCTCTTAAGGGAGACTGGAACCTGGTCACTAATGCCGGAACACAACTCAAGGCTGTTATGGCGACATACTTAAGACCGGGGGTGGATATCATCCTTCACACAGTTGCTTGTCTTGTTCGTTTAAGGTATGGTTGGATATATATAGTAATTTGGCATCCAGACGAAACTTTGCATTGGTCTTCTACTTATTTAAGTTGTAAAAAGGTAAATTGTTTAACCCGGTGTATTAGCTGAAATGAAATTGAACATTCCAGCGAATTCTGTGTTGAGACGTAGGAAGCCACCAAAGTTTGTTGTATCATACGTCAAGACCATCTTGTTTAATAAAGCGCCGATGACACAGGCCTTCCGAACAGAGAACAAGATATGTCAACAAATTGACATTTTTAGTTGTATCGTGACTGAATTCAGAAGAATTGCATATCCCTATTAATATTATAAATGCGAAAGTAACTCTGTCTGTCTGTCTGTCTGTTCCGTTTTCACGTAAAAACTACTGGACCGATTTGGCTGAAACTCAGTATATATATATATATTTTCGATGCCGAGAATGAACATAGGATACTTTTTATCCCGAAAAACGGGATAGTTTTTCGGGATAAAAATATATTTGTCTTTCTGTTTGTTATGCCTTTAGGGAAAAACGATAGGACCGATTTAGTTGAAATTCGGTATACATGTAATTTTAATACCGAGGGTGGACAAGAGATACCTATTATCCCGGATAATGGGATAGATTAATGTAAAGGTTATCCCAAAAAGTGGGATAGGTTTTTTGTGATTTTCCATTTTCATCATTTTGTCCTTTTTGTCCTTTTTGTCCTTTTTGCCCTTTTTGTCCTTTTTACCCTTTTTGTCCTTTTTTTTGCCCTTTTTGTATTTTTTATTATTTTTGCCCTTTTTGTCCTTTTTGTAGTTTTTGCCCTTTTTGTCATTTTTGCCCTTTTAATACTTTTTGCCCTTTTTGTACTTTTGCCATTTTTGCCCTTTGTCGTTTTGCCCTTATTGTCCTTTTTGCCCTTTCTCATTTTTGCCCTTTTAATACTGTGGCGACCGAGGGTGGAACTCCCCAGCAGCGTAAATCAGTTTTAGAACTTTTAGAAAGAACTAGAAATTTCTGGAAGAAAAAGACAAGGACGGATATATTTAGAAAGAGATAGACGATAAACGAAAGAAAGAGATAGATAGATGTTAGAAAGGGATAGACGATGACCGAAAGAAAGAGATAGATAGATGTTAGAAAGGGATAGATGTATAAACGAAAGTTCCCGAACAGAAGGTTCGGGAAGGAAGAGACAGAGATAGATAGAGGGGTTCTAGAAAATTCTTTCGGGTATATAAACAGCGTAAGGCGCGCCTACCCAGCAGTTTAGAGTTGGAAGTTGCAGTTTAAAGTTGAGTCAGTCCAAGACGGTGAAGCAACAAGTGCGATACTAAAGGTTTGTTAGAGAAGAATAATAGAGTACAGAGACGAATCAAGTGGTGAATTTAGTGACAAGTTTGGTGGATAGATACGTGAAGGAAGTGTGTAGCGTAGTTCGAGAGAGGAACCAGAGGCGAGCTACACGCGATAATATCGGAGGTGGTCTACGCAATATTGGCGACAGTATTGAGGGTGTGACAACTTATCGTCGGGACTGTGCATCGTTGGTCGTGTGTTTAAGGACAGCAACCCTACAGGGAGGTACTGCGCGCGGCTTTGTAAGTCAATAAAAGCTTTTAAATTAAAAACTGGTGTTTTCTTCCAATCCACAAGTGCGTACCCCCGCTCGTACGTAACAATACTTTTTGCCCTTTTTGTACTTTTGCCACTTTTGCCCTTTGTCGTTTTGCCCTTATTGTCCTTTTTGCCCTTTTGTATTTTTTGTCCTTTTGTCCTTTTTGCCCTTTTTTTGTCTTTTTGACCTTTTTTGTCATTTTTGCCCTTTTTGCCCTTTTTATCCTATTGCTATTTTTGTCCTTTTTGCCTTTTTTCTCATTTTTTCCCTTTTAATACTTTTTGCCCTTTTTGTACTTTTGCCATTTTTGCCCTTTGTCGTTTTGCCCTTATTGTCCTTTTTGCCCTTTTGTATTTTTTGTCCTTTTTGCCCTGTTTTGTCATTTTTTTACCTTTTTTGTCATTTTTGCCCTTTTTGTCCTTTTTTGCCCTTTTTATCCTTTTTGCCCTTTGTGTTATTTTTGTCTTTTTTCCCTTTTTGTCCTTTTTATCTTTTTCGTCTTTTTTTGTCTCTTTTTGCCCTTTTTGTCCTTTTTATCCTTTTCGTCTTTTTTGTCCTTTTAGTCATTATTGTCATGTTTTTCTATTATGTAGTTTACATAGACGGGGATAGATAAGTATAACTAGGACTGTTTGAAATAAAGAATGAAAGTTTGGATGAGACCAATCATTTCTCAAGTTTATAGATATCATTCGTCGTCTATAAAAAATGAGATAGTAACTCGATATATCTTTCCGTTAAGCTTTCACGGAAAACTACTAGGAATACTGGATCGGTTTTGCTGTAATTTTGTTTAAATGTAGTTTTAATACGGGAAATGGACATAAACACTTCATGCCGGAAGCTGGGATAGTTTGCGATATAAAATGAAATTAATCTTCCGAGTGCAAATAGCACTAACATGAAAATTTAGTACAATGTAACATGTATTAACAGCTGCTCTTTAAACAAAAAGCACGCACTAGAGATTGACCCGCGGCTCAGCCGCGGGTTAAAGTCTAGTTATATTATATTGTTACACGCCGACAAAGTGAATGCACATCTGAAATTTATTACCTTTCCCGCATTTGGACTTCTTTTGTGTATTTTGTGTTTAAAATTTGTAATTAAGAAAATTTCTATTGTTACTGTACTCGTTTATGGCCGCAGATGTACAGATAAAGTTTACTTTCTCGCGGTCGATTGTTGTATGGTATAGTTTAGTATAAAAACAATGCCGGAACGGAGGAGTGAGGCAGTCAAGCGACGATTACGATACGAGCAAGACGTGTACATTCGATAAGCTGTATAATGACGGACTTTGCGCGTGATAATTAAATATTTGTACTGGTTGTGTCCAGTTATGTATGTATCTGTGTTATACGTGTTTGTATAGTTCTAATAAATTCTATAGTAATTGTAACGGCATTTTAATTCGAGTCCTGCACTCGTAACAATATGTTATGACGATTAAATATGTATAATGTATTATGTGTCCCACACTTTCGTATTGGTGACAACTGTAATGCCAGCAATGTTTGTAAGTTAATAAATAAATCCATCCATCACGGGTAACAGCTAGTTAATAATTAATATGTAATGTTGCAAAAACCGAACCGTGAAATTTAATAAACAACATTTTTATATCTCATTTATCTTAATATAAGAAACTGTTTTGTTTACGTTGAATGAATCTCAATATCCGTGCGGGAACAGAGAAAGAATACAATTTCCTGCGGCCGGGCGGCCTGTCTTAAGAGGTGACAAAACAATCCACAGCCATGTGGTAGCCCGACTGGATGGCTACCACCCCTGGTCTAAAGTATGTCGCCATAACAACCTTGAGTTGTGTTTCGGCATTAGTGACCAGGTTCCAGTCTCCCTTAAGAGAGCAGCAGCGCATTTGTAGCACCTTTGGTGTTGCAAATGTCCATAGGCGATCGTAACCGCTTTCCATCAAGTGGGCCGTCTGCCTGTCCGCTGAACTCCTGCCATAAAAAATATAGAGCTTTGGGGTAGGTTCGACACATTCTTATAAGAGCTGATATAATGCCTATCCACTACACACATATTTTGATTTTTTAATCTACGAAAGTCTGATCCTAACTTTCTTCATTTCACTTGACATTTGTCATTTCTACAGAATCCTTTACTCTTTACAGACTGCTACGCACTTGTGAGATTTATATAATTCTAATACAAACCAAGAAAATGAATATTTATAAAACATAACAACCATAGATAATAATAACTCTATGAAACATGAGTAATAACTTTCAATTCAATAGAAATTATTTTCATAACATCACGCGGAGCGGCCATTTTGCAAAATTCAAAATCAGAACTTCATTTCGCCACGAGCTTATTGGACGTTGAAATATGAATTCTATTTTTGAATTTTCAATTTTATGCTTTTTAACGGTTTGCTGTTATTTTTCTTTGTGTGCGGGTAGTTATCATGAACAGTATAGGGGTAAGTAAAATAAATTTTATTTATTAACGTTCTTATTTACATTAAGTTAAAGTAAGTTTGTAGGTTTCTTTAAGAACCTTATAGAAGCCTACAAACTTACACTAACTCAAATCAAATCATTTGTTTGCTCAAGAAATTGGTATATATTTATTAACATTAGGTGACATAATATACCTATTCTAAAAATATATGTACAACTTAATTTATTAGGTGACATAATATTAATTTATGTATCACATATTTTTGCCCATTAGGCATGCAATTGGCAACTTATAAGAAAAAAAATGTATTTAAAATGAATTATATATAGGATATTCTGTGAATATCCACTTAGCCTTTTGAAAACTTTTTAGCTCTGTCTTTGAGGAACCAGCATTTATTAATGACACCAGTGAGAACTCGGCAGATACAATTTATTGCAACTATGGTCTTTCGAATATTAAACTTATTGAAACTTTGGTACTAACTAAATTGAAGAAACTAGATTAGCGTAAGGGTCCTGGGCCTGACAAAATACCTTCACTATTTTATCTTAGGTGTGCTGACGAAATTTGCCGTCCTTTAACTATGTTATTTAATAAATCACTGGAGCTCGGAGTCTTCCCACCGATGTAGAAAATCGCCAACATAGTCCCTATACATAAATCTGGCAATAAATCTAACTGTGAAAATTACCGACCCATTTATTTTATCATGTTTCCAAAATTTTCGAATCCGTAGTTTATGATTTTATATATATATATATATATATATATATATATATATATATATATATATATATATATATATATATATATAACCAGGTCAAACCATTCATCTCTAATAGACAACATGGCTTCGTAAAAAAACAGATCAACAGTTACTAATTTATTAGAATACAAAAATTATCTTTGTGAAGTTTTTGCTAAAGGTGGACAAGTCGACGCCATTTACACTGATATTAAGAAAGCATTTGATAAGGTCAATCATGTCATACTTTTAAAAAAACTGACTTATTTCGGTATCCACGGTAATCTGTTAAGATGGGTACAATCTTATTTATGCAATAGAAGCCAGTTGGTAGCGTTAAAAGGTCTAAGTTCCTTGCCAGTTATTGTAAAATCTGGGGTGCCACAAGGATCGCATCTTGGGCCGCTATTCTTCATTGTTTTTATAAATGTTTTAATAAACAACTTGTCTAGCCCTAGTCTTCTTTACGCGGATGATCTAAAACTGTATCGGTTCATCAACAATACTTCTGATTGCTTGGAACTCCAACGTGACCTACATGTTATAAAGGAGTGGTGTCAATGTAATCAGATGTATCTTAACATAGAAAAATGCTTCGTTATTACTTTCACAAATAAACGGTATCCAAAGACATACGACTATAAAATTAATGGGAACACACTTGAAAGGAAATATGTTGCTAAGGATTTGGGTGTACTCTTTGACCAAAAATTGACTTTTCGTGATCATTACTCGTACATAGCAAACAAAGGCCTTCAATTACTTGGGTTTATAACTAAGTGTACAAAAGAATTTAAGAAACCTCAGAGCTATCTAACACTTTACTATAGTTTGGTTCGAAGTATTATGGAGTATGCTTGTGTTATCTGGTCACCCTGTTATTCAGTACATTCTAAAACTCTCGAAAAACTTCCAAGAAAATGTCTTAGGATTTTAAGTTTATGTTGTAGTTTATTTTTAAGTTTATATTGTATTTTTAACCGACTTAAAAAAAAAGAAGGAGATTCTCAACTTGTCGGAATCTTTTTTTTATGTATGTTCACCGATTACTCCGAGATTTGTGATCCGATTTACGGGATTCTTTTTTGTTCGACGCGGAATAGCTGCCATTTGGTCCTCTAAAAATTTAACATAGTTTGGCCCAGTAGTTTTCATTTTACGAAGATTTTTTGTTCCCGTTTCTTGGGACCTATATTTTTTAAGGAGCACGGCACGTTTCGTACGTTTACTCATACATAGCTAGACACTAAAAAGTGACAAATAAAATAAAAAAATCTTCGTTTAAAAAACTAAAAAGTATAAAATAACTTATTTCTAAAGCTATTTTCAATTATAATGTCTTATTTTTAATATATATTATCTAAAACATCTTGAAGTCGGTGCAAAGTAAAACATAAAAATTACTATTTTCGAAAATTACTAAGCACTGACTTTAAGATGTTTAAGATAATATATATTAATAATAATAGCTTTAGAAATAAGTTATTTTATACTTTCTAGTTTTTGAAGTCGATTTTTTAAACGAAGTTTTTTTATCATCAATAAAGATAGTATATACAAAAATATACACGATGAAGATGAAAAAATGACAGACTAAGCGGCCAGGTTTTTGTACTTTTTTTTACCAGGGGAACATCCGTTTGAGGACTAAGCCGCGACAAGGACAGAACCTTGGGGGGAAAATTCGCGACCTAGTGCGGGATTCGCCAGATCGGGGGTGGCACTAGCATGCCCAGTCAAAACTCGTGCAATGCTATTGCCACTCCCCGGTTAGGGATACCCACTAAAACCCCTGGGTGTTACGTCCTTCGCCTTATGCCAGGACTACGGGTATATGACTTAGCCACTTCGCAGCCCTAGCAGAGGTTTTTTGTACTTATTATATCTTCTTTTAGTGCCACGGGTCTCTTCAGAAAATTGGGAGTCTTTTGTCTACAGCAATAAAGAATATCTGATTCAAAACTTGCCTGTGAATTGGGAAAACGCGAAGATATTATGCAGGTATACTAGGATATACCCGTGACTTAGTCCACGCATGACTTGAAATTCCCGCGGGATTCCCGTGACATAAGGTACCGTAGTATTTAAAAAAGAAACGTAATCTATCGTTTTAGTGGAAACTGTGTTGAAATAAGCTAATTTTTATACACCCCAAATAACTTCAAACCGCTCCCAGAAAAACTCCCGCGGGATTCTCAGGATAAAAATTAGTGTACGTTGTAAGTTATAGAATTTTCTATCGATCAGCGAAAACCGCGTCGAAATCGGTCCAATAGTTTTTATGTGAATCCAGAACAAGCAATTTAAAAAAAAATGCATCGTGTTCGTAACTTTGCTGTTTACTGTCCACATTGTATTGTTCTTCATTTTTTATTTTACTTGTTTTTAATCTAATTATAGCTAGACATAAGTTGTTAAAAGTGTCTTCTCAGTCAGTTTGCCTGGAAGAGATCGCTTTAAGCGATAAGGCCGCCCTTTGTTTTGCCGTTAAATTATTGTAATTATTCATTCTGTAATTGTTTATTTTGGTGAACAAAAAAGTGTTTTCTATTCTATTCTATGACTACTTAAGTGCCATTGCCAAGTAAATTGACCTCAGTTTAATAATCCGCAGGTGCCGCTTTAATTCTAGCTGCCTGTGTGATTTTTTCCCTCCTTCCACCACCAAAAATTTCTACGTTTGCCACCCGCACTACCACTATATTTACAAAAGATGATAGAACGAACTTGTCTTTCAGAGGCTATCATAACGGTACTCTGGCTATTTTGGAGACAAAAGAAGCTGCCGAATTTTTGGCTGAAGCATTGTCAGAGTCACAGTTTTGTAAGTATTATTGCCAAGATGCAAGATGGATACGTGTCTATTCTAATGTTAGGGACATGTCTATATATAAAGAAAGAAAGAAAGTTTATCTGTTTACTTGAGAGTTGGTCTGAAAGAGAGTATCGAGGTGAAGGTAAGGAAAGGAATGCTCCGGTGGTTCGGGCATGTAGAAAGAATGACTAAACAGATATACAATGCAAAAGTGGATGGATGCAGAAGTCGCGGAAGGCCACGACACACCTTCCATGATCAAATTGATCATGTACTAGTAGAAGATGATGTCAGGAGCCTTAAGAACAGACGAGCGTGCATTACAAGCGCTATGAATGTCAAAGAAGCAAGTGAGGTGTGTAAGATTAAGCCTGAATGGCGCTCTGTTGTACGTGCTCACCCCGCAAGGGAGCTGGCGTGAAGTTATGTATGTATGTATGAAAGTTTATTTACCAAATGCGACACAAACAAAATATTACTAAAACTAGTATAAATAATTAAATAATTTTTTTGGAGTTGTATGCCGCAATTCAACATAATATGAAGTTGGTACTCAGTATATTGCTGTGCTAAAGGTACACAACACCGTACACGCTACAGCAATGATTTTTAGTGCCCACCTCTTAGTATAAAAGTATTATAAGACCCGAATATTAAAGTATAATTGTTTAATATAATTGTGACAACAAATACTTGAAGAAACTTTTGAAATAAATAAAAAATACATATACAATAAGAAGGAATAACAATATTCGTTCATTTTTTACAAAAAACAGTTAAAATTAAAATCTTATTTGCTTTTTTTGGCGAACGAGATTACCGGAGTCAGTTACTGTTTTATTTTATTACTTTAAAAAAATAAAGTAATAAGAAACATATATAATAGTAATAGCTAATAAATTACCGCACTTTTATCTAACATACAAATAAAACCTTAAAAATAAATAAACTATTCTATAAATAAAGCTGTACTTACAAAATAACATAAATCTTATTAATTGTTATTTTTTTTGGCCACAAATATTACTTACGCATGAAAAAAGAAAGTTAATTTTTATATTTTACTACCATTATATATCTGTTAACACGGGCAAATAAACATTTGCCCGGGAGCGCAGTAGCTTCAAGTGCAAATTTAAGATAGAAGTTATAATAATATGAGAGAATTAATGAGCAAAAGGCACTATGAGGATTTTGTGACGTACTGCATTAAATAGTTAGACAAGGTGGTAATAAAAAGAAATAAAGATAACTTATTGTTTGTCTATATTAGACTAGTAAGCAAGTGCCTTTTGGACCAACTTTTTTCAGCAGTCTCTAAAATTATAAATGAGGTGTCATTCGATTCGGAATGGCATCTAGATGATTTTTGAAAAAAATGAAGTTCTGCTTGAAAAAATTGTAAAAGTTATTAACAATTAACAAAAAAAAAGGGGTTTAGTTTTTTGCAAATATCTCAAAAAGTAATAAAGATTTTTCAAAAGTTTCAAAAGTTGTTACAAAATTAAAAGTTTAAAACAAAGAAAATTATTAATAAAAAAATGAAAAATAAACATTTTCTAATTTTTCCAACGGGGTTCTATTCTAAAGCCTTTCAAGAATTGCTCCAAGAAAGGAAAAACATCTTAAATTTATAGTTTAACAATTATCACACTTGCAATGTTCATGTTCAAGCAAAAAAAATATATTAATTAACCATTGAATAACTAACTAAATGAAAAATTGTTATAAAAAAAATTTTCAAGCAGATTATTGTTCATTCTTCTATTTTCTATTCAGTTAGTGCCTGAATTTTTTCAATTTTTTATTTTCATATTTAGTATTTTTAAATAATATTTATTCATTAAAGGGCCGATGTGGGTGTGGCTTGCTTAAGCCAGAGTACCCGTTTTCGGCCGTATTTTCATCCCTCTGGGAAAATTATAAATATTGATCTTACAGTTTCGGGAGTCAAGACTTTTTTTTAGGAAATTTCCTCCTCTTTTCGAATCTTTTTTCAAATTTGAAAAATCTTTATTATTTTTTGAGATATTTGCAAAAAACTAAACCCCCCTTTTTTTTGTTAATTGTTAATAACTTTTACAATTTTTTCAAGCGGATCTTCATTTTTTTCAAAAATCATGTAGATGCCATTCCGAATCGAATGACACCTCATTTATAATTTTCGGAGACTGCTGAAAAAAGTTGGTCCAAAAGGCACTTGTTTACTAGTCTATATATTGTAGTTTATATATCACAAACAGCATAATATAGCAAATAATTAGCAAAGTAGGAATAGTGTCAGTAAATAAATAACGTAAGCAATGCACAATAGGCAATATTGCCAAAAGTACCACTGTCTTTTAATATAAAAGAGAAATAGTTCAATAAAAAACATATTAAAAATAGTAGTAGTAGTATAAAAAGAGAAAAATAAAAGAAAAAATGAAAACATAAAAGAATAATTACCTGACAAGCGTGTGCGTCAGAAGGAGATAAAAGAAACACCGGAAAATATTTTTTTACTTTTTGAGAATATGTCTGGCATGGATGGGTTAGGGTACTGGTCATAAGGGCCCTCCAGCATCTAGAGAGCGGAGGTATCATCCCCCTGTTGACGAAGTGAGTCTGCACTGCTTTTCGAGGCATTTTCAAGCACTGATGCGCTAGGATCAGTACAGTAGGACCACGTACAAAAAATATATACAAACTTCCAACAGTAATAATCGAGCTTAGGCCTGCGAGGCATAACAATAGCCTTGGTAAAAGATCACCCTGTGAGACGAAGGCTCAAAGAGGCGAATTCTGCTGCGCATTTCATCTCACTCTTACACTTAGGCAGATGGCCACCACCCCTGATCTAAAGTACGCCGCCATAACAACCTTGAGTTGTGTTATGTTTCGGCATTAGTGGCCAGGTTCCAGTATTCCTACAGCAAGCAGCAGCACATTGGTAAGCACCTCTGGTATTATACATTGTCCATAGGCAATGGTAACTGCATTCCATCAGTTGGGCCGTCTGCGTTTATTATTACTATTTATTATTTGGGTCTATGGCTTGGCAGCTAGGCCTTTAAGCCAGATTTTATTTTAAAATATAGTGTCTTCATTTTCTTAAGCGTATGTGTAGCACAGCTGAACTGTAGGTAATCAGCTAGTGCCATTCGACGGAGTTCTTGTGACAACTCAAAAGGCCACATTTGACTATACAGTTCACATTTCTCACAAAACACATAACCACTACTCAAAAACTATCAATAACCTACAACTATTGTTCATTTTATAGTAATTTTTCACATTTTTAGAAAATAAAACTGCACAGCACAACATCTCCTTTCAGTTCCCGCCAAAAACTCCCCCTTCTGCGTTCATATTTATCAGATACAGTGAAACCTGGTTAAGTGAGACATCAAGGGACCTGCAATGTGGTTTCACTTATAGACGTATTCTACTTACCCAGTGGCTCAGATATCTAGGTATAAATATATATCAGTCTCATTTACAGAGGGTTCCAATAATAGAGGTCAGAATACAGGTTATCTCAGTTATAATAATCATAAAAATGTAATAAACAAAATATTCAAGCACGTTTACACGTATTACAAACTGGAGGTAATTGAGGCTCAAAATTACTTAAGTACTTAAGTGCGGATTTTGCGGGTAGATATGAATAAGCAAGTAAACAAACATAGCGATGTTATCTCAGTTGCAGGGTCTATATATAAAATTCACTCGCTATCTCAGTTATAGAGGTAACTATGATGTTAAATCGAAAGAACGAATCCCAGATATAGAGGTTTGCTTCGTCCCACTAAAAGGGGTAATTCTGTGCCAAAGTGTTGGGATCTCAGCATAAGTTCCAGTTATGGAGGTTTCTCACTTATCCAAGTCCCACTTAACCAAGTTTCACTGTATTTTTTTTTAATATAGCATAAACTGAGTCTTTATCTGTTTCAATTTTGTTGTTTCAGAATATTTTTATGATCTGTGTATAATACCTATATAACTCTTTAAGAATGTTCTGCAATGGAACTTGTTCCATTAGAAACAAAATATAATAAAAAAATTTATCTTGAATAGTTGAATTGATTGGTTTCTGTACATTTCCACTTTAGCGTTGGATTCTGTATGGGTGGGAGCACGTCGTGACTCGGCCGAAGATCCAGCGGGCTACAGGTGGAATCAGGGCCTGGAACTCAGGAGAACTGCTTTGGACATCATCACGTTGGAAACTGAAGGAGATACTAAACACTATCCTGTGGTAGATTAAGAGGCCCATTCACTATCCTGCATGGCAGATCTGCGGTGGGCGGAGATTGCAAGACTCAAGGGACATCTAGCTCATTTTGCTGGACGCAATGCGGACTGCAACAACAATACTCAATCCTGCATTACGCGGCGACAATGCAGAATAGTGAATGGACCCCTTTAGTATATATAGATTTTTCAAATATATAACTTTTCAGTCAGCGCGATCTATTACTAAGTAGCAAGATTTAAAATTCTTTCTAAATAGAGCTTGAATTAAAGATTATTACATTGGTACATACTTTTTAAACAAGCGTTCAAACTTATTCTAACTTTCTATGAATAAGATCGTAAATATATCACCATATTATTACGTATTTAACGTTTCTACTTTTTTAAATATAAGTATCGCATCAAAACGTTCGTTTAAAAATATTAAAATTGAAACACTGCCATCTATTTTTTAAAAGTATGATGTAACTTCCTTTCTAAATAAAGCTTAAAAGCTATAAATTAGAAATATTATTATGTATTTAATATTAATACTTTTATATATGTATCAGATCAAAAAGGTTTGTTTAAAAAAAAAAAACACTGCCATCTGTTGTTAAGTAGCGCAATTAGTAGAATGAATAATTAAAAAGATTAGGATACTTAACACTAGATGACAGTTTCACGTTTCTATGTAGGTTAACTAAAATTACTGGTTCTTACAGTGGTTAAACAGAACCCACATACCAGTGCCTGAGGGAGGAGCCGACTGCGTCGCCCTGGAGCGAGTGGCTCATGATAAACCAGTATTTTTGGACCTACCTTGCAGTCTGGAGCGAGCATTTGCATGCGAGAGAGGTATTTAACCTATCTTCCTATATCTTTTGTATTATATTAATTTACTAGCTGTGTCCGCGACATCTCCCGGGTGGAATTTATTTTCGCGGAATCTTTAAAAAAGTAGCCTATAGTAGAATTATTTTGTCCGAGCAGTTTGGGTCATAAATCAAGCTCGGCCTCAGCCCGGCTAAGGCGGTAAGCGTGTTGCGCGGGCGCAACGTTATTATCGATAAAAACTCATTCTTATCAAATAAAGATTATCAATCTTATAAAAATCATTATTATCTTTTTGGCTGTTAATTTTAAACTTAGATGAAAGTATTTATATTTATTTTTAATATAACTTGTTACATTCTAAACTTTTGTACTTATAGTTTTTTTTAAATAGATACCTAATTAATAATTTATTATAAGTCATTATTATTCGTATTTTAATAAATACGTTGTTGTATCTATTTTTTTTTTCATTTTTATAACTAACCCACAAATGACAGAACTAAATAAACTATCGATAACGCTTATCGGCAACAATAATGCGCACCACTAAGCCCGCCCATAAGGCCCGTGAGTGGAAGAGAGAGCGAAATACTCACTTTATTTTATGACCCAAACTGCACGGACAAAATAATTCTACTATAGTTACTCCTTATAACGCCGCAAATATGAAGTCATAGAATAAGGTTTCATTTTGTGCCGTTTGGGGTTGAAAAAGGCCATGGGGTTCATCAGCAAAGAGTTTCTAGAAATACATATTGTTACGACTGCGGGACTTGAATTAAAACGCCGTTGGAATTACTATAGAATTTATTAGAACAATACAAACACGTATAACGCAGGTACAAAAATAACTGGACACAACCAGTGCAAACTGCACGATTCAATAACACGCGCAAAGTCCGTCACTATATAGCTTATCGAATGTACACGTCTTGCTCGTATCGTAATCGTGGCTTCAGTGACGGTTTTTTTTTATTTGACTTGACTTTATGTTGTTGGTCCGAAGACCTCACAACTTTACCGGGGTCTTTGGGGCGAGCGCCTTCGCTAGGCGAAGGCGCTCGAGCCCGGGGGCAACTTGCTTGAGGGAGCTCCCTAGGGAGTTTTACCTCGGCTGGACTGTTGCCATGAGAGGGGGATGAATCTGATGATGCCCGCCAATGGGCGACACAATGAACTAATTGAGAACGGGCGTCGGGTAATATAAAGCCCGAGAAGAAGGATCCCGGCGGAGCGGGATCGGCGGTTCGCGGCGGCCTACGCTATCTTACTGCCGTTTCGCGACGTGTTATGGCTGGGAAAGAAGAAACGGCGAAAGAAACTTCCCAGCAACACGCCTAGTCTATCCTGTGGGGGGGCTATGTCTCCTGGCGTCCCTCTCGAGGACGTGGAGAGATCGTGATTGGCGTTGTCTGAGACGCCGCCGTCTATGTCTGTCTGTCGGTGCCTGCCAGCCTGCCGTCCTAACCGCGGGCGGGCTGATCCGGGCCAGCCGTTTTGTAATAACGTCGACCTTGTCCGTAAGGACATTACGCGGTCGTCGCACGAGAGCCTTTCGCCGAGGCTTGTAATCGGACGCGGACACGACGAGCGGATTTCGATGGTGCGGCGCGAGATCGAAATACTTACGCGAGAGCGACGTAATGTAGTTTTTGATGGAGGGAAGCTCCAGATCGCGGTGGAGGTCGACGTTACGCATATAGAGGGGAGCACAGACGGCTCTGCGCATGAATTTATTCTGCACGATTTGCAGTTTATTTAAATGGGTAGGCTTGGCATGGCCGAATACCACACTCGCATATGTCATGATCGGGCGGATGCATGTTTTATATAGAGTAAGCTTGTGTCTGAGGGACATTTTGCTTCGGTTATCTATCATGGGTGCTAGACGACCCATCACAAATCGCGCTCTATTTCGGACTATAGTGATATGCTCGTTGAAGCGCAAGTTCTGATCTAGGGTGACACCCAGGTATTTGGTGTGCTTTGCCCAAGGAATTTCTTGGTCATAGAGCGAGATGGCTTTTAGGCGAAGGGAAGCGCGTTTGGGGGAGCGAAGCGTGCCCGGGGAAAAGAACATTGCTGCGCTCTTCTCCGGGTTCACCTCTATCCTCCATTTACGAAACCATTTGCCTAGCTCTGTGACAGCTACCTGCAGCCGGACGCAGGCCATTTGTCTGTTCTTATCTGATGTATAGAGTGCGGTGTCATCCGCGAAGAGGGCCAGCTCCACATCTGGAGTTTTTGGGATGTCGCTGGTAAACAACGTGAAGAGTAGTGGGGACAGGGCCGAGCCCTGTGGTACACCGGCTGTGAGTGGGTGAGGAGACGAGCGCGTTCCCTCCACTCGAAAACGGAAGCTACGACCTAGGAGGAAGTCTCGCAAGATGAGCACGAGTCTGTCTGGCACACCGAACTGGTACAGCTTGTAAATCAAGCCGTTGTGCCAGACCTTGTGGAAGGCCTTAGCTACGTCTAGAAACAGGGCGGCTGTTCCTATAGAGCGGGGGCGATGGGCAAAGTGAGATAGTATGTGCTCCGTGATGCGGTGCACCTGTTGCACGCATGAGTGTCTGGCACGAAAGCCAAACTGCTCGTCGGGTAGTAGATGTTTGCTGATGGCAAAATCTCTAAGTCTAGAGAGGATGACCCTCTCGTAAAGCTTGCTGAGTGCGCTCAGTAGGCTGATCGGACGGTAGCTGGACGGTTTATTAGCCGGTTTTCCAGGCTTGTGAATACCGATGACATCTGCCTCTTTCCAAATCGCGGGGAAGGAGCAGTTTGTTATGGCGGCATTGAAGATGCTCACCAATATTATAATTAGGTGGCCGGGGAGGAGTTTTAAGACGCGATTGTTAATGCCATCGGTCCCTGGGGCCTTTCGCGGTTTGAGGGACTTGATCAGGTCTTGCACTTCTTCGACCGTGACCGGGTCGAGTGTGGTTTCCGCTGGTAAGGAGGATCTACGTTCGACCTCGGAGTCCACCTCCGACAGGTGTGACTGGTCGACGTTTTGTGTAGTGGGGGAGCATTGAAGCTCTAGACTCTGAGCAAGGCATTCGGCCTTCTCCTCGTCATCGAACGCCTCGGTGTTGTCGGCTCTTTCTAGCGCGGGTATGACAGTAAGGGTGTCTGATTTGAGAGCTCTAGCCAGCTTCCAGTATGCCTGGTGAGTTGGTTCAATATCTCTCAACGTTCTGTCCCAACGTTGCTCCCTGACTTCCCGGATACGTAGTTTGACCTCGCGCTCTAGTTCGCGAAGTCGGACTCTGTTTTCCTCGGTAGGATATCTATCGTGAGCTCTGGAGGCGGCTCTCTTTTCCCTCAACAGCACCCTCACCTCGTCCGGCAGGCATAAGTGGCGGTCATCCTCCACCGGTACCTGCCTGGACGAGTTCCGCACTGCGGATTGAAGGTGGCTAGTAAGGGCCTCGATCGCCGTCTCCGTGTCTTGGCGGGACTCAATGTAGTCCGGGATGCGGTCCAGGTCTTGTGAGCTTGTTGCCTTGAGGAGGTTCTCAAGTCTCAACCAGTCCACAGACGTCCTAGTTTCAGATGTCGGGTCTGTCTGTGGTCCTAATCTGAGGATAACCGGGCGATGGTCCGAATCTATATCGTCCATCGTTTCGATCGAATGGAACTGAAGGGTTACGCCCCTCAGTAATGCTAAGTCGAGAGTGTTTGGGGTCCCCCAGTCACGGTTGGGGGGGTATCTTGTGCGGGTCATGGGAGTAAGTATATCAAACAAAAGATTGTCTGATATATTTATTAGAGCTCTGCCATTGGGGTTAGTGGTATTGCAATTCCACTGCTCGTGTTTGCAATTCAGATCTCCGGCTATTATGACAGCCGGGCCTAAGTTGAATAGGGCTTCTAAATCTTTCTTAATAAGGGTTTTTTGGCATGCGAGGTATGCTGAGACTATGACTAGAGGTTGGTGGCCAGTCATTGCTAGTCTGCAAGCAGATACCTCCATACCTTCTAGTGGGGGGGTGATTAAAGGCATACAGTGTAAGGATCTTCTAAAATAGATCAGGGTGCCGCCACCACGGCCTACCCTGTCATGTCTAGTGATCCGATAGTTAGAGATCTTTGGATCTCTGTTACTCGGTTTCAGGAAGGTCTCCTGTACTAGTAGTATATCTACTTGATTGGTAACCAGGAAGTCATGGACCAAGTCGCGCTGGTTTCGAAGGCCGTTGGCGTTATAAGTAGCCAGAGTCAATGAGCGTGGTTTATTTCTTCCTACATGTGCCATTTGTTACCGGTAACAATAATTTGATTTTATTGATTAATTACAACGATCTAAGTATTTGGAGGAGGTACGCGTGATCCATTTCGATCACGAGTTGGTCCCGGAGAGAGGGTTGACTTGACTCTGAAACTTGTCTCAATTTCCTAGCCAAAAGTTGGACCTCTTCTAGGTCGAAGGGCAAGTTTTTGGCGAATTTAGTCGCCAAAGCTAAGTCCTCCGCTATAGAGTGGTGGGCCGATGGCCCAGAAGATACCTTAGAAATAGAGGCGGGGGCGAGGGTGGCCAGGGGAAGGTTGGCCATTACTGGGGCACGCGTTCTTAGCGGAGGAAACGCTTCCGTCGTGGGAAGACCCGTCCAGTGGTTTACTACTGGAGGAGGGGCGGCCACGAATGCGGGTTTGTTCGGCACTTTTCTAGTGCCTTTTTGGGCATTGCCCTTTCCGACCTTGCGTTTGGGTCGGGGGGCAGCAGGGCAGCCTCTGTAGTTAGCGGGGTGGCCCGCTTGGCCGCAGAGGATGCAGCTCGGTGGCTCTGGGGAGTCCCGGGTGCGAGTGCACTCCGAGGTCCCGTGGTCGCCCAGGCACTTGAGGCACCTGGGACGAGATTGACAATGAAGGGCAGAGTGCCCATAAAGTTGGCAGCGATGACACTGCCGCAGTGTATGTTTTTCGTGTGGGCGTTCCACACGAAGGCCAGAGAGGCCACAGACCTTCTCAAGTTCGAAGATCTTTTTCCCCTCTGAGGAGAGGTCGAGGACAACCAATACTAGGTTTAGAGGCGACTTTGTGGAGTCGCCTCTGTGCATACGGTGTACTTCGTGCACCGGTAGGGCTTGGGACTTAAGGTCCTCTAGAATGTAGGAACTTTCAATTTCCTGAGGTAGTCCGCGGATTACAGCCCGAAGGCGTTTTTCTTCCGGCAGAGCGTAAGTGTAGTAACCGATTTTACGGTCACATAATAGAGTAGTTAGGGCGCGGTGGTCACTTGAAGACGTGACCATAACTTTAATGCCGTGCTGGGTATCACGGGCTTCTTTTATGGAGATTGGCTTACCTGGCAATTCCTTGGCGAGTTGAAGCCAATGGGCTTTCTCGCGTATGATCAGGGGTGGCGGCGGGCGCTGTGAAGGTGGTCCAGGGCGGCTGGACGGTGCCGCTGTCGGCTGAGTGCCGGCAGTGGGGGTGAGGTTGGAGGGGACCTCCCTCTGGGTCTTTCGTTTTTTCGTTCGATTGACGGTTATGAATCCGTCATCGTCTTCGCGGTTTAACGGGATGTTCGCGGGAGGCGCGACATCCATGGGGGTAATGTCATCGGCCGATGAAAGAGGGGCATCCCTGGGGTATTGCGGAACCTCAGGGGTTAAATCGATTTCTCGACGAGAGTCGATTACGCGGTGGATGGGCGATCGCGAACGCGATGTTGTCGAACTCGCGGAGCTCGAACGCGGTTGTCCCGACGCGGAACCACGAGACAACGAGGTGCGCGACTTTGATGCCACACGGTGGGCATCGTTGAGCGGGGTTGCGGGTAGTGGGCGTATCGGTGACGCGGCGGGTACGGAGGCGTGGGGTGCGGGCGCTACGGCAGAGCGCACGTGGTCCGCGGCAAGTGCGGTGGCGGGGGTAGCGGGGGGTGCGACGCTCGCGGCAGGTACCTGCCCGGGGGTCCCTTGCACGTGTAAATTACGGGACACGGGTTTCTCGGAATTAAGTTCCGAGATGACGGACGCCATTGATTGGGACTCCGGAGTCCTCAAAAATTGGTCGAGCGCTTGAGGGAATTGGTGTCGTAAAAACGACAACAAACCCTCTAACGGCGATAGATAGGGCTCCACGCCGTCCATTGTCCCTGAGGGGGACGAACGATTTGGTGGATAAACCACCTGATGACGCACGTTTCACTGCACTGTCACAGATAAAACACAAGTCGACCGGGTAAACGAACGAACACAACGAACACGAATAACGAACTGCCGAGGCGGAACGGGAGACGTGCGCGCGCGACGAACGACAGCCTTCAGTGACGGTCTCTCCATTGGGCCATTACTTATACTGCACCGATACAATACGGCTGACAACCCGCGTAGATCGGATTTCTGAGAATTTGTTCGACACACCTGTCTAATGATTGCCATAAAAGATTATAATACACAATAGACTGTTTTTCTTAATTACAAATTTTATACATAAAGTAAACAAAAGAAGCCAAAATGCGGGAAGGTAATAAACTGTTTTTTATGGCAGGTCGGTGTGCATTTACTTTTTTCGGTATGTAACAATATATTCTGAACATGTTCGTAGTACATCTCCGAAGGTTTTGTCTGTTTTCTTTATTGATAGATTTTGTAAGTACAGTCTACTCAGTGTTATCATTGCTAAATATGTAGCAGTAATTATTCCTTTACGTGACGTATCATAATTAAATATGTATAGTTAATATAGATGAGGTAATTACGCGAACAATAATTTGGTTTCATTTTCAATTTATATTGAATTAGACATTTCTTTTAAATTAAAGACACGAAACCACACGCGCAAGTGGCGGAACTTAAAACGGTAAGATGCCGTGCTGGACTGTACCATGTGTATGACGGCAGGATGGACTGGAATCAAGCGGCTGCTTATTGTGCCTTGAGGAGAATGTCGTAAGTAACACGTTGTGTTACAATTAAGGGCCATGTACATGTGTATGGCATTCGTGGACTATGAGATAGCCTTCGAGTCCATCATAAGTATTTTTGAAGTTTTACTTCTTTAAGCGCGTATGAGAGTACATTTTTACGATGCGCGCGCACACCGTCACACGAAAATGCTACACCATGAAGTTAGCGATAGTCAACATTTTAGTTTTTCAGGATGGCCGAGCGTAGGATGGTGGTTGCGTAGCAACGAGTTGTTGATAGATGGATTGTGAATTTGTGAGACGAGCATTGCAATATTTCTTTACTTTATTGTGTTTTAATTAATATACGAGTTTAATGATTTATAAATCAATTATTTAGTATCCTACATATACATATCCTACATATATATTAAAGTGATCAGCAAAATCAAAGGACTTATTTTAATTCTAATTCCAGTGAATTAAAAAAAAAGTAAGTAATTATATCGCTTTTTCTAATACTTGGGTGTGATTATGGTATTTAATTTTCTAAGTTATTATTAGTATTAGAGTTAACCTCAGTTTTTGATTGTGTTTTTCAATACGGTCGGTTAAATAAATAAAGCCCCTACCACGGTCGAATCGACCGTGGTAGGGGCTTTATTTATTTATAAAGAATTATAACATCTAACGCGTGTAGGTACATAAGTACACACACGCGCTTTTTTTATCACGAAGCAAAAATGATTAGCTGTTGTTGTTTCAGTGGTTTACCATTTAAAAAGCGCCATATTTAAATGCTTTTAGCTCTAAATCAGCCCCCCTCCCTGTGACCAAGCGTGGTATTTTGAAGAGTTTCTAGTGAAGGGGTATGGGTATGTGCTGTGCAGGAACGAAGAGAGAATACAATTTCCTGCGTTGGGACGGCCTGTCGTAGGAGGCAACAAAAATACCCCACAGCCAGGCGGTGTGTATGTCTGGATGGCTACCAGTCTTGATCTATAGTTAACGTGACCATACGTCCCGATTTGGGCGGGACAGTCCCGCTCTCAGGCAGTCTGTCCCGCTGTCCCCAGCGAGGCCGACATAGTCCCGCTGCCCCCAGCGAGGCCGACATAGTCCCGCTGTCCCCAGCGAGGCCGACATAGTCCCGCTGCCCCCCACCGAGGCCGACATAGTCCCGCTGTCCCCAGCGAGGCCGACATAGTCCCGCTGCCCCCACCGAAGCCGACATAGTCCCGCTGTCCCCAGCGAGGCCGACATAGTCCCGCTGCCCCCAGCGAGGCCGACATAGTCCCGCTGCCCCCAGCGAGGCCGACATATCTTGGTTTTGCAAACAGACCAGATGATAAATTTATTTCATCAGATTCAAATTCCACAAATTTTTAGCTGCTTAACAAACTTGAAACAATAGTTTTCAAAATGAGCATAATAATTTTTTCTACGCTGGGTGAGGCGTTTCAAGTTTAGTGAACAGCATAATAAAAATAGGTGAAATTTAAGCCTGAATTATTCTCCGTGTACTATTTTGTGTTTAGTACGTTGATTATTTTGTGTTATTCTATCTTATATATAATTATTCTATATTATAAAACACTAAAAACTTTTTTATTTTATAATGCCGCAGATGTCCTGCTTTGACAAAAATATAAATGGTCACGTTATCTATAGTACAACAGTAACAACCTTGAGTTGTGTTCCGGCATTAGTGGCCAGGTTCCAGTCTCCCCTTAACAAAAACAGCATATTGGTAGCAGTTTTGGTATCACAAATGTCCATAGCGATGGCGACCGGTTTCCATCAGCATGGCCGTCTGCCTATCTGCTGAACTCATGCAATTTAAAAAAGATTTTTCAAGTCTTTACTAGCCAATGTGCCTTTATTACCATGACTTTTAGTGTTATAATGATGATTTCAGGTTGGCCAACATTGCATCTTTAAAATGTTTGAAGAAGTTGGGAATGACTATGTTGAAAACGCGACCTAGTAAGTAGGGGTATTGTATTAAGTCTTTTTTGGAGTGTAGTTAAATGTTTAAGATGGTTTAGTTTATGATTTTATTCTAGTTATATTGCATAACCAATTATTATTAAAATTACTTTTACACATGTAGCGGACTATTACTATCCCTGTTTCCCTGTCTTAGCATATTATCTTTCAGACTTATATTATTGATACTGTAGCAATGCCGAATGAAATATATACATTGCTTTTGCTTATTTTTAACTTTCTATCTTGTCTGTCTGTCTGTCTATCAAAGGCATCGAAAACGCGTGGATAGGAGCCCGCGGGTCTCTCGGAAGATGGACATGGGTGGATAGTGGAGTCAATATATTCAGCGTGCCAGCTTTGTACGATGCATTACCTCTAACATGGCCACCTATGAGGTATGAAATCCAATAAAATGTTTTTTATCTCTCTCTTTCTTTTATTTGGGATCGGCATATATTTGTAGGTATAACAACTGTTATAGTAGTGTACATCACTAGTTATTGGCAGCACTATTGGTGATTGGATTTGTCTGTGGTTAGATGACGCGACATGTCGTGAGGTTATGTGAATGTTCCAATATATGTCTTTATAAATAATTAACAGTGGTTTTAATACATGGTGGCAGCGGTGTTGGAATATTATAATTATGGCAGAGGGAGGCATTCAAATCAAAGTGCCGGAAGAATTTAACTTTGATCCAGAAAATTGGTTAAAATGGTTGACACGATTCAACAGGTATTTGTTGTTGTCGGGAAACATAAAAAAAACGGATACGGAGAAAATAAATCTTCTCGTTTACGCTGCAGGAGACAAAGCAGAACAATTGATCAAACAATTGAAAGTGGAGAAGAGTGACAATTTTAATGAAGTAGTGACGGCATTAAACAAATATTTCACTCCGAAGAAAAATGTGGTGTATGAAAGATGGAAGTTCAATTCGAGATGCCAGAGGGAAGGCGAAAAGACTACAGAATTCATAAAGGCTTTGCATGTTTTGGCCGAGAGCTGTGCATATGGAGAGTTAAAAGAAGAACTAATCAGAGATAGAATAATAATTGGGATTTTGGACAAAAAAACAAGTGAACGGCTGCAGCTTATGCCCGAGTTGAAATTGGAGGAAGCAGTTATAATAGTACAACAGGAATCTCAGGTGTGGCAAGGGGAAAGACAACAAAGTGAATTTGAGGTTAATAAAATAGAAAACAGATCAAGGAAAATGTGTTGGTGGTGTGGAAGATGGACTATTCATTCAAAGGAGAAATGCCCAGCATCGAACCGGGAATGCTACAAATGCAAGAAAATAGGACACTATGCGAAGTGCTGTAAGGATTGGAAAAAAGTAAATGTGATGGATTTCACAGGAGAGGACTTTAAGATAAACTTGCAAACAGAGATTGGAGATAATAATCAGGTAGTAAAGTTTTTGATAGATACAGGTGCAGATATTGTGGCTATCCCGGATAGACTAATAGATAGGAAATCTAGAATAATAAAATGCAAGGATGTCATTAGGGGCCCTGATGGTCATCCGTTGAATGTAAAAGGCTGTGTTAGGGTGCAGTTAAAATATCAAAATAGATTATATAGTGGTATAGCTTATGTCATAAATAATTTACAATGCCCAATATTAGGAAAGCCTGCAATTAAAAAGATGAATATTTTAAATTTGTGTGCTATAAATTCAGAAAATTTACAAAAAAACGAAGGTAATTACTAGTGAAGAAATAGAAAAAGAATTTCCAAAAATATTTGATAATTTAGGCACATTTAAAGATAGCTTTTTAATAAAGTTGATTGAGAGTCCTAAACCTTTTGTACAGACCACTCCTCGTGTTGTACCCATACCTTTACTAGATAAAGTCAAACAGGAACTGAATAGGTTAGAGAGTTTAGGTGTTATTAGTCAAGTAGAAGAACCAACAATGTTTGTTTCCCCCATAGTAGTAGTACCCAAGGAGGATGGAACTGTTAGGATTTGTGGAGATTACACTCAAGTTAATAAAAATATTTTAAGACCCATTTTTCCTATTCCTCGAGTAGAAACCACATTGGGAAGGCTTAAGGGCGCTAGAGTATTTTCAAAAATAGATGCTACATCTGGGTTTTACCAAATTAATTTAAATGAGGAGTCTAAGAAACTTACAACTATTTTAACGCCATTTGGAAGATTCATGTATAATCGTTTACCAATGGGATTGAATTGTGCACCAGAATATTTCTCAATGAAATTCAATAATTTATTTCAAAATTTAGAAGGGGTTGTAATACATGTGGATGATATTTTACTATTTACAGGGGACAGAAAAAGTCATAATATATTATTGAAAGAAGTACTAGGCAGATTAAGCAAAGAAGGATTAACGATAAATAAAAACAAGTGTGTGTTTGGAGTGGAAGAAATAACATATTTGGGGCATGTGATAAATGATAAAGGGGTCTCTCTGGATCCAGATAGAGTAGAAAGCATTAAACAATTTAGAGTTCCAAATAATAAAAAAGAGTTGATGCAATTTTTAGGGTTAGTAAATTATGTAGGGCGATTCATACCAAATAAAACTAATATTTTGCAACCATTGAATGATTTATTAAGAATGGGAGTGCCTTTTCACTGGGATATTTATCAAGAAAAAGCTTTCAAAGAAATAAAATATCTAATCTCTAATTCCCCAACTTTAACACATTATGATCCATGTAAAAAAATTATTATTTCAGCAGACAGTAGCTCATATGGATTAGGAGCAGTTTTAATGCAAGAAAGTCAGTCAGGGGAAAGGGAGGTAATTTCATTTGCTAGTAGGACTTTAAATAACACAGAAAAGAACTATGCCCAGATAGAAAAAGAATGTTTAGCTTTGTCATGGGCAGTCTATAAATTTCGAGACTATGTTGTAGGGGTTAAAGTGGTTTTAGAAACAGATCACAAACCTTTGCTTCAAATTTTACAAACAAAACCAATAGATGATTTGACTCCCAGGTTGTTACGATTCCGGTTACAGTTAATGAGATATTCATATGAGGTTGTTTATGTTCCAGGAAAGAAATTAGTAGTGGCAGATGCTCTCTCCCGGGCTCCGTTATCCAGTAATGCTCATGAGACAAAAGATGTGTATGTCAGTATGTTAACTGATAACTGTATTGAAGATGATAAATTAAGTAAGATTAAACAAGAGCAACAAAGCTGTGAATTGTGTAATTGTCTGGTTTCTTATACATTAGAAGGCTGGCCAGAAAGAAGTAAAATTTCATTAGGATTGCTGGATTATTATCAATTTAGACATAATTTTTCAGTTCAGGAGGGATTTTTGCTTTACAACAGCAGATTAGTAATACCAAAAAGTTTGCAAAAACATATTTTAGATGACATTCATAAAGGACATTTAGGTATTACAAAATGTAGGGAAAGAGCAAAACAGTCAGTATGGTGGTTAGGTTTATCTTCACAAATAAAAGTTTTAATAGAAAATTGTCCAGAATGTATTCAAGAGAAAAATAACTGTAGTGAACCATTGTACTTAGATGAGATGCCATCAAGAGCATGGCAAAAGGTTGGCATGGATTTGTTCAAATATGACAATAAGTGGTATCTTGTTATTATTGATTATTATTCAAGATTTATTGAACTTTTTAATATGCATGATTTATCAGAAGTGTCTTTAATTAAACATTGTAAAGAGACATTTGCTCGCTATGGAGTGCCAGAAATAGTACGAACAGATTGTGGGACACAATTTAAAAGTAAATTTAGCGAATTTTCTAAAGAGTATAATTTTGTACATGTAACAAGCAGTCCTTATTTTCCACAGAGCAATGGATGTGCTGAAGCTGGTGTTAAAATTGCTAAAAGTTTACTCAAAAAGAACACAGATATTTATTTAGCATTACTCAGTTATAGGAATACTCCTTTAGAGACAGGGTACAGCCCTAGCGAGCTCGTGTTCAATAGAAAAATACGAGAAATATTACCTGTTTTTCCAGATAAATTAAATGTTAGAACGGATACAATGCAAATCGATTTTAAGGCTAAAAGAATGGAAAATCGTGAAAAAATGTCTAACAATTATAATAAACGTCACAAAGCTATATGTTTAAAGGATTTAGAGATTAATGATCAAGTATGGGTGATTGATTTACGTGCCTATGGAACTATTGTAAGGAAGGCGAAGGAACCAAGGTCATATTATGTGCAAGTTAATGGAGTAAATTATCGTAGAAACAGGTGGCATTTGGTTCCAGCGCCTTTCCGGAGTATAAGTAATAAAAGGGAACAGAGATTTGATGTTAATTTAGAGAATTTAATATCAGGTACTATGGGAAATAGGAATAAGGAAAAAGATGTACAGGTGAATGAATACTGTAATAATGAAGAAATAAATGCTAACAATAGAGTAGGAAGGGAAGTTTCTAGTGAAAGTATTAATACTAATGATAGTGAAGAGGCAGGGTCGAGGACTAATAGTAGTATGGTATTAGAGGATAATATTCAAAATACCTGTGAAGAGGGGGATAGAGTAATAGAAGATAGACCAAAAAGGATTAGAATAAAACCTAGGTATCTGGAAGAGTATGACTGTAATATTATAAGTTTCATTTAGACTAAGTTTCTTTTTCATTCTTATTTTATCTTTTATGTTTCAATTAAAATAATTGTGTATGTAATAAGAGTTAAGAGGGAGGATGTTATAGTAGTGTACATCACTAGTTATTGGCAGCACTATTGGTGATTGGATTTGTCTGTGGTTAGATGACGCGACATGTCGTGAGGTTATGTGAATGTTCCAATATATGTCTTTATAAATAATTAACAGTGGTTTTAATACAACAACTGTTTATATTATTATACTTTGGGCGCGTTCCTTTCGTATATATTCGTATATTTCGTAAGAACTCCGTTGAATGGCGTCAGTTGATAACCTACAGTTCAGCTGAGATATACATAGGCTTAAGAAAATGAAGAAACTACATTGTAATCTAAGATCTGGCTTAAAGGCCAAGCTGCCAAGCCATAAACCTAAATAAATAAATAATAAGGCTTCCTAGTTATACTGTGTTCACGGTGTAATAATTGAAATGTAATATACCTACTAATCAAACACTTGTAATTCAAGAATATATTTCATTGTTCCACAACGGACAATAACAATTAACAATCAATCCTCTGGCTTAAAGGCCTGGTTGCCAAGCCATAAATATATTTTTTTTTAAACAATCAATCCTAGCCTGTGGTTGTCAGGAAGAGATCGCTTTTCTAATAATGAGACCGTAGACAGAGATACGAATAAGACTGTCCAATAAACCATCTTTTTTTTGGTGTTTGTATAAATGCTTTCGTGTACAATAAAAAGTTATACGTATAACTTTTTTTCTTTTTAAATAAGGATCTATACAAACTTTGTATTTTGCCAGTGTTGCTAACACTTGAATATTGCTGGAAATTTGATCCATGAAATATGGTAATAATCGTCAAGCAAATATTAACAAATGGTTAGCTTACTGTTTGACGGCAAATAAATTAATTTTTGTGGCAGTTCGAAAAGAAGCATTTCATCTTGATCTAAACCATCTTCTATTTCTACCTCCTGCCCCCCAAATCTGTAAATGTCACTAAAAAAAATGCCATTGCGAGTCGACATCTATTCAACTGGCAGACCGTCAAATAACCGTAGTCTCTAAAATTCACATTTAAGATTGATTTAATATTGAGCCCTGATGATTTAAAGACTACCAAAATTGTCAAAACCTACGATTCCAATTCGGTTCGATTGTCAATTTAAATTACAGACTCGTGCACCTGGTATTATTTTTCAGTAACATTTGTTTTTAACGGTTTTTAATATAATAGTTAATTAGGATCTCTGAGTGCTATCATTACTTTATTTTAAAGGGATCCAACTTCAATAAAACAGAGTGGATGCCTACAACTGGACAGACACTCCTATCATGCACCACATTTCTTAGAAGCGAGATGCGAAAGAAAAATGCAGTTTATTTGTTATCAAGGTACAAGTTAAATATAGGCATCTACTTATTATACTCGTATTGTATTTATCGCAATGTTAAACACCAAAAATAAACTAAGACAATATAAACTCATATAATATATGAAAAACTTAACTTAGTTATGTTGTATTCTACCCATAGTCTCTCAAGACTATAAGTAGAATACTGAGCCGAGATCACCGTCTTCTATGGATAAGGTGCCTAGAAAGCTGGCTACGTTTCCTCGCTGGATCGCCATACTGATGCGTTCCCCGAAGAAGGCACCATCCCTCTGCTCACCTGAAGAGTCAATGAGTCATTTAGATAAACTATATTAAACTCCTTTAGAACCGTTGTGATTTGAAACTCTATCGTGCGCTAACCGTTCGACACGAAGACTAGACGAAGTTCCGGTTAAGTCCATAGATTTCACGGTATTTAACCGTATCGCTCAAGACTTATATAACATACATACATACATACATACATAACTTCACGCCAGGTCCCTTGCGGGGTAGGCACGAACAACAGAGCGCCATACAGGCTTATTCTTACACATCTCACTTGCTTCTTTGACATTCATAGCTCTTGTCATGCACGCTCGTCTGTTCTTAAGGCTCCTGACATCACCTTCTGCTAATACACGATCAATTTGATCATGGAAGGTGTGTCGTGGCCTTCCGCGTCTTCTGCATCCATCCACTTTTGCATTGTATATCTATTTAGTCATTCTTTCATCATACATTCTTTCCACATGCCCGAACCACCGGAGCATTCCTTTCCTTACCTTCACCCCGACACTCTCTTTCAGACCAACTCTCTTTCTTACTTCGGTATTACGAACGCGGTCCGCGAGCGTCACTCCGCAGATTTTGCGCAGTGCTCGCATCTCGACCGCGTTTACTCTACTTTCATGCTCTCTGTTCCATACCCAACTCTCGCTTCCATACGTGAGCGTAGGTACCAGCACCGCGTTGTGTATGGCAAGCTGGGCTTTCTGGCTGAGGTTCTTAGCGCCTAAAAGTTTACCTAACGCTCCATTCACACTATTCCCCAAATTTACTCTTCTTTCTATGTCAGCGGTGTACCTTCCATCCCTGCTAAAAGCACATCCAAGATAAACAAACTCATTCACTTGTTCCAGCATAACATCATCGACCATTATCCTTGCATTCGTTCTGGTTTCTTCTCTTTCAATATAACAACAGCCCATAAGTGTCCCACTGCTGGGCTCGGGCCTCCCGCTGTAGGGGAAAGGACAGTATACCCGCCACGCTTGTCCAAAGCGGCTTGGCAGGTTTGACACATCGGTTATCTCGATGTGCAGGTTGCATCACGATGTTTTCCTTCATCGTTGTTAGCACGTGGTAATTATTGCAACAATATGCACATTAGGTCAGACTCAAGACTATGGACATCTAAAAACATAGATTTAGCAGATGACAAGCCAGAGCCATTTAAAGTTTCTGGTCATATTATTTTTTAACGTACCTTAATAATTTATTTATTTCTAAATTAAGAATTTTATTCATCCGTTTAGCGGTCGACTAACAAAAAACATTTTTTTTTTATTTTAGCTTCGCAAACAGTGCCAACATTAAGAACGTCACCAGTACTACCTAGCGACGATCTATACTATTACGTTCTGGTGAAACAGCTCCTGTACTGGCAACACGCTTTTGAGAATTGCCAGAAAATGAACGGAACACTCGCCAGACTTGATAATAATGATGTTTTGGTACAACTTTTGTTGTTAATGGGAGAAAATAAGGAGGAACGTAAGTATTTATTTATCTTATTTTTTATAGCTCGTAGAAAAAATAATATTGTTTGTTTTTGAAAGATTTTTGCCGTTCAACCGTGTTTATCCAAGTAATTCATGAAGAAACGACGATTTTCGTTGCGGCTCAAGCCCTAGTATGTAAACCTCGTTTATTTATGACCGGTTCCTTTATCTTACTGACTGTTCAGTTGCTTTACTATCGATTAAAAAAGTCTTCTTTCACACAGGCTAGGGGCCGAACCCATACTACGTGACCCGTTCAGGGCGGGAAGGGGACTTGAAAATACCACGCTTAGTCACAGGTGCTTTCGTCACGTAGGATATATCGCATTTTTTCGAGCTATAATCAAATTCAAAATATTTTTCTAGCATTTTAATGCTTACATTATTTTGATTCCTTTCATAATATTAATGAACTTGACTGTACAAAAAATAAATCAAAACTACCTGCAATTTTAGCATTTGTGCTTTCTATCTCGTCACAAAATACAATTTATTTTTTAGCAACTTATAAATGTTCTCATAGTTTAAGTGAATTGTAAAAATTCTTTAATGAGAAACAAATTTGTTTAACGCGATAAAATTACGTAAAAAACGATAAAACTGAATACCTCACCGCGTTGTTTTGAGGTTGGTAAACTCGAAACTGCGCGTCGCACTGTCGTCTGAGTGGCTATAATATATTATTGAATAATGTTAATTTTTAGAATTTGGTAACCCTGCTCGTCAACTTATCGTGAACGGGGGTCGGGGAATAAGCTTGTTGCTGGGGGAGTTTCTTGCCGCTTATTAAACTCATCGCGAAGCTGTGTACATAGAATAGGAAATAGACTTATTTTTAAATTTGTTTTTTACTTCGAAAAATGTTCACCAATGAAACTTGATGCGAATTTTAAGAAATATATTTTGAATATGTGTTATTCTATATCGTTACCATCTTTTTATTTGTGACGTTTAATTGTCAGCTGTGGAACATATCTGGATATCTGGCCGTTTGAACATGACTAAAGATGTCGCCACCGAAACTACGTCCTACGTCTGGTTTAATCCCAGCACTGGAAAAAGGATACCCGATCCAAAGTCATTTGGGGATTCCTCTATCGGATACGTAAGTTTGTTTTCTATAATTATAACTTGACACGGTTTATGGATTTAGTCAAAGAAAATGAAGAAAAATATTAAAGACCTAACTCTTAAAAGGTCTTAAATCCTAGACTGGATGGCGTGATATTACACTCTGTCGCTTTTTGATGTTTTATTATTTGAAATATTTAATGGATAATGCTCATTATGGATCCACCCTGAAATCGCATGAACGTCAACCAATTATCTATATTATGTTACTGTTACAAGTTGGGCCACCTGCATACCTGTAGACAGAGCACATTTATTACCTGCCGCGGTGTTTGAGCTAATAACGTTGAAATTGTTTAGTGATTATCTTCTTTTGTTTACTTTGTGTTTAAAATTTGTAATTAGAAAACAGCCTATTGTGTATTGTACTCGTTTATGGACGTTCGTAGGCATAATTATTACGCAAGTGTGCGGATTACGTTTTCTGGGAAACTGCGTCCACGTTTGCTAGGTAGACATGTTGCAGCGGTGCATTATAAAGCGACGACCCAATGGAGAGTTGCTCAGTCTAGCGCGAACCACGATTAAGGCGAGACTTGTGTACGTTCGATAAACTATATAGTGACGGACTTTGCTCGTGTTATTGAACCGGGCATCACTTTTGAACTGATTGTGTTCAGTTATATTTGTACTTTTGTGTTTTACGTGTTTGTATAGTTCTAATAAATTCTATAGTAATTCCAACGGCATTTTTAATTCAAGTCCCGTACTCGTAACATTGTTATAGTATAATGATATAATTTTTTTAACCCAGCGTAGAAATTACAATTACCTAAACATACATATTTTTGTTTTTTTTAATCTGATTAAAGGATTTCGACATTTATCTATAATATCATATTATGATCATTATTTAAATTTTCTGCAAAATAGTAAGTCATAAAAACTCGTGCAATTTCATATGAAGTAGAACTCTCTTAACAAACAGAGCACTGTCCTTCAAAACATAACAATTATTTATAACTTACTAGCTTAACATTTCCTTACCAGATGCCGCCATGGCTCGATGAGGATTTCACTATGGATAGTCCATGCTTGAATTTGGACAGGCAGGATCATTTGAATGGACTCGTGTATGGGTTGCCATGTGACACTGCACAATACTCCATTTGTATAATAGGTACAGTTTGTAAATTTGATGATCAAAAAAAAATCAAAATAGTTAAAAATATCAAGATCGTTCCTGTATTACTATTCGTGGGATTATTGATTATGAACGACGGTGGTGTCCTCCCATGAGTTTGAATAGTATGTCCATGTGTCCTCCTTGTTATCAAGACTTATTAGTCGGATAGTGCTTTAGTATCCGCCTATTAACAAACCACTACTGAGCTTGGGACTCCCTATTATTTAGGGGAAGGATAGTACCATAGATAATATATAGGAGACACTATATATATAGGAGATAGTACCATGCTTGCTCAACAGCTTGCTTATTTTACACATCTGTTATCTCGATGTGCAGGGTTCATGACGATGCCTTCCTTCACTATTAGTATGAGGTAATAGGATAAGTGAGAGTCAAACTGTCGCTTTTTTTTCAACTGACGAAATGTCGCAGTCTCCTAGTTTGTACGAGCACAGGATTAGGAACTTATGATGTCATATAGTCTGGCTATCGAAAGTTGAACCTGGAATTATTTGCAAACTTTTTACATGGCAACTCTAATACGAATGTCAACGTCAATTTTGACAAACAAGATGGTGGTTTTCGTTTGGTTGTGAGTGGATATGCCTGTGTTGATACTTTGGTGGAGTCCCATCTTCCAGACACAGCCTTGACAGCCAACTCTAATACGAATGTCAACGTCTATTTAATTTGATTGCGAGTGGATTTGTGTGGGTTATTGTGATTTTATTTCACGTTAAAAATGAATAAATCTGTTAAAAATGGAGTGGGAAAAATGTGATAAGAACCCAAACTCAATGCTTGGAAGAAATAGCTTCAATGACTGGTAAGTTTTTACTAAGTACAGTTATTTTATATAGATGCAGTAATATACCTTTGATTTTATATCAAACATTAACAATTAGTTCATATAAATAAAAATTTTGTTTTATTATTCTTTGCAGAAGTGAGTGTTAGTACACTAAAAAGAATAAAAAATCAAGGTGCAGCAAATGAAGGTATCTGGAATACTCCAGGGAAGAAACGCCCACATAAACCTACAGTGCCTAATCTAGATAGTTTTGACATTGATGCTATTCGTAATAAAATCAATGAATTTTATACTGTAAAAAAACAAGTTCCCACACTGAGGACACTGTTGGTGGAATTAAAAGAAAGCATTAATTTTAAAGGATGCCGAGAAACTCTTCGCCGCTTATTATTAGCCAATGGTTATGAGTTTAAGAAAAATATAGTTGAGCGTTCTGTATTAATAGAACGGTATGACATATCTGCTTGGAGACATAGATTTTTAAGAACGATAGCTAAAAAACGTTCAGAAAGAAAGCCAATAATTTATTTGGACGAAACCTATGTCCATAGAAACTACAAAACTAAGAAATCTTGGCTAAGTGCATCGACTAGTGGTGCTATTGAAAATATTTCAACTGGAAAAAGGTACATACAGAATAGTACATGATGGATCTGAAAAAGGTCCTGTACCTAACTCCTTATTAGTCTTTAGCACTAAATCAAAAAATGCAGACTCACCATGATATGAATGCAGAAAATTTTAATAAATGGCTAAAAGAAAAACTTATACCAAATTTGGAAGAACCAAGTTTGATTGTAATGGATAATGCCAGTTATCATTCAGTCATCATAAATAAAGCTCCGAACACACAGTCCCGTAAAAATGACATAAGAGAGTGGCTCAGTGTTAACGGAATTCCATATGAGGACGACCACACTAAAGCAGAGCTATTGTGCATTGTAAAACGGAACACACCTGATCCAATTTATGAAGCTGACGAAATTTTCAAACAGCATGGTCATGAGGTATTAAGGCTTCCCCCCTATCATTGTGACTTAAATGCGGTCGAGCTTGTGTGGAGTTTGGCGAAACGTAATGTTGCTAGTAAAAATATTGCAGTTACTACAGCAGAGTTAGAAAACATTATTAAAGAATCATTTGAAAATGTAACATCAGAGAATTGGAAGAAAATTACTGACCATGTCATACATGTTGAAAATAAATATAAAGAACGTGACAAAATAACAGAAGAAAATCTAGAAAGTTTTATTATCAATATTTGAGACAGTGATACTAGTGAGTCCAGTGATGAATCTTTTCATATGGAACTGTTGGAATCTGATTTTGATTACAGTGAATAAAACTAAGTTTTTACATAATATTGCAGTTTATTTTTCAAAAAAATGTAATGACTACTGATTTCCTGCTACCTACCAGAATAAAAAATAGATAGTCTATATTCTATTGTAGGTCATTGGAGATATAAGGATTAGTAATAAGTAATAACAAGTATTCCAAATTTCATTAAAATCAGTTCAGTACTTTAGGCGTGAATGAGTAACAAACACATTTAACATACAAACTTTCGTATTTATAATATTATTATTAGAAACAGTACTGATGTATTAATTGTCACACATAAAATAAGATGTAAAATTAAGTAAATACCAAGTATCAAAACGGGTTAATCCAAATTTTTCATAGTAATTTTGATGTTGCCATACATATATTATTTAAATTTTGCCGCCCTTTTTCAGGGTCAACTTTCGTTGGCCAGACTATATCTTTAAAGAGGTAAATAATGTAAGTAGGTATTATTTATTAAGAGTAAGGTCTGTTTACATATATTTAAAATTGTAATAAAATGGAGGAATAATAACAAACTACCAATATAAAAAGTTTTATAAAAAAATAAACCTACTTCGAGGTTACTAAAAGCAAAAAATAAATATTTTCTATTTCTCGAAGTCACTGTCAAGTAAAATAAAAATTACAAATCAATCCATTTATATTAAAAAAAACGCATCGGAAACAGTTTTGTTTTCACTCTGGCCATTTTAAACCATTCCCATTAAAATTCCCGGAATATAAATGACTACAGATTTCAAGTCAGGGAATTTTCTGTCGATCAGCGAAAACGGCGTCCAAATTGGCCCAATAGTTTTTATGTGTATTCCGAACAAACAGACAAACCAAAAATCTAGGAAACAAAAGATTACACTTTTACTATTTTATTATAGATATTTATATTTTTAACGATTATAAAGTAATAAGTAAATAATTTAATTTTTTAATAAGAAATTTGTTATTTTCAGAAAAGACTACCAAACCAACAAATACTGGAAGCTTAGCTGATGGTTTTGAGAGTTCTTAATTTATGGCGATAGGAACTTCATGTCAAGAGGAAAAGTTTTCTATAACAACTAACAAACAAATTAAATTTTGATCTGTGCGTTTCAACCAAATTTAATCACTTTGGTTGAAAGGCACAGAACTGAAAGGACAGGCGATGATATTGAACGACTAGCTGATGTCCAAGTCACGATGTAGAATGCTATCAGCGTCATCTAGTTTGTTTCCAAATCTCTCCAAATACTTCTAGCATATATATGTCCGCTGTTTGCGCTTGCGCAGTGGTTGTGTTGTTATCTCACTCTATTTTTATAGGATTTGTATGAAATGTGTATATATTCTTGGTATAACATGAGATAGTGATATTAGTCTTGCGGCTATATTATCGATAATTTGACTTAAATGAGTTAACAGGTATGATGATGAAATACCTACACTGATAAACAGTTTTTGTGACGTTTTACTTTTGCGCGGAATCTCATCTTTTTAATGTATAAATTGTTTTATTGTATGAATGATACCGGCAATATCAATACTTAATTAGGGGCATAAGTTGTTAAGTAATTTAAGTTTTTTAACTATCCAATGAAAAGTATCCTATATGTTGGCTAGGGATGTAAGCTACCATACAACCATACAATATTCCATTTAAATCAGTCCAGTCGGTTCGGAGATTAGCCCGTACAAACAGAGAAACAAGAAATCTAAATTAGTTCTATTTCACTTCTGACATCCCCCTGACTCGGTTTTTAGCATTTTTTTCATTGTACAGAAATTCGACCTCTACAAATTTATTATATGTATAGATTAAAGTTTATGTTTCAATGAATCACTGGTTAATTCATTCAAATTTGAAAGGCAGAAATGAACCATCTAATATTGGCTCAAGATGATATAGTGGCGAAGTTCGTCAGTGGGGGAACTCCATACACCTCTCATTATTTCCGTGTTTGCATAGTGACAAAAAAGACAACAAATCGGTCAGGACGGTAAAGCCGCGTTTTCACAATAAGACTCGGACCGAGTGCACTCGGACAATACTCGTATTATGTAAACACCTAATCCGAGCGTACTCGGACGCCGGCATCTAATCCGAGTAGACTCGGACTCTGCTCTATTTTTCTAGCTCACTCGGATTATTTTATGAAAACAAAATGGCGACAACTAAAAATTGTGCGTTGTTTAATCTCAAATGATTTTTAAACGTGTTTTTATCTTCCTCTTCGACTTCTCCCAATTTGGTCACGTCACAAGTCTTAAAATCCATTTCCGTGTCCAAATTTATTTCTCTCTTCGTTTTTTCCCCTTTTGTGATTTTGAACTTCCGCTATTAACATATCTGCTACAACTTCTATACCACGCTGCAGCAGAGCAGTCGACGACATTTTGATTGTGCAAGGAGACAAATTACCACTATACGAGTGCACTAACATCATGTGTAAACCACTATTCGTGTACACTCGTATGAAGCCCACTCGTACGAGTGTACTCGATCCGAGCCAACTCTTATTGTGAAAACGTGACTTTAAGGCATGGTAAATAGTAAGTAGTAATACTCCACTATCACTTCTATGGATTATTTTACCAAATAAAAACCTGTTTTTGATTACAAAATATGATCTTTAATTTTACTAATGATTAAACAATTTATAAATGATTATTGTCTATGCTTAAAAGAACTTGATTTGTCATAATTACTTGCAATACATTATTTCCAATTACCACATTTACAAGCTCCAAGGTAGACGGGTGCTGCACAGGCACATCCTTAAAATATTATATTTCATTTATGTTATTGTGGTGTAAATTTAGCATTCAAATACTCAAAATATGAATAAAACAATTAAAAGTAAAGTTTGCAAGTTACTGTTTTGCATGATTTTCAAATTTAGCAAAAACAACAGAAGACAATGAATTTAAAGAGAAAAGGGCAGTTTACTTATTGTATAAATACTCTATGGTAGTTTGGAGTTGCCATAATGATATTATTTTAAATTATTATCACTTTTTCAGTCTTTAGTTTCATACAGGCCCATTCACAGTCCTGCATTGCAGTCCGCCTTGTAATCCACTGTGCAATGTTGTAACAGCCGGGATTGTGTTAGGCAATAACAAACAGAACGCCTCTTGAATTATACAAGCTCCACCTACTGGAGGTCTGCAATGCAGGATAGTGTATGTGCCCATTACCTAGACTCTACAAACTAATTATTCTTAACATTATCAACCCAATCTTGATTAACTTTGGCTAGCAGTTTGAAGTTGACATGTATGGCCGACAAGTTCCTTTTCACGTTTCTCACATGCTCAAGATACTCCCTGAGACCTGCATTGACAACTTTCACCATTTCTAACTCCAGTAATAGTTCAAGCGGCAATTCCTGTAACAGTTTTGTTAGTTTAAACTTTTTTATGTCAAAAGTGGTTACAACACATCGACACAATTGTAATAGTAGACTTTGGACCCTGGCATGACATGCATACCACAGGTATCACGATAAGCAATGCCGAAAACAGCATGAAGTTGAGGTAAAGTAAGCAGACCGGCTTTGAAGTGGACTCGCCAAAGAAACCATGATTAAACTTACGGACGTTGATGATGAATCACTTTAATAAATGGTTTGAAAGAAAGAGAAGTATTTACTTAGGCCAAAATACAAACGAGTAAACATTGTAGTGATAACAGTTTAATCGTGGTGAATATCGATGCGTTGGAAATCTTTTGTGTAATTGGTGTAATAAGCTAATGGTATAGCATATTAAACAAATTACCTGGAAATTAGACGATTCACCATTTTCACCAGGCATTGTTATCGAGTAATATATGTATAATAAACAAATCTTATAGCGTCAGACCAGGTGTTGTTTGGAATCAAATTGAATCAGCAGTTATATAAAACTTATGGCTTTCGTCGTGAAGTAATGGTTAGGTATTTTACGAAAAATAAATTACACGATTTCAAAACAAAAACGGACAATCACAAACTTCAAAATAATCTTTTTTTTTTTAATTCATGACCATAGAATCAAAGTCTTTCAGTCGGAAACATGTTAAATAATAGGTCTTCGTATAGTAGCGCAGTTGTATTGCAGGCTACATCCGACGCCATTCAATGGAGTTCTTGTGAAAACTCGAATGATCACATCTGACTATACAGTTCACATTTCTCACAAAAACACATAATTTCTACTCAAAAACTATCAATATCCTGCAACTATTGTTCATTTTAGAGTAATTATACACATTTTTAGAAAATAAAACTGCACAGCACAACGTCTCCTTTCCTTTCCCGCCAAAAGCTCCTCAAAATAAACTATTTTTTTTATTTTTTATTCATGACCATAGAATCAAAGTCTTTCAGTCGGAAACATGTTAATTAATAGGTCTTCGTATAGTAGCACAGTTGTATTGCAGGCTACAACCGACGCTATTCAATGGAGTTCTTGTGAAAACTCGAAAGATCACATCTGACTATACAGTTCACATTTCTCACAAAACACATAATTTCTACTCAAAAACTATCAATATCCTGCAACTAGTGTTCATTTTAGAGTAATTATACACATTTTTAGAAAATAAAACTGCACAGCACAACGTCTCCTTTCAGTTTCCGCCAAAAACTCCTCAAAATAATCTATTATAATCAGTGTGACCAGATTTTATTTGACGAATCTACTGCTTGTGGAGGTTAAAAACTACTGAATTCTACCAAAAGAGAAAGATAAAATACTAAAAATCTACTTTCTTTTTGCTGTCGTGTTACAACGTAAAAACGTGTATGTTTTCTTGATTAAACGATAAAATAATAAAAATAACAAAGAAACCAATGTTTTATTAGTTAAAATTTAGAATTTACTTTAAAAAAACATTGGTTTTTTAATTATTTGGATAAAAATATAATTAAAAATTACATTACATTCCACATATTGACATAAGTAACTTGCATACCTGAGAAGTGTGTGTGGTATTTTTTTGAAAGATGGAGTAACAGTGGTGAAACAGGTGATGCTAGTGAAAGCAAGAATTAAGAAAGGTTTCCTTAAGTGGTTAGGGCGATACATTGATGTTAAAAAAAACAATGTTTCATTTGCATCGCGGAACAAGCGTCAAAAGTTTATGTAAATGGTGATAAAAAACATCGTTCATAAACATCAATATTTTTAACATCGATGTTTCACTTTTAAAAACATAGATATCCTAACATCGATGTTTTTATGAGCGATGTTGCATCCCTAGATATGCCAAAAAAGTACTAGAATATAACTGAAAAGTGTGAATTCTACTAAAATATACCAAATAAGTTTTACATACTAAATTCTGTTGCCAGTACCTCAAAATCTAACAAAAATGTAGAAATCTACTAAATCTGGTCACGCTGATTATAATCTATATCTTTTTTCCAAGTGGCGCCAACGCATAGGCATTGATTAATCATATAACCCAAAAAGTCAAAAACATATCTGTTATTTTTTCTATGTTCGTTTGACATTGACAGTCTTCAGATGGCAAAAGTCTTGTTACAAGACCGAATTTTTTTGGAAATAAAAATCAGTTATGCGTTTTGTTATTTCAGTAACAGCAAACCCAATATAAATCACATGAAAGTTGCCTAGGCTGGTAAACATATATACCTCCGGTTATGTTTATAAAAAATATGAAAACCAACAAGTAGACAAATAAATATATCAGTTCCGGCAAATTCAGATCAAAGGGGAGGCCCCAGAAATGCTGTTTAAAAGGTGTTTTATTGTCGTGAGCGATGCTAATAATTATTATCATGAAAGATTACCAATGGTGTGTAGAAGAGTACCAAATACCTGGTTAAGTGAAGAAACAAGCAATTAATATAGCGGACCAGAGCTCAGAAGATGTTCTAGTCTAGACTGAATTCGCATCTAATTCTAGAATGATGATAGTGCCTTTTTAATACTGAAAAGGACATGTATTATGATTATAATACTTATCACAGTTTCAAGCCATAAGGTTTTTTTTCTGAATAATTGTTAATAGAACGTGATCTTCGAAGTATTGACTTTTTATAGCAAACTCAAAACGCATGCGCGGCGATTACAACGCCATCTGAAGGGGCACCACGTATCTTTTCGTAGAAGAGAATCGCCGCCATTTTGACATTTGTTTGGCTTTGTGTTCCACAATAAAAATTATCATGTAATTAATTGTTACGAGAGGGTTTGCAATCAATTTCCGCATTTTAACATAATGTTTTTTGCGCCGGCCGATTAAATTCCAACGCATCATTGATAATTGTGTTTTTTAAACAGCGCAAAAATCGATAATGCGCTGGTGCCGCTCTTTTTACTTTCCCGTAACAAATTTACCACTTTTCTGCGTGTTATTGCCTTGAATTATAATTTAAATCTTAAGTTTGTTCCTCGGTTAGTGTTTTCAATCATGTATTCCTTGAAACTTGTAGTGATATGTGGATAAAAGTTGTAAGTGAAAAAGGCGCGAACCGATCCTGCGCCGGAATTTAGTGCAGAGAAATAAAACAATGTAAATTCTGCAATCAAGGTTTTATATTAACTTAGTTTATATCAGTAATTTTTCTGTTGTGTCGGAATCATATGGAAAAGGAAAGAAGCCTTGAATCTACCTTAAGTTCATGTAAGTACTTTGATATTTTTTTGACATCTTTTCTAATTCCATATGTATGACGAATGGTAGTTCAAGTAATTTACAATTAATCACAAAATAAAATACTACACAGGCACTACTTTATATAAAAATATAACAAAGTATCAATACATAATAATTGGAGTGTTGATAAACTACATTTTAGAAGAATGTTTTGCCTTGAAAATTAATTTCTTTCTTTTGTATATCTATAAATAAGTACTATTATCATGTTTTCTGTTATGTACTATCACACAAATACCCATTTCAGATTTTAACAAAAGATTAATTAATTTTTCACATGAATTATTTGCTAAAATTATTTCATTTGCCCAAAATATCCATAACCCATTTTAAGTTAAAGTCAATACATTATCCAAAGTTATATTTTCTTTAATTTAAACTCGCATATATGTATAGTAAAAAATTATACATGTCCAACCAATGACATTTGTGTATTTTGTCATTAATGACATCAACACTTTATAATCCGTTCTGCTACAGTTTATGATTGTAACACCTGCAAGCCAGTGGAATGGGAAAAGTCTGCAGTCGAGCGAATGTGGTCATTGTGAGGCCCTTGTGGCATATATATTCACTAAATTCAAATTTAAAATAAAAAGTATCTTGCTTAAAAAGGGATACTACACTATTGAAGAATATTTAAATGACAAAACTTCATTTACATAACAGCTCGCTCCAACCTCTTATACTGTGTTTTGTACGAGTATAACGTTTTTATCTTGCCGTACTTGTAAGGAATATATGGAGATATGTTGCAAAAAAATAATAATACGTTACGTCTTTATATTTATAATAACTATAATTATTTTCTATCCTTTTATTGCGTTTTTGTCTTATTGAATATGCACTGTTTGCTACAACTCCATTAATTCTTCAAAAGTTATTCTGTAACATAATTCTGTATAAAATCTTTTTAAAAAAAAGTACTTAAATATAAAAAATAGAACAACAAATATAAAGAAAATTTTTTTTTAGCTAGACGTGTTGCTGGGGAGTTTCTTGCCGCTTCTTCTCCTTAACAGCAATAACACGTTGCGAAGCGGTGTACATAGACTAGGATGTAAAATTAAATTTTAACCTATATGTATGACCTTCAAAAAGTGTTCTCCAGTGGAACTTATTTTGAATAAAAACTTTTGAATTTTGTTTTTTTTTTTTATAGGCTATGTGGGTCCCATTAAAAATGTTGAGTATGGCTTGAAAATAAGCAATAAAATAAAATAGTCTTTAAGGTTCAACTTTACAATGAATTTTAAGTAGTGGAGGGGGGGATGGGGAAGGGGGGAGAGTACTTCTCCCTCCTGCAACCCCCATGTCTAGGCGACATGTAGTTTTTGAGATATGATTTTTTTTGTAAACATAACTTTACTAATTTTTTTCAAAATGGTGTACTTATTTCTTGTGTCTAAAGACGAGAAATGCAGAAGAAAAGTTAGTGGTCAATGTAAAAAACATTTAATACAGTCTAAAAACGCAGACAAGTAAAGCCCACAAGCCTAGCGAGCAAAGCAAGTGTGCCATGACAGCGGTCAACAAATGTCACAACCGATTTGTAACCACCATTTAAATAGTTATCAATAAATAAATTGTGACCAGTCGGTTCTAGCGCTTTGGTCTAAGCACTCACCCAACCCAACCAACTCACCATTTAAGTCAAAGTTCAGTAATCCAATCTGTCCAATAAATAAGCCAAGTTCCAGAGTAAAGTGATGCAATCGAAGTCCAGTGAGAAAGCCAGTTAACGTAAATATAATTAATAGAATAACAAAAACAGCACACTTCATTGAAAAATCAAAAAACAAAACACAAAGTACATTCACGTAATTAACAGAGTAACGGAATAAAAAAGGCGGCAAAACATTCATAGTGCCGCCTAATGCATGATGTTTGTAATAAAAATAAATTGATTACAAATACTACTCATTCAAACTCTAATATATAAGCAATAACAATAATTTTCGTATTTAAAAATGGATATTATTGGAATATCGAATAATATTCAATTAAAATATCGATATTATTCACATACTGATTTGGTAACATTTATTTATCATCGTAAAGTGAAAAAAAGTGACAGTACTGTGATTTATTATTATGTACTTTAACATTATAATAACTTATTCAAAACTTGTTTACTAAACTAAAAAACGGTTTTAGTGTTTATATATCAGGTGTAAGTATATTCCTAAAGACAAATCAAAGTTTTTTTCAACAAAAATGACATAATCTTGTTTATCAAACATATTTTTGTTTTTCCCATTATTAATTCAAAACTTGTTGGTGGACCCTTAAAACTTGTTTCCTAGCCCAAATAAGAGGTCTAGTGTCTATATACTAATGCGTATGTATACCCCTAAACTTTATTTTCGTAAACTTCAGTGTCCATTATTGTAAAGTTGAGCCGTCTTGGCTAAATTCTAAAGTGATTTTTTAAAGCAGCTTTGCTATTGTTTTAAGAATGAAATTGAAAGTACTTGGTGCATTGTATTAATCATATAACTTTCCAGGTTAGGTTACCCCCTGGTCTTGCGATGCGGCTAAGAAGCAGAAAGAGGGAGCGGCCGCTCTCAAGTAAAACTAACCTACGTACAGTCACAAAGTTAAAAAAGAAAGCTCTCAACAAGCCTTTATCAAAATCTCCAAGCAATTGGAAGAACATTATAAAGAGGGAGGCAGTGAAAAATGCCTTGCCTGAAACACCACAGTTTTGTATTACTCGGTCACAGAAAAATCTAAAAACACGTCCAGTCAGAACTAGAGCACCGAAAAGCATGGAAAAGCCTGTCGAAGTTAAACCGAAGTTAAAATTTAAGGAGGAAAGGGTTAAGAAACCGATATTCCAAACTGTTGTACGTAATACATCTAAAGATACAGTCACATCCTCTACGTCAGTCAAAAAACCCCAAGCAATATCAACATCCAAAGTGAAAGATGTTAAATTGACCAAAAGTGCTCAGTTACGTCAAAGTTCTTTAAACAGAGATGTTAGGAAGACAGAAACAATATCATCTGCAATCAGTTCTCCTCGTAAAACCAGACGTATCGACAATACAAAATCGGTTTCATTAAACAATTCTCCAATACGTAAAGTAAGACAGATTGGATTGACAAATACGAAGGCAACTGTTAGCTCTACGAATGAAAGTCCTAAGAAAAAGACGAAGAAAGCTCCACTTCCTGAGCAGTCTTATGATGATAATGATGTTACGATGTATGAAGCTCATACTACGACATTAATTGATTTCTCTACTCCCAATTCCCAAGAATCTGATTCCGAGAATGTGGAATCTTCGGAGTTATGTCTTCCAAATGATTGTTTGAATGAATTTATAGCTATCGCAGAATGTGCCAGGTTGGTTAATGAAGGGCTACCAAATACAGATGAAACAATTAATTTGCTAGCAGATAAAGCGGCTAAAGTCATGACAACGGAGAAGTGTGAGGAGAAATCTAGGACTAATTCAGTTGATAAGAGATCTAAGCGTAGAAAGTCCAGCAATGATCTGGAGATGTACCAGCCTACTTCAACTACGGATGATTTAGATAACTGTACAGAGTTTTTGACGAATGGAGAGAAGTATGTGCAGGTCAGTGGCATATTTTGGTTGAAACTTTATTCACAGCTTTTGTTTTAACAAAGACAAATTAATACATAATATTTATTACATACCATGAAGCTGCGCAATCACTACACAGTAAATAAGTTCATAAGTCAAAAAGCACAGTTAAAAAAGCACAAGTTCTTAAGGAATCACCTAAATGTAGTTCCCCTATATTACAGTACTACATTTTTAAAGATATAAACAGGCTGAATATTGCGATAATATTTGTAATATTATAATAATATGTTTCACAAAAAAATTAATTTGGTTTGACATTTTCATACATAATATAAAATAAGCCTTTTTTAAAAAGGTTTTTAAATAGAAGCTTTTGAGATCCTGGATATCATGTAGCAGCAGAGTCAAGGCAAGTAAAACGAGCCCAAACACGGGTCTATCTTGTTTAGTACAGGAGTCTCTATGGCCACCTTCCGACTCCATCATCAGATCAGCTCCATGGTACCATATTATTGCATACAGTGCATGCATGCAAAATTTCAGCTCAATCAAAAACCGGGAAGTTGGTCAAATTTAACTTACAAGATTCCACCCGAACTTCCATACATATGTAGGTACATCCATTGCAAGTTAAATAAAAGCTTGTAATAAAAAGAATTAATTTTGTTTATATAGAAATATACATGAATTCAAAGTCAATTTCTATGAAATCCTCATACGTTTTATTGTTATGATTTGTGTAATAAGTAAGTAAATTTGTTGTATATAAAATTCCATTTTCAAAAATGTGGTAATGCGGGAATGAGATAGCGGACTCCATTTAGCCGCTTAATTGACAGTATATCTTCTATCTCTCTTCCGCAGCCGGATTTTACCGCTATGCTAGAGCAGGACGGCTATGTACGCGACTCGGAGTGCGAGATATCGTCGACGTGCGGCGACACTCAAGGCACGGCCATCGAGAGCCTCGAAGCGTTGTCGGCGAGGAGTCCAAGCACTGGCTTCTTGGCTGAGATCAGTCAGAGTTTGGCGGCCGAGGCGGCCGGATGGGTAAGTGTGGTTGGTTTTTATGTCGTATTGATAAAAGTGGATCCTTTACTAGTTTCACAATTTATTTGTTAAACCACATTTCTTAGGCTGAAATGAGACATGTTCATTTCATATTTTTTTACAAAATTAAAAAAGTAAAAGGAGCTTAATTGTAACAAAGGTTTTTTTTTATAGGTGCCTTTTTAAACTTTTTTTCTTTTGCCTGACTGGATGGCTACCACCCCTGGACTAAAGTATGTCGCCATAACAACCTTGAGTTGTGTTCCGGCATTAGTGACCAGGTTCCAGTCTGCCTATATAGAGCAGTAGCACATTTGTAGCAGACAGACAGAGGGCCCACCTGATATAAAGCGATTACAATTGCCTATGAATACTTGCAACACCAAAGGTGTTACAAAGCGCTGCTGCTCGCTAAAGGGTGTCTGGAACCTGGCCACTAACTCCAGAACACAACTCAAGGTTATGGTGGCATACTCTAGGCCAGGGGTGGTAGCCATCCAGATGAGCAAATACCCTACCACCTAGTTCTGAGTTGTTTTGTCGCCTGTTACGTCAGGCCGTTTGGGCGCAAGAAATTGTATTCGTTGTCCGTTCTTGTACGGATAACTGCTTTTAAGTTTTCTGTTTTTTATTTTATTGTATGAATGTCCAAATTTTGTTATTAATTACACAACAATATTTTATACTTTAAACACAAATTTGTTCTTGAAAATACTCCTTAATCTAAAAAACACCTCTATATAACATCTAAGCAGTTAAAAAAGTCACATTTATGATACCTTTATTTAACATTTAAGTTTGTTTCTTTTTAAAGTTGCAATGCCTCATTTTTCGCAAAATTGAAAGACGAAATGAACCATCATCTATACATATAAATACAATTGGAGTGCCTGTTTGTAATATTGAAATAACTGCTTTTTACTACATGCATATGAATGAATATATATACAGTACATACACCAAAATAACATTTTTTACAATTTTTGTCTGTCTGTCTGTCTGTTCAGGCTAACCTCTGAAATGGCTTGATCGATTTTGATGGGACTTTTATTGGCAGGTAGCTGATGAAATAAGGAGTTAACTTAGGCTACTTTTATTTTAGAAAAATTCTTTTATTTTGAAATTATGACGATTATCAATCACCAGGCGGGAGAGACCGCGGGGCGCAGCCAGTTTTAGTATAAAATTGGTAGTTTCAATATTATTTGATTTGACACATTTATTTGCAGAATGGATCTGAAATAGCAGCCGAGGAGTCACTCGCTTGCCACGACGAACAGACGCCGTCTGATATTGAGGTAACACAAGTCCATGTTGCTTGGTCTTCATTTATTTAAGTATCAAAGATTTAAGATGCGTCCAAATGGGTTTTATTTAAAGCTTTAAAAAATATCGCCGATAAAGCATAGGCAATTACTGTATATATACTGTTACAACTTAGGCCCCGACAAAGACAAATTCCACGTACAGATCTGTAAAAGCACATTTTATTACCTGTCGTCATTTGAACTACTCATAATCCGTTTATGGTCGTCTTCTTTTGTTCACTTATTTATTGGCATACGTTTCTAGTTATTGTGGAGAATAGCCTATTGTCCTATTGTACTCGCTCAGAAGCATCATTAGCCAGGTGTTGCGGATTACAAGTATAAGCTAATTCTAGGATATTGTGTCGAAGTATAAAACGATGGGTGGATTGAAGAGGGGTCAGTTGAGTTACAACTGAGATACAGACGTGACGTGTGTACATTCGGGAATCTAATAGTGACGGACTGCGCGTATTGAATTACGACGGTTCGGTTCGGTTATATTTGTACCTGTGTTTTATGTGTTTGTATAGTTCTAATAAACTATAATAATTCTAACGGCATTTTAATTCGAGTCCCGCTAACTTGTAACAATACATAATGTTATCTGTCAATATTTAACGTCATTGTGCAAAACGGCCTACATCTTTAACCTAACCAGATGATGCACCACCTTGCTAGAGATGCCATGAACGTTCCCACTATTTTTAGTGTTTGTACTCGCTTAAAATTTTTAATAGTCTGTGCTCAGCCAATATTTCTAATAGTTTTTAGTCCTTTTTTAAGTATTGGGGGTCGCGTTTGTTATCAAAGGGGGTCTTAGTCCAAAAAAATAACACCTACATACAAATCAAACATAGATAAACTATTAATTGAAATACTATTTTATTTTTGAAGTGAAGGAAAGTTTTTAAAATTTGATTTTTTGTGGGTCACGACATAGAAATCTTTGAGAAACAATTATCTAGTTCAATAGTTATAGTGGTGTAAACCACTTTGAAAGTGACTATCTTCCCTCACTCAATATTTATTGACTTAATAATAAAGTCATTGTATTATTAGTTTTTTTATTTAGGTTTATGGCTTGGCAGCCAGGCCTTTAAGCCAGATCTTAGTTTTTAATATACATTTAGTTTCTTCATTTTCTTAAGCCTATGTGTAGCACAGCTGAACTGTAGGTAATCAGCTAGTGCCATTCGACGGAGTTCTTGTGACAACTCAAAAGGCCACATTTGACTATACAGTTCACATTTCTCACAAAATACATAATCACTACTCAAAAACTATCAATATCCTACAGATATTGCTCATTTTAGAGTAATTTTACACGTTTCTAGAAAATAAAACTGCACAGCACAACGTTTCCTTTCAGTTACCGCCAAAAAAAACCTGTATTATTAGTTTGTTATGTTTGTACTGTAAGGAGGAGGCGGCGGACGTGATATCGTCGTGCAGCAATCGCGTGGACTGCGATCAGATATCGTCCTGGGTCGACGCCTTTGACCCCTATCTCTTCATCAAACAGGTATAGTTATACGGGACCAGCTAAATTTTGCTTATTTCATAATAACATTGATTGCCCTCAATTGTTAAGCCAATTTCGCTTAAGAGTCCCTTCGAAATCTCCATTAAGAACAACAGTATTAGGTGCTAACTCGCCTATCTCTAGAATGTGTAGAATTCTCAACAGCAGCAGTGGTGATGTTACTGACATTCACTTTGACTCCAAAAAAATCATTTTATAAAAAGATTCGTTTAGCCCAAGAGGACATTAATTAGACAGACTAATTTAAATTACCCTACACTTTTTTGTTACATTTATTATTAGAATCTGAGTAAATAGGTAAATAACAGTGAATAAATTATACTGCAAGTTGTGTTCACCTATAATTAGTTTTTACATTGCATTGTAAATCTTAGCCATAAGTCTAGTAACTGATTAAATGTAAAAAAACTGTTGGTGATCCTTATTAAAATAAATAAATACAGGGTTGCTTCACAGTGGTTAGATCAGCGATACTCAACCTTTTTTTACAGGGCCACATAAGAATATTAGACAAGGTACCCTGGACCCTCAATGTTAACTAATTTAGGTGTTTTGTTATTGCTAGAATAGAACTGGCTTAAGGCCTACCTGATGGAAAGTGGTAACTTCATCTATCAATACCAGAGGTGTTACAAATGTAAATATTATAAAACTATGTAGTATTAAAGTAAAAAAGCCTTGGTAGCTTAGTGGCTAGCGCACGCGTCCCGCACACCAAAGCCTGGGTTCAAATCCTGGCCGGAAATTATGCATTACTTAGACAGTTTTATGATCTAACATGCATATGTTACAATTATGTACCATATGCTAACGGTGAAGGAAAACATTGTGATGAAACTGGCAGATCGAGATAACCGATGTGTCGAACCCGCTAATATGCCTTGCACATGCGTGGCTAAGCCCAGCTGTGGGACCATTATGAGCTGTTTTTGTTTTTTTGTTTTTTATACTACCGATGAATATTTTAATTTTAAATAGACCAGTAACAATAACTTAATTAATTGACTAAATTATATAAAATTGTTAGTGACATTATTTTTAAATTAATTGTTTCTATAAATAATACTTATACTTACTAAAAGAGACATAATTGTATAGTTAACATTTGTCTAAATTGTAACTAGGATCATCATAATCAATTAATTATATTAATAATCATAAAATCTGTGTAGTCGTAAGGACAACAAACGGCTTGTAACCGAAACTACAAAAAGTTTGTATGCCTGTCAAGGCGAAACATGTAACTGAAGACTTAGCATAACATCTGCAAAATTGTCCATGTTTCAAGCAAATAAATTACTTTGACTTTGTTATTATTATTATTAAGTAGTATGCCAGACGGGCCACTTACAAAAGCTTGCTGGACCGCTGGTCGAGTACATAAGTAGTGGGTTCTTATATATATAACCTACAAAATATGATCTTCGGTGGATCTTTTTTTGGAAAAAACACTTTGCTTTGGATTTCAGCTTCCCCCATTGGAGACGGTGGCGACGGGAGCTTTGCGAGCCAGATATCCAGCACTTCCACTCAAAACACGGACCAGTCCAGATTTCAGCCTTGTAAGTTACCCTTTTTAAAACTTAAAGGTTTAATCATTTATTTATTACAGTGACACCTCATTATAACGAACCTCAATATAACGATTTTCTCGATTAACAAATTCTGAAATTCCCTAGAGCCGGCCGTAAGAGTTTATACAAGAAGCGCTTGCCTAATTTGACATTGTGACTACATGCGTTTTACATTAAGGAACATTAAGGACCTTTTTTTGTATCCACCGTCATAATTCTCTCTCTTTGTACATTGAATACGGATTGAAGGAAGCTGTCAACGCGGCAGCCCAGTAATAGGTGCTGAACGCGTATCCAAAATGGCGGTGGTAGGAATGCTGGTATGGATGAGAAAGGAGACTAACCTGCGTGCCTCTGGGCTGCACTAACTACGCGTGCTGATCACCAAGTTGTGAGCCTTGCAGCTAATCTTCTGGCTTGTCTCCTTCTTGCGGCCTTCGATAAAATGTACACACGCGGCGCGGTATAACTGCATATGCAAGTTGTAGCGGAAAGGAGGTGCGGGTTGTCGTATGAGACGCGACAGCAGCCTACGTTTGACGAGGGTCAACAGCAGACTGACTCGTAAAGACGAGCAGTATTAGTCGCAGCGGTAAGTACGACAAGGATAGTCGTATGGAAGGGAAGATGGCGGCTGGGAAAAGGTGATTGGATAACGCGGTTAGGAAAGCGGGTAGTTGTGAAAATAATTGGATGGGACAGGATTTTAAATAAGCGGCGCGAACATGCCCCCGGCCTAAAAACCAATGGTTTTTAAAACACTCAGAAATGGGAGAGGTTAATTAATAAAAAGGTTGAAATAAGCGGTATAAGAAGCGGGAGTAGACCGAGGGGGGGGGGAGAGGTGTGACTACTGAGTAGGTAGCACACAAAGCCGGACGACTGGTCGTTTGTACACGCCAGTAGCCGTTTTTACAGAGGCAACCCTACAGATGCCGTCTTTGCCAGGATAGGTGGCAACTACGACTCCAAGGGGCCATGAAAGCGGGGGAATATTGTCCGTAACGATAAGGACTATTGAGCTTATAGTAATAGGATTTACAGATGTATTCCATTTTCCACGTGATTGTAATAAATGTAAGTATTCTAATTTCCATCGCTTAGAAAATGACTGAACCATTTGATCCAGAAAAGTGAACCGTTTAAGTAGATGCGCGGGTTCGTTATCGACGTTACAGGCAGGCAAATGTTTAAGCGGAACAGACATTAAAAAATGCGCGGGAGTTAAAGCAGTGGGTTCAGAAGGATCCTCACTCAATAATGTTAGCGGGCGGGAATTAATGACACACTCAATTTGTGTCAGAACAGTTAACATTTCTTCATAGGTTAACAGTTGTGTCCCAATGACACGATGGAGATGCGTTTTAAATGCTTTCACATAAATTTCATAGTGGCCTCCGAAGTGAGGACTTCGTGGTGGATTCAATTTCCAAAGAACGCGGTTTACTGATAATTCATCCGAGAGAGACGTATTAAATTCGTCGGAACTTACGAGCGTGTATACTTCCGACAATGCATTTTTGGCACCAACAAAGTTCGTTGCATTGTCAGAATACATAACTGACACGGCACCGCGGCGAGCAAGAAACCGTTTGAAAGCGGATAAGAAAGAATTGGTGCTTAGATCAGTGGTAAGTTCTACATGTACTGCGCGTATCACCATGCACACGAATATGCACAAGTAGGCCTTCATTGACCGTACACCCCGTTTCCTATAAGGAATTATAGATATTGGGCCGCAGTAATCCACAGAAGTGTGAGTAAAAGCCTTTGTATCATTTACTCGACAAGCGGGTAACTGTCCCATTAATGGGAAGTTAGGTTTAGGTTTAGCTTTGAAACATAAATTACACTCATGAATTACTGTACGTACGATATTACGACAAGATAAAATCCAGTATCTTTGTCTAAGAATAGACATAAGAGCCAGCGGGCCTGTGTGACAATTTTTACGATGGTTATAGGAAATTAACAGTGAAATAACAGGATCTTTTCGTGGTAATAAAATTGGATGTTGTTGATCATATGAAAGATCGGCATTACGAAGACGGCCACCAACTCTTATCAGCCCGTCTTCGTCTATAAATGGCACGAGTCTTTGTATTGAGCGGGAACAGGGTTCATTATTTTTGAGGTTTTTAATAATTTCAGCAAAATGAGAGGACTGTAAAGCTTTCAAAACTTGCAATTCCGCAAAATGAAGGTCATCAGCGGTATAATATTTATTTCGCGGTAGTTTCTTTATGAAACGATATATCAAAACGATTGTGCGTAAAAGCACTAGCCATGAGGAAACGCGGGAGGAAAGGTCTAACAACGGATTACAAATCTCGTTATTTGTAAGAGTAGCGGGAAGAGAAACAATATTTTTCGATTCGGGTAAATTACTACCATCATTGGCTTGTTCAATTGATATGATCGGCCATTCAGAGGAATCTAGCAACAACCAATCGGGTCCATTGCACCACAACGGATGGTTTTGTAACTGAGCGGGAGTCAAGCCTCGTGATAAACAGTCACTGGGATTGTATGACCCTGGGATATGAAAGAAGTTAATAGCGGGTATAGCGGCTACAACTTTAGTTATTCGAGTTGCCACAAATGTTTTAAACTTATGAGGAGACGCGGATATCCATTGCAAGGCAACCATAGAATCCGTAAAACAAAATATTTTATCAATAGGATGCCGTTTTTCATATGTGTTAATTACTCGACGAACTAACTTGGCCATAATTAAGCATGCGCATAATTCTAAGCGAGCAATGGATATAGTTTTTAGCGGCGCCACTTTTGATTTGGCGCAAATAAGGCGCGTTACTGGTGGAGAACTTGGGTTTGTCTGGACTCGAATATATACGACAGAACCATACGCTCTTTCACTAGCATCAGAGAAAGCCACAATACATATTTTAGAATTTTCAAAAACTCCTAAATGTCGTGGGTAGCGTAAATGTTGTATACATGGCAACTCCCTTATATAATTTTGCCAAATATTTATAATATCTGACGGCGGTTGCTCATCCCAATCGAGCTTTAAAACGTGAATTCTTTGCAAAATTAATTTTGCGTATAAAATGACTGGTGCTATTAACCAAGAACGTCATATTGGCGGGCTATTAATGACAGAATATTACGTTTAGTGACAGGACGATCTTCGATATGAACTGTGAACATAAACTCATCACTACTAGGTGACCACTGCAAACCTAAAACCTTTAGGTTTGTTTGTGAATGAGTGTTGACATCTTGAAAAGGTATATTGGCGGAATGACGATCAGCAACAGAGAGAGATTCGATGAGCCTAGGCTCATTGCTAGCCCATTTTACAAGCTCAAAGCCCCCGGCCTTGAGCAAGTTACGGAGATCATCGCGTAGCTGCAGGCAATCTGACAATCGCGGCATAGAGTAACAGACATCATCCATATATGTATTATTTTCTATAATGTCTGCCGTAAGAGGATAGCGGTCGCGCTCGTCAGTATACAACTGACGTAGCACTCTCATAGCGAGAAATGGGCTACTACGTAAACCGAAACAAACGCGATTAAATTGATAACAATCAATGGGTGACGCAGGGTCGAAACGATATAGAAATTTCTGGTATTTACGATCTCCATCGTTGACAAGAACTTGCAAATACATTTGTTTAACGTCAGAATTAAATGCTATATTATATAGGCGGAAGTCTAACAGTATCACAAAAAGATCGTTTTGTAAGTTATCCCCTACATATAAAATGTCATTTAAAGAAAGCCCTGAACTAGTTTTAGCGCTGGCATCCATGACCATGCGCCATTTAGTTGTACTTTTATCTAATCGGGCAATAGCGTGGTGCGGAATAAAATAACCCGTAAGATGGTCAGCATTATCAATTAAAGAAATGTAACCCTTTTGAATATATTCTTTAATTATTGCGTCGTATTCCACGCGTAATTGCGCCGACGCGGTAAGCTTGCGTTCGAGATACGAGTAACGTTTTTTCGCGGTTGTAAAAGAGTCTCCAAGAGCGGTAGCGGGTTCGCGGGAAAACGGCAATGCCACGGAATAACGCCCTGTGGTGTCACGGGAATAATTTTTTACAAATAATTTTTCATTTTCAAAAGCGGTGGGACTTAAAGTTGGAGCACAATGCACTTCTTCGAGTTGCCAGAATTTCTGAAGCACTCGATCTAAAGGCGGTTCCTCTGTAACCGAGCAAAGTGATATATGTGCGGGAGAACTATTAAAAGAAGTATGACACGGGTCATGCTGAGCGGCAGCGACGGGGGCGTTTCCAATGATGACGTAACCAAATATTGTTTCAAAAGCGGTAGGTGTACCAGGTGGACCCGAGAAGCGGCCTGAAAGTAATATGTCAGCAAACAAAGGTGCCCCAATGAGTAAGTCTATCTCCGAAGGCGATGAAAAGTTATCATCAGCCAACGGTAGACCGTTAATGAACGAAAGATGTGAAGTATCGACTTCAACAGAAGGTAGGTTGTCCGTAATGCGGTCAATTATAAGGGCGTCTAAAGAAATAAAATTACTATTAAATCGCGAAACTATTGTCATACAAGTTTGTCCCATAATTCTATTTTTCGTAGACCCTATTCCCTTTACAACATTGTTTGAAACTTTGTTGTAATTAAGGTTTAGTTTATTAAAACATTTCGCGGTTAAAAAGTTACTTTGAGACGCGGAATCTACTAATGCGCGTAATATATGCCGCTTATTATTAGAGTCCATCGCGTATACTTGTACCGTGCCGAGTAAACAAGTTGTATTATTTTGCGTTATAGATATAGGTTGCGTATTGCATAGTGATACATTTTGTTGCGTGGACAAACAAGCGCGGGTCTCATCTACTCCTATAGGGCGAGGGAGGCGCGCGGGAGCCGTAAGGTGCGGCGGCGGAGCCGTAGCAGCATGCGCAAATGGTGGATGCGCCGGCGCATGAGCGCGCGATGGCGGAGTGGCAACAGCGCGGGCGCTCGGCGGCGAGCGGTCCCGGCGGCGCGGGCGGTCATCTTGAGGCGACGGCGGTTTACGGCACAGCATTGAATGATGTTTACATTCACAATAGCGACATTTAAATTTGGACTTACATGACATATTATTGTGGCTTACACTTAAACAATTAGTACACCCTCTTGAGTTTTTTATAAAACTAAATCTTTCATTAATTGAAATTTTATCAAATGCGGGACAGCGATATAAATTAAAATGACTAGATTGTTTGCAAAGCGGGCAATGCGTCGTATAGGACGTTACAAAAGAATGCGTCGTTTTAGGTTTATAGTTGTCACTACTACGGGACTGAGTAGATGACGTCGTGCGTTCCAATACCTTACTTTGTTCACGGATAAATTTAATAAGGTCATTGTAGGTAGGCATCGATTCTCCCCTATTATGCATCTCAAACGATCTTGCGGTATTTAAATCAATTTTCTTCAACGCTAATTGCAAAATAATAAAGTCCGACAAGTCATTTAATTTTAAAGATTTCAAACTTGATACTGCGGTACAAAATTGATCAAGAAACATGTCAAGATTTTTACAAGAGGCGGTATTAAAACTTTTAAATTCAAACATTTGATCCAAGTATGCGGCGGCCAAACTGCGCTTATCATCATATTTGTCGACCAATGTTTGCCATATCATGTTATAGTTGTCACCGTTTGGTACGATTCCGGTACAAACTGAAAGTGCCCGGCCCGACAGCTTATTTATTAAATATTGTACGCGTTCATGATCAGTGAGATCGGGATTTTCATGTATTGTCCTTTTAAAGGACTCGTAAAATATTGGCCATTTAATAGGGTTGCCATCAAACCCCATGAGCTCGAGTTCGGGTAAACGTATTGACTTATGTTGAGAATTAGTGTTTGAAATTATGGTTTCTGGTTGTTTTGAAACTGATTGTAACTTATCATGGATAAATTTACAGCGGCAGTACATATCTTCAAACGAATTGAAACTTTGGTAATTGACCTTATACTTGGGATCCAAGGTCAACTCCACAACATTTAATTGATCTACTATGTCATTGAAATCTGAATGAAGGCGTTCGATGGACATCATTCCGTATAGAAATAATTCTCTCTCGGAATCATCATCTGCGGCATTTAATGAGCGGTTATAAAGTTCTTGCATGCGAGAAAATATGACGTCACGTCTTGCAGTTAACGTCAATCGCTGTATTTGAAATTTATCGAGAGATTGCGCATCTTCGAATACTTCTTTTCGCTTAGAAGTCATATTTTATGAATTAAAGTTTAAAATATTAGAAACTTCAAGAAAAGCCGAAGTTAATGCCCGCAACACGAATATATGAAACAATAGCGGTCCGCGGCCGGTCAAATGACCGAATGAATGAACGAGACGTTCATTTGAAATATCACTTTTAAATTTAAATGAATGTAATTTAGAAATTTACTTATTTAATGCAATCAATGGGGCGGAACACGAAATATGTATGTTTAATGCGAAATAAAGACGTTGATAAAAGGTGATAAGATACGTAAAATATTACGTGACAAAATAAAGTGGTAGAAAATGAGGGTCAGAAAGCGGTAGAAAAGGGAACCAAATAATGATCCTGGCTCGAATGGACCAAAAAAAATGTCAACGCGGCAGCCCAGTAATAGGTGCTGAACGCGTATCCAAAATGGCGGTGGTAGGAATGCTGGTATGGATGAGAAAGGAGACTAACCTGCGTGCCTCTGGGCTGCACTAACTACGCGTGCTGATCACCAAGTTGTGAGCCTTGCAGCTAATCTTCTGGCTTGTCTCCTTCTTGCGGCCTTCGATAAAATGTACACACGCGGCGCGGTATAACTGCATATGCAAGTTGTAGCGGAAAGGAGGTGCGGGTTGTCGTATGAGACGCGACAGCAGCCTACGTTTGACGAGGGTCAACAGCAGACTGACTCGTAAAGACGAGCAGTATTAGTCGCAGCGGTAAGTACGACAAGGATAGTCGTATGGAAGGGAAGATGGCGGCTGGGAAAAGGTGATTGGATAACGCGGTTAGGAAAGCGGGTAGTTGTGAAAATAATTGGATGGGACAGGATTTTAAATAAGCGGCGCGAACAGAAGCACAGTCTGAAATTTCGGCTATTTTCATGTACACCGGTCTCCGCAACACTCTTGGTTAACATTTTAAGGTTTAATCATTTTACTCCATTGAAATCTTACAATTTAAGGGCCGAGTATTGCATTTATTAGAGGACGCAATTTTATTTTTGGGACATGTGTGGGGGGTCAATAGAAGCTTAACCTCAAGTTTGTGGGGTCGCCACCCTTGTCCCCCGGCCGCCATCTTGGAAAAAGGGGTGAAAACACTTTTTTCGCGATATCTCAGAAACTATGCGTCTTACAAAAAAATTGTAGTCATAATTTGTAGCAAATTGTTTTGCCTACAAATATGTTTATATAACATTTTGCCCTAAATTAAAAATTAAAGAAGTTATAAGCAAAAAAGTGAGAATTTTTTAATTCATTCCTAGCTGTTTTCTTTACCATAGAACTTACCAAATTTAACTTATCGAATGTTAAGCAGGTAGAAAAGGTCCCCCGTTTTCCCCGCCACCTATGAGGTAGAGTCCGTAGGCGCGTTTTTTTATGTATGTTCTGGCGAAACATGCAGCAACATTATGGAGATATCAAAGTTAATGGAAGAAAATGAATTTGAAGATGAACTTCCAACTATGACTCCAATTTTAACTCCTGTCATTCCTCAAACTTTCACATTTGACGTTGATATAGATGCTGAGCCACAGCCTGGACCATCGAAGAAAAGTCGATTAGAGTAGTTAGCTAATAAGTGATTAAAAATATTATGATGTCGAGGATTACCTTATAAGCAAGATGTCCGTGGAGTAGGCCTACTGGGGATACCACGTAAAAAAAACGCGCCTGCGGTCTCTACCTCATAGGTGGCGGGGAAAACGGAGGACCTTTTCTACCTGCTTAACATTCGATAAGTTAAATTTGGTAAGTTCTATGATAAAGAAAAGAGTTAGGAATGCATAAAAAAATTCTCACTTTTTTGCTTATAACTTTTGTAATTTTTAATTTAGGGCAAAAACTTATATAAACATATTTGTAGGCAAAACAATTTGCTACAAATTATGAGTTTACAAATTTTTTGTAAGACGCATAGTTTCCGAGATATGGCGAAAAAAGTGTTTTCACCCCTTTTTCCAAGATGGCGGCCGGGGGACAAGGGTGGCGACCCCACAAACTTGAGGTTAGGCTTCTATTGACCCCCCACACATGTCCCAAAAATAAAATTGCGTCCTCTAACAAATGCAAAGCTCATGTAACATATCAATGGAGTAGTTATTTTTAAGAAAAAAAAAGATTGTTTTTTTTTAAATTGTAATTTATTTATTACAGTAAACCTTATTATAACGAATTTCTCGATTAACAAATCCTCAGAAATCCCCTAGAGCTGGCTATAAGATTTTATACAATACAAAATGTCTCCTAAGATAATAAATATACTTTTTATAAAAATAAACCCTCTTTATAACGAATGTTTAATCATTGCAAAACAGGAATAGAAAGTGTAATTAAGCTTCGTATAACGATTTTTGTCAGTCTACAACATTTGCAAAAAGTATTATATCAATCCAAGTTAAGAATTCATGTCTCGGCAGGTTAAATTAAATTAGTGTTGTGAGGTAAATAAATACTAAAGTCCGTTTATTACAAATCTGTTTGACTTTGTATTGTCATGTGTCCCTTAACTTTGCTAAAACGAATTTTAGACCAAACTAACCTCTGTATAACAAATTTCTTGGTATAACGAATATTGTTTAATCTCAGAGTTTTTTGGCGGGAACTGAAAGGAGATGTGCTGTGCAGTTTTATTTTCTAAAAATGTGTAAAATTGCTCTTACATGAACAATAGTTGTAGGATATTGATAGTTTTTGAGTACTAATGATGTGTTTTGTGAGAAATGTGAACTGTATAGTCAAATGTGTCCTTTTGAGTTGTCACAAGAACTCCGTTGAATGGCACTAGCTGATTACCTACAGTTCAGCTGTGCTACACATAGGCTTTTAAGAAAATGAAGAATCTATATTGTAAACCAAGATCTGGGTTAAAGGCCTAGTTGCCAAGCCATAAATCTAAATAATATTAATGTTTAATCTCCTTCAGATTTCTTATATCAAGGTTACACTGTATTTGTATACAAAAATATACCTTTTTTATAGGTATTGGATCTCGATGAAACATTGGTCCATTGCTCCCTCCAAGAGTTGCCGGATGCCAGCTTCCACTTCCCCGTGCTCTTCCAAGATTGTAGATACACTGTAAGTACTGAAAACTGTTGTGGGCTAAGAAGGCTTGATCAAAGAACTTGACACTGTGTGCTCTTTCTGCGTGCAACGGAAACAAACCAACTTGACTGATATATTTTTTTTTTCCTTCCACCCATTTTAATATTATATATATATAAAAAAATAGGTATATTTGCTGAAGAGTTTCTTGCGCTGGTTCTTCTCTTCAAGCCACAACATGTTGGGAAGCGGTGGTAAATTAAATAAGGCTCCCATAGAGTAAATAATAACCATAAACAAAATTAAAACTAAATAATTAAAATGAACAAGTTTGCGGTAGGCTAAATAAAACTTTAACAATACACGTTGGACAAATGTCACCTTTGTCGTCCGTGACCACGGCCACTGAAAAACGGCCGAAACGTCGGAAAAACCAAAACTTAATAAATTACCGCGCTTAAAACCGTTAAAACGTAATTTTATTATGTATACAAGTTGCGAAAACTTAAGAAAATATTATTTGATCAAAGAATACAAGAGGTGTTTGTTGTTACAAGATATATTTTCAAGTGGAACTTCATCAGTGGCAGAAACAACTTAAAGAGAGCCACTCATCGCAAAATATTAAATTTAAATTTAATATATACAAAAAGTTTGTATATCCATCAACAACAAAATATTATCATATTAATTTTTAGGCGACTTGTAGATCGCTACGTACAGACACTGATTAAACAGTAAAAGTGTTAAAGAAAGGTCTGATGAAAAAGCTTCTCAACTAAACATACTTGTATGAAGTTCGTTTGTATGAGATGAATATAATAGAATATTCTTTATTGCACACAAAAAAATAATACACATGTGTTAACAATCGTATAATTAGTACAATCGGCGGTCTTATCGCTAACAGCGATTTCTTTCATACAACATTCTGGAGATAATTTTACATTTCTAATAGTGGGTCGGTATTCAGTGCGCATAGTTTAAAATATATACAATCTAAATATATATATATATATATATATTTAGATTGTATTTGTATTATATATATATATATAAATATATATATATATATATATATATATATATATATATATATATATATCCCTACTAATATTATAAATGTGAATGTAAGTTTGTTTGTTACGCTTTCACGCGAAAACTACTCAACCGATCATCATGAAACTTTGTACACATATTATTGGAGGTATTAGAAGTAACATATGATACTTTTGATGAAAAATAAATCCACGCGGACGAAGTCGCGGACAGAATCTAGTATATTATATATATACACATGTATTAATAGTAAATAAAAAGTAGTATATATGTAAACAACTTTGTAATCTTATGATTGTGACAGTTTATACAATAAATGTTTATTCTAGTCTATTTTTAGGGACTGGTTCTCAAAGTGGCCTGTAGACCCCCAAAGACTGATTATGATCTGCAATACAGAGAATAATTAATTTAAAAAAACTAGTAGCCAAAATGGTCTATATTAGGGGTCAATTATATTCTTTGATACAGTTAGTATTAAAAATTTAATAAAATGTTTGTGTTCCAATTTTCTGTGGGTAGTATATTAAGATATTAATAGTAAATAAAAAATAGTATGTAGTATGTATTTTTAGGGACTGGTTCTCAAAGTGGCCTGTAGGCCCCCAAAGACTGATTATGATCTGCAATACAGAAAATAATTAATTAAAAAAAACTAGTAGCCAAAATGGTCTATATTAGGGGTCAATTATATTCTTTGATATAGTTAGAATTAAAAATGTAATAAAATGTTTGTGTTACAAACTTTTGTGGGTAGTAATTAGTGCTTTGAATGTTTGCAGGTATTCGTTCGCACCCGTCCGCACTTCGCCGAATTCCTCTCTCGGGTGTCTAGACTGTACGAGGTGATACTGTTCACCGCCAGCAAGCGGGTGTACGCCGACAGGCTGCTGAATCTACTCGATCCCTCCCGAAGGTGGATCAAATATAGGTGAGTGTTTTTTTTTTTAATAGCCTTAAGCAGGCAAACCGGCAGACGGCCCACCTGATGGAAAGTGGTTACCGTCGCCTATGGACGTTTGCAACACCAGGGGTGTCGCCAATGCGTTGCCGACCTCGAAGAGATTTGTCTGATTTTTCTTGTGATCCTATGAAGTGAGGTCTTGTAATTGACGATGCGCAAACTAAATCACCAATGAGATCAGTGATTTATAAATCTTCTTCCTTGAAAGATTTAAATCTTTAAATCACTCTTTTAAATCTTTGGTTTCGTATTACATTATTCATTCAGTTGACCGGTTTTAAGCTTAAAAATTAACGCCAGAGAGTCTAATTTACTGTGTATCATCATTGTATTCATTAGGGTGCGCATGTTATCACATTTCAATTCACAATATCCTGTATCTACTGTCTCAAACTACATCCAAGTATCTGATTTGTTGGTTTTCATCATTCCATGTGACTAAAATCAATCTTAACGTAGTGAGTTAAAGATGTATTTCTAAAATCAAAGATTTAAATAGTGATTTCGAATTTTGAATGATTATACATCTTTTAAATCAATCACTCCTGAGTTACACATCTTTACTTGTAATGTCAAACTGCCCCTGCTACATTCGGGAATTTCATTAACGTCGAAAACGCGAGGTCCTTATTCTGGAATGCTCAGTGTATTTTTATAATAAGTATAGTGCATTCACATAATAAGCAAAGTGCATTTTTATGAAAAGTATGGTGCATTTGCATAATAAGCATAGTGTATGTTCATAAAAAGTATAGTGCATTTTCATAAAATGCATAGTACATTTTGATAAAATGCATAGTGCATTTTCATAAAAAGCATAGTACATTTACATAATGAGCATAGTGCATTTACATAAAAAAATACATTTACATCATAAGCCTAGCGCTTATTATGTAAATGTACTATTTTTACATTAAACTACCCTATAAATAAAACTACTTTACATACAAACTATAGTGCATTTTCATAAATAGTATATTGAATTTTCATAAAAAGTACAGTGCATTTTCATTAAATGCATTTTTCATTTTAATAATAAGCACAGTGCATTTTGATAAAATGCATAGTGCATTTTGATAATATGCATAGTGCATTTTGATAATATGCATAATGCATTTTCATAAAATGCAAAGTGCATTTTGACAAAATGCATAGTACATTCATAGTAGTTTCGTCGGTCGCGTATATGTGACGCCGGACGCGGCTTACGGCGCTTGACCACCGACTTTCTGTTTTTAGAAGATACAAATATACAGTGCATAAATGTAATGGCAGTCCATAGTTAGTGTCGAATAAACCTCTTTTATTGCAGGTTGTTCCGCGAGCATTGCTTGCTCGTGAATGGGAATTATGTGAAGGATTTGTCCATATTGGGACGTGACTTACGGAAGACTGTTATCGTTGACAACAGTCCGCAGGTAATCTAATATTATATACACTAAATTGGGCCAAAAAATCGACTATTTTTTTTTAATATATCGAAAATATTAATTTGGTGTGCCAAGAGATCATTGTCAGAATTTTAATCCATAATATTAATATTAAGAGGTCTTTCGTATAACATGACTATATATATATTTTACAGATTTATACAGGCTGATTTTGTTCAAATGGTCTATATCCCGAATTATATGAAATAGCGAAAAACATTCAAAGATTTTCGTGGCCGATTTTGACGAAAACTAAAGTGGTCTGATTAGATTTTTGAAAAGGAATCTAATTGACTGATTTCGATAAAACAAACACACCAGTATTTCCTTGTCAGGAGCAATTTCTGTGGAGAAATATTGAACAGCAAAAGTCATCAAAAATATAATAATAATAACACTTTACTTTTCGTTTATATCGGCCTCAAGACTCCTTTGAGTGTTTTTCGCTGTTTTCTATAATTGGACCTACTTATGCTAAATGGAACTAACCCACATACTGACAGTTTTGAGAAAAAGCCGTTTTTATTAAAAAATTTGCATACAAATAATGTGTCTATATTTTTTTTTTGCTAAATTTTCCAATTGAGGATTTGGTTCTGAAGGCCCACTAGAAAAATTTACCCCGTGTGTACTATTGTGTAACTTCTATGGTGTTTGCAGGCCTTTGGTTACCAGTTGGAGAACGGGATCCCCATTGACAGCTGGTTCGTTGATCGCAGCGACAACGAGTTGCTTAAGTTATTGCCTTTTCTGGAACACCTCGCAACTGTAAGTTGTAACTTTAGTAATAAACCAAACCCGGATGTGATTAACAACATCGGCCCATGCATTTTGTTTTATTTAATTTTAATTAGGTTGACGTTTTACCATGATCATGTCCAATGCTGGACGATGATGCGGTCTAAGATAGAGCATACTTGTGTGGAACTCGTGAAGATGTCCAACATCTTTTAATGGAGTGCAGCAGAAATAGAGATGGTAGAGAACAACTAATGGGGGATTTGGGACTGAATCGTTTTGATGTAGGTATCTTCACAGAAATTCTGGCTGAGCCAGCCTCAAAGGAGGCTAGTTTGTTAGCCAGCTCATTATTTAATATTTAATTATAAGTTATAGTACGTTAGGAGATGATGGGGCTGACATGCCTATGTGGCAAAAATACCAAAAAAAAGGATTAAAAAAAAAAAGATAGAGCATACTCACTTGTTTTTTTATTCCTCCCTCCGGATGAACGGGTTTGTCAGGGCTTATAACTTCAGGGGTTTGTGTATGTTTTTATTATTTTTTTCTTTTTTGTTTATTGCTTTTTCTTTTATTTCTAATTTGTTTAAAGCTATAGCTAAGCGTATACAACTTTTGCACATTACTATTTTCTTAGGCACTGATCTTTCTAATACAACTATGTATATATTGCGATTTCAAGCTTCTTACATTAATTGCACGCTTACTTAGATAGTACCTATTCACACGAGACTTGAAGATATCCGGATTGTACTCTGGTAGTGCATTCCATAACTCTGCCGTAGATAGAAGAATCGTGAAGGTGAAACGTTTAGTATACACTGGTAGCGTTTCCACTGTGAAACGATGGCTTCGACCGGAGTGCCTTGTGGTCCGAAGATGGAATGGTGTAGGGGGGATCAGGTCGAATAGTTCAACCGCACACTCTCTGAAATGAATCCTATAAAAAAAAAGTATATCCTATAGTGGTATAGGAGAATTGTCTCTGAGTTCTATGGTTGAGTAATCTATGAATCGGTCATTACTCTTTTTTGACTGACTTTGAAAAGACAGGTACTAAGTCGACTGATTAAAAAAAAATTATATGCGTCACGCGGATTTTCCGTTAATTGTGCACCGATTTTATTTATTTTTTTACTCCAAAGAATATACTCCTGGAGGTGGTCCTATTGTCACCAAGTCAGGATCTGATGAGTGGATCGCAGGGTGATTGAGAGCAACCCTCGAATATTATAAGAACATACAAATTGATTCACATATTTTTTCTAAAGCTATTCAAGTATTTGCGTAACTAATATGGGGAAAATATTTTGTTTAAACAAAAACAAAACTGCCTTTAAACTAGTTATGTGAGATGGCCGTCGGAGGAAGTTTTAAAAAACCATTTTTTTTTTATTGCTGGAGTTCGGCAGCCAGGCAGACGGCCCACTTGATGGAAAGCGGTTACCATCGCCTATGGACATTTGCAATACCAACGGTGCTACAAATGCGCTGCTGCTCTCTTAAGGGAGACTGGAACCTGGTCACTAATGCCGAAACACAACTCAAGGTTGTTATGGTGACATGCTTTACACCACGGGTGGTAGCCATCCAGTCGGGCCAATGCCCTACCACCTGGCTGTGGGTTGTTTTGTCGCCTCTTACGACAGGCCGCCCCAACGCAGGAAATTGTATTCTTTCTCCGTTCCTGCATGGATAAATATAATTGTTACACTTAAATTAAATTAATTATTACAATAATAACTTAATATTAATGATTACGTTGATGACCGTATGCTACCGCAATTGGAGCCAGAAAACTCTCCACTCAGCACCTTCTCACGAGCACGCAAGCGTCACCTACAGGTGGCTTGAATGAGGTGTTTTCTTTGAATTTGTTAAATGGATTTGTGAGAGACAGTTTTGCCAGGTGGTAGGGCATTTGCCCGACTGAAAGGCTACCACCCCTGGTCTAAAGTATGTCGCCATAACAACCTTGAGTTGTGTTCCGGCATTAGTGACCAGGTTCCACTCTCCCTTAAGAGAGCAACAGCGCATTTGAAGCACCGTTGGTATTGCAAATGTCCATAGGCGATGGTAAACGCTTTCCATCAAGTGGGCCGTCTGCCTGTCTGCTGAACTCCTGCAATAAAAAAATAACAGGGTTGCCTCATTTGTGTGGAAAACCGTAGGGTTACCACACATACATAACAAACTAAAAAACGAAAAAAAGAAATATTTACTACAACACCTTGAAGTCGGTGCCAAGTAAAACAATATGGTGATTTTTATATTTTACTTCGCACCAACTTCAAGATGTAGATCATATTTTTTTTTACCTTGAAATCGGTTTTGTGTTAGTCTGTGATATTTATGTTTCTTTTTCTGGTTAATTTCTAGAAGGACGACGTTAGACCGTACATAAGGGACAAATACAAGTTGTTCAGCTACCTGCCGCCTGATTAAGCGTAAATATCTTAACTATATACATATATACAACTTTTGTTTATTAAAAACATTATTATGACCTATTATAAATAATGTACTATAGATATTGTGGGTATATTATTATACTACAATACTGGAAAAAAACCAGTTAAAATACAATTGTAAATGAGGCTCTTCTGCGACCATCTGCACCATATAAACATGTCCTACACTCGTCCGTGAACAATACGGAGGTCCATTGCTCTTCTGTCCAATTCAGGTGATCACGCGCAAATCTTAAGCGAGCTTGTCTGTGAGCTACAGACAACTTTGGACCATTTGCTGGTCTAAAAGGGGTGATATCCGCTTCCTTTAACCTTCTTCTTATTGTTCGTGCACTCACGTTTACTCCACGCACTTCATTAAGCTCTGTTTTGATGTTAACAGACGTGAGGAAACGATGTCGCAGGGAAGTTGTAACAATAAATCGGTCATCACGACCGGTGGTTTCTCGAGTCCTGCCTGTACCACGTCTCCTTCTGTAAGAACCTGTCTCCACAAACCTTCTGTATATTCTAGAAACCGTAGACTGGTTTAAATTTAAATTTCTACCAATCGTTCGTTGATCCAAGCCCTCCCGCACCAATGCTACAATTTGAGCCGCTTGTTCGGACGAAGTATCCATATTATGGTTCAAAAACTCTCGATGAGTTAAAAAACTAACCCAACAATTCAGCTGGTAACAATAATTCACTTGACAAAAGAATAAAAAATCAATGAGAACTTTGCTATAAATAACACGCAAATCTGATACTACGAGTAAATTTTCTTTTCCCGGCTATATTCATTTGTTTTACTGCAGTTCTATTTTTAAATTTTCCTTTTTTTTGAGATTAAGAGCCAGTCTCTCCATATTTATATAATTTAATCTAAAAAGTTTGCATACTTATTTTAAAAAATCATTTCACAGTAATCCTGAACTTTGATGCAGTTTATGAGTCCGTCAGTTTATATTAACTTGTATTTGTGGGCTCTTGACAATTTTGACACACGCCTCGAAGTAAATTTTAAAACCACTGATAATATTTACAGTGTTTTGGTAATAATAGAACGGTTTTGGAGGAGTCAACACTGTTTCCATTATTATGGAGGCACAAAATATGTTTTAAATTGCAGTTACTAAAAAGTATTTTTAGACGATGGGCGTTACCGTTTTACAAGCGACCTGAAGTTTATTTTTGATAAACCACATTCATTCTGTTCATTCATACCATAAATTTTTAAAGTGTGTTGTTCTTAGTATTCTTATTCTTCCATAACACACAGAAATAAATTTGACAGGTCTAATTACATCGACACTGACAGCTGACATGATATTTATTGTAACGTTTATTTTCTTTTTAAATGACGGCCTTGAAATCTAGTGTCCAATAATAATATTGTTGATGCATAATCTTTTCAAAATAACTTTAAATATTCCTTTGCGGCTTATCAATGTACATTATTTCTAATAGGTCAATTTAATGCCGTTAAATATATCATGTGTTTGTCGGTTTATAAAAGGGTCGGTCCCAACATTAGTCCGAATTGTTATGAAGTACTCCATGTATGCGCAGTAAAATTATTCAGTTCGAGAAATATACTGCGCGTGCGTTGGATGCTTTTTTACATGTCATTCAGACTCTTGTTGGAAAAAGCCTATATATGTTTACGTATAATTGGTCAACATAGAATCGCAGAGTGATCCGAAAGGTTGGTTGGAGTAAATGAAATTTTTAAATGTGTTTTGTAAGCTATACTTTTGTTGGAACCCCTGCTTAATAATTGGCACTCCTGTCATTTAATTCAGAATATCAAGAAATCTTAATAGCATATATTTTGCCAAGAATAAATAACAAAAGATTTATCAAATGGTGATGGTTTCATACACTCTTGTTCCCAGATTATAACAAGATGAGAGTGATTTTATGATTTCTTGTGATAAGTTAATATTTTTTAAAATTGTATTGAGCTTAGTTATATTTTGAATGAAGTAATCGTGTGGATACAGGTTGGCAAAATAAAGTAGAGTATAATAGGGGCGCCACTTTCGCAGTTGTGTAAACTCTAGCAAATCCAATATTAGGTCAAAAATAATTTCGATACTTAATAAAATAAACTTAATAATATAATTATATTTTTTTAAGTAAGAGTTTTGACAACTTGTGATAGTTAGCAGAACAATTATTCGATTTATAAACTTTAATAGGGTGGTGCCAACAAGGCTGTAGTTTATTACCCTATTTGAAACTTTATTATATATTGTAATTTACAAGTTTTTTTTATTAACTATCATATAATAATTCGGTAGTTGACGGTATGTAAAATATAGGCTGATTTTAATATATATCGTAGATTACGATCTAAATATGACAAAAAAAATTTTTTTAACTAAAATATTAAATATATATTGATATTTTTGAGAAATAAAATTGTTATATTGCAGCCATTAGCCACGTGACAATGAACGCGTGACGTCATAGTGTGCAAAACACAAGAAGTTATCAATGACTTCTCAGATAACACTTCAACGAAACAGATGTTTGTTTTGCACCCAGTGACGTCATGCGAGACGCCATGACAGCTTGACGCGTTTTGGTGACGAAATGTCAAAATATTTAAAAAAATTGCTAAATTAAATATGTTAATGTTGTTTTTTTGCTGAAATATTAATATTTTGGCTAAAATAGACCATAAGGCTCAAAATGTACTCAAAAATTCAGGCTGTTTCTCAGAAATTGTCAACTACCGAATTATAAACCTAGAATCTGTACTTTTTGGTCTAACATAAATCGTAACTTGAACTTACGTATTCATATTTTGACAATTGTATTTTGTGTATTTTGAATAACAATAATTATGAATAGTTACAATGGCTAAAGTGTTTTCTGTTCCCGGCTAGGGTAATGTTTGATCATGTAATAGCGCCATTTTAGTTTCCATTAAAACAGCCCCCGAGACTAATTTTAGTGTTTTTCCCCTACAGTTTGAGATTTGGCCATCCAGGCATACTTAAAAAGTAAACTGTATGAGCCCTCGTGAGGACCGCCGTGCTGTATTTTCAAATGCGTTTTCGGTTATTGTTAATAATATGATTTCTCTGATTCATAAGGAAGTTATGTGAGTTGAATCAACAACTCCTCATAGAGAATTTCTTAAGAAAGTCCTTAGAATTCAACTCACCATGTGAGTTGCTCCAAGCTTGCAAGATAAAAAAGTTCGATCTCAGCTGCAATTTAACTCAAGGTAATTAAAAACCAGGGTGTAGGATAAATGTTTGCACACGTACACAACAATGAAAAATACTTAATATTTTCACATGAAGTTCTTTTACGTGGCTTACAAGAGTTAAAGACTAAGTTGAACTTACGGATTCATATTTTGACACTTGTCATTTTGAATAATAATAATTATGACTTGTTACAATTGCTAAAGTGTTTTCTATGTTGATCATTTAATACGTGTGAAATATAAAATTTAATAATATTAATTTCTTATTATTACACGTGAAATTGAAGAGTAGAAATATATACTTAAAGAAAGAATTGAAATTAATGATTTATTATTTATTCTAGAGTTGGCATTCTATTAGGTAGTTATAATATTATAATTTGGATTATGGTTTACATTTGTATGTTTAAGTATTAAAATAATACATTTATAATTATATTATACAGATAAAACATTCAAGTGTGTCTGGAAGGCTAAATTCAGAAGCATAAGAAATAGCTAAAAATATATAAAGAAATCTAGGTACAGATAGATTTTGATTAAAAATAAAGTAATATATTATGTTTGAATAATCAGTTATCCAAGTCAAGAATACAATCCGTTGATTTAGAAAAAAAGCATGAAGGGATATTCTTAGGTTTTTTAGTTATTCTTGTCAGGAATTAAATCCGATAATTTTGTAGTATTATACAAACCTTTAGTGTAACTAATAAGGATAAATTTTCGTAAAAGAATGTCAAATAATAAGCTGGACCATAGCGACGGGTGCAAAGTAAAAAGAGATATCTGCAAATAGCTATTTTTTATTTATTTTTTTACAGGAGAGCGAAAAGATGGTCGTATTAACTTCGTAGTATTTGAAAGAACATGCGTAGCTGGCTTTTTTATGTACGAAAATTTGTTGAAATAATTTGATATATGCAAAACAAATGATGTCATATTGTAAAGAATTGTTTTATTAAAACGATTGTACAATAAACTAAAAATCATCATTTTGTAGATAACTTTATTTACTTTGCACCCGTCGATAGGATACATTGTTTTATAGTCTAACGGTCTTATTCGTATTGAGTTAGAGTAAATTTGAAGGTATCTTTATGGTTCTTAAAGAAACCTCCAAACTTACTCTTACTCAATACGAATAAGACCGAAAGATCACCAACCAATTCCTGTTCTAAATATGCATACTTGAATATTTGATATATTATGAATACTTCAAATCATTAATATCAACCCTTAGTTTCACATTTGACATTCTTTATCAGAAATGGATTCTTTTGGCTTTCGAGATCAACGGATTTATTTCCTGGTTTTTTTTCGAATCAACGGATTCGGTTCCTGATCTTTTCGAATCAACGGATTCGATTCCTGGCTGTAATTAATGTTTGATCATCTGATGGTAGGTCACTTTAGTTTCCATCAAAACAAGCCCCGAGACTAATTTTAGTGCTTTTTGTTATTCCCTACAGTTATAGATTTGACCGTCCAGGTATACTTAAAAATCAATCTACATTTCGCACGCTTAATTTAATCAAAAAGCGAACTTTACAAGAGAGTCCATAATCTTTTTTTTAATAATAATATCGGCATTGTGTGGCAGTGGATATTTGTGTTACTTTTGAACCAGGACTAGACCTATCTATACATGTAATAAAAATGGTAGAGGTCGAATTTCTGTACAGTGAAAAAAATATGCTAAAAACCGAGTCATGGGGATGGGGATGTAAGAAGTCAAATAGAACTAATTTAGATTTTCTTAAAATTTTTTGTTTGTCTGTTTGTACGGTCTAATCTCTGAAACGACTGGACCGATTTAAATGAAACGTTGTTTGGTGGTAGCTTATATCCCTGGTCAACATAAAGGATAATTTTGATCCTGAAAAAGTAAAGAGTTCCCGTGGAATAGTTAAAAAACTTTCTTCGCGGGCAGAAGCTATTTATACATATTTCCATGTCTTACGATGGTAGTAAAAATTTCATTTGGCAACATTTTAAATAGTGTCGGCATTTGATTAAGCGTGCGATATGTATATTAGGTGAAAATACCACGAGTGACTGTTGGCTACTGAAAAGTATAACTGCTCTAATTATATTTTTTAGTCAAAAACTGTAGTGTTTTTCTTCTATGGCATTATGCCTCGTTCACATCGTGCCCGATTTCAAGGCAGCTAGTACGGAAGTGCCGAAGAGAACGGCCAGCGTGAGTTTTATTTATTTAGGTTTATGGCTTGGCAACTAGGCCTTTAAGCCAGATCTTAGTTTACAATATAGTTTCTTCATTTTCTCAATCCTATGTGTAGCACAGCTGAACTGTAGAACGGAGTTCTTGTGACAACTCAAAAGGCCACATTTGACTATACAGTTCACATTTCTCATAAAAACACATAAATTACTACTCAAAAACTATCAATATCCTACAACTATTGTTCATTTTAGAGTAATTTTACACATTTTTAGAAAATGAAACTGCACAACGCAACATCTTTCAGTTCCCGCCAAAAACTCGCCAGCGTGAGTATGCACATTAGGGCGCGTTCCCACTTTGTCGTAACGATTAATTTATCGTTGGACGACTGTCGTCTCTAGCTGTTCCCATTATAACGATTGTATGTCGTCAACATTTTTTATCGTTTAGCGACTACCGTATCTAGCTGTTCCCATTGGATCGCGGCGACATTTTGTCGTTTCACGGCAGTCGTTTTGTCGTTTACACATCATAAGGGAGGGGAAAGGAAAACACGTGTAAGCGACGAGACGATATTTTTATCGTTGCTACGATATATTTGCCGTCAAGATTTAGTCGTAACGATCTTTTATCGTTTTACGACTGTCGTGCTAGCCGTTCCCACTGTCATGACAATCTGTCGTCACTGCAAAAAATGTCGTAGACGACAGTAAATCGTGTCGTTCTATATGTGAACACCTCCATTTAACCATATAAGCCACGACACTTAAAACTACACGATTATCTGTGGTCACGACAAAGTGGGAACGCACCCTTAGAGATGCGACGAATAGTTGTTTGGCCGAATGCCGAATATTCGGCCACGCTCTTGGCCGAATCGTCGATTATTCGGCTGCCGAACTTCGGCGTAAGTGGTATGTCGCGCGTAACGGGGCGCTTTAATTGATTCTAACATTTTAAAAACTGGCCGAAACAATGATTAAAATGAAAATTAATTAAAATAGCATTTAACACTGTACAAACGTAATAATAAATTTGACACTTAAATACATATATATCTACATTTTTGAGTAATATTGTTTTTTCTTGATTTAGCATTCGTTTTTTTAATTTTCCTGACGCACAGGTTTGTCAGGGTTTAATCTTCTTTTATTAGATACTAGATGGGCTCCGGAGTCTCACCCGCGTGGTGGTAAATCATTATAATTTGGACAATTCACACTATATCTTTATAAATTATAGCCTGTGTTAAATCTATTTAGTAGTTTTTGATTGAAAGAGTAACAAACATACATCCATACATTCTAACAAACTTTCGCGATTATAATATTAGTATGTTTAAATAATCTACTTTATATCGCTATTACACTGCTAAACATACTATTCCTAATTTTATGCTTATATCTCAACAGTATTCGGTATTCGACCGAATAGTTAAAAAAATAGCCGAATATCAGTGACGTGTCTAATGTTAACACAACATTGTCGAAAATGGCAGGAGTTTTTGGCGGGAACTGAAAGGAGACGTTGTGCCGTGCAGTTTTATTTTCTAAAAATGTGTAAAATTACTCTAAAATGAACAATAGTTCTAGGATATTGATAGTTTTTGAGTAGTAGTTATGTGTTTTGTGAGAAATGTGAACTGTATAGTCAAATGTGGCCTTTTGAGTTGTCACAAGAACTCCGTTGAATGGCACTAGCTGATTGCCTACAGCTCAGCTGTGTAACACATAGACTTAAGAAAATGAAGAAACTATATTGTAAGTGAAGATCTATCTTAAATGTCTAGCTGCCAAGCCATAAACCTAAATAAAAAAATTCGAAAATGGCATACTCGCGCTGCCCACTTCCTCGCTTGCTGCCCCTGAAATGGGCATTGTGTAAACGATTGGTGAGTAATTTTAAATTTGATGATACAATAGTTTATATAATCAACATATAATTATGATGTGAAAGACGATGAAAATAAGCAATGTTTCTTAATTCGTATTTTTTTATCGTAATTTTGAAAAATCTGTGATTTTTTTTGTTCTCTATCGAGAAGTCTTTTTTGTTATTTTTTGAATTTCGTGAAATTTTGAAATTTGTAACAAATAAGTCACATTTCGAAGTTATGAATTTTATTATGACTACTACTTTATTTACTCGTAACTTGTTGATTAGAAATAAAAAAACAAATCAACCACAATTTATAATTAATTTTATACATTTTTGAAAAGTTTTAAGTCCCGGCCAGAAACAATGCCTACCTTCGATTTCATTTATTTTAACTATTCAACGTTGTCTATGGTCACTATTTACTATATGGCAGCCTGTCTTATCTACTTCTATGTAACTCTTTAGCGTACTTGCGGAAGACGAAAACTAACACTTATAGTTACTGAAAAAACATGCCTACCCTCAATTTGCTTTAGTTTAGTTATTTAACGTTATCTACTCGTATTGTTACTACTTATTCTATGACAGCCTGTTTAGTCTACTACTTACTCGCTATTTGTTAGTATTTGGAAGAAATTGTATAATTTTCCCGCCAAAAACATGCCTATCGTCAGTTTGTTTTAATTTATATCATTTGACTTTGTCTATGGTTACTACTTACTCTATGGCAGCCTAGTCTATTCTACTATCAATTCGCAACTCGTTAACGTATTGCAGAAGATTAAGAATAACCCATTCAAATTATCACCAAAAACATATCTACCCTCAATTTGTTTTATTTTATTTATGTTTAATTTGGTCTGTGGTTACTATTTACTCTATAGGAACTTAGTCTAATCTAATAATCTGCGATATATAACATCATAGACAATGAAATGTTTATACATAATTTTCAAAATGTGACGTATTTGTTTTATATTAACTAAATGATAATAATATGTTTTTATGCGTTCTATAGGTTATTTCTTATTTTTAATATTAGGATATACTCTTTACTAATGAGGTGCTAATTCTCATAATTGTACTCGAAATGTGAACATGGGATATGTATTTGACACTAATTCATTCTTAAACGCTGTCTAATAGTGGCCAGTTGCTATATCTTACTATTCATTCGCTTGCCTTATTTTTATTAATATTTTTATTTTAATAAAATAAGTCGTCGTGGAGTAATGCCTAGCGCAAGCGTCCTAAACTTAAAGGGCGTGGAATGCATGCACCACTTAGGCAGTTTTATGACCTAATGTGCATATTGTTACAATCACCACGTGCTGATAACGGTGAAGGAAAACATCGTGATGCAACCTGCACATCGAGATAACCGATGTGTCAAACCTGCCAAGCCGCCTTGGACAAGCGGGATATACGGGGATAAAAACCGAATTAAAAGCAATATTTTTGCTAATACGTGGTTTATTACCCATTACACAAATTAGAGGGAAAAAAGATGACAGCTTACGGCCGGGCTACAAACAAGGTCACAATAAGCAGGCAAAGGAACCCATCCATACAGCCTTATAACAAACATAATTAATGCCAGAACACGCCTATAATGGGAATTCCGAGCCCAGCAATGGGATATTTAAATATTCGCTTGCCTTAGCCATTCACGAATTACGTCACATGAATTTCATGTTTGACTCCTCCCCTCCCCAGTATGACGTCACATCCTCCGTGCAGGAACGGAGAAGGAATACAATTTCCTGTGTGTGGACGGCCTGTCGTAAGAGGCGACAAAACAACCCACGGCCAGGTGGTACGGTGTTTGCCCGACTGGATGGCTACCACCCCTGGTCTAAAGTATGTCGCCAAAACAACCTTGAGTTGTGTTCCGTTAGTGACCAGGTTCCAGTCTCCCTTAAGGAGAGCAACAGCGCATTTGTAGCACTTTTGGCGTTGCAAATGTCCATAGGCGACGGTAACTAATTTCCATCAAGTAGGCTCCTGAAATATTTTGTTTTTTGTTTTTTTATTTATACTTTTCTAAAAAAATAAATTTCGCTGCTACTTATTTTTCGCATTACTAAGGGTAAATAAATATTGCGTAGGTAGGTTGGGTAAGTGGATGGAAGGGTGGTGAGATTGTGGTTGGATGAGTGACTGGATTGGATTTTTGGGTTAATGAGGGACTTCATTCGCGGCGCAGACTAGTTATTTTGTCACTTATTGTTCTGAAGTTTTCCAGCCTATTTTTTACCGCCTATTATTTTTTGCTCTTTGATGTCGCGTTCAGATTACGTGCGTTTTAGTATTTCGTTATCAGCCATGACGCAGGAAATCACAATCTTTACTTGTTTATTACATGAATAAAACAATAAAGTTATTATTTATAGTCAAAAATAACAATGAACTTACATATACAAATGTGCGTTGTCTGTGTCTTGTTTCATTAGTTTTGCCTCTTTTTATCTATTTTAATAGAAAGAGTCGAAATATTGGATTGTGATTACGGTGGTAGTATACTGTTGATGCTATGCTATACTTTTATCATGCTATGTTTATAAAAAAAAAATATATTTCTCATGAGATGAGGTTGTAATTGTGTTGACATCTTTAGTTTAACAAAATACATTATTGAATCAGTATTTTGTTAAGGCCGTTTTATTTTTATTACTGTAATTTTCTGTATTTTTTATTTGTGTACATTATTTCTTCTTAGCGTAGCATCAACAGCATCGAATCTTCTTTTTGTAACCTTTAAATGTATTATGTTTAATAGAGAGTTATCTAAGTTTAAGAAACATTAGGAAGGCAGTTCGTTAATTAGGAATAAAATAATAAATATAATCTCCATTAAAATGCCTATATTATAGTGTTTTAATTCAGGCCTGATTAGAATCAGTTCTAGAGAACTAATTACTCTGAAATTTGACGGTTTGTTTCTGTCTTTCACTTTTGCTAGAAATGAGCAATTGTCAATTTCAAAAAATAAATAAAGTTAAAAAATGGTTTAATGTGTGACAATTTCAATTGACCGATTACCTGCTTATTTGTTATTTAATGATATTTCTTAGATTTTGGAGTATGATCAAGGATAAATTTGTATTTAAATTATAAAATATTGTTGTGTATAAATAACTAATAGAAATACAAATAACAAAACTTGGCAAATTTTCCAATAAAATAGAAACAAAAAAAAAACGAAAAAGTAGTTGAAAATTCACCCATGAAACCTTTTTTAACAACTGAGATCTTTTTATTAATCAAAAATTTTTTAAATCTCATTTCTAAACAAATAGACAGAAATGAACACGTCTAATTTTGGTTTAAGATTTAAATAAAAACACATAAATAATTCGTAAAATTAAAAAATGGTGCAGCCCTGTGACGTTTTGTGCATTTAAAAATAAATCTTAATATGGACGGATAATATTTTTAAGTGTTGCCTAAATTGATTTTGAGTATTATGATTGATGTCTCTAATTGAAAGGATTGAAATTGACTTGACGTGTGATTTTTTAAGGAGTTACCAATATGGAATTCGCTATCTATTTCGCGCATCACAACATTTTGTGATAATAGAAATTGTCAGAATTTACTTACGATAAACTGCTACACAATTCTTAACAATAGTATTACGAATCATTCACAACGAAATATTTTTGGTTCATAATAAAAACACGTTTTAACGGTTTTAAGCGCGGTATTTAATTTTTATTATTCCTACATTCGGCCACTTTTCAGTAGCCGTGATCACGAAAGATGGATTTCAAATGTCAATGAGCATTGTTAATCTTTAATTTAGCCTTTCGCCAACTTTTCTTATTAATGGTTTAGTTTTAATTTTGTTTATGGTTATTATTTGCTCTATGGAAGCCTAATCTAATTAACTACCGCTTCGCAACATGCTGTGGCTTAAAGAGAAAAAAGACTCCAGAAACATGCCATAATTTTTTATAATATTAAAATGGCAAAATAAGAAGTGCTTAACAGTTAAAGCATAATATTATTGTGTGTATTAATCGCGAAAACTTAGAAAATTTTGATTCTGTTAATGTTTCTATGTTTTTTAATAAGAATATTTCATTTTTGTATATTCAAATGTATATATGAAATCAAAGTCAAATTTATGTGAAACATTAATTTTATTGTTGATGTTTGTGTAATGCAGATTTGACTTAAGAGAAATTCTGTCAATTTATATTATTGCTAGTGGGATAGCGAACTACATATAGGTAGCCCCTTCGAGAAATATCTTTAACATTGGACACCTTGTATTATATCATGTCTTTACGACTGTAGATTGTCTTATGAATACGCTGTATAGACGAGCAATGCTATGCGAAGCGATACGATTATATTTAAGGAATACAATCATTTTTGATAATATTTCTATTGCCATCTTATTGCCTTAGATTAGCGAACTATTATATTTTTTTTACATGATAACATTTTAGCTAAGTTTTACAGATTTTATATATTAAAACTTCTTACATAATTGACACTATAGTTAGGAAATCTTGACACATGTATCGTAACATACTGATTATTTTGATGTAAATTAGATTAGGCTCTCATGAAGTAAATAGTAATCATAAAAAAAATGAACAAGTTGGTGTAGGGCTAAATAATAACTTTTAACATTATTCATTGACACTTGACATCTTTAAGGTCTTCCGTGATCACGGCTACTGAAAAGTGGCCGAAACATCCAAATATAAATCAAATAAATTGTTGCGCTTAAAACCGTTGAAACATAGTTTTAATATGTGTACTAGTCGCGACAACTGAAGAAAATACCAACTTTAATAAATATTTAAGCCATATTTTGATAAATTCTGAAGTCTTAGCTTCCATTACAATTCTCAGGCAATAAGATGTTAAGAAAAATCTGATATAATATATGACTAGTTAGAAATCTGTTTACAATATCAGTAATGTTAGTATCGTATAGCTTCGTATAGCATATCATTTGTTGTGTAAACAGCCTTAGTGTAGTTAAGTGTAAGTGAAAATTTCAAATTTTTTATTACTAAATTAAATTAATAATAAATTTATAATAAATTAATGTAAGTATGTAGCGAACAAAATTGTTTTAAATGTAGTATTTAAGAGCGTAATCGAATGTTTAATCTATTAAAGTATATAAAGAAATTAACATTTGTTTTATTTTCAAAATATCACTTTGATATATATTATGAAGGGTAGAGGTAAGGAGGAGTAGTGAGGTAAGGTAGGAGTAGTGAGGTAAGGTAGAAGTGGTAAGTGGAGATATATGTGTTGAAAGTGTCCGTTAAAATACGGAAAAAATCGCTTTGTTTTCTTTTATTAAAATCTATATATATAAAAGAAAGTCGTGTTAGTTATACTATTTATAACTCAAGAACGGCTGTACCGATTTGGTTGAAAATTGGTGGGGAGGTAACTCACGACTAGGAGACGGACATAGGATACTTTTTATCCCGTTGGGACCGGTAGCTGGCGCTGAGATCGGGTTCTAGAATCCTAATCACCTGGCCCGATTTTGGTGATTTTGTTTTTGTGTTTGAGTGGGTTCCCGGATGGTTTAAACCCACAACTGGAACCGGTAGGTGGCGCTGGGATCGGATCCTAGATTTTAATTTTTCAGAGCAGGACAACGTCTGCCGGGGCCGCTAGTATTATATAAAATATTATACTTTTTTATACTTAAGTTTTACATGTAATAAAATAAACCGAACATAGTAAGAATCTATCGCGTCTGCCAACAAGAAATTAAAATGTGAATACCGTCTATATACAATTGAGAGATTTTGAATTATCATCTGTACACAATTACCAAATATTAGAGATATATATTATTACATAAATTATTTTAAATTATAAAGAACTACTTACTCTATACAAAACAGGCGCTAATCACCGAATAAATAAAAATATAACATTTTTATTCAATTAAGGAAATGGCCGATTGTATCGTTTAGAAATAAGAGGGTACATAACAAAATTAATTATTAACTTTCAAAAGAAAGATAAGAACAAACTATGCTACTAAATAACTGTAACAATATTTACCAAATTATTTTATACTACGTAAATAGTTGAGGTTGGCACTGGTATTTTATTCATTTTATGGCACTTAAACAATTTTTAATTAATATTTGTACGAGCGTGAGACTCAAATTAAAATGCCATTGGAATTACTATAAAATTTATTAGAACTATACAAACACGTATAACACTGGTACCTACATTTATAACTGGACGCAATAAGTCCAAATGTAACGTACAATTCATTAACACGCGCAAAGTCCGTCACTAAAATGTTCACACATCTTGCCCGTATCGTAATCGTCGCTTGACTGCCCCACATCTCCGTTCGGGCATTGTTTTATAGCAAACTGTACAATACAACAATCGACTGCGTGGACTTTTTCCAAGAAAACGTAATCTATAATCTGCACACCTGATTAATTATTCCTGCGGACGGCCATAAACAACGGCTATTGTCTAAATGCAAATTTTAAACACAAAATAAACAAAAATAGTCCAAAGGCGGGAAGGGTAATAAATCAGGTGCGCATTTCTTTGTCGGTATGTGTATATCGTAGGTTTTCTTACACCAGCTCTACTGTGGTAGGTTTTTGGATCTCTAATTTCAGCATACTGCTGGCTGGACACTCGATTTCCCCTCCATATATGATGGCACTCCTTACCTCTACCCTCCATAATACTATAATAGAAGAATGACAATCGCCGTCTTAAGATATAAAAAGTAGAAAATAATAGGTTAAATAAAAATGTAATACATATAATCATAATAATCGGCAGAGAAACACACATATTGTATATCCCCAAATTAAGTAAGTTACGCCTTGTGTTATCGGTAATATAAAACGGACTACTTTGAGGCCGATCCTAGACACTCAGACCATAGTAAATAACGGAGAAAAGACGTTTCCGAAATTTACTATACCAGGAATCGAACCCGGAGCCTCTGCGTTGCAGTGAGGTACGCCATATAAATAGCAAGTAAGAAAAGTGGTAGCGTAATGGCTAGCGCAAGCATCCCTAACTCAGAGGGCTTGAGTTCGATCTTGGCCGGAACGTCGGCATGCACCAGTTTCTGATCTTATGTCCATATTGTTACAATTACCACGTGCTAACAACGGTGAAGGAAAACATCGTGATGTAGCCTGCACATCGAGATAACCGATGTGTCAAACCTGCCCAGCCGCCTTGGACAAGCGTGGCGGGTACATTGTCCGTACCCCTATAATAGGAGGTCCGAGCCCAGCAGTGGGACATTTATGGGCTGTTAATATGTTTATTATAAGAAAATATGTATAACGAGAAGTAAAATAAAAATATAATAGTAAGGACCTTTGTAAGATTTTTGAAAAAAAAGAGATCATAACCAACGCCGGACATTCTCGTTCGTCCAATAAAGATTATTTTATTTAGGTTTATGGCTTGGCTAGCTGCCTGGCCTTTAAGCCAGATCTTACATTGCAATATAGTTTCATTATTTTCTTAAGCCTATGTGTAGCACAGCTGAACTGTAGGTAATCAGAACGGAGTTCTTGTGACAACTCAAAAGGCCACATTTGACTATACAGTTCACATTTCTCACAGAACATATAATTAGTAATTACTACTCAAAAACTATCAATATCCTACAACTATTGTTCATTTTAGAGTAATTTTACACATTTTTCGAAAATAAAACTGCACAGCACAACATCTCCTTTCAGTTCCCGCCAAAGACTCTCGAAGACTTTAAAAAAAACCCAGGTAAGTCTAGTGATGGGGCAGGGGATTTCGATTATGTTATAGATATAGGCAGTTTGAGCAATTTCACGTAGATATGTCGATGGGTTTAATGCGTTATCTGAGATGCGATATTAATGACGTTAAATATTGACAGATAATGGATGTATATACACTAATGTGGCTATAAAATATGTCGCAACTATTTTTTCTAACGCTAATTCGTTCATTAATCCTTATATATTTAATCTAAGCCTATTTATGTTCGATATCTGTGTTAATAGTATTTATCTTAATAACAAATGTATTTGTAGCGTAATTTTCCAAGAAAGAATCTATCCTTACTAAGAATAATAAATGTAGGTTTGTCTTTGTATATCAAATTAGTGTGTCTACTTATAAAAATAAGTTTGTAGGCCATGTTACTTACGTTAAACAAAACGCGCTATGTCAACTCCTAAAAGGCGCTCGATTGGGACATATCTCGAAATAAAACGTTAAAAATGCATGCCAGCCAGGTGGTAGAGCATGTGCTCGACGGGATGGCTACTAGTGGTCTAAAGTATGTCGCCATAACAACCTTGAATTGTGTTCCGGCATTAGTGGCCAGGTTTCAGTCTTTCTTAAGAGAGCAGCAGAGCATTTGTAACACCTTTGGTGTTGCAAGTGTCCATAAGCGATTGTGACCGCTTTCCATCAAGTGGGCCGTCTGCATGTCTGCTGAACTCAAGCAATAAAAAAAATACAATTGCAAAACAAGATAAATTAGTAATAAAATAATTTAAAAGCTGGCGATATCTGGAAGTAGGTGTTTGAGGACCTTTTTTTCATACTTTTTGAATTGTATATGAATACAAAAACGAAGATCTGGCTGAAAAGTAGAGGAATTAATCGAGCTAGAATTTTTCAAAGCTGTAAATTATTTTACCACAATATACACGTGAATTTTACAAGTGGACTTTCAGGACCAAATTCGAAACTATAAGAAATAACAAAAAATACTAGGAGGCTGGAGGCCGATTAGATTTTTAAAAAATCAATCACTAAGTTTAACTGTTTAAGTACCTATTACGGCTCAGGTATAGCAAAGCCGTTTTTCCACCGCCGCCGTCACCGTACCGTCACCGAGAACGAGATGACGGCGCCGATTTAGCGATACATATTTTTTTTTGAGGCGAGGGAAAATGCTTAACCGATTTACGCACAAACTGGGTCGTTGCTAGGGAACGACACGCGTCGTTCGGGGGCGATAACACTGCAGCAATAGTATGCTCTTGACAGTGCTCCGTCCGCGATCGACGTCACAGAATAGTGTGGAGACTCCGAGCGTTGCTACACGAGCGAGCAACCCCAATACCCACTAAAAACCCCCTCCTCCCTGTCGACCCTGCGCTTTGGTTTGTGAAGGAAAGGCTGAGATTTAGAACGTAGTTACGCCCAGCCGAAATTTAGCGATACATTTTTTTTTTTTTTTGAGGCGAGGGAAAATGCTAACCGATTTACGCACTCTCTGGGCCGTCACTAGGAAACGGCGCGCATCCATCGGGGGCGATAACGCTAGCAATAGTATGCTTTGTTTGCGCTCCGTCCGCGATGGCTTGACACAGAGGAGTGTGGAGACTCCGAGCGATGCCGCACGGGCGAGCAACCTCAATACCCACTAAAAACCCCCTCCTCCCTGTCGACCCTGCGCTTTTGTTGTGATGGAAAGACTGAGATATAGAACATAGTTACGCAACAGTCGATCCAGCGCAATAAAGTGCCTGGAGTGTGCCCTGGGAGAACACACCCCACTTCGAAACGGGGGCAGATGAATCCCTTGCGATGCCTAGTAGCAAGGGGCCCCTCGTACCGGAACCTAACTCAGGGAGGGAAGTAATGCGCGTACCTGCCTCTCCGGGTGCCAGCTGAAGGCCGGCGACCTCGGGTGGAGGCATTAGCACGCGCTGCAGGACTTCGCTCCCTGTCCCTTTCTGCGGCCTCTTTGAGAGACATTACTGCCTCACAGAAAGTAACCGCAGACTCCCAGCGGTCGTCGCTGTGCAACATGGCCGTTACCAAGTCGCCAAGCGATCGGACGGCTCCTACGTGCGTCTCGAGCTCGAAACGCTGAGGCGTCCATGCAGCGCACTCAACAAGCGTGTGAAACGCCGTATCGGGTGCGCCGCATTGGCGGCAGTCCGGAGAAGGCAAGCAACCCACAATGCAAAACATATACTGATCGAAACAACCGTGTCCGGTCAGTATCTGAGTCGTCCTGAAGGTCAGGGTTCCGCTGGTGCGGGTGACCCATCTCTCCAGCTGCGGCCTGATTGCATCCACCGTATAGCCGCCGGCCAGAGGGTGTTCGAGGTCACGAGACCATTCGACGAGGCAGCAAGCGGTTTCCCGCTTCCTGACCGTCTCTAATTCGACTTGACAGAAGGTCAGTCCTCTAGCTAGGGCATCCTGCCGGGTACGACGAACCCTGGACAGGACGTCTGCCTGGAGATGCCAGGGCAGCTCGCCTGCCAAGAGAGTCGCCGCCGACCACGACACTGTGCGATACCCCCGTATGGTCCTCACGGCCAGAACCCGCTGCGCGCGGTGCAGCAGGGTTCGGTTGTGTCGGTGAAGCGAATCGGACCAGACGGGCGCACCGTAGAGCGCCATACTCCTCAGGATGCCGGAATAAAGCTTCCGCGTCGCACCCCCCGGCCCCCCACGTTAGGAAGAAGCCTGGAGAGTGCGCCCGCAGAATTCACGAGTTTGGGAACTAGCTGCTCAAAGTGCGCTTTGAACAGCCATTTCCCGTCTAGGACTAGCCCAAGATATTTCATCTTGGGCCCTACTCTAATCGCCACCCCCTGGACTGTAACGGACAAGTCCGGGGGAGAATTCCGGAATTTCCTATGGAACATGACGGCCTCCGTTTTCGCGGGGGAGACCCTCAAGCCCAGCCTAGCTATTCGATCTACGACGATCCCCAACCCGTCGTTGGCGACGTCCACGGATTCCGCAAAAGACGCAGCGCGTGCCGTGAGTAGAATTTAGCGATACATACATTTACTATGGCCAGGTGTCCACCGCACGCCCATCACCCGAGAGCCGTCATCCCGGCCGCCGATGTTTCGAGTAGTTCGGCGTGACCGCTAGAACTCGGCACGGTTTTATGACGGGCCCATGTGCCGGCAATACAAAACACGTTTGATCTTGTCCACACACTAGCGTCGCACCGTTCGCCCGGTTTTTGTTTTGTCTATCATAAAAAGTAATTGTCGCCGGTTGAAACTAGCCATCCTCCTAGTTTGTTTTATTTCTACTAAAAAGGAAAACGCCACTACCACGCACGACAAAGCTCTAGAGCTGAGCCACCGATATATCGTCGCGGTGGACACACGATAGCCGTCACGTCATCTTAAACTCGGACCGAAATAATCTCGTTCTCGGTGACGGCGGCGGTGGACAAACGACCTTAGAGTTGTTTATTTTAATAGGCGACGGCCATTCCCATAAATAAACTAAATTTCTCAAAAAATGAGATGACATTTCTAAATCTACAAATTCTTAGATAGATAACATTTTAACATTAACAGAAAACTTTCTAACTAATCTTATTCAAATTGTGTACAAATGGCGGTCTTATCGCTAAAAAGAGATCTCTTCTAGACAACCCGTGGAAAGAATATTGCTGATTAGGAGTGGCGATATGGTATACATAGTTATTGTACGATTACTTACGTTTTAATAATAAAGATATAACTATTCTATATTATATACAAATACACACATGAGTTATATACATATATTTTTTTGATATCGCCTTCATCCGCCTTGGTTTAGGGCAGAGCCCCGTTATATACATATTAAAAATATTGTGATAAAATGCAACTATTAAAACAATAAATATATAGCTATATGCAAGCCTTTTTTTGTAACTTCTTTTTTGGGGGCACTCTAATACTCCACAGTTGTAAGTCTATAATTTTTTGTGTGTATAGCTACACTCGAAAAATCATATTTGCGAAATTTGGTTTAAATGCACTGCGCGCCCCCGCGTGCCCCCACAAAAAGCCCTGGTTATATGCAATATAATACTAATTATATAATTACATATTATTACGAGATACGCAGGACTCGAATTAAAATGCCGTTGGAATTACTATAGTACTTATTAGAACTATACGAACACTTATAACATAAGTACAAGTATAACTAGACACTGCTACTACAAACTGCACGATTCAATAACACGCGCAAAGTCCGCCACTATATCGCTTATCGAATGTACTACACACGTCTTGCTAGTATCGTAATCGTCGCTTGACTGCCCCACCCCTCCGTTCGGGCATTGTTTTATAGTAAACTGTACAATACACAATCGACTGCGTGGGCTGGGTACTTCCAAGAAAACGTAATCTACACACCTGGTTAATTATTCCTACGAACGTCCCACAAAGTTAAAAACAATAACAAAAGAATATTGTGTAATTGCAAATTTTAAATAAGTAAACAAAAGAACTCCGAATGCGGGAAAGGTAATAAACAAGGTGCGCATTTCTTTGTCGGTATGTAACAATATCATTATATTGCATAAATAGAATTTCTTTATAATTTCAAACACTCAAACCCGCGGTCAGAATGTAGTTGGGCAAAAACATAAGTAATACATATTAGTGACGTCAAAATATCGTTTTTTATCTAAATCGATTAGATTATCTCAATCAATACAACAAAAGATTACACTTAAGATGTGTGCTTACATTCTTTAATTGATTTCTATCGAATCGTTAGAATATTTTCTTTCTTGTACAATAATAATTCTTCATAATTATACATAGGTAGGTTGATATACAGTGTGTCTTTATAATGTGCATATATGGAAATGAGGGATGTATGCTTCATTTTATAGGTGAAAAAAATATTTTAAAAAATCTATTTAAAAAAAATTTGATGGATGGTCCACTTGATGGAAAGCGGTTACCATCGCCTATGAACATTTGCAACACCAAAGGTGCTACAAATGCGCTGCTGCACTCTTAAGGGAGACTGGAACCTGGTCACTAATCCTGAAACACAACTCAAGGTTGCTATGGCGACATACTTTAGACCAGGGGTGGTAGCCATCCAGTCGGGAAAATGCCCTACCACCTGGCAAAATATCAACATTTTTTTTTAATGGAGTTTCGAAGAATTTTGTTCACTAGTATGACCCCAGTGTAAACAAAACAGCGTAACTTTTAAACTAAACAATCTATCACGATGAAACAATTTTCATAATAATGAGAAGTCATAAGACGTCCTTATAAAATGAAAATTTTGGAATAAACTTGCCTCAATTGAAAATAAACATGTTTTTTTAAAGCACCAATCAGTTTTATTTTTCATCAATATTTACAATAATCGTAAAACCTACCTTTTTATTACTTTAAATTATTCTTCATCGTATTCGCATTCCAATCGTAATAAAATAAAATAAATATTAATTAAATTGCATGTTTGTAACTCAAACATATCAATTTTTATCAAGTGTTAAAAGATGGCACTCCGAACGCGCAATTTATTGTTCTCTTAAGGATGGTTTAATTGGGATGATAATTAATACAAAAAAGTTCAACTAAACCATTTAGCAAATGTGTTGATAAAAATATTTATTGAGAACTTTTTGAGTCTGGTAAAAAGCTCATCTTTTATTTTAATATGTGCTCCAATAACAGCTGACATCACAAAATAAAATTCATATCAGATATTCCCAGAAGTAAGGAATCATCAGCACAACAGGGATATTTCTGGGCTACGTAGTACTCACGTAATCATGTTCAAACATCACGTGGATTAAAACCTGATAACCACTATAGCGAATTACTTTAATTATTCTTATTTGAAAATTAATCTAAGAGAACGAATGAAGTTTTACAACATGGATTAAAAGTTTAAGATAAATAACTAATGGTATCACAACTATTTCAGTTATAAACTATTATTACATAAAACTTAATTACTTAAAAAAATGTTTGATGACGTTAATATTAAGTGGCAACACTTTTAGATAAAATAGTGACATGGAGTTTTTGGCGGGAACTGAAAGGAGACGTTGTGCTGTGCAGTTTTATTTTCTAAAAATGTGTATAATTACTCTAAAATGAACAATAGTTGCAGGATATTGATAGTTTTTGAGTACAAATTATGTGTTTTTGTGAGAAATGTGAACTGTATAGTCAGATGTGATCTTTCGAGTTTTCACAAGAACTCCATTGAATGGCGTCGGTTGTAGCCTGCGATACAACTGCGCTACTATACGAAGACCTATTAATTAACATGTTTCCGAATGAAAGACTTTGATTCTATGGTCATGAATAAATTAAACAAAAAAAATAGTGACATAACAAGCAGGGTTGGATTTCGTACTATAATTATAGTATTTGTACTACAATTTCGTGCTTAGTATACTATATACTATCCATATCTAACGATAGTACGAAAAAATACTTTAATTTCGATACCTTGCCTATATGACTAATATTATAAGTAGTATTTAAATACCATTCGGTGCTAACCCAACATTTAAAAAAAAGTTCATTGAGATGTAATCACGTTGTCTAATCTGTAGTCGAAGAATACAGATTATAAATCGTCATCCATGAACTATTTACGGGGTGTTCCCGTGAATTATACTTTTTCTTCTGATATTCTGATTGTTCGAACAATAAGTTTGCATATTGCTCTCTATGAAGTAGGTAATAGAGTTCATAGGCGTCTAATAGTACGTTTAATTATTGAAGAACTGATAAACTTGGAAGAGGACAAAATTTTATGTAAACTCTTGTTGATCTAATGTTTAGGTATTTTTAATTCAAAATAATAAAGTGTACTATAATTTATTACAAATACTATCTCTTTCAATTTTTGAAGTGAAACTTCTTTATCGGCGTTGGAAAAAATTTACCGTCACATTTTTCGGTTACGCGTCACATTTTTTCCGTTACGCGCCATCTTTTTCTTGCCCCTACCACGGTGCTTCGACCGTGGTAGGGGCTTTATTTATTTAACCGATTTCTGTAAAGTTGCATATAGTAGATCATTTTTCGAAAAATAAGGTCATAAAGAAGTTTCACTTCTTACGTGTTTACAAGCACACATTTTTTTTATGCTATCGTTATCAGCTTACCGAAATCCAACCCTGGTAACAAGTCCAATCCAACTAACCTAACCAAAATAGGAAATTACCTGATTTGACTAAGAACTCCACTAGCCCCGGGTCTGATCAACCTGTAGCTGTAGAGTTAATCAAAAAACCTAAAGATGTAATTGAATTAAATTTTAATTCAAACATAGAAAAATTGAATAGTTCTAAGAATGTGGGTTCTGATAAGGGTTTTTGTGTATACGCACCCGAACAATTAGCGATTTATCTACATACCCGATCATTATCGACCGCATAGGTGTTAGTGAGGGATTTAGAGACCTAATGTAATAGGTTAAATATCGCAGAACTATTAGTAATTAATAGTAAACATATGCAATGCATAGTAAAAAGTCTCGTATGAGCAATGACAGAATTTTCAAAGTGTTACACCCACAGTTATTACTCGCGAAAAATATAACAAACAAGGATTACAGATCCTGATGAGAGAAAAGTTATATTCAATGATTTTCACTTATTACCTACTAGCGGACACGCAGGTGTAAGTAGGGTGTTTAATAATATCAAGAGATATTATTTTTGGCCAGGAATAAGTGATGATATTTTGCAGAAAGAGTTAAAATTATTATTCTTTAAAGAAGGATGTGTAGTATGTGAGAGTAGTTTGTACAAAAAAATATATTTTATGTATTTTTTTTCTTTTAAGGGGGGATATGTAGTATGTAAGCATTCGTATTGTTTATTGTAAGGGAGACCTGCGCACAATAATTTAGTATTTTGCACATGTAGCACAAATGTAGTATATAAGGTTTTCATTTTGTTAAACTTGGAGAGAATAAACCCATCATTCACATTGGGAGAATGTAGTTTTAATACAACTACCACCATAGTCCACGAGCAGCCCTCGACCACTGATGACGGGAAAACATCCAATTGACGGAATTCTCGGGAGGATGCTTCCACTTTTATCATACGCACCGCTGAGGAGTAGAACTCTCTACCGTCGTCTGTTTTTACTAAAGAATACAGTCTAAGTGTCTTCAAGTCTCGCGTGAACAGGTTTCTTCTAGGTAAGCGTATTCCACTTTAAACCGCATTTCGCCTGATATCAGGCGCAATGTCAGTCAGACGCGAAGCTATTTATTATATATTATCTCTTCTAATACAAATAATAATACTAAAATAATAAATCGACTTAAGTTTATCTCAGATCTTATATATCTTTTTCTATAATAAATAATAGGCAAAGGGTGCTGATGCCAGGGATACTCCAACAGGACTTCTTTTGTTTACTTTGTGGTTAAAATGTGTGATTAAAAAAACAGTCCATTGTGTATTGTAATCTTTTACGGCCTATTGTTGTATTGTGATCACTGCCAGGTGTCTCGGATTTAAAATACAAACTGATTCTAAGAAATTCGGTCGACGCGGACAGGCAGACATATGGCATCTGTGCAGTATAAAGCAATGCCCCAATTGAGAGAGGGGGCAGTCGAGCGAGAACCATAAGCGAAACAAGACCTGTGTACATTTGGTAATCTATTTAGTATGGACTTTGCGTGTGTTATTGAATTAGGATCCTCTGCGTTACGTTTGGATTTGTTGTGTTCAGTTATATTTGTACCTGTGTTATACGTGTTTGTATAGTTCTAATAAACTCTATAATAAATCCAACGGCATTTTTAATTCGAGTCCTGCAACTCGTAATTTTAGCATTCGTCAAATATCCGATCTTACTTTAGATTTAACGCCTTATGATGACATAAATATAGAATTATCAAATTATGATTATTATTTTATTTTTAGATTTGATTCAATAAAAATAACACGTAAGAAATTGACTTTGAGATAAGGATGTCCTTAGTAGGTAATACAGTATTTTTTGATGAAGTACGGCAAACAGGCTGATGACCCATTTAATTCTGAATGGTTACTGTGATCTATGAACATTTGCTCCGTGCAGGAACGGAAAAAGAATACAATTTCCTGCGGCCGAGCGGCCTATCCGTAAGAGGCGACAAAACAACCCACAGCCAGGTGGTAGGATATTTGCTCGACTCGAAGGCGACCATCCGTGGTCTAAAGTATGTTGCCATAACAACCTTGAGTTGTGTTCCGGCATTAGTGACCCGGTTCCAGTCTCCCTTAAGAGAGCAGCAGCGCATTTGTAGCACCTTTGGTGTTGCAGATGCGCTGACGGCCCATTCGATGGAAAGCGGTTACCATAGCCTATGGACGTTTGCAACACCAAAGGTGCTACAAATGCGCTGCCGCTCTCTTAAGGGAGACTGGAACCTGGTCACTAATGCCGGAATACAACTCAAGGTTGCTATGGCGATATACTTTAGACCAGGGGTGGTAGCCATCCAGTCGGGCAAATGCCCTACCACCTGACAGTTTACATGATAATATTGTTTTCTAGCTTTCGACAATCGTATCTTCGAGGCAAGAAACTCTCTCCATGTAAATGGATCCTAAATCTTTCGGACGATTGAGATGTATATCTTTATAAACTAGACACTCCTTTAATGTTTGCACAATCAGATAACACGATTGTATTTGCGGAAACTTTTTGAAACACCGGCAAATATGTAGCACGTTATAAGTTATCGTTGACTGATAAGGTCACTTTTTCAAGCTAATTTTCTAAGTTCTATCAACTTAATTTTGAAGTGAATACTATTTTAAGCACATTAGGCACTTTAGGTATGGGGAAAAAGTATTAAACTGGAGTGACTGTCAGGTATGACCGTCACGCCCAGATACAAGTCACATGCGGGTAATCAATAGCAAATTTTCTGAAATAAAATCTATGATACTTTTTATCCCGCGTATTTTGTCGGGAGCGGTTTAAAGTTGCTAAGATGCATAAAAGTTAGGGTTGTCTATTGTTTGCCCCAAAAATATAAGCAATAATACTCATATATGTCATAATATTACTTGCCCGAATTGTTTGTTTACCATAAAAGTTATGTGACATTCTCTTATTTGCCCGTATACATTAGATGCCATAATGTCACGAGTGCCATACGTAGTGTTATCCATTTTATTAATTGCAATAATATTGTTTAACAGAATATTTCAACGCCATACTAAATTAATTTCACCTTAGAAAATTATCCTAACGCCTTTGTCCTAAAAAGCGATTGGTTTTCTAGCACTTCGCCGAACGCTACCGCGGCACGCTCGCTTCGCTCGCTCGGCTCGTGCGTTGTTTTTCATGTTCTAACCTAACCTAATCAAACCTGAACCTATTGATTGTTTAGTTTAAACCGATTTATGATTTTTTCTAGAAGCAATTTTGATGGCAAATGATGTATATGATAATTACGCCTTATAATGATGATAACAAATGATGTTATTGAAATTGACTTTATGGGAAACAAAGTTTCTAGCACGTGACTAATAAAATAAATAAAATAAAAGGTAAAAGCAATAATAGACCAAAGGAAGATACTGTATTAGACATTAATGGAAAATTGATAAATGACCCACAAATAATTGCTGAATCATTTAACAACTTCTATATTGACCAAATCACAAAGCTTACTGTAAATATTCATAAAATTGATAATATTTTAAGAGAAAGCAAATCCATTTTTATGAATCCAACCATACCACAAGATATTAACAAAATCATAATGTCACTAAGGAACACCAATAGTACCGGTTATGATGGTATATCTACACGAATAATAAAACAAGTAGGCAATAAACTGTCATACGTGTTAAGCCATATTATAAATACATGCATACTCCATGGAATCTTTCCTGAGAAGCTTAAAGTTACTGTTATCAAGCCACTGTTTAAAAAAGATAATAAACATGACATGAGTTGTTATCGTCCAATAGCATTAGTACCGATATTTTCAAATTTTTTTGAAAAAGTAATATACGAGAGTATTTATAACTTTTTTGAAGTCAACAACCTCTTTGCCAATGAACAAATAGGTTTCCGGAAAAATAAAACAATAAATGTTGCAATATACGATTTGGTTAACAAGGTATTGACAAGTGTTGATAATAAAACACCAGTTTGCGCGCTCTTTATGGACTTATCTAAAGCATTTGATTTTGTAGATCATGCTCTGCTATTAAACAAACTACATGCCTATGGAGTTAGAGGTAACATATATAATCTTATCCAATCGTATCTTACAAATCGTAAACAAGTAACACAGGTACAAAAAATGTGTCCTAAATTTAAAAAAGAATTAACATATATATCTAACTATAAAACAGTATCTTATGGTGTTCCTCAGGGGAGCGTCCTCGGTCCGTTACTATTTATTATTTATATAAATGATCTTCCTAGAACTATAGATTATCCCACAATTTTGTTTGCAGACGATAGCACGATAATTTTTACTGGTAAAGATAACGAATGTGTAGGAAAAGTAATAAATACTACTCTAAATAATACAATAGAATGGCTAACAGAGAATAATTTGAAAATCAATTTAGATAAAACTAAAATTATGACCCTTAAAAATAGAATTAATTTGTTAGACGACATAAAAATCAACTGCGATGGACATAATATTGAAAATGTAACGACCACAAACTTTCTAGGATTAAATATTGACTGCAGTTTAAATTGGAAATCCCATTGTGAAAAGTTGTGTCTGAAAATTAATAGATGTTCTTATGCCTTACACATGCTATCGAAAACTGCTAGCAAAAGCACAGTAGTTACAGCCTACCATGGGTATGTTGCATCACTCCTTCGTTACGGTATTATATTCTGGGGTAATAGTAGTGAAAGAGTAACTGTATTCAAGGCACAAAAACGATGTATTAGAGCAATTTGTCGATTAAATAACAGGGAGAGCTGTAAACCATACTTTAAAAGTTTAAAAATTTTGACAGTTACTTCGCTTTATATATACGAAATCATAATTTTCCTTCGATGCAATATAAATTTATTCAATACTTTTAAAAGCGAACGCCAAGCACATAAAACAATATGTCCTAAGAGTCGAACAACTCTGCTAAGTAGTAGCGTGTTGTGTATGGCTCCTAGGCTCTATAGTCACCTGCCAAAATGCATAATTGACATTCGAAACACCAATAATTTTAAGTATAGATTAAAGACATTTCTAATTGACAAATCGTATTACAGTGTTAATGATTATTTTAATGATAGATTTTGATTTACTGAGGTAGTATACAATTTATTATTATATAGACTAATGGATAAATTTTAATTTTTTTATGACATTTATTTATTTTAAAGAGTGACGAAATTTAAAGGTTTTTTAAAGGTTATGGTTAATTTATTATTATTATGAATGATTTGTTTGTTTCTTTTATTGTGATTTGTTTTTATTAATGTATTAGTAATAACAGAACAAATGATAATTATAAATATAATATGTACAACATTTTGCACGCCCTAGAGGCAAAAACATGTGAAACAATGAAATAATCCTACCATCTTTTTTTATGTACCATGTTTTATGCAATAAATGATGATTTGATTTGATTTGATAATAAACAATAAGTATGACATATAAAATAATGAGAAACAATATTATGTTGTTGACCAGTATAGCAGATGAAATTGTGGTAAATGAAATTCTGGCAAGTGGGTGTACCCCAAAAATTAGCTTATTCCAACAGAATTTTCACTAAAATTATTTGGCTGATTCCGATACGATTTCACTAGAACTATACTGTAAGTTCTTTTTCAAATGCTTGGGTACTTTATATTCCGGGTATCTGGTCATTTTAAATCATTCCCAGAAAAAAAACCGCGGTACATAATCTCATACGATGGCGGTATGTTATACCAGCACTTCGATGCAGCGTAGCGTAATCTCCGCCTGAAGACAGCCGAACAATGGTGTTAGTAACGAGCTGCACCGATCCTTGCCTACAACGCAGTGACCTTCTTAATGACTTCCGTGCAGGAACGGGGAAAGAATACAATTTCCTGCGGCCGGGCTGCCTGTCGTAATGGGCGACAAAAACAACTCACAGCTCAGTGGTAGAGTATTTGCTCGACTGCTACCACCACTAGTTTAAAGCATACCGTCATAACAACCCCGAGTTGTGTTCCGGAATAAGCGACCAGGTTCCGGTTTCCCCAGTGCATTGGTAGCATCTGTGTTACAAATGTCCATAGGACTTTGGACTCAGAATTGCGAAAATAGTTAACAGAAATGGGTCAACAAGTAACGTTGGTAGTATATATTCATATAGCGTTAAGAAACAATAGATTATAAAATATATGAACAATCCTTAAGTAGTTGTAACATTGTATAAAGCAGTAAGTAATAACGTAAATATCATTAGACACAGTTTATAAAAAAGTTAGTACATAAAAAGACAGAAAAAATTCCTGTGTTGAAATGAGGAGATGGTGAAAAAAAAAAAAGAAACGTGTGCGTCTCGGGACGCCCGACAGAAGTGATAACTTGCCTGCCTACCGCTGCCATATGCGTGAGAGAAAGAAAAGCCAGACAGACTGGCTCCGTAACACGTTACGTAACGAAGCGGTTTACCCTCCCATAAGAAGTTATCACTTCAAAAAGTCCGTAGGCGACAGTAACCGCTTTCCATCTGGTGACAGACTACTAAGAGCGTTCCATTAGTAGCTCACAACACCCTAAATGCTCCGATAGCCGTTCCACTAGGTGACCGCGGTCGTCGTGGTCGTGGCGAAATCATCACTAATGACGTCATCATTTTCGATCACACCGCTCCCAACGACCCACTTCAAGAGGTGGGTCGAATATCGAATAGCCGTTCCACTTGGGTTTACGATGTAACGTCGGCAAGCAAGTGGAACGGGAAATTCGCCGTCGTGAACGTGGTCGTTGTGAGTCCTAACGGAACGTAGCCATATAATACGTATCATCGGGTGGGCCTTCTGCCTGTCTACGCTCAACTCATGCAATAAAAATAAAAATTAGACTAAAGTTTTCGTAGAGTTAAAAAGGTGTTTGATATTTTTTATTGTTTTTTTTTATGTTTCTGGCTTGACAACTAGGCTTTTAAGCCAGGCGCAGTTGTTTTGTAGACTACAATCGACGCCATTCAACGGAGTTCTTTTGAAAACTCGAAAGGCCACATTTGACTATACAGCTTACATTTCTCACAAAAACACATAATTACTACTTTAAAACTATTACTATCCTACTACTACTGTTTAGAGTATTTTACACATTTTTAGAAAACAAAACTGTAAAGCACATTTCCTTTCAATTCCCGCCAAAAACTCCTTTTTATTAGTTTGCAAGGTTGAATATAGATTATAAACATAGTTTTTAACCAACTTCCAAAAAGGAGGTGGTTCTCAATTTGGCCGATATGTTTTTTTTTATGTATGTACACCGATTACTCTGAGATTTATGATCCGATTTACGTGTTTTTTTTTTCGTTTAATGCGGAATAGTTATCATTTGGTCCCTAAAAATTTAACATACTTTGTCCCCGTAGTTTTAATTTTATGAACATTTTTTATAAAAAAAAAAATCATTCCATTCCACATGTACACCGATTACTCTGAGATTTATGATCCGATTTACGTGATGCTTCTTTAGTTTGATGCGGAATAGTTGCCTTTTGGTTCCTTAAAAATTTAACATAGTTTGGCCCAGTAGTATTAATTTTACGATCATTGTTTTGTTCCCGTTTCTTGGGACCTATGTTTTTAAGGCGCTTTTGTATCCAAGGGTTTTTTATCCATAGCTAGACACTAAAATGTAATAAATAAATAAAAACTTCGTTTAAAAAAACCGACTTTAAAAACTAAAAAGTATCTTATATAAAATAACTTATTTCTAAAGCTATTTTTAATTATTATTAATATATATTATCTAAAACATCTTGAAGTCGGTGCAAAGTAAACCATAAAAATAACTTTATTTTGAAAATTACTAAGCACCGACTTTAAGATGTTTAAGATAATATATATTAAAAATAAGATATTATAATTAAAAATAGCTTTAGACATAAGTTATTTATACTTTTTAGTTTTTGAAGTCGGTTTTTTTAAATAAACCGTTTCTGACCGGAACCCTATATTCTGTTCAAGCAAACACGGCATGCATAACATAATTGTTTGTCTACGGACTATCTCTACGGTCATTTATGATGTCTTTATTGCTATAGAATTACATATCTAACCTTATTTTTTATTTAATTCCTTTAACTTACAGATTTTATTTATGAAAAAGTGTTACAAATGCGTTGATATAAAATCGCAAAACGCAACTAATTACTATTCTATGTATAATTATTATTTAAAACATGGCCCGGACTTTTGGAGGGCTTGCGTGGGCCATAGGAAGGCCAACGCGTAGAGGCCCCTAAGACAAATTTAATCTAAATGAGGTTGTGACACCGACCGGCGATTGTCTCTGTCTACACCATCTAAAAATGCACACAAAGATAAGCGCCGGTTAGTGTAGGACTATTGTTTTTTTATTGCAGGAGTTCAGCAGACAGGCAGACGACCCACTTGACGGAAAGTGGTTACCATCGTCTATGGACATTTGCAACACCAAAGGTAGGTACTACACATGTGCTGCTGCTCTCTTAAGGAAGACTGGAATCGCTAATGCCGGAACGCAACTCATGGTTGTTATGGCGGCATACTCTAGACCAGGGGTGGTAGCCATCCAGTCAGTCAAATACTCTACCTCCTGGCTATGGGTTGTTTTGTCGCCTCTTGCGTCAGGCCGCCCGGCCGAAGGAAATGTCCTTTCTCCGTTCCTGCACGGATTGTAGGGAATGAGAACAAAAGCTACCGGGCTATTGGGATGAACTGCTAGTGGACTATGTTAATGTCTTTCGAGACTACGGGATATAAAAATGGCCCGAAAATTTGGAGGGCTTGCGTGAGGCATTGAGAAGGCCAACAAGTAGAGGCCCCTTGACAAATCTAATGTAAATGTGGCGTGACACTGACCGGCGATTATCCCTGTCTTCACCATATACTAATGCACCCAAGGACAAGCCCCGGCCAGTGTAGGACTATTGTGAGAAATAAGGACCAAATGTACCGGGCTATTGGGGATGAACAGCTAGTGGTACTAGGGGTCTGGGAATATGGGAACTATGGCATCTGCCCGTCGCAATGTTTGGGGAACATGGAAAAATGAGCAGACGGTGACTCGCCACTCACTGCATGGGCAACAAAAAATGCCTTAGAAGACAGGGGCAACACGGATGTGAGTGGCTAAGGGGTGTATAGAGATGGGTTGCAGGTTCACCGAAGCTACTTCTGACGTGATGCCGTTTATCACTCCACCCCTGGAGCTTGACTCTCAGCTCTAGCGATCTCCAATCCGTGCCAGCTGGTTAAGGCAAGCACGGAGGTGGGGGCCTTGCCTTGGCCCCCGGAGTCGGGTACGAGGTGTCGCTACTCACCTAAGGCTTCGCCACAAAGCCCCCCTGTATGATTATTATTATTTCTAACTTATTTTTAATTTATAATGTAAGTCAATATTGTACATTAATTTTGCTCGTCTTTGTATGGCCTATGGAGGGTAGAGGTAAGGAGAACCATCTCAGTATATTAAAAAGTGTCCACTGAAGAGCAGCAAATTAAGATGGCGCCATAATAGCAAGTGGAAAGTATTTAAAAATAGTGCCACAAATAATTAGAGTAGGATACTAGATTAAAGAAGAAAAGATAGACTTCCTCTTTGTCACCGCGCATTTTTACGAAAATGTAACTATTGCATGTCTCCTCATGGTGGAATTTTCAGACAATTTAGTTAGTTATCTTAATTAGTGAAATAGGTTTCAAAAATTCAATCAATTTTCCCTATTGCATCTTTTAAGTGGTGTAATATCTTGTCGCTGCAATTAACAGAACACGTTTCCTGTTTTGTAAATAATATCATTTCTTCGTGGAATACCTATCTTATATTATTAAATTATATATTCAGGCGTTAGAAAGAAACGAATATAACAGACGATGACATTTTATCATTAAAAAATAACTACAATACATTAATTATCATTACTGATAATACGTTATAATCTTATTAATCAAACCAATTGCTGTAAAATTTTCTTCCTATAACATATCTTTGCAAACTTATTAGTTACATGTAAAAATGTATTAGAACTCGTATTTCATTTACAATAAGGGTTATATTACTTTGACTTTTGGGTATATAACTGAATATATCTTGGTTTTTGACTATTTAAAAGATATAAAAGGGTGTGAAAAGAAAATTTTCTAAGGCAGTCATATTACAGCTGGTCTGTTTGTTCTGTCCAGATGTTGCAGTGTGTTTTCTCTTGATAGTGATTATTAAAGTCATTTTATTGATTTTTTTATACGTGTAAACAAAAGTTTTTTTAATTTCGGAAATATGTTTGGTGAGTGTTATATATTTAAGTTTACTAGTGGTCGCCTAGTGTTGAAATACGACCAAAATTAATTATAAGTTTAAACATTATTAAGGGCCGCTTGCATAACTATCGCCTTTTAATAAATTTAGTTAATCATATTAAATTGCCTAAATACGTTTTACAGAAATCTTATTGACAGTTCTTTAAATATATTTAGGGGCAAATTTTGCGTTGTGCAAGACGCTAATTGTATTTAAGGGTGTTAAATACGTTTTGTGTTTCTTAAATAAATTTAAGCAACCGCATAATAATATAATAATAATATAATATAATTTATGCAAGCGGCCCTAAGGTTCGGTTCTCAAATACTATATACTTGTTGATTTGACTTTAACAATAAACAAAAGAGTACCTATATATGCGTGTGTGTGTCAAATACATGGTAGTGTGTGTGATGTTTTATTTTATTTTATTTAATATATTTTTATGCATAATTTTATTAAAATATTAGCATTCTGCACTCCTTATCTATAAAAACTATAAGTGTGCGAAATTTCATACTCCTGCGTCCGCGCAATTTTTATAGATATTAATTAACAAAAAAAAATATGCCACTTTTTCTTAAATTTATTTATGTCCTAAAAAGCAGTTGTTACTGTGGAGTCATTTTAATAGGTAACATTTGACGTCTGTCAGTTTTATCTTCATAGTGAAGTGATCTGCTTAAAAACATCGATTACAGTGAATGAATCGATATGGTCTTGAAACATATGTGAATTTTAAAAATCATCAGGCGAATCCCTGTCCCATTATAATTTTTGCTTTCGTAAATTTAGGAGCAAAATAAGACAAGTACATAATTTAACAAAAAAAAATGCATTTATTCAGTTGAACTATCAGAACTGTTATTAGTATTGTCATCTTCATCACTTCTGTCAGCACTAAGAGATATTATTACATAATTCATTTTCAATAATATTGTCTATTCTCACATCTCATTCAAAATCTTGTAAAATTATTTTCTTTGTTTTCTTTACGACTTTTATCCAGTCTTCTGTAGTGACTTCTACACACGCAGTTTGTAGCAGAGTCATCATTTTAGCAGTACTGAAGGGTGGTTTAGTATTGTTCCGCGCTGCATGATCCTTCATTCGTGCCCAAATAAGCTCGATGGCGTTATACTGGCAATGGTGGGGAGGCAATCAAATAACTTCGTGTCCATGGTCTAGGGCTAGTTCATCGATTACATAGCGGAGCTTGGACGGCTTAATTGCTTTTACCAGATTTAATATCTCAACTTTTAATAAAGTTGGACTTGCATCCACACCATTTTTTCTTAATAATGTTCGGAATTTTTCTTGTGAGTCATTCTTAGTAATACAGAGATATTGCGTATTTTTTTATATTAAATTATTTTAAGATTAAATTGTACATCGCCATATGTATATAAAATCTAGATTAATATAAATAAAAGATACATCGGACGAATAACAAGTCAAATATTATTGTTTTAATGAGTCTTCCAATTTAAACATTTCCACATGTTCTTCAAATCAATTCATATGAACTTATATTACAATAAATATATATGTGCATTTACATATACGTATATATACATATAACAATACAAACACACACACACACACATATATATATATAATATATACATAATAGAGAATTAATGCTTCTGAACCTGATTTTTAAAACACTAAGGATTTGGCTTGTCTTATAGCAATAGGTAGCTCATTCCAAAGACGTACAGCCTGGACGGTAAAAGTTATTGTAAATTAGTTAAGTAGTAGTACAGTAATTACTTAGTACAATTATTTGTCAATGAAATTGTTAACTTTATGGTTTGAGTGCTATCGTTCTAATAGCTATGCGGATGGCAGCAATGGGGATGCGCGGTACTCTGGTCGTGCAAACGTCCCTCGATCATTTGTGAAACTCGGGTTAGACTTGTGTCTGAAGTTGAGCATTCCTTGGGGAGAGTCTCAGAATGGGGAGACAAAACCTTGCCCATTTCAACCCCAAGAAGACACAGGTCTGCGTATTCTCTGCCAAAAAAACTCCATTCGAGCAAACGCTTCAGTTCCAAGAAACTCCTCCCACCCACCTCCAAAGGTATTGGGATCCTCGGTGTTGACATCGCGAACGATGTACAGTTCAGGGGCCACCTTGTAGGCAAGGCAAACCTTGCCTCCAAGAAGCTGGGAGTGCTAAACCGGTCCAAGCAGTACTTCACACCGCGGCAACGCCTTGTGTGTTATGAAGCCCAGGTGAGGCCGCATATGGAGTACTGCTCACTCTTTTGGGTTGGACCACCTGCCTACCAACTTAATCCCCTGGACAGTATTCAACGTCGAGCCGAGACTTTGATTCTCTCTGCGTATTCTACCGACTGTATAACGGGGAGTATTCCGTAGAACTGTTTACAATGGTGCCTTCGTTCTCTTTCTACCATCGCACCGTTTGCCATCGGTTGGGAGTTCACCCCCACTTCCTCGAGCCGCTTCGCTCATGTACGTAACAGTTCTATAGAACGTTTCTCTTTTTTACCGTGGGGATTTGGAATGAGCTCCCAGCCGAGGTTTTCCCACAGCGCCACGATATGGAGTTATTCAAAAAGGGTGTCATAAAATTTCTTCGAGGCCGGCAGCGCGTTGGTGACATCTCTGATGTTGCAAACGTCCATAGGCGACGGTAACCGCTTTCCACCAGGTGGGCCGTCAGCCTGTTTGCTATAATGTGTGTAAAATAATAATTACAACAACCATTACCCGCTATTAGTGTGATTGTGAACTAGAGGATGATCGAAATACTACTTACATGCTGAATTGTTTATGCCAATAATAAGATTTCAGACGAACGTATAAAAGTACCCATAGGCGACCCCACGTGAATGAAAGCGTCAAAGAAGCATTTTTTAAACATTGATTCATGTTTATTGACATGGAAGAAATTAAATTACACTATAAACTGAAATAAAACGCTTAACTAGTAAAAAATATATAAATATAACAGCCCATAAATGTCCCACTGCTGTGATCGGGCCTCTCATTATAAGGGAACGGATATATAATATATATCTATGTATCCTATTAATTACATGTATTTTATTTGCACACCACCGTCATACACTCTTGATTACTTTCACACAATCCACAGCCCTAAAGCGAAAAGGCCGCCCTTTGTTCCTGCCTTGACACGAAATTACTGTAAATGATTTACTTTATATGTATGTGGTGAACAATAAAGTATTTTCTATCTATCTAGTATATCTGCCACGCTTGTCCAAAAAGCGGCTTGGCAGGTTTGACACTGGTTATCTCGATGTGCAGGTTGCATCACGTTTTCCTTCACTGTCGTTGGCACGTGGTAATTGTAACAATATGCACATAAGGCCAGAAAACTGCCTAAGTGGTACATGCATTCCGGCTAGGATCGACCCCCGCGCCCATCTAGTTTGGGACGCGTGCGCCAGCTATTACGCTACCATGAGTTAATTATAAACATATTTATAGATGTAAAACGTAGTCCAGATCAGTCCAAAACGAAGGCAAGGCTGATCCGTTGCCCCGAATTTAGGCCAGCCCTTTGGACACGCGAGACTTCCTTCAATCGCCTTGAAACGTCTCTATAAAGTTAAAAAGTCTCACGTCCCCATGTATTTTTAAAAACTTGTTTGTGTAAACTTATGTAGTATATACTGTTACAAATTGGGCCACCTGCACACCTATTGTTACACACCGACAAAGAAATGCTGCGCACCGGGCTTATTGCCCCTTCCGCATTTGGTTTACTTGGTATTTAAAATTTGCAATTAGACTATTGTCTACTAGGAATACTATCCATAGAGACCTATCCATCTCTAATACAGATAACGCACGAATTGAGAACGGTTGCCAGTTTTTTTTTAAAATAATATTTATGGCTTGGCAACTAGGCCTTTAAGCCAGCGGTTGCCAGTTCATATGTATCTAGGGTTGCCACCTGTTTTAGAAGAAAATATAGTATTTTTATTTTGTAAATATATAGTACTACTTTTATACACTATACTAAAATATATTTATTACTATTTTCTGCTTTGGCCAACATAGATCTATTATTTTTTAAATAATCAATAATTCAATAATAAATCCAATTTAACCCCACAAAGACACAGGTCTGCGCATTCTCTGCAAAAAATACCCCATTTGTCCCTGCGCCACAGTTCCAAGGAACACCCCTTACCATCTCCAACAGTATCGGGATTCTAGGCGTTGATATAACGAACGACGTGCAGTTTCAGGGTCATCTGGAAGGCAAGGTTAAACTTGCCTCAAAAAAGCTTGGTGTGCTAAACCGGTCTAAGCAGTATTTCACCCCGCGACAAAGACTTGTGTTTTACAAAGCACAAGTTAGGCCGCATATGGAATACTGCTCACACCTATGGGCTGGAGCACCCGCTTACCAGACCGACCCCCTTGACTCCATCCAACGTCGCGCCGTTCTTTTGGTCGACGATCCCATACTAACAGGCGGCTTAGAATCGCTTAGCCTTCGGAGAGACTTTGCGTCCCTCTGCGTATTCTACAGCCTGTACAACGGAGAGTGTTCCGAGGAACTGTTTGATCTGGTGCCAACACCTAATTTTTACAACCGCACCGCTCGCCATCGACGGGATGTTCACCCCCATTTTCTGGAGCTCCCACGCTCAACTACGCAACGGTTCTCTAGAACGTTTATACCGCGTACAACAATGATCTGGAGAAAACTTCCCGCCGAGGTTTTCCCTTTGCGCTACGACATGGGGTCGTTCAAGAAAAGCATTATAAAATTTCTTAGAGGCCGGCAACGCGTTGGCAACGCCCCTGGTGTTGCAAACGTCCATAGGCGACGGTAACCACCTTTCATCAAGTGGGCCGTCCGCCTGTTTGCCTGCTTCAGGGAATAAATAAAAAAATCATAAGCGTCTGAACAAAAAACGCGACAATTGAATTAGCGATGAAAATATATTACCTACATGCTTACGATACTATATATTATATTAGGGCTGGCAACCCTACGTGTATCGGCTAACTTCTAAGTAAGCAGCGATGATACCTAAGAAATCACTGCATTTTATCGGTCGTTAATTAAATAAAATGTAATCTTTGAATTAATCAAATACTACATTATCTGTTTTTGTCATCAGATCACGATGCATTTGTCATTTTATATGACCGTATTAACTATGTAGAGCCGTTTAGTCTGTATTTCACAACATGTGTTAAAAATTTAAAAAGCAAGGTGATAAACGGATTGTACCATCTATACCTCACCAACCGACATTTGCCCTGCCATCGGTTAAAAATTGTCACAAGTTCCATACAAGTAGTGTCAAAATTCAACCGATAGTAACAGGAATCGGCTATTAAATAGTTTTATCTGGTTATTGAAAAATAAAAAACGAAACAAAGAATAAATAATGTGTTACGCTTTATTTATTTACATCATAAATACAAGTTTACAAATGAAAGAAAGTAAAATAAAATTACAGACTCACGAAAGAAGTTCCGCAGACGGGGCGCTACAGTCGCGCCACGGAATTTTAGAACATAAAATAATTTTAGAAACATTCTGATTTAGATAGATAACACGTTATTGCTCACCAAAATAAACAAATACAAAAATGCATAATTAAAATACTCTAGGCAAAATCTTAGCACATAATCATAACAGCCCATAACTGTCCCACTGCTGGGCTTAGGCCTGCCACTATAGGAGGAACGGACAGTATACCCACCACGCTTGTCCAAGGTGACTTGGCAGTTTTGACACATCTTCCTTCACCGTTGTTAGCACGTGGTAAAACTGCCTAAGTGGTGCATGTGTTCCGGCCAGGATCGAACCCTCGCCCTTTGAGCCACCACGACTTCCATCCGGCGGCCTTATCGCTAAAAGCGATCTCTTCCAGGCAACCTAGCTTAAAAGAAATTCTTAACTAATCTGGCGATGTAGGTGGAGCAGGAAAAGATAGGACTGTACAATTTAAATTTATTAGCAAATAGAATAATAACATAGTACAACATTTACATTAAAACCCTTGATAAAAACAACATAACAACGTGACTGGGCTCATCTGTGCAATCTGTGTCTGCCTATCTTTTGAACTTAGCAATAAAAATATAATTGTTCATTTATTGCCGCGGAACTTTTATCGTGAGACGCAATTACCGTCACCGATTAGTCGGCCATAGCCGATACGACATGTGCACTAAAGGTGCTGTCGCCCTCTAAATAGGGACCTTATTTATTTATTTAGGTTTATGGCTTGGCAACTAGGCCTTTAAGCCAGATCTTAGTTTACAATATAGTTTTTTCATTTTCTTAAGCCTATGTGTAGCACAGCTGAACTGTAGGTAATCTAGTAGCTAGTGCCTTTCAACGGAGTTCTTGTGACAACTCAAAAGGCCACATTTGACTACACAGTTCACATTTCTCACAAAACACATAATTACTACCTATTCAAAAACTATAAATATCTTACAACTATTGTTCATTTTAGAGTAATTTTACACATTTTTAGAAAATAAAACTGCACAGCACAACATCTTCTTTCAGTTCCCGCCAAAAACTCCCCTAAATAGGGACTGGAACCTGGCCAGTGATGCCAGGACACTAGTTAACGTTTCGATGGCGTCCGCAACAAGGCCAGTCAGCAACCATATTATGTGTTCTAGTTTTGTTTAGAAGTAAGCTGAGTTGGTCAGTTTGAGATCCGAAGTAAAAAAAAAACTATAGGTAGTTAGTCTAACAATCTATGTTTTGTGTTGTCTTCAGTATTTCATAAAATGATTTTGAAGATTACAGGCCAATTTTTTCTCTTTGTATTTATATTTTTATTTACACCTGACATTTTATTTTATTTTAATATTAGTGCATTGGCCGATTCAATGCATATTAAGTTGGAGCCATAGCCTATTCAAAAAGGAATGCAAACCTTATTTCATAAATTGCGGCACACAGTTTTGTGTTTTGTATGTCCCATTTTTAGAAATAAATACTTTTTTGTTCAAAAGCCATGTTTTGGTCAAATGACACTGACATTTGTATTATAATTGCCATGTCAAAAGTTTTGAGACTAATTTGAGTGTCTATTATAATTAGCAAAACTCGTAAACACTATACAGACTAGGTTGACACTGGTATACCTTTTATCCTAAAATTTATACAAGCAACTTCAAAATGTTTAACTAATAATCTCAATTTGTAATTTTCACATCAATACATTCACCACTTTCGAGTTCCAGCTCTTTCGGAGTGCTTTTACCTGAAAATAAATTAAAAATTGTTTTAAATATGGCAAGAAGAAGTCCCCTATAGTGGGAGGCCTGAGCCCAGGAGTGGGACATTTAAGGGCTGTTATTATTATTATCTATTAAAGCAGGAAGATTGTTTGTCAAAATTTGGTTTAGAAAAAGATAACAGTAAAATAGGATACTATTACATTTTCAACAGCATGAGATTTCTCCGTGCAGGAAAGAAAAAGAACACTAATTCCTGGGGCCGGGTGGCCTATCATAAGAGGCAACAAAACAAGCCACAACCAGGTGGTAGGGCACTTGCCCGACTGGATGGCTACCACCCCTAGTCTAGAGTATGCCGTCATAACAACCTCGAGTTGTGTTCCGGCATCAGTGGCCAGGTTCCAGTTTCTCCTTCTATGCTAATGTTCTTAGGCAACGGTAACCACTATCCATCACAGTTGGATCATCAGTATGTCTGCTGTACTTCAGCAATAAAAAACGTACCAAGTCACATGAAAAAAACAACAACTTCAGCTGATTTTATTGAAAGTATCATAGAATAAAAAGGTCTAAAGTGCATAGATTCCTGAATATCATTTCAAACATTGACATAAGCCTAGTTATAGATACTAAATGGTTACGGTCTTATTCATATTGCGTTAGAGTAAGTTTGAAGTGTCTTTAAGAACCATAAACCTTTAAACTTACTTTAATTCAATATGAATAAGACCGTTAGCCTTAAGCAAATCCTGTTTCAAAAGGCAAGTGAGATCTAGCTCACTTTCTCAACCCCCCTCTATCTATTCCATTCCTCCTATTTTTACCTATAGGGTTTGCAGAAGAGATGAATATTCCGCCTTCCCTCCTCTCATTACTTATAGCAAAAAGACTTCATATCTATACTGCACCCTTCAACCCCTCTATCCACTCTCTTATATGATTCCTCCCATTTTTTATAACACTGGGGAATGCATTTCCTGGATCAGAGGGGAGCAGGGTGTGTGGATCTCCTGACAGCTGGTCCTTCACATGGTCTTCTGATTGGAAGAAGTCACAAGAAACCAACCACCAAACTGCTTACTAAACATAACCAACACCCTAATCTGCGCTATTACGAGGCACCCCAGGAACCAGAGCAATAGGTATCCAAAGAGACACTTCTACACAAATCCCAGTCCGTCTAAATTTTTAAATGAGGGAGTGGGAGTGTACTTACCAAAACCCCTTGGTGTTCCTTCCTTCACTTTATGCCAGGACTATGGGAAAGTGGAAGCTCGAAAAGGGACTGTGGTAGTATTCTATTTTTGCTCAAACAGCTACATATCATTAAAAATAAGACAAATACATACATACCATTGATTTGATCTCCATCAAAATAAAACTTTAAACTCTTCAAATCCACTTCTATATGTTCAGAAAACTTAACCATAGCTACATGCATCTTTTCTTCTTTCTCCACAATTATTTCAAACGGTTTCTTTAAAGTCATACATTGGAACTTTATATTTATCCCTTTTTGTGATATCACCTTTTTATTTTTTTTCACCAACTGGCTTACGTCTTGATTGACAATGCCTCCATCAATAAATTTAGCTATATTATAGTCTATCGAGTCTGGAGTATCGTCCATTGTAATAATTTTATCATTGTACATGAAGAACAGCTTGTTTTTATCAACATTTTCTTTATCAGCGAAATATTCATATACTGTAGTGAATTTTTGATATTTACGTAACATAAATTTCACTATTTCCACACTCTGCCAATACACTTTCACTGAGTACTCTTCTATATCTTGAACTGGTTCATTGTCAATAATGACTACATCATTTGTCTTTTGTTTAAATAATTCATAATTTTCTAATTGATCTGGATATTCATCTGTATTACCGACACTGAATATTGGAAGACTATCTATCATGTACTGAGTTCTAGACCTACCTCTACAAGTTCTACCACCTCTTTGACATGTATTTCTACTTGCAAGAAAATTTTCAATAGAGTTAATAGAATTTCTACCTCTTCCATTACGTCTATTGACTGGAGGTGTTTGCACAGCATTATTGGCTTTCTTTCTACTCCTTTTAGTGTTGATAATATTCGTTGTAGTAACTTCAGTTGAAATTTCCGAATTCGCTATTTTTTTTCGTTTTGAACGACTTGTGGGTTGTTGGTTGTTTGGTTTGCTGTTTTGAGCTATAATTAAATCTAAATCAATCTCCTCATTGTCATTTAAACATGCATTCTCCACTTCTACCACGGTATCTGGGGTAGGGGTGCCTTTTGAAACGTTTTCACGGGTAACACAGTCTGTTTTTGAGTCTACACTTACACCAAGAACGTTCACACTTTTTATGCTATCTATTTCATATTTACTTTTTATGCTTTGAAGTTTTTGTGCAACGTTGCCGTAACAATCGTCAGAGTCAGAAGAATTATATTCTTCAGACATATTTTTCGACTTTAAGTATCAAATAGTGTGGAATTAAAAATATAAATAAAACGATAATGAGCTAATGACAACTTCACAAAACATAAAGTGACATTTGGTAAGATTGTCATCAAGTAGCGATAGTGGTTTTTTTTTAAGTAGAATGGGGTTATTGACAAATTTTTGAAAAGGGCTTAAATTGAAAGAATGTGTTCTATATTAACTAAAAAAAATACTCTGGCTTTTATCCGCGTACTTATAGAATAATTTTTACCCCTGTTAAATTCATATTTTGAATAACGTGCCAGAAAGGCGCCAAAATGACGAATGCCTTTTTGTGACGTCAATAGTAATTACTATGACAGTTTCTTGACAGAACTAAATTCATTAAGCATGTGGTCTAATTAAATCCAGATATATCGATTTTGATTTCGATTCGATTTGTGTATCAATTTGTAACACAATTTGTTGTTATCTTATAGTAAGTAAAATTATTCCGTTGCTGCAGAAATTATGGCATTACCGATCAATTTTCAGTTTAATTCGAAGGGTTTTTGAACTGAGTCTTTGATTTAAATAAATTTTGAAATAATGAATATTGCTCAAAAAAAATCGATTTACCAATTCTAATCCCTATGGCCTATGTAAACAAATATTACTTAATAAAACATAATATTAGTCGAGTGTCCCCCCTAAATCAGCTTTGTATTTAAATTGTTTTACCAAATTATTTTGATAATATGGATCGAAAAAGATGTCGTCGGTGTGTAGTGCCTAAAGCTGAAATACGTAGAAATTGGTTGAAACTTGCAGGAAGATACGATGCTTCTCTTATGTATGTCAAACACTGATTTATTTTTGGGAAGACCAATTTGATGTAAGTATCATCTTAATAAACTTTTATTGTGAGAAACTGAGGAAACTTTTATACAGCTTATGCTTACACTTTGAAGTTATAAGATTACAGACTGATATAATATTGTTTTATATAAATATAATTTTAATATTTCAGCTGCCTGACGACATGAAAAATTACATAGAATATGGAATTATGACTTCAGTAAAAAAAAACAGAATGAAACCTGGATGTGTCCCTTCAAAATTTGACTGTCTATCTTCTCGGAAAAGAACATTACAGCCATCAACAAGTAGTGCACAATCAGCTGTAGTTTAAAGTCAAAAAATAAATCTGTTTCAAGAAAAACTGAGCTGGTAATTCTGGAAGAATGCTCCATAACTGCCTCCCGGTATGTCCAGCGAGTAATTCGGCCAAATGTCATCCCATTTTCACAAAGAATGGGTGAAAACTTCGTCTTTATGCAAGACAATACTCGCCCACATACAGCGCGAACAACCCAGAAAGCTCTCTCTGAAGCCAATATTACGGTTTTACCTTGCCGGCCATGAGTCACGATCTTAACCCCATTGAACATTCATGGGACCAATTGAAAAGAAGCCTCAAATTGAACTTCAGTAATGTGACTAATCAACAAGAGCTTATAAATGCCCTAAAATTGTGTTGGGAGTGAATACCCGAGGAAAGCATCACCCACTTGATTGAAAGTGTCCCAGAGAGACTCGGAGAGTGCATACGGAACAGAGGAGGACCTACTTGCTATTAAGCACCTTCAAACTCATTGATTTAGTCAAGAAAAAATATATAAATCAAACTACTTAAATCAATAATTTCTGTAAACTTCCCTAAAAACTGTAAATTTTGACTAAATACCATAAAATTAGTAACACTTACTATTGTTTCTGTTCACACTTTCAAAAATCTTAATTTATTCATTTATAATCATAAAAATTGAAAAAGAAAATGTAAAATTCATTAATAAAAAATGGTGGGCCCTATTTTGTTTTGAGTAGTTTACAGTAATGGATAATGCATCCATTACTTTAACTAAAATTCTGAGGTGTCTTGTATACACTTTCAGTGTTTTGGTAAGTCTGGTATGGGATGCCATTTGCATAGATATTTTAGCCGCATCACATTCAGCAAATATGTATTCTATAAACAATATTATCGACTTAATTTTTCGTGGTAAATAAAAAATTTTTTGCAATAAATATTTGTTTTATTTGTTCAATGCTTTTATACAGTAAAGGATATATATTACTAATCCCAAACAATTTAAGGTCTCGAATAATGCTTTTTACATATGCCTGATCATAATCAATTACTAATATGTGGACAACTCTACTATTTTCAAAATTCCACTCAGCCACACAAAAGTAACACTTCGTTAATTTGGAAACAAACATTTGCACTTGTATTTGAGTCATATATATATATCTCAGTAATCTTGTTATCATTTATATAATTTCTAAAAGTCTTTTTAAAGAGAGGCACTTTATTTCTATGACAATTGTTTTATTACAAATTCCATCTGGTGTTGCAGCAATGTATGAATACTTTTTAGATATTATCAATCCACATGATTTTCTTGTATAACTGTTTTGAAACAAGTTTTTTTACTTGTTCTTTTAAATTTTGTCCTATAGCTTTTGCATCTATTGTCCTGGCTCCCATAATAATCATCAGAAATCATCTAGTTTTGCATCTCCAAACACCATGTGCAATAGAGCCTGTGATTCTACCATACCACATTTCTTGCCACAAATTACTTGTATGTTGACCCTGTGCATTTTCTTCAAGTTTATCTATCTTAGACTAGGTAAATATATGTTTATTATTTAAAACAGGAAGTACAATCACTATCACTGTATTTAATAATTAAATTATGTAGAGATAGTGTTTCCAAATCCAGTAATTGAAAACTTGGTTGATGTTTTAACATCAAACATGAGTTAGTTTGCCTCTTTTCAACTCCTTTTACAAATTCTGTTAATAACAAAGGCTGAGAGTCTTGTGCTCTAGTAGTAGTAGGAACTGCTTTTGAAAGTTGTTTGCCCAATATCATTTTTAAACTAGTCCCTACTTGACACAGTGTGGATTTCTTCCAATAATAATCTACTGCAGGACATGATGGTTCTTCACTTCTTTGGTGAACCCACATCAAAAATGCAACCGCATGCTTACATCCACCTAGAGATGCTGCACAATCATAACATTGCACACTCACTACTTTACTCTCCTTCTCATCCACCACCATGGTTGCTGCATATAATTTAGACTGTAATTGATGTTCTGGACAAACTTTGCATTTTAGTGTATACAATATACAAATGCGAGTTTCGTCGCAGATGTACACAACCAATCGCTTCATCACCGTAAGATTGTCTTGATGATCTGCAAAAGATCAAATACCTGTGTAATATTGAACAACAAATGATAAGTGAATTCGTAAATATTAGTCATAACCTCAAATGTGATGCAAATATTTCACAGGACACTTTATACAAAATTTATTGCAAATGCACATTTAAAAGTTCTTTCATTGTATATAGAAATACTTACGAAGATGTCTTATCGTTTTGGATTTGGAATTCCGCTGCATTAAAATTTGAATTCGATGCAAAAAAAACTTGCTACTATAACCGCATTGATATTGGGCAAATTTGCTCTATCCGCTTTTGTTTATCCTGCTTCCATAGTTCTAAATATTAATGTGGATAGTTTAGTTTAAAAGTAATTTCAACTTATGATATTTGTAAAAAGAAAAGTTTGTTTTGTTTTTGTTAAATGTCATGTGTCAAAATTAGAGCAACTTAAGTTGTCGTTACTAGGAATTGACGTCACGCACTGTGATTGGGTTTTCAAGTCACGTGACACATAGGTTAAAAATCATAATTTTATTTATCAAAATAAAAATATTTACAGGTTATTATTATTATATTAAAAAATACTGAAAATTCTCTTTTAATATTATCTACCATTCTAGCTAAGTTTCATATTTTATTTCTACCAGTGTCAATAACCCCATTCGCCACTAAGACAGGCAAAGGAGTCTTAGTCCATACAGCCAAGTCTGATGTGTAAATCTTCGTATAGTAGCGCAGTTGTATTGTAGGCTAGAACCCACGCCATTCAACGAAGTTCTTGTGAAAACTGTAAAGGCCACATTTGACTATACAGTTCACATTTCTCACAAAAACACATAATTATTACTCAAAAACTATCAACATCCTACAACTATTGTTCATTTTAGAGTATTTTTACACATTTTTAGAAAATAAAACTGCACAGCGCAACGTCCCCTTACAGTTCCCGCCAAAAACTCCCTAGCGATAGTGTTTTCTAACCAGCGTTGCCAGATGACCATGACAATTAACCCCCAAATTTTTTTCAAAAACCCCAAAATAAGCTTTTTGAGAAAAAATCCCCAAAATAGTTTTTACTTATTTTAAAGGAGAAAGAAAAAAGCAAAACCACCGTCGTAGCGAAAACGTCACAATGACGTCATCATTTTCCCTCACGGGGCGCTCATAACGACCCGTGTCAATAGGTGCGTTAAATAACCATTCCACTTGAGTTTCTGATTGTGACGCCAGCAAATAAGTGAAACTGAAAAAACCGCAGTTGTGAACGTGATCATTGTCAGTCTCTAACGGAAAGTAGCCTATGGGATACGACGCATACAAGTAGAGACGGCATAATAAATAAATAACGTAAATGAACGAAATAATGAATTGGATTATTAAAATGAACTATTGAATTGAAGTATGATTCACTAGTAGAGTATAATTCTAAGATAAAGTAATAGTACCGTATTGAGACTAATATATATAGTATAATGATTGTAGGGATGAGAATTGTGTTTGTAGATGAATTATTGATACTTAAAATATCTCTCCAAAATTTCTCAAAACAAAATATTTCCCCCGAAAGTCCCCCAAAGAATCTTTACCCCCAAATCTCCCCCCATACGTCAAAAAATCCCCGACTTTGCAAGAAATCCCCCATCTGGCAACACTGTTTCTAACACTAAATTTGTTAAATTATCGATAAATATATACAAATAATCGACAAAATAGTGTCAAAAAGTAATGCGACTGTTTTATTTTTATACTAAGCATTGTCTATGATTTGGTGTGTAATAAAAAGTTATTTATCTACATCTAAATCTAAATAATATTGTATTTGTTTGTACTTTTCATAAATTCCTATGTATTCACTCAAATATTTAGATTAAAAACATGGAGTTGAAATTTTTTAATTTTAATAAATAAACTTTCGCCTAATGTATAATATACCTGTGTTAAAAAAATTGATTTGATACTAGCAAAGCTCATATTATAAACATAATATATTGTACCATTGCTGCGTCCAGTAAAAAAGGCCACACAATCACATGTTTTAAGGTGAAACTTTGTGTTTGTGTGGAAAATCTGACTTAGTAAAAATATTTTATTAACTTCCAAAAAAATTTCGTTATTTGCTAAGAATCCAAGATTTACGATATGTTTTAAATAAAAGAATAAATCAGTCAAATAAAAATTCGCTAAAATCATTGTTAACAAGCCATAAAATTCAAAAAAAATGTATCGTTATTTTAATTAGATTGATCATTACGCAATCATCTTAATCTACATAAATTTATGTAAATTTTACTATAATTTACATCCAGTTTTATTAAATCCATGCAGATTTAATAAAACTGGATTCTTTGTTTATTTAATATAAGTGATATCACTAGGAATATATTCCCTATCAATAAAATTTAAGACGACTAGTCAACAAACTACAATTATAGTGACCGATAAGTGCGAACTGAAAAATATAACGACTCTTCATGTTCTTCATGTATTACTTTCCTCGTGGTTATTATTCTACGTTACAGATAAGATGCAATAATATATCATAAAGAAGCAAGTAAAAATAAACTGTGATAACACAAGAATTTTCCGAAATCACTAATAAAACATAATTATTTATTTGTTGCTTCGTAGTAATATTAAAACCATTATTAAGTTATCAAATGATAATCTAAATCTTTATATTATCTGATAAAAAGGCCATGAAAGTTTAATATACTGGAAACTTATTCCTATTACACATATGATGTTTATGATTTTATTAGAATTTTGTTATGGTTTTACAGCTGCGGGTGTGTCCTTTTTATGGAACAAATAAATTGATAAATAATGTTTTAATTTAGACAACTCTTTGATTTAAGAATATAAGAATTACATACAAATAAAATATAATATATCGATAAACTGCATTTGGTACTAAGCATTTTCTGAGTTCGCAATGACATTTTCGTAGTATTCACGTGCGTTTTGTTTTAACTAAAAGCTTTAGCTTTATAATTTTTTATACGACGTTAAATTGTTCTAACTTTAATAATAATAAATAAATAAAACTAAATATTAGGATTACAATTAAAGACAAAATATTTAATGAACAAAATTTAAATGCTGTATTATGAATATTTTAAAGAAAAACAATAAGTATAAGTCTGTTACAATAACTAACTATAGTTTTCAACGTTAAGAAGCAGTTAAGAAGTAGCTTTAAAGCTTTATCAATGATTTAAATAATTTATTTTTATGGATTAGTTAAGAATGATTATTGATTATAACGAATAAAACATAAGATTAGGCTTTGCCGTACGAAATAAATTGTCTTTCATGTAACATATGAAATCAACGAGGGAAACACATAAATGACGAGGCTATATGGTCTAGGATCTTTGCCTATTCTTCAAATAATGAAGAACAAAAATACTACTACTTTTTATCGTGTAAATTTCTATGAATAATAATATTATTATATCCTTTGTTAAAAATCTACGCACTTAAAGCACCAAATTTAAAAAATGGCGATTATGAATTTTGTAGAGATATAAAATTCAAAATATGTAACGGTTTCTACAATACTATTATTAGTATTGTATTATAAAACAATAATCACTGAACTTAATAACTATATGCCCGTCTGGTATATGAATTCCCTACTAGAACAATGCATATTTTCATTCTTACGATTATTTTAGGCGTTCCACATATTATTATTATATCGTGAGAACGCGAGGAAACCACGATAAATAGGCCTATTCACCATTCTGCAGTGCAGTCCTACAGTGGGTGGTCAAGAGCCATTAACACCCCAGCTTTACATATAAAAATGTATTCTAGAATATCTGGTCGGAATCAATCATAATTTTATTTTTTTAATTAGTGAGCATTTAAAGTTGTTTCATCAAATACTTCGACTAGCTTTAAAAAAATAATCCTCACTTTTTTTAAATTCAGCATTACTTTGTAATTTAAATATTTTCTAAAGAATCTCATTAACTTACTCACCTGTGTATCAACAAGATAGCCGCTTTTAATTAGGGTTCTTACGTCTTTTCTATAAATAGCTTTACATAGTGAGTTATTTTGATTTTTATCTGTGTACAGTTTTACAGATTATTAGATTTATCATTTTTTTTAGATTGAGTATTAGATTAGATTCTACGGATTACAACTTTTTCTTATGATATATAATTCTTCTCTACGTGTGTATGTCACTGAACAAACTTCTCTTAAGCCGCTAGGTCGATTTTGATGATTGTTTTGTGTATGTTTGAGTGGGTTCTTGGAGGGTTTAGAGTAGGATTTTTTTAGCGGCACCCTAATTTTAAAAGTAACCAAGTACTGCATATAACATCAGCTATCTGCTAGTGAAACTCCCGTAAAATCGGTCCAGCCATTTCAAATTCATCAGCTGGACCAAACAGACAGACAGAAAAAAGATTAAAAATTGAATTTTTGATATAAGCATGGAGAAAGAATATTTCTTTCATGATATTCGATTGAATATTTGATTATTTTGAAAAATATGCTTCTAAATAGATTCGACTCATTGATAGCTCGTTGATGATTTTTGATTTGAAGAGAGTGAAATGCTGTATCGGATGCGGTAGCTTCACTCGTAGACACAATACAATTCAAGTCTAGCAATTTTTCTAATAAGATAAAATATTATGACGCCAATAATCGTTTGATTAGAATCATCTAGATAACGGGGCTTTTTCGGAAATATTTTTTTTAAATCCATGATTAATTGTCACAAGAATCGATTGAAATTCATGAAAAAAAAATGACATTTGCCCAGTTTACTGTAACTCTAAAATGCTCCTACATATGATAGAACCAGTGGCGTGGCTTGCCTTAAACTGGCCTTGAATTAAAATGTATTAGGGAGCCCAAAAGGAGCTGCGTGTCACGGAAATGAATATGCTTCGTTGGATGTGTGGAGTCACGCGAAAGGATCGCATCAGGAACTCCCGCATCCGCAGCAGCCTTAATGTCCGTGACATAGTAGACAAACTGCAGGAGAGTCGCTTACGTTTGTAAGCGATTGTACGTTTGTGTACGATTGTACGGCCATGTTATCTGAAAACCAGCTAGTTACGTGGGGAACAAATGTCTAGCCATGCTGCCTCCGCCAGGTCCCGGTCGAACGTCTTGACGTTGTGAGGGATGACATGCTTATGAATGGTCTCAATACAAGGGATGCCGAAGATCGCGCGAAGTGGAGAAGAAAAATTAGGAAAGCAGACCCTGGGCGTCGACGTGATCGCTCCGAACGCAACCGGGATTTAACGCTCGGATTAATGAATGATGAAGGGGCCCAAAGAGAGGGTAAAGTAAAAAAAAAACAGAATGAAGATCTGCTCTTTAGTGAATTTAAAGCTAAATTGAAAAGAACCTTGCTTAGAAAAAGATACTACAATATTGGAGAATATTTGAATGACAAAACTGCATTTACATAGGTGCTCGCTCCAGCCTTTTATCCTACCTTCTGTATACTATTTATATTTTGTTAAACATGAGGAATCTATGGAGATTTGACGCAGTATGAGTTCTTAGTAGTATGTTATTATTGCGACGGTATTATCCCCGCAAATTGCTAATGCGCTGGAACCTTGTCAAATTAACATTCACGTTACGTCATCCGCAACTCTGCATGTACGCGTACTCGCCGTTCAGTGATGCTAACAGTACTGAGTGTTCGGCTACGGTTACGTCACCAAAATGGCGGCCAGGCGCAATAGCAATTTTCGGGGATAATAACATTTTTTTTTTGTTACAACTCCATTCATTCTTTGAAAAGTAATTGTAATAGAATTTCTATATTATTGTCAGGATGACTAATATTAACAGAAGAAAACTATACTTCACAAAAGAAACACGTTTATTCCGTAGGTTTTTACACTAAACATTCATATTAGTTCACACGAACAAAATAAATGAAAGAACTGGTCAAAGAGTTAAATAAATGCACGGAGGGGCTGTAAGCCTCCTCCTGTAAAATCTCACGAAAAACGTGGTGGGGATAAGGGCACGGCTACCCTTCCCCCTCGTGTTCCACGAACCTATTTGGCCGTTTGATACAACGGCCCGCACGGGTTACTATAATATGTATTTAAAACAAGAGTCTGAGATAATATATAAATAATTATGATGAAAAAAACCTTGTTAGCTAGAAGTGTTGCTGGAGAGTTTCTTGCCGCTTCTTCTCCTTTGAACAGTGATAACACATTGCGAAGCGATGTACATAGAATAGGAAGTAGATTTTTGACTTAAATGTATGACCTTCAAAAAGTGTTCTCCAGTGGAACTTATTTTAAATAAAAACTTTTGAATTTTATCACCTCTACTTTACGTGTTTTTAAGTCTGCTAATAGGCATCCTGGCAAAGGGACCACCTGGTGATAGGTGCCTACCGTTGCCCATGGATATCTGCAACACTAAGGGAGCCGATACGTTGCCTACCTCGTTGAGACTAGATAACTGTTCACGCCCTTTTTGAAGAGCCCCATGTTGAAGCGCTCTGGGAAAACCGCGGGAGGGAGTTCATTCCATAACTTGGACACATATGGCATGAAGGAGCGTCCGCCACGTACCTTGGAGGAATTCAAAGTGTCTAGGATGTGTGGATGAACTCCCAATCGCCGGCGAGTGGTGCGATGGTAGAAGGGCGATGTAGGCACCAAATCAAATAGCTCACCAGAGCCACCACGTAGTGGTACGGCCTTGCTTTCCGGGCTTAGTACCAAATTCGGCGCACTAGAACTCTATAGTGGACTAACCTTGACGTATATCCTGTGACGTTCATACTACGTGCATACTCTCGAAGAGACGCAGGCAGATTTAGTGGGCAATTTGTCAGCGTCTTTTCTCAAAGGAGGTGATACCGGTTGCCGTTAGGTACAAGAGTCACACATGCATACGAGCCAGCGTCCCCAAATTAGGGGCTTATCCCCAAAATTTAGAGGTTAAAAAAGTGTGTATGGGTTTTTTATGCGCAATAATTTTTAGGGATTTATATATGCTTGTAATAAAACTTACTACATTTATATATATTTTTATTGATCTAGCGACAAGTAGTACAATTTCTCGCATAGAGTATGATTCCTTACTCGAAGTTCCTTATACTCTATTGTCCATGTTACAAACACAGCTGATTACAGACTCGGTTATAAATTTTTAGGGATATGTTTAAGTTAATGTGGCAATTTTAGGGGATTTTGGCTTAGTTTAGGGGTGAATATTTGCAGGAGTTGGTAAACCTGGTACGAGCAGGCGGGCGGCGGCATAAGGCGCTGCTTTTGGTCCCACCCGTATCCATGACCCATGTGTGTGTCGTAAGAGGAGACATTCCCCTGCTTTAAATAAAATGGTTTTTGTTCTGCGTTCCGCATGGATTAAATATTTTATCTAATTTTAATATCGCTATGCAAAAAAACACGGTCTTTTTTTGTTTTTATCCTCGTTTGTTGTTTTACAACGACATATATTAATAACAATTATTAGATTGTAATCTCGTATTTAAGATAGCTGGTTTTCGTTAGACTATCTAAAATATAGATAGTCTAAAATATTCCACCCGGATTACAAAATGGGAATTCCGTTGTTTGGGCTCTAGTAATATTCTCTCCTTAATGACACCTGTACAAACAGCAAGAGTTAACTTGAGACTTCGCTCGGATGACGTAAGCTCGAGCTACTGACGCGTCGATGGGGAGAGCGGTAAAAAGGCGAGGGTCGGGAGGGGAGCGCGCATTCCGCTCAGGTCTCAAGTTAACTCTTGCGGATCATACACACTTCTTCCTTCGTTGATAGCTCTTTCACGTTACAGGCTGTCCGTTTATGGAACTCACTGCCTCTCAACATCAGAGAAGTTAAATCTATATTTTCTTTTAAACTGATGGTTACGAAATATCTTTGGTCCTCGCAAGTTTAAAACACGCTGCTGATTTTACATATAGTATGAATTATTTTTTTTTGCTTATACTTATACGGAATATTTCTTATTATTTATTGTCTTCACCGCCACTGTTGTCTTAATATTTTCCTTAGTTTAGGGGGTTGCCTGGAAGAGATCGCTTTAAGCGATAAGGCCGCCTTTTGTTCAACATTTACTGTACTTAGTTTCAAGAATGTAGTTTTAATTTTTGGTGAACAATAAAGTGTTTCATTCATTTTCATTTATTCATTCATTCCAAGTTTTTGTTTGTTTCATACTCAGACGAGGAAAATAGGTTGACCGCTAGTCCTGAGAGCTCAGAGTGAAGTAGATTTTGGAATAGGAAATCGAACGCGCCGCAGTGCATTACGAGAACTTTGTATTAAGTATTATATTATTTAATACCAAGTTCTCGTAACTTTCTCCATTATTTTTTTAATATTATTTTCTATTTACTCTGTACAAATAACTATAACGCTTAAATATCATTTATAATTATATTCCATATGGAAGTTTGTGTATGTTATAATTATTTTAAAAAATGCGCTATAACAAAGCGGAAGCCTTTTTTGGTTTTTTATTTACTATCCTACTCTTATAATTTTTGGCGTTGTTATTAAAATCTTTCCGCTTGTTACTATGGCGCCACCTAAATTGGCTGCTTTTCAATGGACACTTTTTGTAATACACTGAGTGGGACCCTCTTTACTTCTACCCTCCATATTGCCACTGACTAGATACATAAAACGTTATACGCCATATTTAAAAAGAAAAAGTCCCCGCCAAAAAATTCTCAAGTTTACGCGGCCATGACAATGCTAGGTGTCATTAGACAATGTCATACCTTTTTTTAATCAAAGGTCATGTGACAAGGCAAAGACATTGAAATAATTAAACCTTAGACTTTAATCAATATAATTTCATTAGAACAAATCGATTTACCTTGTAATCCTGCATGTAACACGTAAAACCACTTAATAATCTTATAAAACGCATTTTTTTACGATTGAAATCGACGTATAAAATACATTTTCGCATGTTTTTCTATAACATTAGTAAGAATTAAGATGGTATGATAAAAATTTAGATTAGTATCTAATAAAATTAATCGTTAATTGGTTTACTTATTTGTTATCTTGATTTCTTCAATATATTAAACAATAGTAGATTAACGTTTCGAGTATTTATTTAAGCGTTTTTTTTAACGGTAGCAAAGTAATTTTTGTAGAGATAACCAGCTTAGAAGATTAGGACCTACTTATGCAAAACAGAACCAATCCACATACTGACAGTTTTAAGAAAAATCCGTTTTTATTAAAATATTGCGTACAAAGAAATGTCTATATTTTGGAAAAAAAAGTTGAATATTATATTTTGTCCTATATATTCAAGTAAACCTTTTAGGTTTTTGGATTACCATGGGTCATGGATGTTGTTAGTTTATTATACTCTTGGTGTTTTGTGGGTTAGATACTTCGTGATAAAAATGTTTTATTCTGTAAATGTTGTCAGATCGTTATAATTCTTATTGAATCGATGGAAGGTGCATTTCGAAAGCCTTTTGCATCCTTAACCCAATTTTGGCATGTTTGTGGATTGGTTCTGTTTTGCATAAGTAGGTCCTTATCTAGTCTTGTGTTTATTCGGTCATCTAACTACCGGTTTCTATTAATTTACTTGCATTTACATTGGTTGAATTTTGACATAGTTTGTGGAGCTCATATCAAATTTTAACCGCTAGCAAGGCAAACAAACGCTCGGTAAGTATAGGAACCATTAGAGGAAGAAGAAAGAAGAAATTTTTATTTATTTAGGACAAGATACAAAAAGTCTCACATGATAATATATCTAACAATGAATAGTGGTGTCCTAAAAAGGCTCTTGCTCAGCATAATGCTAGTTTCACAACCAGCGCTGATCTTTAGCATGTATGTACCTCTAAGTGATGCCACGGCTTAGTATTCGTTATAATATGCAAAAAGGTAACTAGAGGTTTTTTGCAAGAGCATAGCAGAGATGCAAGAGGTCAATAGACAGGCCCAACTGATGGAAAGCGGTTACCATGTCCTATGGACATTTGCGACACCAAAGGTGCTACAAATGCGCTGCTGCTCTCTTAAGGGACACTGGAACCTGGTCACTAAAGCCGGAACACAACTGATGGTTGTTATGGTGACATACTTTTGACCAGGGGTAGTAGCCATCTAGTCGGGAAAATGCCCTACCACCTGGCTATGAGTTGTTTTACTCGACTCTTACGACAGGCCGCCCGGCCGCAGGAAATTGTATTCTTTCTCCGTTCCTGCACGGATAAAAGTGTGTATGAACATTGTTATAATTACAAATAAAAGAAAAAAAACAAAAAAAAAACAAGGGACCAAGGTGACGAACAAGACAGAAATAATAAATTGGTAATGGTTTGTTATAGCGCACTAATCGACATACATACATACATTAGAGGACAAATATTTTCTTTCAGTAAAAGGTAGCGAAACGTGTCATAATATTAATGAGGGTTCATAAGAGTACAGAGCGAAATTCGCGGAATATAGTCTTGCTTTGAGCTTTGAGAAGCATATGTGAGGTAAGCATGAATGATATGATACGGAATAGTGTAATAAGGGAACGTTGTGGATTGAAAGAAGATGTAATAACAAGAGTTGAAAAAGGAATGTTAAGGTGGTTTGGGCATCTAGAGAGGATGGATGAAAATAGAATCACAAAACAAGTGTATGACAGTATTGTGAATGGTAGAGTTGTTACCGGTAGACCACGACGTACACACCATGATCAAATAACAGAAGTGTTAAAACGAGGTCAGGTATAAAGAATATCAAATAAACGTGCATGTATGAAGAGGCTAATGAAAGTAGATGAAGCGAAAGTTGTTTGTCAGGATCATCGCAAGTGGCGATCTATAGTCTCTTGCTGGCCCCCATGGGAAAAAGGCGTGATAATATACATGTATGTATGTAGTCTTGTGTAGTTCATGAACGATGTGATTAGGAACCAATTCCCTACAATACACTGAACTAAAAGAAACGATTCACATTTGTTGGAATCTCCACCAAAAAGTTTTTATTGTGGCTGATAAAGTTTACAACTGGCCACAATATACTATTTTTAAATTTGGAACATTAATGTTCTTGTGTTATTTTTATCTGTACCTACCCTCGACTAAAATCGTCATATTTCGCACGCACGCACGCTTTAACTTAGCTCTACAAAGCAAATTAATATGTTTACACAGAATTTTTACTTGCACATTATTTATGTTGTTTAAGGTATTGTAACAGTATACATCATAAGGCCATAATGGCTGTGTACGCAGTACATACCCTTTACCAAGATCCACACTGAATGAAATGGCATACGAGCTCCTGAATTACTTCAACTTCATTAATTTGATATATTTTGTCCACAGTTCAAACTTTAACCTTTCTTTTGATGGCTGGAGTAGTTATTAGTGGTGCTATCAATACAGTTGAAGTAAATTTAAATGCAACCCTAGTGGCAAATACAACTTCAGCGCCCTTAAATACGACATCAAAACCTGAAAATACTACATTAGTACCTAGTAACACTACGTCAGCACCTTCAACTACGACCGTGAAACCTGTTAACGCTACGACAGTGCCTAACAATACTACGTCAGCACCATCGACTACGACCAAGAAACCGGTTAACGCTACGACAGTGCCTAGCAATACTACGTCAGCACCTACGACTACGACCGTTAAACCTTCAAATACAACGTCAGTTGGGAACAGTACTACAGTAAAAGCTAATAATAAGACGACGACTACGACGGAGGATCCGAGTAGAGGAACGTACCCTCACTTCCAAGACGTGGATCCTAACACTTTATCTTGTGATCCTGATGGACATGTAAGTCTTTATGTGTTTACTTATATTGTGTGCTAACTGTAGTTGCTATTTCGTCTTGATGGCCTTTGAGGGTTTCAGTGGTTGAATAGACTAAGTCTTTCCCGGTCTACATCAGTTATAAGTATAAACTCTGAATATCATTCCTGTCATAGAAAACCTAAACGAGCATTCCGTAATTTACTTTGATCTAGGTATCTCGGATTGGTCCCTTTGTTTTTTACATGGGGAAATGCGTTGCCGCACCGTCAGCCGCGCGGGGAATTAATCAATACGACCGGCGCAAGGTATACCCACTTAAACCCCATGGGAGCCTTCTTCCGCCTGAGTGCCTGGTCACGGTATCTCGCGCTAGCATTATGCGCGACCCGGCGGACGGTGGGCCGCCCCATTAACAGGGGCGGCCTCTCCTGTGTGAGCCGGGGAGGTGAAACTTCCCCGACTTCCGATTACTACATTTGACTACTTCTGTTATCTGCTTACTTTATAATAACAAATACGATTCCTACATATAAACTAGTTGTACTCCTAGGTTTTAGTTGGATACTTTTTCAACAGGTTTTCCTCTTGCTGCCCAGTTTCACTGACTGCTCGCAGTTCTACATGTGCGCTCACGGTAATGAAGTGCAGTTCAACTGCGCTCCTGGAACTGTATTTGACTTCGTCATACAGGTAAGGATAGACAGATAGACAACATGTTATCGTACACCAAAACATATACATATAATCTCTCGACCTTTATTCTCTAAACAGGCATAACTGCAAATGTAAAGTTACTAAGTGGTTAAAAACTCAAAATTGTGATGAAACAGAAAATCTATTTATAGTTCTTAAATAATAGTGTTAATTAAAAACTACTCCTGCTACAAATAAAGTAAATAAAACATTAAGGATGTGGCTTATCTTATAACAATAGGTAGCTCATTCCAAAGACGCACAGCCTGGAGTTATTGTAAAAACAAGACATATATATTTTTCTGATGACCCTGGGGAATGCTTAAGACGTAATAGAGGCATGGTGGAATCATTGCTTTGATTACAGTTCTTAGGCCCGGCTTACCGATCTTTATTTAGGTATCAGTTAGAGCAAGGCGGTTTGACGAGTTTCACACAAGTCATTTCGATTAGGGGAAAGTTATTTACAACCTAGCAACCCCAACGGTCAACCTGCGCTGCTCGTGGTGTGCTATGCAATTAACACACGAGGCAAATGTCTCCGCTCCTGCACGGAGAAAGAATACAATTTCTATCAGCCGGGTGGCCTATCGTAAGAGGCGACAAAATAATCCACAGCCAGGTGGTAGGGAGTTTATCCGTCTGGATGGCTACCACACCTGGCTTGAGCTGTATTCTGGCTTTAGTGCCCAGGTTCCAGTCTCCCTTAAGAGAGCAGCGGCGCATTTGTAGCACTCTTGGCGTTACAAATGTCCAAAGACGATGGTAACCGCCTTCCATCAGGTATGCCGTCTGCCTGTCTGCTGAACTTGTGACCCGTTCCCGGGAGCGGTTTGAAGTTGTTCGGATACATAAAAATTAGCTAATTCCTACAGAGTTGCCACTAAAAAAGTAGCATATTTTTTTTTAAATGCTACGACACTGCTCTGGGAAACGAGCGAGAATTACAAGCGTGTTGAAGTCGTGGACACATCCTAGTCCTAGTTCATAAATAATGGTTCCAATATTTGTAGACTTGCAACCACCCGTGGGCTACTCAGTGCATCCTTCGTACTCCAAAGGAGGACTGCGAGATTGAAGGTTCAGGTTTTGGACACGAACTCGAGGCGTATGGAACATTCGGTGAAGAGGTTGAAAACGGACCCATAGGTGAGATATCATTGTATTAATAATTTTTATTTAACCAAAACAAACTTCAAAGTAAAAAAAATAAATATTTTCTACATCTTGAAGTTTTTTAGTTTGAAGTCGGTTTATATTGTAAACAAAAAAATTTTTTTTAAAAGTATTTTTTCTTTGTAGGTACTAATATCTAAATAATAAACATTAAAAAAATTAAATTACTATAAAAAAGAAAGAAAAATATTTTGTTTAGTAGAAAGACTAAGTTAATATAAATAGAAAGATAATAGAAACAAAATAAGTTCTAAATTGGACCCAGTCTCAGCAAATGCTAGTCAATAAGGACTAGCGCTGTTCCTCCGTCTGGGACCATAAAGTGAAGTCACCATCGTAGACAATACAGCAATAATATATACAGTATAATGCAAATTGATGATGGTAAATGAATTGCAGACTAAAAAACAACTTAATAAAGCAATCATTTAAATAATACATACACATATAAAATCAACACACACAACGAAACAAATAATCTATAAATTGACAGAAAAATGTAATTGAATATGCTTTGAACGCATAAAACAATTATAAAGTTACATACTATTGAATACAATGTAAGAAAACTTAAGTTATTTGTGTTGTATTCTACCCATAGTCCCTCAAGAGTATAAGTAGAATACTGAGCCCAGATCACCGTCTTCTATGGGTAAGGTGCCCAGAAGGCTGGCTACGTTTCCTCGCTGGATCGCCATACTGATCCGTTGGCCGAGGTAGGCACCAGCCTTCTGATCACCTGAAGAGTCAATGAGACGTTTCGATAAATTTTAGCAGAGGCTCATGGCCTCAGGACCCCACGGGACACGGTCTATAAATTAACCAAATAAAATGAAATAAAGTCTCGGAATTTATTAAACACGAATAGCGCCTAGACAAAAATGTTACGCAATGTAACCTGTGAATGTTTGCTTTAGGGTTTCACCCGCAATGAAGTGGCGGCGAAACCATTGGCGTATCTAGGGTTACTTTTCAGGGGGCTGAGTCTAGCCATTTGTACTCTAGCTTAGTATGTTGTGTATTCAGAAGTAACTAAATGCATTACTGCATAGTATGTAATGAATAATAAGCATCTACATAGATTTCTCAGCTGTAGATAATTATTTAATTTTAGTGATTTTGGTGTGAAGTTTTTTAGGTGTCCAGCTTAGAATTTTGAATCGGTAACTCAACATCCTAAAGTGGACATGACCCACTCGGCCCTCCTTCTGTATATCCCTATGGAGAAAACAGTTGTATAAAATATTTTTTATAAAAAATATGGCTTTACACTTAATAATAACAGCTTATCGGATACACTTTGAAGAGTGTAGCTGAGTTTTTCGATCTGATCCCGCCATCTCCCTTCCGTCATCGGAGAACCAGACGCACCGGCCGGCATGCGGCACTGATATTATATTCGTTTGTATAGGTGGAATATCCTCCATGGATATTCCACCTATACAAACGAACCGCTTTGCATCTTTATCATAAACACCGCAAAGGAGTGAAACTCATTGCCGGAGTCTATACTTATAACCTCGGTGCCTTCAAGTCTCGTGTGAATAGGTCCCTTCTAGGTAAGCGTGCTCCATCCCAGACCATATCTTCGCTCGATATAGGGCGAGATCGTGGTCAAACGAAAACCTATATTACAATAAAAAAAATACCTAGAGAGATAGTTTCTTGCAAATTACATTCAGAATTGAAGCAAACCAATCGATGTAAGCGTTGCCACCATGTAACTGTTTTCGCTGACACGCACACAAAGGCACAAATAATGTTGCAAGTAAATAGAGTATTTCTAGAAAGTCGGAAATTTGAACTATTCAAGTTAATTACACTGAGACATTGTTTTGCGAAATGACGGGACCGACGCGTCGACAAGCGAACTGAGACTTTTAAGTCCTACTCAAAAATGCTTCACTTTACTGGCTTCGAAGTGTATTTATTGTATGGCTTTACAGATTTCCTGACAGCTGATTCTGCTGGCACGGTACGGCCGGTCGCAGGAAATGCCGGAAAACTTTATAAGGGAGAGATAAACTGCCAAAGGGCTGATTCAGCTTCCAGACGCGTCGCTTACAAGTGAGTTTAAATATTTATTTACCTTACTTTTTTATTGTCGCTACAACGGAAGAAAAAAACAGACAGAGAGTACGTAAACAAAACATAGAGGGTAGAAGGATAACTAATCTGGGTTAACTTATTTGTTAAAAGATGGTAATGATTGTGTCTGCTTGATGTTTAGTGGCAGTGCATTCCAGAGTCGAATGGCCTGGACGACAAAATGCTTGTGTAAAAACTTTTTCTGTTGACAGGCGTTGTCAATTTAACATTCTATGACAATCTAAAGTATCTTGAATCACTGTAATTATCTACTATAATTAAGTTTAGTAGTGTCTATAGTAGTATGTTTACAACAAGAAATCTTAAGTGTTACGTGATAATATTTGTAACATATTGTTACAACCGAGGTGCCGGCAAAGGCAAATTCACACCTGCAGCCCTGTAGAAAAACATTTTATTACCTTTTCAGCATTTGGACTTCTTTTGTTTACTTTCTGTTTAAAATTTGTGATTAGAAAAACAGCCCATTGTGTATTGTAATATTTTATGGCAGCCAGGTGTGATTCTAGGAAATTCGGTCACGCGGCCGAGCAGACATATTGCATCCGTGCAGTATAAAGCAATGCCTCGATTGATGGACGAGGCGGTCGAGCGATAACCACAAGCGGAGCAATACTTGTGTACCTGCGGTAAACTATTTAGTGATGGACTTTACGCGGGTTATTGAATCGTGCATTACGTTTGTACTGGTTGAGTCCAGTTATATTTGTACCTGTGTTATACGAGTTTGGTCTAATAAACTCTATAATATTTCCAATGGCATTTTAATTCGAGTCCTGTAACTCATAACAATATCTTCCTTTCTTGCCAGGCAAGATTGCCAGCGTTATTGGCGGTGTGAGGACGGGATTCCTAAAATGAAGTACTGCTCCGATGGCCTTCACTTCAACGAGGTGACCCAACAGTGTGAATTCGAGGCGAACGTCAAATGCCTGGTGCAAAGCGACGAAGAATTAAATGGCGAGTTCATAATATACAAGTAGATATTTGTGTCCATAATATCGAGCTTTGGGATCCTAGTATTTAAAAAAATGTACATTTTCAAAAAAATACAATATTTTTACAAGCTAAAGGTTTTTACGGCACTCCTTTAAACAATAAAAATATCGACTACAAGGTAATATAGAGTACATTTTAATACAAAATATTACATTTCATTTATTACATAACTGTCTAAGACAGAACCACGACAAATTTGCGGTCGAACTGTCACACAGACTAGTTGGGAAGAACCACAAATTTGTGGTCAAATACGTGTTGGTCAATAATTGAAACGAACGTCGAACTCATGCTTTCTCCCTCTAACTACATACAATTTGTATTAGAGTAAAAGAGACGATATAATTCTTTTGGTTTTGGCGCGGCAGTTTTGATGGCAGCTGCCCGATTATGGACAAAATAATATTAAATATAGCCTCTCAAAGGGGTTGAGATAAAACACATATTATTCAGATTTTATGTTTTCACTTTGAACAAATGACACGAGAGGCTTATGATAACTAAAATATAAAATAAATGCTCTATTTTCAATTAGATGTATGAACTTCAAAATATTTCCAACTATTATATATCTTTATGAAGATAGTGTTTAAATGATTAAAAAAAATTTTTAGTGTCGTTTTTTTTCTTTTCATTTAATTTCAACGATTCTAAAGAAGTTTCGCTTCAATACAAAGTTAATTAAAAAGTCTGTCGACTAGTTTATACTATTAAAAAAGTCATTATTTAATTGAGTCCTTATATAAAAAACGAAACAAAATAAATAATACAAAATCTTTTTATTTATAATTACTTTTTCTACTGGCAATACAAAGATGACATATGTCAGAATTTGCTGTCTAAAGATGTCCGAAGTGCAATTCTTTCCTTACTTGTATACTACGGTTTATTTGATGCGTATACTCTGGATCCTGAGTAACAAACGGAATGGATGGATTCCAAAGCTCAATGTATTTAATAAAATATTGACAATGAGGAGCAATTTTATAAAAAATAAGAGAGATAGTTTGTTCTCTAAAAGAGTCCTCACTCAGAGAGGTTAATGAACTATTAACTTAATTGTCACAGATTAATTTAATCAAAAATATGCTTACAAAATTTTATGATTTGTTCCTCTGTGAGTAAAAGTATGTTTGCTATTTTATTTTATTCACTAATGTGAAATATAAGCTCTTAGCTGATGCATTAAAACAATTTTACTTTAAACAGTTCATTATTTGTTTCTAACTTTCGAGTGGGCTATTTTTGTCAGAGTGTTGTATCCCTCTATTATACTAAACTGTACTATTAAATATTATTATTAATTATTATTATAATATTATATTATTCTGTCATTTTATTTTAAAAATCTATTTCAAACTCAGCATAATAACTAACACTAGAGAAACCGTATTAAAATAATTATGCAATACATAGATCCGTGCTGTTTTCACTAATGGCTTTAAATTAGGTATGTCAATTTATGCCTGTGAGGCATCTGAAATCAATGAAACAAAAGACGTTTTTTGTTTCATTTACACCAATCTATTACTTTATAAATGATCTGAATAAGAGCTGATACGCAGCTTTTACTTTGAAACTGTTTCTATAAACTTAGTTATTGTTCTGAGGCTTTGTAGATGTGTTTAATAGAGTCTGAATAATTAAAGTAGACACAAAAGCGCATCAAATTAATAAAAAAATATCAGTATGGCAACTCCTAAATTACTATAAACTACTTACACAGTACGTAAGTAAACAGTGTTGTTTTTCTTTGAATTCAGCTTTTGCTTTTCGTCGATTTTGTAAATAATGTGAAATAATAACTTCCGTACTTTACTTTTAATGATTTTATTAATGTTTTAAGCTAATAAATGTTAAAATATAATTACCAAAATAACGACAGCCATCATTTTGTTAATAGGTAAAATGACATAGAGATTGGTATTAGTTTTGACATATAATTTTGTGAATAATTCTAGTGTCTACTTTCGACAAGGGGTCCATTTACTATCCTGCATGGTAGTCTGCCTAGTAGTCTGCTGCATAATGCAGGATTGTGAATGTTGTGGCAGCCTGCATTGCGTCCGACAGGATGCCTTTTGATTTTGACTCTTACAAGCTCTGCCCACTGCAGGATAGTGAATGGGCCTTTTTAGCTAAATTATACTTCTATTTTTTTAATTTACACCCAAAAAGGTTATGTCTCCATGCCAATAATAATGTAAATATTAAACTTTATTGCCCCTTTTTGTCGATGTATGTAAATAAAATGCATGCTATTGTAAAACTATAGCTTATTTTATTTCTCTCACGGATATTTATTATATACTTTATTATAAGGAATAATTTAAGTTAATAAATATATTTTGTATATATTTAAGTATTTTTATTGAATTTTACGTGCAAATTAGTAGGTAGTACGTGTGTAAGCCACTTATGTAGGTTTTCTATGTATTCGTATAGGTATCTTAAGCCGATGTCGAGTCATTCAATTTAGATGAATCAACCAGTGATCCGTAATCAGACTTGAAACATTCTTGATACTAAATTTAAAAAAATAGCGAGGGGTAATTCGATTGCTAGCAGCGCGAAAGGTCGCGGCCGGTGTGTGATATTCGCCAGGTCGAGGTGGCACTAGCACTAAAACTCTAGCCAGAACTAAAAGTTCTATTGCCACACACACACACACACTCACACTCTCTCTCTCTCTCTCTCACACACACACACACACACACACACACACACACACACAGGATACTAGAATCTACATCTACAGGGGCTACAGGAATCTTCCAGGTCTTTACTGCGTGCGGCGGTTCCAAACACGCCACACGGGAGGAGAGGTGAGCGTGCGCGGAACACGGCGCATCCCCACCTCGACAGCATAACGATGGGTGAGTATCCATTCCCCAGGGATCCAACCTCTCCAATCCAACCCCAGGAATCTCCGATCCGTGCCCGTTGGCTAAGGCAAGCACGGAGGCGTGGTCTTGCCTTAGCCCCGGAGTCAGGACCGAAGGCTTCGCCACAAAGCCCCCTGCGGTATTATTACGCTGTATGTCTTTAAAGACCACTGGCCATAAGAATGGCCTGGACGTTTGGAGAGGGGCCTTAGAAAGACCAACACGCAGAGGCCCCTTGACAAATTTAATGTAAATGTGGCGTGACGCAACGCAACACTGACTGGCATAAATGCCAAAAAAAAACAAGAAAATATTAGCAATATTTAGGTAAACAGTATCTTTCAAATACTATCAAATAAGAAGCCGCAAAAGGATATTATAATGCGTTTAAAAACAATTAAGGTAATACCCTAAAAGCCCCGCTATCTGAATGCAACGATCGAATTATTTGATAAATTAATTAATTTGATACTAATCTGTCTGATTGAGTTTAATCAACTTAATATGACTAATTTGACAACCAGTCATATACGACGAAAATTCTTAATAATTTTAGCGCCATAACATGTTTTTATATACTAGAACTTTCTTTGGATTATGCTTTTCTTTCTATTATCTATGTAATATATAAGGCACCTGCACATTCTTCAACATGTTACTTCAAATCCTTCGCTGTGCAGTTGCCTTTGGAACTCTTAACCCGTAGATGTCAGAAAAGCTAAATCACTTGCCATGTTTAAAAAATCTTTCAAAAACCTTAACTAACTACTTACCTTACCTTACCTTACCTTTACTAACCTTAGTTACTTAGTTTATAATAAAATATATATTTTTCTATTCTTCTTAACTTAGCAGTTTACTGTCCACATTGTACTGTTGTTCCTTTTAGATATATAATAGATATATACATTTCAACTGAAATTAACAGTTCTAGTAGTTCTAGATCCATGCAGGATCGGAGAAAGAATACAATTTCCTGCGGCCGGGCGGCCTGTCGTGGCGACAAACAACCCACAGCCAGGTGGTAGGGCATTTTCTTAACTGGATGGCTACCACGCCTGGTCTAAAGTATGTCGCTATAACAACCTTGAGCTGTGTTCCGGCATTAGTGACCAGGTTCCAGTCTCCCTTAAGAGAGCAGCAGCGCATTTGTAGCACCTTTGGTGTTGCAAGTGTCCATAGGCGATGTTAACTGCTTTCCATCAAGTGGGCCGTCTGCCTGTCTGCTTTGTTCTTATAATCTAACAGTGCCTAAAAATAATTTCTAAAAGTAAGAGAGAAAAACAGTGAAGTTGTTCAAAGTATCCTCTCAGTCAGGTTGCCTGGAAGAGATCGCTTTAAGCGATAAGGCCGCCTTTTGTTTTGCGACTAAATTGTTGTAATTATTTATTCTGTATTTGTTTATTTTATTGAATAATAAAGTGCTTTCTATTCTTGCTTTTACACAAGTTAAAATTCACTTAAGTTTTATTATTTTACACACTCGCAATAAACAATTGCCTAAGTTCCTACTTTATATACTCGTGATAACATCTGTCTATTCAAGTTTACATAGCAGTACAATATCCCACAAATTTTGTAACAGTTCTACCCACTTATGAATACAAAGTAAAACATTCTAGTTACGCATTATAGGAAGGAACTAACACAGTACAGGCTTTGCCTAGTTTAGGTCTTAGTATCCACTAATTTTATTAATTATTTTTAATTATCCCTATTTATTAATTACATTTACCTGTTTTATTGTAATAGAACTTCATAGCACCTTCTGTTATTGTTGTTACAATCCTGTGGTACACAATAAACTATTATTATAATTCTATTTTAATATATATATATATATATATATATATATATATATATATATATATATATATATATATATATATAAATTACGTGTCACGTTGTTTGTCCGCGATGGACTCCTAAACTACTTAACCGATTTTAATCAAATTTGCACACCGTGTGCAGTTTGATCCAACTTGACAGATAGGATAGCTTACATCTTAATGGACCCTGAGATGGCGCTGCAATCGGGTTCTAATCTGGGTTTATTTCTTCAGGGCAGGACAACGTCTGCCGGGACAGCTAGTATATATATATATATATGAGGCTCTGACGTGCCCAAATCGGCGTAAATTTCCTACGTGTTCCTAAGGCTAGGATCACTTAAGATCCCTGCTGTGCTTCGAACCATGGTCGGGAGCTCCCTCGGATGAGAATGAGTTATGCTTACAAAGGAGGAAGTGAAGCGGGAGCGTGAGCACGTCACGTCATTGCTCCTCTCGCGCCAAAGGTGGAAGTGCTAGCCCCGGAGGGCCGCCGTGAGATCTCTGGGGAAACAGTACTCACCCGCCGTTATGCCGTCGAGATGAGGGCGCGCCTCCACGCTCGCTCTTGTCTCCTTCCGTGGGGCGCGTAATAGGCAACAAGATTATGAAGACAAAAAGAAGTTGCCCGGCAGTGGATGACCTCCGCCTGCCAGGGCACGCGGAGGGGCAAGGCGGAACACCGAGGAGTTTTAGTGGGTATCCCTGACCGTGGTGTGGCAATAGCAGTTCTAGTTTCTGTCTAGAGGTGCTAGTGCCACCCCGACCTGGCGAATCCCACATACCGGCCTCGACGTTCCCCTATCGCGCAGCTAATAGTCCTCAATCGGATTTCCCCTCGTTGAAAAGAGGATCATACTAGGTCTGACCGACAATGGTTGGCAGACGGTCGGGTCTTGCTGTTCAAATTAAAGCTACCGATCCGACCTAATATGAATACTCAGTCGTTGCGGTCGTTGTCTAGCAGTTGTGAGTTGGCTTTGAAAAGAAAATGGAAACATTAGGTCCATACAACACAACATCCTATAGCTACCGAGCGAAATGATATAGTATTATATATACTTTACTTATGTATACTTATGTATATACAATGTAATTAATACAATAATATTAATTAATCATCAGCAAACCTTCTGCGCGCAGCTTATACGAATATGTATAGTCTGACAAAAAATACAGCGATTGCCATATCGCGGTGTAGAAATTCATGCAAAAACTTATTTTGAAGTGATAACTTCTTATGGGAGGGTAAACTGTTTCGTTACGTAACGCGACGCATACGGCAGCGGTAGGCAGGATTCCTCTCTCACTCTAACCCACAGCGCAAGCCGTATTTCTTCTAATGTACATATACAAGAATTGTAATTAATAATAAAATATATTTTATAATGAATAAAATATTTTCAACATTAAATAGTTCAACTTAGATTAGTTTATCACTTCTGTCGGGCGTCTCGAGAGGCATACGTTTGCTTTTTTTTTGCAGGAGTTCAGCATACAGGCAAACGGCCCACTTGATGGAAAGAGCTTACTATCGCCTATAGACATTTGCAACACCACAGGTGCTACAAATGCGCTGCTGCTCTCTTAAGGGAGACTGGAACCTGGTCACTAATGCCGGTACACAACTCAAGGTTGTTATGGTGACATACTTTAGACCAGGGGTGGTAGCCATGGCCAATGGCCTACCACCTGGCAAGTGTAATTATATTACTTATCACTTTAAAATTAGCCTAATTATTACTTAGGAATAATAATAATCAGGCAATTTAAAATATGACCATGTTTCTGAATTTCGTATGAAGCTCAAGTGGCTTCCTATTCGTTTTCGCCGGAATACTCACATTCTAACTCTCCTTTATAATATACTATTTAATCCTAATAGTCCTCCATACCTTAAGGAACGTTTTGATTTCCTTCGCCTCTCCACTTCTCACAATTTGCGCTCCGACACATATCGTAGACTCCTGACACCTGCACACACTTCATCCTTTTACGGTAACTCTTTTACAGTGCAGGCTGTCAAACTCTGGAATGCGTTGCCTCTTACTGTCAGAGAGGCCAAAACATTATCTACTTTTCGGAACTCCCTTCGAAAGCACTATCTGTCTTTAAATAAATATGTCTAATATATAGGTAATACATTTACTTATTTATCTATTGTAATATTGTTAATTAATATAAAGTGCTTGTCACATATAATGTTAACAAATATATTTATCTAGATTGTTTTGTATATACGTATATATATTACTATTATATTTATATATGTATTAAATTTATAAAATATTGTAAGTATGTATATTTAAATTGTACAGTCCTATATTTTTCTGCTCCACCTACATCGCCAGATTAGTTAAGAATTTCTTTTAAGCTAGGTTGCCTGGAAGAGATCGCTTTTAGCGATAAGGCCGCCTGTTGTTTTGCCAAGAAGTATTGTCATTATGCATTTTGTTTTTGTACTTGTTTTTTGGTGAGCAATAAAGTGTTATCTATCTATCTATCTATCAATTTATGAGAAAAATGCTTAGTTTCTTTCTTTCAAAACATATATATTAGGTTGGGGAATAAGTTTCTTCGCATTTTATATAAAAATTCAAAAGGTTTTTTTATAAAGTTTATTTACATATGACTAAAGTGTGTAGGTACCATTTTGTTGGACAACTTTTTGCCATCTTGTAGATAAGGACGTGATCCCATTGCTATAAAATATTTGGGGCTTTTGATGAAAAAACTGCAACAAGTTGTTTTGGCAGTCCTCTCGTGATGTTAACCTGACACTGCCTAAGGAATTCTGCAGAGACCGAAACAGTAGAAAATCTGAAGGTGCAAGGTCAGGACTATACGGCGGATGCATTAACACCCAACCAAACTCTCGTAATATTTGTTGAGTGGCTAAATTTGTGTGAGCTCTAGCGTTATCATGGTGAAAAACCACACCCCTTCTGTTGATTAATTCCGACCGCTTTTTCTCAACTTTTTGCTTTTTGCAACAGCTCATAGTGAATAATGATCTTCCGATCCCACACACCGATATACCCATATACACACATCACTTTGTTGCGAGTTAACACGGGTTTCGCCACAGTCTATGAAGCCTGACCGGCCTTTGACCACAACCTTTTTCGCATGTTCTTGTCGTACGTGAGCTTCTTCAAAAATGGTTCGGTTTCATTACGTCGTAATAAAGAATCACAAATGAGTACACGGTTCATTAGGTTTCTTTCCGATCTTGCTCCACTTTTTCAAAAATGGCATCAATTTTGTCCGTAACATAAGATGCACGTCGCTCTGGTCACCCACCAGAGCGACGTGCATCTTTGATATCAAAATTTCCGGATTGAAAACGCTTAAACCAAATTTGCGCTACTCTCACAGATACTGCATTAGGTCCATAAATATCACATTTTTTTTGCGGCTTGTGTTGCATTATTACCTTTTTTGTAGTAAAATTTTAAAATGTATCGAATTTCTTCATTAGATTCACTCATTTTAACAATAAGAAAAACAAATGAAAATCACACATTTTCCTAATTTGAATTGTCTTCTTTAAAATTAAAACTTTTTAATGATACCAAAACCAGCCAGATACAAATGGCCAAAGTATAATAGCCAAAGAGATCTTATTACAAGTTCATACATACTATATGCGAAAAGACTTTTTCCACAACCTATTATACTGTGATACTGGTAATATTCAGTATTTACCTGAATTGATTTACGGTTTAGCAAAAATAATTACTCTGGCAGTATTAGATAGGTATGGCGATGGCAGCACCGGGTCTATGGGACTTTGTTTTGTGGCGCGGGCTTTTCCTTATTTTACTGGGAGTCATTCTTTATCTATGGTATAGATTTTTTGACTTAAACTTTAATCATAAAGGTTATAATAAAATTAAAAGTAAACGATCTTCGTTCATTGATAACAATTTGATTACCTAAGTCATCGAAGGGGAGAAACAATTTGAGTAAATACCTATTTACATCAGATTTTTTATGTGTTTCTTAAGATTACTTTTTGTGTACATTATCAAAGTTACGCAATGATAAAGTTATTATTGTAACACAGATGTGATAATATATTAATTAAAAAATATTTTATTACACTACTAGCACCTTCTCCATGTTTTTCTTGCTCTTTGACTATCCATTAGTGGCTCACGATGACCACATCCACGACCGCGATTTTTCTAGTTCCACTTGTTTGCGGGCGTTACAATCATAAACTCTAGTGGAACTGTTATTCAACCCACCTCTTGGCATGGGTCGTTGTGAACCATAACGACCGTGGTCGCCAGGTCGAACGGCTGACGGAGCATTTTGGGCGTTGTGAGCTACTAAAGGAACGCGCTGTTAGTTCTTCTAGAAAATCTTGCATAATATTTAATATTAAAAAATAAGTATATATATAACTTCAGGGCTTATCTATTGACTTCTATGACCCAGGCTCAATATTCGATATATAGTCTTAAGGAATTATAAATTATGAAGAATAAAATATATTTCCAGTATTTTTAGTTTTATTTTAAATACACGTCACATGGTTATTTACATATACTTACTTACATTACATACAAATGTGTATTAGGAAACATAACACTCGTTTTTTTTGGGAGGTCGAATGGTGTCAGTTGTTACAAGTTATCAGTAATTTTATCTCCCAGTGTCATGTCAATAAGATTGCAGATTTTCATGAACAAGTTTACTTCAGTTTAGACCGAGGATCGGTGGAAGTCACACGGTAGCTCAAAATAAAAACCATGAAGACAGTAAGTACCCAATTGTTATCTTCTAAATAAATAATTTATTCAATACGGTATTTTCATTGCTGAAGCAAAGCAGACAGGCTGACGGCCCAACTGTGATGGAAAGTGGTTACTATCCTCTATGGATATAAGTAATACCAGAGGTGCTGCCGGCCTTGAAGGAGAAACTGGAATCTGGCCAGTGGTCAGTGCCGGAACACATCTCAAAGTTGTTATGGCGGAATACTCTAGACCATGGGTGGTAGCCATGCAGTCGGCTGAATACCTTACCACCTAGCTGTGGGTTGTTTTGTCGCCTCTTACGACAGGCCGCCCGGCCGTAGAAATTGTATTCTCTCTCCGTTCTTGCATGGATAAGTCCTTTTGTAATGTCAAAATAAAAATGTGAAAAAATCAGAGGGATAATTTGGACCAGGAGATTCTGAAAATGCAAATTATTGTGTCTGTCTGGATGTTCCAGCTAATCTCTGAGACGGCTGAGTCGATTTTTCACTGGCAAAAAGCTGATGTTATAACTTAGGCTACTTTTTTTTGGATTTCGTGAAAAAAATTCCACTCAGACGAAGTCGCGGGAACAGCTAGTAATACATAAATTTAGGTACATAAGTCTTACCATCTGCCAGGGCTTCTTCAAGCGGCACAGCCACGTACCTTTGCCCTGGTATAAGGGTTTTGAAAAACATTCAATTTTACCAAAATTGAATTTTTATCAAAATCTTTAAAAAATATTTTTTTTTAATAGGTCAAAACTATCCAAAGACAAGATCTGATCTATCTTTCCTCCTGAACAGTTACCTCGCGTACAAAAAATACGTACGACTTACAAACTTTTGAAAATTCGCGTGCCCCCCAAGTAAGAAGTGACAAAAAAAGCTTGCATGCAAATAATCGAATATTTGAAAAATAACAGATCTTTGCAAAACGTAGTTACAAAAACACATGAAAAATGCAATAATGAAATAAATATAATATTTCCCCCCCTAATTTTCTCAAAAGTAAGTAGTAAATAGTGGTATGGCAATAGTACTTCTTGCTCGCGGTGCTATTGCCACCCAGACGTGGCGAGTTCCACTCTGTCCTCCGTGTTTTCCCAGCGGTGGATAGTTCTTTAATGGATTTGCACCCTGGTTAAAAAAAAGCTCTGTTTCTTCTTTCATTCGTACCTTCATTCCTAATTAAGTTTAAAGCATAATTTTGTTATGAGTTACAGGACTCGAATTAAAATGCCGTTGGAATCAGTATAGAATTTATTAGAACTATACAAATATAACTGGCCACAACAAATTGCACGATTCAATAACATGCGCAAAGTCCGTCACTATATAGGTTATCAATGTACACGTCTTGCTTGTATCGTAATCGTCGCTTGACTGCCGATCTCTCCCTTGGGTCATTGCTGCACCGATACAATATGGCTGCCAGCCCGCATAGATCGAATTTCTTAGAATCAAATCGACACACCTGCTTAATGACTGCCATAAAAGTTGACAAAACACAATGGAATGTTTTTCTTAGTTACAAATTCTAAACACAAAGTAAACAAAAGAAGTCCAAATGCGGGAAAGGTAATAAAACAGGTGTACTTTATCGGCATGTAACAATATTTTTTATTGCACGAGTTCAGCAGACAGGCAGACGGCCCACCACGGTTAATGGTAAGCGGTTATCATCGCCTATGGACATTTGCAACACTAAAGGTGTTACAAATGTGCTGCTGCTCTCTTGAGGGAATCTAGAACCTGGTTACTAATGCCGGAATACAACTCAAGGTTGTTATGGCGTCATACTCTAGACCAGGGTAGTAGCCATCCAGATGGGCAGATGCCCTACCACCTGGGTCGTATCCGAACGATAAATTTTATGTCAATGTATCGAAACATTTAATTCATGTTCTACCGAAGTCAAAAATGTTATCTATGCTCTCCTGTCTCTGCCAATGCTTCTAAAGAGTTTTTGGCGGGAACTGAAAGGAGATATTGTGCTGTGCAGTTTTATTTTATAAAAATGTGTACAATTACTCTAAAGTGAACAACAGTTGTAGGATATTGAAAGTTTTTGAGTAGTAATTATGTGTTTTGTGAGAAATGTGAACTGTATAGTCAAATGTGGCCTTTTGAGTTGTCACAAGATACAATACAAGATTTAATATACAACAACCTGACTGAGGGTTGTTTTGTTGCCTCTTACGACAGGCCGCCCTAACGCAGGAATTAGTATTCTTTCTCCGTTCCTGCAGGGAATAGAATATATATTTATAGTGAATTATTTTATATCACAGATAGAAATCCCGAATTTCAAGCTCAATGATGGGAGAGAGATCCCAGCGCTGGGCTACGGAACCTGGCTGGGGTTGAATAGCAAGGTAAGTAATTAACATCTAGTAAATAAAGCATCTGCGGTAAGTAAATACTGCTAACATAGAATTCATACGCTTAGAACCTTTGTAGGTGTCAGTAAAGTGAACTATGAAGCACTTATAAATAGATCCTATGGAGGGTAGAGGTAAGGAAAACCATCTCAGTATATTAAAAAGTGTCCATTGAAGGGCAGCAAATTAAGATGGCGCCATAATAGCAAGAGGAAAGTATTTAAAAATAGCGCCACAAATAATTAGAGTAGGATACTAGATTAAATAAGGAAAGAAAGACTTCCTCTTTGTCACCGCGCATTTTACGAAAATGTCACTATTGCATTTATATACATACATCTCAATCATCGATCAGTATATTTTAGTGATCGATGATCTCAATACGAGAAATACTTTTCCAAATTATAATTTTTAAATTTTTCAATCCAGCACACTTCACTTCGTTTATAACTGTTAAATTCATATCATTTCATTTTCCTACACTAACGCTATTTTGACGAGTTTTCGAACCATAATTTGCTGTTTACAGGTGGACACTTTTTCAACTGATTCAAGGAGGACCATCTGGTGTGGGGGGGGCCACACCAGATGGTCTTCCTTACCTCTACCCTCCATAGGTGGAAAGTATGGAGGGTAGAGGCAAGGAGAACCATTTCTGTATATGAAGGTGTCCATCGAAATGCATTAAATTAGGATGGCGCCGCTTTGGCATCAAGGTGAATTTTGAAGAAAGCGCCAAAATTTATTATAGTAGTATTATAGAGTTTCAGTTTTATAAAATTCAATATTACAAAATCACTAATCATTTCAATATTCACGCAATAAAATCGCTATTCACATTTTCACATAACAATTCTTTGAGGTTATATTTAGTCAATTACTTTGGACTAGGTAAATAGTTGACGTTTTATAACAGTATACTGTCACCAACTACTCTAGTCGCCAAAGATATAATTTATTTAAACTCGGCATACTTCGATTCGTCTACAACAGCTGTATTCGTACCATACCCTTTGCCTATATCAGCGCCATCGTGGAGGGTTTTTGAACTGTTATTTGCAGCTTACAACTAGACACTTCTTCAACTATTTTCCTATATGAGATGATTCACCTTACCTCTACCGTCCATAGTGAAAAGTTATAAATGGTAAATAATAGTTCAAAAACCCTCCGAAATGGCGCTAGCGTAGGAAATTGGTGTGGTATCAATGTAGCAATTGTCAACGGATTGAAGTATGCCGAAATCTTTAAAAAACTGATACCACCGGTGTTCAGAAGGCTGGTTCGTATTTTGCGCAACTAATCAGCATTGTCATACAGCGTGGTAATGCAGCCAGCTTCTAGGCAGCGATGTGTTACATACTTTATGTGAATCTTCTATATATATAAAAATCAATTTGGCGATATACAATATGTGTGTTTGTCTGCCAAATATTTAATAAAACTACGTTTAAACGGTTTTAAGCGCGGTAATTTATTAAGTTTTGGTTTGTCCGACGTTTCGGCCGCTTTTCAGTGGCCGTGGTCACGGACGACAAAGGTGACATTTGTCCGACAAGTATTGCTAAAGTTTTATTTAGCCTACCGCTAACTTGTTCATTTTAATTATTTACCTTTAATTTTGTTTATGGTTATTAGGTATTTACTCTATGGGAGCCTAATCTAATTAAGGCCGAAACGTCGGACAAACCAAAACTTAATAAATTACCGCGCTTAAAACCGTTAAAACGTAGTTTTATTATGTATACAAGTCGCGAAAACTTAAGAAAATATTATGCCAAATATTTATTTAAAAAAGAAAATAGTTTTTTGGATACTATCTCTTTACTATTATGATCAAAGGATATTATATAATCTATCCTTTTTTCTTTCTTTATTGTAAAATATAATACGTTTAAAACAGCTCGAATTCGAATTGACGGACTTGACGAAGATGATGGAAGCTCTATCCTACGCCATCGATATCGGTTATCGACACATCGACACGGCACATCTCTACCGAGTGGAGCCCGAAGTAGGAGAAGTGATCAACAAGAAGATCAAAGAAGGCGTTGTTAAGAGAGAAGAGATTTTTATCACTACTAAAGTAAGCTAATAAACAATTTATTTTATGAACTAGAACAAACGGAGAGTTTTTGAATATTTGGTCTTTTGTTTAGGTCTGGAATCACATGCATAGGGAAGCTGACGTGGAGAAGTCTGTCCGTGGTTCCTTAAGACGACTCAATATGGACTACGTTGATCTGGCCTTGGTCCACTGGCCAATGTCCATTTCGGTAATACTAATTGAGATCATTTATTTCGAAAACTGTAGTCACGCCTGGCTGTCTTTTAAAGGGTGATGCCAACACTAATATGTGGCAGTGAAAGTTGAGTATGACAGAAGAAGTAGGATAAAAGCAGATGAAATGAGAGCTTTGAGAAGTATCTATATGTGAGGTTAAGTTGAATGTTATGATAAGGAACAGTGTGAAAGGGGAAACTTTGTGGATTGAAAAAGGATATAATAACAGAAGTTGCGAAAAGAATGATAAGGTCATTTGGACATGTAGACAGAATGGATGAAAATAGACTGACAAAACAAGTGTATGACAACAGTGTAGGTGGGTGCTAGAGTTGGTCCTGGTAGACTGCTAAGTACCTACTACGATGAAATCGCAGATGTCTTGAAGATTGGTCATGTAAAAAATACCTACAATAAACGTGTATCTATGAAGAGATTAATGAAAGTAGATGTAGAAGAAGATGTATGTCACTATCGTAGCAAGTGGAAATCCATCGTCTCTGTTTACCTCTATAGGAAACAGGTGTGATAAGTATTGTAGCAGCAGGAGGTAGAGGTTTAATGCTACTTCAGATGTCAGAGAGTAGTAGTATTCACTGTCGAGTGCTGATGTGAACTAAAGTGAAATGATTTATTTTGGAAACGGTAACCTTAAGTACAAATATTAACAAGTCGTACTGCTAGTACAATGTATAGCACAGTGTGTGAATGGGACGGATGATGTGTGAGCGAGATAGAGAAAGTATCTGCGATCCCGCGCTGCTGCGCTAGTCAGTAGCACAGAGTACATTGAATATATGGTCAGTAGTTTGTTGTCCGCTGCGATGATTAGTCGTATGCAGCTCCCATAGTATGTGTACTTGATTTTAATGAGAGTTGCTTTTTGTGCCGTTTGCTGTTGAGACGCTTAAACCATGAGGTCGTGAGTTGCCTACAATGAGCTTTCTTAAATTACAGGAGGACGGTGTAGATGAGAAAATCGATTATTTAGAGACCTGGCGTGGAATGGAAACAGTGCTGAAGAAAGGTCTGGCTAAGTCCATTGGAGTCTCCAACTTCAGTGTGGAGCAAATGGAGAGACTGCTTGCGAACTGCAACGTGCCACCGTGTACAAACCAAGTAGAGGTAAGAAAACTGGCTTTTAAAGTTGACGTCGACCGTCGATTTGTTTTCGTCCGTCGGTTTGATTCTTCACATGGTCATGATCTAGGTGTTTGGTTTCAGCCGAATTTTGTACATGGCAGAGCTATGGCTGGAGACATTATCCTGATTTTAGCTCTTAAGGTCGACTTGATCGGTGTGATTCCACGGTCTTATAGAATATCAGCATGCAACGGCGAGTCTAGTGCTAGTTGTGTTTTGTGCAATGAATGAGATCCGGTGGCTCACTTCTCCCTCCCCCTGTTCCATCACACTCTTCCAATACCAATTCCCATCCTTTCCCTCTATATCACTCCCACCTATCCCCATCTTAATGGCTGGCAACGCGTTGGCTTCGACCCTTATGTTACAAACGTCTATATGTGACGGTAACCACTGTCCATGAGCTGGGCCGTTTGCCTATTTGCCAGCTTCGCAATAAAAACAGATGTTTTACATTCCGTTTAATATATTATGTACTCGTATAACACAAGCGTAACTTGCTTCATTGTGCAATCGTTCAATCTGCTTTTCTATTTTCCTTATTGAGTTGTGTACCCATATCATTAGGACGTCAAGGCCAACGTTTTAGGCCTATTCTTTCTTCTCGTGCCTACGGAGGTGGCATAGATAGACATTTCTTCTGCATACAACCAGCCGAACTCCGTAAAACATGGCCTTACCAGCGTAAGCCACTCTTTTGCATTTCATTTTCTACGTCACGGACATGAGAACTACCGCTGAAGGTGCCCAGTATAGGCTGGAAGAGCGAGATGGAATGCTTCTCCATCTCAGAGGAAGATCTTCCAACGAGGCTAGATTTGTTCCTTGCAGGCCCATCTATAAGTGTTGGAAATTTGTATATATTCTTTGTACGTTTCGAGAAACGACCTCAATTATTGCACAGCGCCATCTATTAGCTTGTAAGTGTTCCACTACATCGCGCATGCGAGAGTTTTTGACTTGACCCTTCATAAAAAATTTAAAAAATAAAATATATTTTATGTACGTACGGATTTTATGTATGTCTTCCAGATAAACCTTAATCTAGGACAAAAGGAGTTGGTGGATTACTGCCAAGCGAACAATGTAGTGATGGTGGCATTTGCTCCCTTCGGCACCATGATTCCGAACAGGCTGCAGCCCAACAGCCCAGAGCCGAAGCTCAATAACCCAACTATGGTAGCGATCGCAAAGAAGTACGGGAAAACTGTAGTGCAAGTCGCTTTGCGTTACATGGTAAGTTAGTTGTCATAGTTGCTACCATGTTATTCATACTGTTCATTAGGTGACATCAGTTGCGGCGTATTCTTAGGGTAATTTGATAAAAGTGGATCAGACTACTGTTTATGCAAGAGATCCCAGCTAAAGTAATTGAGATATTCTTCGACACATTGCCGCTCAGAATCTACCTAATTTTGCTCGAAAATACTATTTTCTATTTTGTTGGCAACTAAGTGATTATGAATTTCAAATAAATTTTTTGCTTAAACACAATTATTTTTTTTATGAGTGTATGTGATATCTTTCTCTGCATTATCAAGTGTTTTGTTAAGACGATCTGAATCGATAATGGGTTAAATATAAGTCTCATCGACTTCAATTAGACGACCAGATCGTTGAGAATTTTTCTATGAAATAACATCAGAATGAAATGTGGCAAACCAATTTTGACACTGTCTTTCTTTCTAGGCTTCATACCCATACGCCACATGTAATTTTGTGCACTTACCTTTTCGGAAATGATACAACAAAATAGACCTGAAGTGAACGCTTTGTTCTTCCATTTTTATTTTTTTGCTGGACCGATTCTTCTTCAACGTTTGTATGGGGGTTCCCTTTATGATCCACTTGCCATATTTGTTTTTCAGTACCAACGCGGCATAGTCTCGATCCCGAAAACAGTGACCAAATCTCGAGTTCTCGAGAACGCCTCGATATTCGACTTCGAGCTGGACAAGAGCGAATTCAACCAGATCGCGAAGTTCGACAACGGCTATCGCACAGTCCGCCATGTTTTTTGGCAAGACTACGAGAACTATCCAGTGGAAAAGCTCGATGCAACAGCTGAAATACCGTTGTCGCTAAGAAAGTGGAAGAATGGACGTAATTTGGATATTGAATAAATGATTATGAATTTGTTTTGTTATCTCTTCTCGTTATTTTTATATCATTCCTGCAATACTCCCGGGACACAAAGTACCACAGCATTCAAAAAAGAATGTAATGGAAACTTCAAACCACTCCCGGAAATAATCCCGTGGGGTTTCCGGGATAAAATGTATCGAAGATTTTCGAAGTTCAAGTTAAGTCGAAAAAATGACTATCGTTTAGCATTTTGTAATATTATAGACTAGCGGGCACGGCAGAAGCTGTCCTTTTTTAAAAATAAAAATCCATAAACTGATTGCAGCGCCATGGGTTCCATCGGTAAATGATAACAATCCAGGGACCCACTCAAACACACAAAAACTTTCATCAAAAACATGGCAACGGATTCCAGCGCCACATACCGGGTGCTTTCATGAATCTAAACTTCCAGGGAGCCACTCAAACACCCAACTTTTTTAAAATCCAAGAATGGCAGTAGCTGTAAATTTGTCTTCTGTTAAACAATAGACAATAGGTCCATAATTGATATACTATAGTCACGTTCCTCCAGTCACTCACACTCTCTAAAGATTGACATTGAAAAAGGCGCGATTTTCAAATCAACAAATGACATTTGTGTATTCATCAACGCCCCATAATCCGTTCCACTAGAGTGTATGATTGTAACGCCTGCAACTGGAACGGGAAAAATCGACAAGACAACCCACAGGCAGGTGGTAGGGCATTTTCCCGACTGGATGGCTACCACACCTGACCCCTGCTCTAAAATATGTCGCCATAACAACCTTGATCTGTGTTCCGGCATTAGTGACCAGGTTCCAGTCTTCCTTAAGAGAGAAGCAGCGCATTTGTAGCACCTTTGGTGTTGCAAACGTCCATAGGCGATGGTAACCGCTTTCCATCAAGTGGGCCGTCCGCCTGTCTGATGACCTCCTCCAAAAACCTTTTAAAATGAAACTTCTTTAGAATCATTGTGATTTGAAACTCGTTGAAACGAAAATGCGAAATGAAGAAAACCATGTAAAAAGACCTTCGATCAAAAAAAGACCCATAAAATTCAACCTTATTTAATTCAAAATAAAACAAATTTCATGAAATCGATAACATGCTAATAAAGACTAACAAGGTCAATGCTCAGCAATTAAAAGTCGATGATAAAAAAAAATTAAACAAATCAATGTACAGTCAAGATGGCAAAGTCCGTCAGTGGGGAAACTCTATACACCTCTCATTATCTCCGCGTTTGGATAGTTACGATGACAACAAATCAGTCAGTGAAGCTGTAGCTGACAGTTTGTGCTGATTCGATATTTTACAAAGTTATTTAAATTATCACAATGAAATAAATCATCTCGCGCGCAGCAAGCCTCACACCGCGCGCTGTATAAACGGTGCCTTCGCACGCATCACTCATTTTACCATAAAGCCATAAATTACCATAAATTATTACAATACAAAATTAAAAAATATAATTACATCGCTCACAGAAGCTAAGACACCATTGAATTCTGTTTTCGAATAGTTGGCGTTAAATTCCGTTAAAAAAAATGTAAAGAACGAGCGGCGTATCAACTTATCCCATTGACGGACATCGCCACCTAAACTATATTCTAACACTTTATTTCTTAATCAATATTCTTGCTGGCTCCGTTCTTCCATTTCAAAAGAGATGGAGGTATAGGCTCGAAGCCTTCGACCTTATCGAAGGGATAGTTGTCGTAGGGCTGCCAGAAGATGGGTCGTACGGTTCTGTAGCCGTTGTCGAATTTAGCTATCGTTTTGACATCGTCTTGGTCAAGTTGGAAGTCAAATATCGACGAGTTTTCCAATACTCGAGAGTTTGTTACCGTCTTGGGAATCAGCGCAAGTCCACGTTCGTACTATAAAAGAAATACACGGAGGTTTATAATGTAGACTTTGTCATCGAAAAAATACAGGTCTAGACGTTTAAGACAGAAAAAGAACAAGAAAGGTTGGAATTAAAGCAACAAGCTCTCTCTCGGTGGTTTTCTTCCACTTGGCCGTTTGAGGCGGCGAGGAGGCGGCTGTTAGCGGAGTTTGGAGCCATTGAAGGCTTCCCAACGGTGGTCACTCAACTGTTCTCCTTGACCAGTCTACGGCATCCGATGGCTTTCGCGGGCTTCGTTTTTTTTAAACCACGCACTGCAGTGGTATACGGTTAGGCATTACTTCACTGCAGCAGGGAAGAGAGAGAGAGAGAGAGAGAGGGCGCCACTGCCATAGCGACAAGTTCGTGTGTTCTCAGTGCGTTGGCTTCGTCTGAGGCTTAGAACCAGCAAGATATAACGTTGTAAAAATCTAAAAAAAATCTCCAAAGTCTCATAGGATCTCGTGTGCGCATCTTAACATTTTCAAGGTGAAATCTCTCGAAAAACGGTTTTTTCAGGTATGAGGGCTGAGATAAATGTATGGGATAAGGAAAGGAACACAAACGTGAAAATAGGCGACCGACACTATCAATCACTATGCCTCGGCTTATACATAGCATTGCTCTAGCTTACCTATAATATATAAAAAAACCAAGGGCGCAGTTATAGAAGCTCGGTCACATAAAAGGCTATTTACGGCATTGCACCCCTGGTCTAGAGTCATCATCATCATCATCCGAGCGTTAAATCCCGGTTGCGTTCAGAGCGTTCACTTCGACACCCAGGGTCCGCTTTCCTACATTTTCTACTGCACTGCACCACTGTTGCACCCATAACAAACTTGAGTTGTGTTCCTGCATTGGTGGTAGTTTTAAATAATCATATTCTTAAAATATATTATAACTGGCCAGTCTCTCATACATAAAAACTTTTTGTGCAATACTTTCTAAGTGACCTGTGATTATTAACTAAGCGCGTTAACTAATCGTTCGAAAAGAAACTAATGTTTCATTATTATAATATTAATATAGATTACTTACCAAATATCTTAGAGTGATCTGTGACACTGTTTTATTATGTTTTTTAGCGATGGCAAGCATGGTTGGATTGTTCAGTTTTGGTTCGGGACTGTCGGCGGATGCCCTGGTGGGAACCATGGTGCCGAAGGGGGAGTATGCCACCACTTGCACCCCGTGAGCCTTGCAGTAGTCGATCAGCTCTGTTTGACCTAGGTTTAGGTTGACCTGGAAATCAAGGAACGATAAAAATTTAATTAAAAAAAACATTTAGAACTACAACACAAATGAGAATGCATTAAACTAGCATAAATAAACAACCAAACGCCCCTGGTGTTGCAAACGTCCATAGGCGACAGTAACCAGGCAATTAAAAAAAAACCTTTAAAAAATAACCCAAGATGTAAAAAAAATACCTAAAATCGCGTGCGCTGCGAAAACTATTGATTATAGAATAAAATAATGTACTACGACTTTGCAGAACACATCATTATTTACAAAAAGTGTCGCGACAGCATACGTCTAACTATTATAGTTATGCCACTATAGGTGTTCTTTTATTTTAAAAATTAAATTAAAATGCCGCCGCTAGAAAGGGCTCTTTATTTGTATCTTGGTATTCATCCTTATTAAAATAAATTACTTCATATTCAAGATTGCTTCAATAGCTTTATATAACTTTTTGAATTATTCAATTCGGACATTCCATACGAAAGATATCACGAGTTTAAAAATGTAAGAATTAGACCACGTGACCGTGATGCCTTTTCGTGAGCGAAACATCGTAAGACCCCGTCTATATAGAAGTTTCACTTCACAAAAACAATTGTACATGCAGTGAAAGAAAACGAAGCAAGTGTACCTCTAAATTGATCTTAGCTCAGCATGTTGCTGGTTAGGTTAACCAGCCCTGAACTTCCGCTAGGGCCATTCAAGTGACATACACAGACACGGAAGCAAATAAAATATAAAGTAGTAATTTATAGAAATGTAATTAACACTACTTTCAACGGCTTTAATCTATATATAGTTGAATAGAACTGCGTTTGCGCATGAAACGAAGGTACGTTACGTGCGGCGCGGACAGATGCTACCGGATAACTGAACAGGGTGGAGTGCGCTTCGCTATGTACTCAAGCTACGGTGTTTCGATTATTACACATAGGATAGGTATAGGTATTTTTTTGTTACGTATATATGTCCTTGAAGACCACGGGCCATAAAAATGTCCCGGACTTTTGAAGAGCTTGCGTGGGGCCATGGGGAGGCCAACACGTAGAGGCTTGACAATTTTAATCTAAATGTGGCGTGACACTCACCGGCGATTATCCTTGTCTACACCATATAATAATTCACCCAAGGACAATCCCCGGCCAGTTAGGATATTTGTGAGGAAATGAGAACAAAAAGTACCGGTCTATTGGGGTGAAATACTAGTGGTACTTGGAGTCTGGGGATATGGGGGCTATGGCGTCTGCCCGTCGCAATGTTCGGGAACATGGAAAAATGGGCAGACGGTGACTCGCCACTCCCTGCATGGGCCCCAAAAATGCCTTAAAAGACAGGGTCAACGTGGGTGTGAGTGGCTAAGGGTGTAGAGAGGTCGGCTGCAGGTTCACCGAAGCTACTTCTGACGTTATGCCATTTATCACTTCCACCCCTGGCGCTTGAGTCTTACCTCTATTTTTGTTTATTATTTATATATGTATAGTAAGAGAAGAAAATGGTGAAAGGAAAGAAAAGAGATGGATGGATTGTGTGAAGGATGATATGATGATATGTGGTGTGACAGATGATGTTTGTCAGAGTAGAGAAGTGTGAAAGGAAAAGACATATTGTGCCGACCCCAAATAATTGGTATATGGTGAAAGAAAAGAGAGCGTAAGAGAAGAAAATAAGAGAGATATAGAGAGACCATACCTCGATCTGATTAGTAGCAGGTGGCGTTTTACAGTTGGCAAGTAGCCTTTTCATCTGTTCAATGTTGAAGTTTGAGACTCCGATGGCCTTGGTGAGACCTTTGCTCAAGACGGATTCGAAGCCCCGCCACGTCTCCAAGTAGTCTATGTGCTCATCCTCACCTTCTTGCTGTCAATTAATAAGTCATAGATTAAGAACTATTTAAAATGTTGCCATACGATACCTTGTTATTTTTTACAAGCTTTTATTTAACTTGCAATGGATGTACCTATGTATGTATGTAAGTTCGGGTGGAATCTTGCAAGTTAAATTTGACCAACTTCCCGGTTTCCGATTGAGCTGAAATTTTGCACCCGTATGTATATCGCGTGACAATGGAATAATACGTACCATAGGTAGCATGGAGATGATCTGATGTTGGAATCGGAAGGTGGCTATAGGAACTCCTGTACTAAACAAGATAGACCCGTCGTATTTGGGCTCGTTTTCAGAGATATCCAGGGTCTCAAAAGCTTGTATATAAGAACCTTTTTAAAACAGCTTATTATTAACCGACTTCCAAAAGGAGAAGATACTAATTCGACTGCGTGTTTTTTTATGTTTGTTACGCGATTCCTCCGCCCATTGTGGACCATTTTTTTTTTATTTTATTAAATATATTTTTATTCGATACTCCTGAGGTGGTCCTATTGTCACCAAATCAGGATCTGATGAGTGGAACCCAGGGCAATCAAGAGCAACCCACGAATATTATGGGCGCGTACAACGTGTTTCACATATTTTTGTCTAAACCTATTCAATTCTTTGCGTAAAACATAAAATAATAACAACAAAATTTCAAAATATAGTATATATATTTATGTTTTACTTTGCACCGACTTTGAGATGCTCTTCAAGTCGGTTTTGTTATCTTTTTTACTTTTAGGAACAAGAGGAAATAACTAAATTAACTTTTTTTTAAAGTAGATACTAAAAATAAACTAAAAGTTAACATAAAGTAAGTAGCAAATCGCTGCTCAAGGGAAGCGTGCCCAGAAGGCTGGCTGCAATGCAATGCTTTATGGCAACGCTGTTTAGTTGCGCGGAATACGAACCAGCTTTCTGAACACGTGAGAGAGTTTCTTATAATTTCTTATAACACTTTCAACTACAAGCGGCACAATTATGTAACCCCTTTCCAGGGTCCCCTATTATAGGGATAATTAAGAGGCCGGCAAATTCAATAGGTGAGCGGGTGAGTTACTTTTTACTTTTTGTTCCCCCCCTTCGAAATAATTCATGATCTGGGGCTGGTTTGAGGTCTTCAGCTATTGGAGCAGCGTTGCCAGCCCTTGACTCAGTCATTGGAAGATGTAACGGTGCTAGTGTCGACGCATATCGCGTCCAGAAATGAGTGACATTCCGTTCAGCCTCTTACAATCGTTGCGGATCAAGTCATTTGGCTCTAGATGGCCGGTACGCCGACGCTGACAAGAGCTCTACGGATGACGTCATTTAGCATTAAGCATGGCATGGTGAGATCTTTGGCCAACACTAAGTGGTTAAATATTTAAAAGCTTAAAGAGGTATTTAAAAGCAAACACTTTCCTATGGCAGCCAAGAAAAAAGTGTTTAATTCTTGCACCTTGCCATGTCTTGCGTATGGGTGCCAAACATGGGCATTGACTCAGAGACATCTTTTAAAACTAAGATCGTGTCAAAGGGGAATTGAAAGGTGTATGTTGGGCGTGACGCAAAAAGACCGCAAAAGAGCAGCAGACATTAGATCTACAACAAAGGTGAAAGACGTACTAAAGAAAATAAGACGGTTAAAATGGTGATGGACAAGGGAAAGCAGAATGAAATGGACTAAAATTATAACAGAACGGCAGCCACGTGACGGCAAAAGAAAAAGAGGTAGACAAGCTAAAAGTTGGACAGATGATATCAAGTTGATCGGAGGGACAACCTGGTCTAGAAAAGCTACCAATAGGAAAGAATGGAAGCAGCTGGAAGAGGCCTATGTGTCACTGGACACGCTGAACACTGAACCGGGAAACCCGATGTATTAGATTTAAGTTAAAACAATTTACTACTGTATGTAAAATCATTGTTTAGTTTCAGCGATAAAGGCTAATAAAATAGGGGTTAAATATATAAGATATACCACTTACGTTAATGGACATCGGCCAATGCATGAGTACCATGTCGACATAGTCCAACTTCAGTCTCTTCAAGGAACCACGTAAGGATACCTCCACATCGGCCTCGCGGTGGCAATGCTGCCACACCTGAAAAATCATTAAAATATACTTGGATCAGGCGATCCAGCGAGGCGTAGAGCCTTCTGGGCACCTTACCCATAGAAGACGGTGATCTGGTCTCAGTATTCTACTTATAGTCTTGCGGGACTATGGGTAGAATACAATACAAATAAGTTAAGTGTTTTTTCATTGTATTCAATTGTATGTAATTTAAATAGGATTTACAATAGGTATATATGAAAATAACTAAATACTTAAAAATAAACTTAATCTATATATGTAAAAGAAAGTCGTGTTAGTTACACTATTTATAACTCAAGAACGGCTGTACCGATTTGGCTGAAAATTGGTGGGGAGGTAGCTTAGAACCAGGAAATGGACATAGGATACTTTTTATCCCGTTGGAACCGGTAGGTGGCGCTGAGATCGGGTATTAGAATACTCCTAATCTATGTATCTATATATGATATATTACCTTCGTAGTGACAAAAATTTGTCCCCTTGTAATAACGCCTTCCTGTATCTTCTTGTTTATGATTTGGCCGACTTCAGGCTCCACTCTATAGAAATGAGCAGTGTCTACATGCCTATAGCCAATATCTATGGCATAGGACAGTGCTTCCATCATACGAGGAAGGTCGATGTCATCGAATTCATACTGAAAAAACACATCAAACTCAAATTAAAAATCTGTTATAAATATTGTTGATGGTTTAACAAAAAAAATCCGAACGTACATGTAAGGTGACAAAATATGTTTTTTGAAGTGAACATTACGGCGCCAGTCTGTCTGGCTTTCCTTTCTCTCACGCAAGTTATCACTTCTGTTGGGCGTCTCGAGACGCGCATTTTTTTTAATATATGGCACCCCTTGTTTTATTAAATTCTCTTTTTTAAATTAATAGCTGCAATGCCATTAATGCATTAATTTTGCCAATGTCGTGTATAGAAAAGCCACATGATATAAATAAGGAACAAGAAGTAAAACTAGCAATTTGGCCCGTAGTTTCGAAAAAATCTGCCAATCTAAAACACTACATTTATACATATTTATGGTTTTTTATAAACAAACCTTAATAAAAAGTGGGATGTATCTATATGGTAAGAAGGAAGATATATATATATATATATATATATATATATATATATATATATATGTTTTAGGATTTTTGGTAGCAGAATTTGAAAACGGCGCAGAAAAATAGAAAGAAATATAAAATAACGCTTACCGAGAATGGTTCTGAAGGGTCTGCATTTTGCAAGGCCTGTAATTAAGAAAAATATAATTAAAATATCTTAATATCATACACGAGTCGATAGATGGCGTGGAAAACGATAGAATGCGTTTAGTTTTTAGTGCCAGTTTCAAAAGTGTGTGCCTTCAATGAATATTATTATATTCAATATTAATGGCATCGAAACTATATTCTCACTACAGATTTGGTGGGAACTTGTAGGGTGGTGTTTTACGCGTACTCTTATCATGAAAGAATAATAAGTACTAGTGGTCGCCCGTGGTCGAAATTCGACCATAATGATTAATTTAAATTATAAGTTTGAACATTATTAAGGTTCTGTTGTCAAAGCCTATACTTCCATAATCAAAAATTTCGGCCAGACTACACTGTTAATTTGACTTTAACAGTATAATTATATGCGTGTGTGTGGCAAATACATGGTAGTGTGTGTAAAGTTTTGTTTTATTGATTAAATGTATTGTTTATGCTTAATTTAAAAAAAAATAGCATTCTGCACTCCTTCTCTATTTCTTATATATAAAATTCTCGTGTCACAGTGTTAGTTACCATACTCCTCCGAAACGGCTTGACCGATTCTCATGAAATTTTGTGTGCATATTGGGTAGGTCTGACAATCGGCCAACATCTATTTTTCATCCCCCTAAATGTTAAGGGTAGTCCACCCCTAAATATATTTTATAAATTTTTTGATATTTTTATTATTATTTTTATATTCTTATGATACAGATTAAAAAATACATACAACCCTAAATTTACAACCCTCTACGATCAACCCCTATTTTTTAATAGCGATAGTATTAGTATTTTTATAATTTTCTACTGGGATGAATTAGATTTTAATTTGAACCAGGTAAATGGCGCTGCAATCGGGTACCAGAATTTAGGTGTTCTTTTTGTTGTTGTATGTGTTGAAGTTTGTCCCGGAATGGTTTAAATAAGCGATTGGACCCAGTAGGTGGCACCGCGATACTCCTCCTAAACGCTGGGCCTGATTTTGATGAAATTTTTTGTTTGTTCAAGTGGATTTGAGAATAGTTTAGATTAACATTTGGTCCCGGTAGATGACGCTGGAATCGGGTTCTAGATTTTTATTTTTTAAAGGCAGGACAACGTCTGCCGGGTACAGCTAGTATAAACTATAAGTGTACGAAATTTCATACTCCTCCGTCCGCGCAATTTTCGTGAAATTTTATGCCCTGGTAATTCTGTTTAAGAATGTCATTACGATAATTGTCGATATGTTAATAATATCGATTTTTAAAATGGAACACACGTTCCTTTTTCGAAAATGTCTTTTAATTATTTTGATCAACTTCAGTATTACCATGTAAAAAGTTTTAATAAAAGCATATTCGGTCTGGAACTAGATTTTATGGTTTAATTTTAGTTTGTATATATAGTTTACTTTTAGTTTAATTTATTTATAATTTAGTTTATTTTTAATTAGGTGTTTGAAATGTTATTTAATACAATAAAAGTTGTATAATATATACATTTTAATGGTACCGTTAAGATTTATTTAAATATGTTTTATTGTAAATAGTTTAAAGTCCAGATGAAATGAAATATATATATTTTTTAATACAAAAAAAAAGCATATTGGTATATCTCTTCAGATATAAATGTACCTTTTCACTAATTCCAAGCCAGGTTCCGTAGCCTAGTGCTGGGAGCTCCTTTCCATTGTTAAGCTTAAAAGTTGGGATATTAACCTGGAATATAAGAATTCGTTAAATTAATAACTTTTTATAGTTTTTTTTTAAATTTCATTTCAGACCGGGGTGTGTAGATTGTTAGTGTTAGTTACAAATGTCTTACAACTTAAGTTTAGTGCCAAGATGTGTTGGGGGGTTAAGGAAGGGTAAAGTTTTTATAAAATAAATAAGTAATGCAACCACAGAGGCCGTCTATTCGTTAATTTAATTCGTTAATTGTATTTCATTGCCTTTGTATATATTTTATACATTGTCATTATATTTTACTTAAGTATCTCAAAAATTTCTGTATTTATACTTATTGTTTAACTACAAGTTAATCTTTGTTAAAAATAAGGAATATCACACATGTTGATAGTTATGTAATAACATCGATATTTTTTTTTATTAACTATGAAATATTGCGATAAAGTGTTTTTGATATAAGGCCATGACATTGTGGAAAACGGCAAAGTCATGAACATCTATAAGAATAATTTATCATTTATTATCAAAATGGGTCGGTTTGGGTCACGCCAAAAGGAAGGTTAGCACTGAGCTTCGGCGTAATGATGTAATTCTGGCTCACCAATAAGCAGAGAGCAAACCTTGTTTGCAATATCCTTTTTACTTTAGGACATCTAAGCAATGTATACGATTCAGTTTCTTGCCCTTTCTTCTCCTTTGAACAGCGATAACACTTTTTTTTAGGTTTATCGCTTGGCAGCTAGGGCCTTTAAGCCAGATCTTAGTTTACAATATTATAGTTTCTTCATTTTCTTAATCCTATGTGTAGCACATCTGAAGTGTACGTAATCAGCTAGTGTCATTCAACGGAGTACTTGTGACAACTCAAAAGGCCACATTTGACTATACACTTCACATTTCTCACAAAACACATAATTACTACTCAAAAACTATCCTACAACTGTTGTTCATTTTAGAGTAATTTTACACATTTTTAGAAAATAAAACTGCACAGCACAACATCTCCTTTCAGTTCACGCCAAGAACTCCGCGATAGCACATTGCGAAGCGGTGTACATAGATTAGGAAGTAGATTTTAATTTTGACTTACATGCCTTCAAAAAGTGTTCTCCAGTGGACTTATACTAACTTATTTTGAATAAAACTTTTGAATTTGTATTTGAATAACAGTTGAATGACAATTAGCTATTACATACATTCACGCTTTAAATACACTGATACTCCCACAGACATTATAATTACACACACATACATTTTTATCCGTGCAGGAACGGAGAAAGAATACAATTTCCTGCGGCCGGGCGGCCTGTCGTAAGAGGCGACAAAACAAGCCACAGCCAGGTGGTAGGGCATTTGCCCGACTGGATGGCTACTACCCCTGGTCAAAAGTATGTCACCGTAACAACCATGAGTTGTGTTCCGGCATTAGTGACCAGGTTCCAGACTCCCTTAAGAGAGCAGCAGCGCATTTGTAGCACCTTTTGGCGTTGCAAATGTCCATATTCGATGGTAACCGTTTTCCATCAAGTGGGCCGTCTGTCCGTCTGCTGAACTCCAGCATTAAAAAATAAATGAATACAAGTACACATCATCTGTGTTAAAGTTAAAGGTTTAAGGGCGTCCACACATGGCGAAGATACTATAATACTTTATGTTAAGATAAAATATCGCTCACTATACAGTTTGTATGAACTATCACACACGGTTAAGATACTATATATTTTCATATTACAGTATCTTAAGCTATCGAGCGATATGGAAATTTTATGTTAAGATGCCGAGCGATGCAACGATTTCATATTAAGATGCGAAATATGCCTTAATATACTATCTTAAACGAACTTAACTGATAATTTCTTTAATTTTTCCTTCCACTCATTTTAATATTATATAAAATAATTAGAGCTAGGCATGTTTGCTGAAGAGTTTCTTGCGCCGCTTCTTCGCTTCAAGCCACAACATGTTGCGAAGCTATTGTGAATTAGATAGTCAAAGTCAAAGTCAAAGTTTATTTATTTCTTAAACATGAGTATTTACATATAAGAGTATGCACGATGGTAACAAAATAAATGTGCGTCATGTTTGGCCAGTTAGGCATAGAAAAAATTATAATAATAAATAAAATCACATGTCATTATAAAACTAAATATATGTCATAAAAAAAAAAAACAAATAAATTACAATACCAACGAAATGTCTACAATAATTACTTTCTTGATATATTATAATAATATCACATATAAAAGAGACTAAAATGTATTTATAAAATCCAATAATTCATAATAGCATTTATTTAATAGGAATGTCCTTAATTTTTGTTTAAATATGTCACGCTTTAAATCTCTCCAGTCTTTAGGTAATTTATTGAAAATGATTGGAGCCATACAAATTATGCTTCTGTTCATAAGTGCTGTTTTTGATACTTGTAGACATAGTTTGTTCTGATCTCTTCGATTACGTGGTACTACTTGTGCTAGTGTTTCGAATAAATTAGGGTTATCTTTCACGAACATTGCGATCTCCATGATGCAGAGAGAAGGAAGTGTCAAAATTTTATATTTGCTAAAATATGGACTACAACTATCAGTCGATTTTAAGCCAAACATGGATCTTATGCATCTTTTTTGGGCTTTAAAAATTAATTGTTTGTTAGTTGAGTTTCCCCAGAATATAACACCATACCTTAAATGACATTCAACAAGGCCACAATATGCTGCTATCAAAGATTCCTCGCTAAGCACTGGTGCAAGTTTAAAAAGGGCATAAGCAGAACTACACAATTTTTTATTTAGACTTTCAGTGTGTTCTTTCCAGTTTAATTGTTTATCTATAATTAAACCCAAGAACTTAGTGGTTTCTGTTTCCTGTATTATTTCATCATTATAGCTTACAGGTGGATTATTACGTATCACACGTTGTCTGAAATGTATAGCTACAGTTTTATTCAAATTAATTTTCAAATTATTGTTATCTAACCATTTTATTATAGATGTCAAAGCACTATTTATATCATTTTTATACGTTTCGTCACTTTTGAAGGGTATCGTTACCGTACTGTCGTCAGCAAATAGGGTGACATGTTTATCTGTTGCTCTTTGTAGATCATTAATATATATGATAAAAAGAAGTGGTCCCAGGATGCTGCCCTGAGGAACCCCATATTTAATTTTGCGTACTTTTGATAAATGTGATTTTTCATATTTATTATTGAAATCAAATGAGGTAATTTCAGTGACTTGTGTACGGTTTTCTAAATATGATTTAAATAAATTAAGTATATTGCCTCTAATTCCATAAGCTTCTAGTTTCTTTATCAAGATGTCGTGATCTACGTAATCAAATGCTTGCGTCATGTCGCAAAAAATAGTGCATATTGGTATTCTATTGTCTATATTTTTTATTACTTGATTTAAAAAATCATAAATTGCCATATTAATCGTTTTATTCTTCCTGAACCCTTTTTGTTCATTACATAAAATATTACACCTTTCGAAATACGCATTGAGCTGACTACAGATGAATTTTTCAAAGATTTTTGAAATGGGACTTAAAATACTGATTGGCCTATAATTTTCCATTTGTTCCCTGTTTTCTTTTTTGAACAAAGGTTTTACTATTGAAATTTTCAGGTCATCTGGGAATACACCTTTGCATATACACAAATTTATTAAGTAACTTAGTTGTAAAGATATTTCCTCAGCTATTGATTTCAATATTTTTGTATTTATGCCATCATATCCCACCGTTTTTGTATTTTTCAGTGATTTTATAATTTTAACTACTTCTTGAGGAACACAAGGTGCTAAAAACATCGAATTCTGTTGATTCTTTATTAATGACGTAATTTTATTGCCTGTTATTGCGGCTGGTTTAATTTTATCTACAAAGTAATTATTAAACAAATCTGCAATGTCAGTCGGAATCGTAATCAATTTATTATTATGTTTAATACTAGTTATCAATTGTCGTGGTACATTATATGTTCGTTTATTTATAATTTGCCAAGTAGTTTTTGATTTGTTTTTAGAGTTTTTTATTTTATAATTATTTTGTGCACGTTGCGTTAACTTTATAATTTTTTTAAATGTCTTTGTATATTTAATAAGATTCAATTTGTTTAAATGTGTTGGTTTTTTCCTAAATTGCCATAGTAGTTGTCGCTTCTTTTTACTACATAGCTTTAAACCACGTGTAATCCATTTTGGCTTGCTAATTGTATATATCTTTATTAGTTTATAAGGGAAACACAACTTATAGATTAAGATGAAATCTTCCATGAAAGTGTGGTATGCAGCGTTAGGGTCGTCAATATTATATAAATTTGAAAATGATATACTAGCCAAGCAGTTTTTGAATTTTATTACACATTATAGGCTCCCATAGAGTAAATAATAACTATAAACAAAATTAAAACTAAATAATTAAAATGAAATAGTTGGCTGTAGGTTAAATAAAACTTTCACAATACTCGTTGACACTCGACATCTTTGTCTTCCGTGATCACGGCCACCAAAAGTGGCCGAAAAGTCGGAATAACAAAAAACGAATAATAGTGCTTAAAACCGTTAAAACGTAGTTTTATTATGTATACAAGGCGCGAAAACTTAAAAGAATATAAGTCTAGTTAAAAATGTAAAGTTTAATTACCAGAGGCATTTTTATAATCTAAATAATGAACACTAAACAATTTCCAGCACGAACGCGGGATAATACAATGTGTGTGTTTGTCGGCCGATTATTATTATAATTATTTGTTTGATAAACACCAGTTTTGTACTTAACGATACGCAAGCTCGAATGACTAGTTATAAATGGATTGATATCGACGGCTCAATATACAATCAATTTGATTAAAATTAGCATGACGCATTGACGCTCAATCGCCAATCACAATGAATTGTTCACCAAATTACACTATTGGGAGTTTCTTAGCATTAACGGGTCGATAGTTCGACTAATGGCTAATCTGTGAAAGACATTGCTTTTTAGAGATAAGAGAATGCCATTTGCGCACAAGTGGATGAAGTTTTAGAATGTAAGTTTATTTTGGTATTGATGCACAATAAAGAGTTATCTATCTAATATAGATTTACTTTTCTAGATTGTATCCGGTTCTATTTAACTCCACTCTACTCTGACCTTATCATATCTTTTCTATTCTGATTTACTTTTTTCACACATTTTTACAGAAACCCAGACCAGTTTCTTTTAGATACGTTTTATTACGTTTGAATAATTCAAGTGGTTGATCCGTCTAATTACAATATTACCAACTTTATTCAATCAATCGCAATTAGTTTTATACAAGTTCCTAATAAACTGAGGTGTACGATCCAATGCTGCAACCAACTTACGTTATTTTATAAATAACTATAGTAGAATTATTTTATGCGTGCAGTTTCGGTAATAAATCAAACTCGGCCTCAGCCCGGCTAGGGCGGTGAGCATGTTGCGCGGGCGCAACGCCATTATCGATAAAAACTCATTCTTATCAAAGAAAGATTATCATTCTTATAAAAATCATTATTATCTTTTTTGCTGTTAATTATATTATATATGACTCATCGACTCTTCAGGTGATCAGAGGGCTGGTGCCTACCTCGGCCAACGGATCAGTATGGCGATCCAGCGAGGAAACGTAGCCAGCCTTCTGGGCACCTTACCCATAGAAGACGGTGATCTGGGCTCAGTATTCTACTTATAGTCTTGAGGGACTATGGGTAGAATACAATACAAATAAGTTAAGTTTTCTTACATTGTATTCAATAGTATGTAATTTATATTATAGTTATTCAATTATTATGTAAATTATATATTATATATTATAATAATTTTAAACTTAGATATAAATATTTATATTTATTTTTAATATAACTTGTTACATTCTTAACTTTTGTACTTATAGTTTTTTAATACATAGATACCTAATTAATAATTTATTTTAAATCATCATTATTCTTATTTTAATACATACATTGTTCTATCTATTTTTTTTCTTTCATTTTTATCACTATTATTATTTCACTAACCCACAAAATGACAAAACCAAATTCACTATCGATAACGCTTATCGACAAGAATAATGCGCAATCACTATGCCCGCCCATAAGGCCCGTGAGTGGAAGAGAGAGCGAAATACTCCGATTATTTATGACTCAAACTGCACGGACAAAATAATTCTACTATAGCTTCTGCTCGCGACTTCGCCCGCGTGGAATAGTTACTTGGGTTAACGCTAACATTAACCCTTGACTTTGTTTACGTATAAGGTGAAACGCACGCATCGGAAGCTATCAAAAGGGGAAAAAATCCGATTTTGAAACATTATTCATTGGTGCTCCGCTCCTATTTGTCTTTGGGTGATGATATATAACCTAAAGCCTTCCTTGATAAATGAGCTATCTAACACTGAAAGGGTTTTTTAATCAGACCAGCAGTTCCTGAGATTAGCGCGTTCAAGCAAACAAACTCTTCAGCTTTATAAATTAGTATAAGATAATCACAACCATTTTGTGGATGAGTTGCTAATCAAGACAATAACAGACAAATTAAACTACTACTAAGTTGTGAACCGGCAACTCCAATGCTCCACCCGAGCACTAAGAATATGGAAGAATAAAATCCAGTGGAACTACAAGGTGAATGGGTCAAAACACAAAACAACGATGTGACATCTCAATCTGCTTGTTGTGTTTTTGGAGTGATAACTTCTTATGGGAGGGTAAACCACTTCGACATTATGTAAATGCGTTACGGTGCCAGTCTGTCTGGCTTCTCTTTCTCTCACGCATACGGCATCGGTAGAAAGGCTCCTCCTCTCTCACTCTAACCCACAGCGCTAGCCGAATTTCGGTAATTAGATTAAATAATGACACTAAGGCTGGTGTGCACCGACTTTTAACCGGTGGTTAAAATAAATTAATCGGTAAAAATGTATGTTATGCATACACACAGTGATTATTTTATTTTAACCGGTGGTTAAATGTCGGTACAAACCTGCATAAGAATGTATATACACAAAATTCTAATGTACGTACATATTCAAAAATTGTAACTAAAAATAAAATATATTTTATAATCGCTAAAAGATTTATTAATAAATAACCTTTCCTTAGATTATCATATTAATATACATAACATTTAAGTAATAACCTAAGCTTTTCTCAAGTAAAACAATTTCAGTATTAAATAATTTAACTTAGATTAGTTAGTTATCACTTTTGTCGGGCGTCCCGAGACGCACAGTTTTTTGCAGATATGTTGCAGCAAAAAAATTAGTAAGTCATGTCTTATATTTTACTAATATTTTATTGTGTCTCTGTCTTATTGAATATGCACTGCTTACTTGTTTTCTGTAACATAATTTTGTATAAAACTTATAAAAAAATAACTTGAGATATAAATAGAATAATAAATATAAATAAAAACAATTTTACCTAGACGTGTTGCTGGGGAGTTTCTTGCCGCTTCTTCTCCTTAACAGCAACAGCACGTTGCGAAACGGTGTAAATAGACTAGGAAATAAAATTAAATTTTAATCTATATATATGACCTTCAAAAAGTGTTCTCCAGCTTATTTTGAACTAGCTTCTGCTCGCGACTTCGTCCGAGTGGTGCGCTTTTTTAACTATCCCACGGGAACTCTTCAATTTTTCGGGATCAAAGGTATTCTATATGCTGACCAGGGATATAAGCTACCACCATACAAAATTTCATTTAAATCGGTCCAGTACTTTCAGAGATTAGCCGGTACAAAAAAACAGACAAACAGAGAAACACAAATTTGAAAAAATCTAAGTTAGTTCTATTTCACTTCCATATAACTATAACGTCCCCCTCACTCAGTTTTTAGCATTTTTTTTCATTGTACAGAAATTCGAACTCTACAATTTTATTATAATATGTATAGATAAAAAAAATTGCTACTGAATTTGACTACTACTTACATAAGTGTATAAATTGTAGAGACATATCGATTGATATCATATTGATCATATAATGACTCATGTCGTTTATGTAAGAGTGCAAAAATGATTTATGCGATAGCTAAGTTCATATTTTTAAGTTAACTAGTGATCACCCGTGGTCGAATTTCAACCATAATAATTAATGTCAACGACTTTATTTTTATTTAGGTTTTGTTACGTAGAAAATACACACCCTATAGTGTTTTGAAAACAGGTACTGCCATCTGTTGCGTGTTGGCGTATTACTAGCCACCTCTCGTTCGATAGCCATATCGTCTTATAGGAAATGCAACTACAATCTGCATTAGTGTGTCGTCAGATGTCGTTGTTTTTAAGCTTTTGCAACTACAATATAAAATCAAATCCGAATCGGATATATACTTCAATAGTATCCAATTTGTAGACGTGGGTAGAGGTTCCAGGCGGGATACCTTAGAGAAGTGCAAGCCCGGTCTAAGGGTAAACGGAAGTATAGCAACGACATCTGACGGTCACAAGTCGTTGAAATAGATCGCCATTTTAGAACTTCTAGAATGCAAAACGCGGAGGACGTGACGACACAAATGGCAGCTACTCAAAGTGAATGGCAATTGAATAGACCGGAGAATTCGATCGGCGTCGTGTCATTCCTACTCTCGAGTTGTTAACAGACGGTCGAATCCAAATTGTTTTTTTTATAGTGGTGCATAGTCGCATCTTTTCAAATCAGTGAATCTTAATTCAAAAGGTATGTAGCCTTTGTTCTTTCTTTTCACGATCCTAGCATCGGATCCATCCTTCAGATAGTATAGATCTGCATTCTTTACAGAATGGAGTACCATCGTAGAAACGCGTGGTTCTCGTGCAGGGCACTCTTCGGAAACCTAGGCGATCCTCACGTCTTCGTTTAAGTTCCCTATAGGTTAGTAATGTTGCAGTTACATATTAGTTTCCAATATTTAAAATAGTAAAGTTTAGATTGTTCCAATGTATCACGCAAGTTGAACGTGACACGAGTACTATGCTCGTGGATGACAAACCAGGGCGACTGGTAAAGCGGACCCTGGTTTGCACTCTTCCATCAGGTCACCTGGAGACGAGCTTTGACTCGCCTTGGCATCGCCACCCGTCGCCGACCGTCCCGTGTTCTAGTACGCGTTAATTACAAAGCTACTTATCACACGTCCCAGTGGAGCTACGTAAGGGGCCAAAAGTTACGCCGGTACTCCGCATGGTAGGCGACCCCGCTACGAGTCTCCAGACGTGATATACCCTGGCTGGACTGGTTGCCGGCCCATCTTTCTACAACCAGTGGCGCTCAAACATTTAATTACCAACCTTATAATTAAAGGCAGTTCTGAAGGTATTGTCTCTTAAAGTAATCACAAGCACATCCATACGTTATTACGATGGTCTTAGACCGAATTCCATGCCTGAGATACTCATCATTTATTATAAGTAATAGAAAAGTTTTGGAACGTCATCCGGAAGGTGTTATTTAAGTTATACTATTGTAACTATTTCTTTGTATAATAAAACTACGTTTTAACGGTTTTAAGCGCGGTAATTTATTTGATTTAGGTTTATCCGACGTTTCGGCCGCTTTTCAGTGGCCGTGGTCACGGAAGACAAAGATGACATTTGTCAAACGTGTATTGTCAAAGTTTTTATTCAGCCTACCGCCAACTTGTTCATTTTAATTATTTAGTTTTGAATATTGTTTATGGATATTATTTACTCTATGGGAGCCTAATCTAATTTACCACCGCTTCACAACATGGTGTTGAAACGTCGGATAAACCTAAATCAAATAAATTACCGTGCTTAAAACCGTTAAAACGTAGTTTTATTATGTGTACAAGTCGCGAAAACTTGAGAAAATATTATTTCTTTGTAATCATTTAAAGGAGATTTTGTACTCCAGCTATTGGGGGTGTGCCAGATGGAGTATGGAAATAAAGAAAACGTAACTGGCTCTTTAAATGGTTTTATTGAATAACATCCTTTAATATCAACTATCACGATTCTACCATCTATATCATAACTTAACACCTTTTAGATACAACCACCACTTCAAATTCTAAAATACAACAGTTTATGGCTTGGCAGCTTGGCCTTTAAGCCAGATCTTAGACTACAATATAGTTTCTTCATTTTCTTAAGCCTATAGCTCAGCTGAACTATAGGTTATCAACTAAAGCCATTCAACGAAGTTCTTGTGACAACTCGAAAGGTCACATTTGACTATACAGTTCACATTTCTCACAAAAACACATAATGACTACTCAAAAACTATCAATATCCTACAACTGTTGTTCATTTTAGAGTAATTTTACACATTTTTAGAAAATAAAACTGCACAGCACAACATCTCCTTTCAGTTCCCGCCAAGAACTCCAATGTCAAAGACTATATGCCTCTATGATCACAGATTTCGCCAAGGCTACACTGTTAATTTGACTTGAACAATAAACAAAAGAGTATATATGCGTGTGTGTGACAAATACATGTTATAATGTAATGATGTAATATTATCATTCATCGCTTCTTCTCTGTGTAAACTAAAAGTGTGCGAATTTTATATTTTGACTAGCTGATGCCCGCGAATTCGTCCGCGTCATGACCGCGATGTAGAATACTATCAGCACCATCTAGTCTATTGAATATGATGATGAAATACGCCATCTCTCGAATCTCGTCTTTTTTAACCGACTTCAAAAAAAGGAGGAGGTTCTCAATTCGTCGGGATCTTTTTTTTTTATGTATGTTCGCCGATTACTCCGTGATTTATGATCCGATTTACGTGATATTTTTTTCTGTTCGACGTATGTTTTAGATATTTAAATAATAGCTTTAGAAATAAGTTATTTTATACATTTTAGTTTTTTAGTTTTTGAAGTCGGTTTTTTTAAACGAAGTTTTTATTTTTTATAATGTATAAATTGTTTTATTGCATGATGATACCGGCAATATCAATACTTAATTAGGTGTATAAGTTGTATACTAAGCTGTTTAAGTAATTAAAGTTTTTTTAACTATCCCACGGGGATTCTTTAATTTTTCGGGATCAAAAGTGTCATATATGTTGACCATGGATATAAGCTACCACCATACACAATTTTAATTAAATCTGTCCACTCGTTTCGGAGATTAGCCCGTACAAATAGACAAACAGAGAAACAAAAAATTTGAAAAAATCTAAATTAGTTCTATTTCAATTCTTACATCCCCCTGACTCGGTCCTCTACAGTTTTATTATCTTGTTACGAGTTGCGAGACTCGAATTAAAATGCCGTTGGTATTATTAAGGAGCTTATTAAAACTATACAAACACGTATAACACAGGTACAAATATAACCGCACACGACAAATCCAAACGTAATGCTGAAGGTCGTAATTCAATAAAACGCGCAAGGTTCGTCACTATTAGATTCCTGATTGTACACACGTCACGCCTTGATCCGTTGTCGAGTCTCGAAATCTTATCGATATCGATGTTATCCAACTCGAAATCGAATATCGTTCTCGAGAACTCGAGACCATGTTACTGATTTAGGTATGGAGTCATGCCGCGTTGGTACTGAAAGGAAAAATATGTAATGTAAAATATGTATGTCGTCGTCAATGTCTCAAATTTTATTATTGCTGGGGTACAGCAGGCAGGTTGTCGGGTCACCTGATGAAAATGGTCACCATCACCTGGGAATATTTGTATCGTTACACGCCGACAAAGTGAATGCACACCTGGTTTATTACCTTTCCCGCATTTGGACTTTTGTTTACTTTGTGTTTAAAATTTGTAATTAAGAACAAACCATCCTATTGATATTGTGCACGTTTATGGCCGCAGGTGTGCAGATTACGTTTTCTTGGAAAAGTCAGTCCACGCGGACGATTGTTGTATTGAATAGTTTAGTATAAGACAATGCCCGAGGGGCACATGAGGGGTTACAGTCAAGCGAGGATTACGATACGAGCAAGACGTGTACATTCGATAAGCTATATAGTGACGGACTTTGCGCATGTTATTGAATCGTGCATTTTGTACTGGTTGTGTTCAGTTATATTTGTACCTGTGTTATACGAGTTTGTATAGTTCTAATGAATTCTATAGCAATTTCAACGGCATTTTAATTCAAATCCCGCACTCGTAACAGTACGATCAACATGATGCCAGCCTCGAAGAAATTTAAAGACAGATAGACAACACTTTACCTTTAGTTATTAGAACGCAATAAATTAAACAAAAGACACTCTTAATAACCATTTTAATGTTTTTTTTCTTACATTAATTTCTTTTAAAACATTGATTACAAAGTTTTCAAAGATTAATTACATTACTTTTTCTATTCAATATCTAAATTATAACCATTTTTCCAAGTCTTCAAAGATGATGGTATCTCAGCTTTCTGATCAGCTTTATCGAATGGATAATTGTCATATTCTTGCCAAAACACAGGCCGGACAGTGCGGTACCCGTTGTCGAATCTCGAGATCTTATCGATATCGACGTTATCCAACTCAAAATCGAATATCGAGGCGTTCTCGAGAACTCGAGACTTGGTCACCGTTTTCGGTATGGAGATTATGCCACGTTGGTACTGAAAGGAAAAAAAATTTCGTAAGTATATCTCATATTTTTCATTGCTGGGGTACTGCAAACAGGCTGTCTGGACACCTGATGGAAAGTAGTATCCGCATCTATAGATGCTACAATTTGATGTCAGCCTCCAAAAATAAATAAATTGACTCTAAGACCCTATGTCGTAGCGCAGAGGGAAAACGTCGGCGGGAAGTTCTCTCCCGATCAATGTTGGACGCAGTACAAACGGTCTAGAGAACTGTTGCGTAGTTGAGCGTGCAAATTATTTTGCTTAGAGGAATTTGGGAGGAAACGACATAGGTGTTATGTCGACCCCAAATAACTGAGAGAAGAGGAAAGAAAGAGAAGATCGTGAAATAATTTTCTACATACTAAATATCTCAAGGCGACTTGGGTGACGGTCTTCCCATATTTCCCGGCTATCTCCAGCATCGTTGGATTATTGAGTTTTGGTTCCGGGCTGTTGGGGGCTGATCGGGTCGGGACCATGGTGCCGAAGGGTGAGTATGCGACAATATGGACATTGTTAGCTTGGCAGTACTCCACGAGGTCTTTTTGTCCTAGGTTCAGATTTATCTGGAAAATTAAATTGATAAGTAGTAAAGATACTTGTAAATCTTTTGGAGGTGTTGTTGTTGTTGTAACAAAATTCAATGAAGAGAAAAAATGAGGGAGCTAAAACGGACTAAAGATTCCGAAAATGCAATCGTTGACATTTTTGCCTATCTCTGTATCTGTCTAAAAGTCAATCGCACAAGAGAGAGTACTACAATAGTAGTCGAGTTACTACAATTAATATACAAAAAGAATTTTTTTTCCGACCAGTAGTATCCTTAAACTCAACTGAAATTTTTTTTCATTCTGTCTACTTACACATCATTACATCATATCCATGATACGCTGTTAAGCGTTAGCTGAAAATAGATCATTAATGTATAGCAAAAATAGTAATGGGCCAAGTATACTGCCTTGCGGTACTCCGTGTTAATTTGGCAATACTGTAGACCTATATGAGGTTAGCTCCAATTTATTGTCCAAGTTAGTTAACTCAACATACTGTTTCCTATCTGAGGGGTAGCTTTTTAACCAAGAGATCACATGACCTCTTATGCCATAGTGTTCACATTTTTTAATTCGTATGTCATGGTCAACGAAATCGAAAGCTTTAGTCATATCGCAAAAAATTACTGAGACTGGTATTTTATTGTCGATTTTCTCAATAACAGTTTCAATAAGACTTATAGGTTGCCAAAGTGGTCGATTTTTTCTTTTGAAAACGTTTTGTTCTTTATTAATTATAATATTTTTTAAGTTTTCGCTACTTGTATACATAATAAAACTGCGTTTTAACGGTTTTAAGCGCGCTTAAAACGTAGCTATATAACATATTGTAACTATATAATAAAACGTAGTGTTATTATATAGTTACATTTTTCCAAAAAGTTTTATAAAAGGGAGGTGTATGGCTTTTTCAAATATTTTAGCAAACGTTGGTATCAGAGTATTACGATTATAGTTGTTGAGATCTTCTTTACAACCTTTTGTATGTAATAGTTTAAATACAGAGAGTTTTAATTTATGTGGGAATATTCCTTCAGAGAGTGAAACATTCAAAAGTTGAGGAGGTTATATGGGACAGATTACATTAAGACTCTGTTTTATTATATGTGTTGATATGTATATCATATACATATCAACACAATTGATATGTATATGTATATCAAAACTAACTGGTTTAGTATTGTTGAGGGAGAATACGATTTTAACAACTTCACTCATAGTAAGAGGTTTATAAATTTAAATAAACACAGGATACTTTTTCTTAGGGGCCATTTATAAATGGGGTTGGGCAACACGTTGGGGTGTAAAAGTGTGATATTGTGTGACAAGAAGTGGGAGGGGTCCTAAAGTTCGTGACCTCACATTTCAAAATCTAATATATTCAAGTTTTAGAACACGAAATTCGGGGTCAAAAAATCATTTACCTCAACTTGGTTTGTAGCTGGTGGTATGACGCAGTTAGCCAATAACCTCATCATTTGCTCCAAGTTGAAGTTAGAGACTCCAATGGACTTCGCCAGGCCCTTCTTCAGAACAGCTTCGAAGCCACGCCACGTGTCTAAGTAATCTATCTTTTCGTCCACACCGTCTTGCTGAAAGAACAACAGTTACGTGTCAAAGGCTTAATGACGTCACCTACGCCTTGAGATTGTTACTTTACGTTCACAGGGGCACTGGTTTAACTGTACTTTCCATTCCTGTGATACGGGGCGTTTTTGACTTTGTACTAAAACTACCATTGTGGCCGCACAAGGCCCAGTGAGCCTCGTAATTTTTCAAAAACTGAAATCTTTTTTAGACTTATTTATCAAGGTAGCACTGTTTCAAGGCACATCTTTGATATATATATTCATCTCTTTTCAACACTAAACCATATTAAATTTACGCTCTTTGCAACACAGTGAAGTCTATTTTTATAAGCAAATATTCTGCATAAAGATGATAGGAAGAAGTAAGTTGATTGGAGATTGAGTTCATCAAAATAGCAAATAATAAGGAGATAAAACGCTGCCCTGAGTAACGCCAGCAGAGAGGTCACGCCATGATTAATGGGTAATGTAACAAACATAAATATCACTCAGAAAGACGCAACAATAATTGTTATTTTTAATATGAAAATATAGCGCATTTGCAAATGCCGCCACGTGTGCGTGGTGAAAATAAGAACTATATCTTAGTCTCTTTTTCTCTTTAGTATTAAAGTGAGACAAATATATTGATCAAAAGCGATTCGATAGAGGTTCAATTATTCAGTTTATTTATTCTCGTAATGTGAAACTCCTTGCTGGAATTCTTAGTTTTTTTTAAACTTAAGTACCTATTAAGTATCCGTGTAGGAACAGAGAAAGAATACAATCTCCTGCGTAAGGGCGGTTTGTCATAAAAGGTGGCAAAACAGCCCACAGCCAGGTGGGAGGGTATTTGTCCGTCTGGATGGCTATCACCCCTGGTCTAGAATATGACGCCATTACAACCTTGAGTTGTGTTCCTGCATTATTGGCCAAGTTCCAGCCTCCCTTTAGACAGCAACAGCATATTGGTATCACCTTTGTCGCTACAAATGACCACAGGTGGTGGTAACTGCTTTCTATCAGGTGGGCCATCTGCCTGTCCGTTGAACTCATACGTCGTCGTCAGCCATTCACAGTCCACCGCTGGACGTAGGTCTCCCCAAGACAGCGCCACTCATCCCTGTCCTAAGATTTCCTCATCCAGCACCTGCCGGCGACCTTGCATAGGTCGTCGGTCCATCGGGCTGGAGGTCATCCGAAACTAAGTTTATCGAGACGCGGTCTCCACTCCAACTCGTTTGCTCCTGCGGCAGACGTGACCGGCTCATTGCCACTTCAACTTGCACTTCAATTTTGTGAACTACCTTGGGGCGGTTACTTTGGTTCTCTTACGGATAGCCTCATTTCTAATTTTATCTATAAGAGAAACACCCAACACAGCTCGCTCCATAGCCCGGTTGAACTCATAAAAAAATATCACACGTCTCCGTACAACATTTTTATATACAACACCAGGTAAATGGGAAGTACTTTGCGTAAACAACCTATCTGGGTCTAGTGTGATCGAGAAAGGAGTTTCAACATAAAGTTTTACCGAAATTGACATCGGCCAATGCATCAAAGCCAGGTCTACGTAGTCCATGTTCAGACGTCTCAAGGAACCCAGGATTGACTTCTCCACATCAGCTTCTCGATGGAAATGCTGCCAGACCTGGAATTAATGAGCATAAGAAACTTATTTCCTCCGGAATTCCCGTACCCCCACTCCTTGCTTACCGTAAATATATAGATCCCTTAGCTGCTAAGCGTCTGTTTAAAAGTAGTACCTTAGTAAGTTCGGTGCGAGCCTCGGGCATAGTTGGTAAATAGTTATTCCGATTCGGTCAAGCATAAAACACTTTCCGAACAAGTAATACACATAAGCCAGTTGAAGGAAGAGCAGGAATATCAGGAAGCATTCGGAAGAGTCTACAACCATTTGGACCCTCAGCGTGACTTTCATGGATCTTGTGAATACTTAGTGTGTTTGATTAGTTCAACTAGTATTGATCGGTAAAATCGATGCAACTATAAGATATATCTAAGTTTAAAATTAACAGCCAAAAAGATAGTAATGATTTTTATAAGATTGATAATCTTTCTTTGATAAGAATGAGTTTTTATCGATAATAACGTTGCGCCCGCGCAACACGCTCACCGCCTTAGCCGGGCTGAGGCCGAGCTTGATTTATAACCCAAACTGCACGGACCAAATAATTCTACTATAGTGCTATCTGTGTTCAGTGGAACATCCGGTTTCTAGTGTTAGCTTGTGTCGATTAACCTCGAATGTGCCGTTTAGTACAATCAAAGTCAGAGTAATTATTTGTTTGAAACATATACATTTTTTGCAGATGTCATGCTAAGTATAAAGTTACATGTTTCGCCTTGACTGGCATACATTTTTTTTGTAGTTTTGGTTATAAGCCGTTTGTAGTCCTTATGGCTACATAAAGATATTATGATTATATTGTTACGAGTTACTAGAATTAAAATGTCGTTAGAATTACTATAGACTTTTATTGGAACTATATAAACAAGTATAACACAGGTACAAATATAACCGGACACAACCAGTACAAACGTAATGCACGATTCAATAACACGCGCAAAGTCCGTCACTACATAGCTTATCGAATGTGCAAACGTCTTGTCTTGATCGTGGTTCTCGCTCGACTGCCTCACCCCTGCGTTCGAGCATTGCTTTATACTACAAATACAATATGTCTCGACACAATACTCGACCGCGTAAGAATAATTTCCAAGAATCACACCTGGCTAATGACTACCATAAAATATTACAGTATAGGCTGTTTTTCTAATTACAAATTTTAAACACAAAGCAAAAAAAAAGAAGTTCAAATGCCGAAAAGGTAATAAACTGCAGGTGAATAGGTCTTTGTCGGTCGTAACAGTATTTAATGTAATTTATGTATCAATTACGGCAGAGCTATACTGAAGACTAATGGCGGGCTATATTTTACCGACTGTTTATTTGCCTCATTATCGTTTACAATTTGACATAAGCTCCGTACAATTAATATCAAAATTCAACTGATGGTAAGCCAAGTGAATAAATAGAAAGATATGAAGAACCGAGCCCTCATCAGACATTGCAAAATACATGTATAATAGATATTACTTACTTTAGTAGTGATGAAAATCTCATCTCTCTTAACGACTCCTTGTTCTATCTTCTTGTTGATCACTTCTCCCACTTCAGGCTCCACGCGGTAGAGATGCGCAGTGTCGATATGCCGATAGCCGATATCGATGGCATAGGATAACGCCTCCACCATTTTGGGCAAGTCCGTCATTTCGAATTCGAGCTGTAATTAATAATATTGACATACCTATATTTACAGATGATAAATATGTCAATTCTTCTCATAATCTTGCCTTAAAAACAACTGCACACGTTTCTACTTTCTACACCAAATCTTTTTCTATGCAGATTGTTCGGCTGTGGAATCCATTGCCCGAAAAAGTGAAAAAGTGAGACAGGCAGTCACTCGCCATTTTAAAAAACCTGGTACGGCAATATTATCTCACTTTATAATAAATATTTAATACCATATTACATGTACGTTTATTTATTGGTGTATTTATCATTAATATTATGTATCTATAATGTTAATATATTATGTATTAACACTATTATTAATATTGTATAGCTATTGCTGCTGCTATAAACATATTAATGATGTATATATTAGTATATATATAATATTAATATGTGTTATTGTTTATTCTTTTAATTCATTTTAGGTATGTATTGTGTGATATTTATATATCCTATTTATATGTGTTTTTAATTAGCACACCACCGTCATACATTTGCGAAATTCCCTTTCATAAAATCCAGAGCCCGGGTTGTCTGGAAAGATCGCTCTACTGTAGCAATAAGGACACCTCCTAATTTTACTGTTAAATGTGACTACTGTACATTGTTTATTTAATGTGTATGTTGTGAACAATAAAATGTTTTCTATTCTATTCTATAAATCTGGATTGTAGTGCGTAGGGGAGACCAAGGGAAGGTGTGATAGAGGAGAATTGTGACATGGTTAATTTCTTGATCTGTTCTTGGTCAATCTATGACGGTTAACAATGGGACAATAACTCACATTGTTGTATTGTTGTTATTAAGACGTATGTACAGTTGCGGTATGCAAAGGATCGTCACCTTAAAGTCGACTTTTTAACCGACTTCGAAAAAAGGAGGAGGTTCTCAATTCGTCGGGATCTTTTTTTTTTGTTGCTTTTTTATGTATGTTCGCCGATTACTCCGTCATTTATGATCAGATTTACGTGATTCTTTTTTTGTTCGACGCGGAATAGCTTCCATTTGGTCCCCTAAAAATTTTACATAGTTTGGCCCAGTAATTTTCATTTTATGAACATTTTTCATGAAAATAATTTTCACTCCGTTCCATATGTACACCGATTACTCTGAGATTTATGATTCGATTTACGTGATTCTTTTCTGTTCGACGCGCAATAGCTGCCATGTGGTTCCCTAAAAATTTTACACAGTTTGGCCCAGTAGTTTTCATTTTACGAACATTTTTTTGTTCTCGTTTCTTGGGACCTATATTTTATATATATTTTAAGAAGCGCGGCACCATTCGTAGGTCCACCCATACATAGCTAGACACTAAAAAGTAACAAATAAAAAATAAAAACTTCGTTTAAAAAAACCGACTTCAAAAACTAAAATGTATAAAATAACTTATTTCTAAAGCTATTATTATTAATATATATTATCTAAAACATCTTGAAGTCGGTGCAAAGTAAAACATAATAAAAATTACTATATTTTGCAAATTACTAAGCTCCGACTTTAAGATGTTTTAGATAATATATATTAATAATAATAGCTTTAGAAATAAGTTATTTTATACATTTTAGTTTTTGAAGTCGGTTTTTTTAAACGAAGTTTTTGCTTGCACGAGTTCAAGAAACCGTACCGCCAATATTTTAATATTTTTTTGTTACGTTTATAAAGGACGCGTTCCGCTATCGGCTCACAACGCCCAACATGCTCCGTTAGCCGTTGCACATGGCTACCACGGTCGTTATGGTCGTGGCGAAAACTTCACTACATGATCACTACATGACGTCATAATTTCTTTGTTACGTTATGCCGAATAAATATATATGAAAAAAAAACATTTTATTTTATTTTAACACAGTGAAACTTTTTTTGTATGAAATATAACTAACTCCTTCCCATTATAACAATGTCGGAAGTTTCTATTCCCTGTTTTTATTTGTTCCTTTTTTGAATTTTAGAGTTTTTTTCTTTGATTTTTATTGCGACGTTTCGACCACTTTTCAGTAGCTGTGATCACGGAAGACAAAGATCTCAAGTGTCAATGAGTAATGTTAACGTTATTATTTAGACTACGTCCAACTTCTTAATTTTTTTAATTTATGGGTATTGTTTACTCTATGGGAACTTAATTTAATTTACCACCGCTTCGCAACATGTTGTGGCTAGAATAAAAAAAGGGCCTTAAGAAACTCTTCAACAATCAAACAATTACCCGAATTAGTTAAATTGCTATAGTTCTTCTTCTAAGTAGATTATGTCATACATCACCTTGTCATTCAAGCCCAGCCAAGTCCCGTAGCCCAGCGCTGGGATGTCCCTTCCATCGTTGAGCTTAAAATTTGGGATTTTGACCTGAAAAAGTAAACATTTTCAGTTGACAATTTCAGTCAAACAAATTACTTTGTCTTTTGTTATTTTTATCTTCTAAGTCTCTCGTATCAACTTCAAGACCTGGGTTGACCGCCAACTTCTTCAGAAAATTTTACGGAAATAAAATAATATATTCTATAGAAATAAAATGTTCTATAGGTAAATATTTTTTATTTAATCTTTTCAACGTACTCTCCATAGCCTCTACTATACAAATAATCTTAAAACATCTAAACCATAGTACAATTTTAGGCGCGGTAATTTATTTGATTTGGTCACGGACGACAAAGATGACAATAATTGTCCAACGATCATCTTTGTCGTCCGTGACCATGGCCACTGAAAAGCGACCGAAATCAAATAAATTACCGCGATCAAATACATTACCGCGCATAAAACTGTTAAAACGTAGTTTTATTATGTATACAAGTCGCGAACATATAATATAAATGAACTTATTCCGACACAGTTTTCCCTAAAACAATAGCTTACATACTGCGGTCTTAAATGCTGCGGTATTTTATGTCCTGGGAATCCCGCGGGAATTTCAAGTCAAGCATGTCGCGGACATATCCTAGTATTAAATAAACTAACGCATTTTTCTCTTAAACTGTATTGTGCAGCAAAACAAAAATTACAAAAATGCCAGACAGTAGTTACCTACTTGGAAAACAAAAAGTTTATGCGAGTAGGTAGGTATTATTTATGTGACTACATACATTTATGATTAATATTAAAAACTTTAAACCGTTAAAGCGCAGTTTTCTTACGTGCAATAGTCGCGAAACCTTAAGAAAGTATTAAAAGATTTTTGAAACCGAAATTTTGATATCTTGAAATATAAGAAGATAATGCAAAGCCCAAATTCCACATGAACACATAAAAAAATTGAAGAAATCGTTCACTAAATATCAAAGCAATTAATGAAACATGAAAAACAAAACACTACTAACACTTGCCATGATGATGTTAAGACGAACACTGAATCACTGAACGACACTCTGTGTATTTCAAGGTCGAATGTTGCTATGAGCGACTAAATCGGTAACTGGTGTTAAACCCCTTCCACACGATACGATTTGATTAACAATCAGATCTGACAATTGAATTGGCTACAATCTGATTGTCCCTCCACACGAATAAAAGCAGATCGCCGATTTCCATTTTATTCTTTAAATTTTAGTACTGTCATGACATTAATGTAATAATAATAATATTTTTCTTTCCTTCTATTGTGTCTTACTGAGTATACACTGTTTGCTACAACTCCAATAATTCTACGAAAAGTGATTGTGTAACACATTTTTATAAAATTTATTAAATAAAAAGAAAAGTTTGAGTTAATCCATTTTTAGCTGGACGTGTTGCTGGGGAGCTTCTGGCCACTTCTTCTCATTAACAGCAATAACACGTTGCGAAGTGGTGTACATAGACTAAGAAGTAAAATTATTTTATATCTATTGACCTGCAAAAAGTGTTGCAAAAACATTAGAATTTGGAAATTCTGTTACCTCCGCTGAACGGACTTGTATCAACTGTGATGCCTCTTAACAAGAAGTAAAAATTTAGGTTGGATTTGTCACTAACTACAAATGTAGAGGAAAAAAATAGAAGTATATGTTCAAGATTTAAACATTCCTCCATTCTTTGCCGGTCGGGACAAATGGATACACCATTGTTGCCATTATTCTCGTCGTCCACCTTGAAACCACAATGATTACACAACATAATACAGGACAAGGCATTGCAGACACCCGCTCTGCACGCCGCTGTGCTGATGAATATGTCAAAAATTGGCCAACTAGCATCCAGATTTAATTGGACACAATCGAATGGAGCGGTCCCAACCAACCTTGGATTTCATATTTCTATCCACACTACACAAAAGATTGTCAATCTAACCAAATTGGTCGTAAAATTGTATCGTGTGGAATCCGCTTTAAACTAAATGTGGGTTGTCAACGTTTTTCCTCATGTTACGAGATATTATAGCAGCTACATTTCATGCCCAGGTACGTGAGTGCTCATTCTCAAACTCCCATCAAATTTGTCTCATTCTCCTTCTTTGTCATTGTGAAACAGTTTGCTTATCGCTAAACCCACCCACAACAGTCTCAAAGCATTTTTTGGTGGTTAGAATATGTAATTTTGCTGCCCTTTAGTATACATACTATGTTTATATAGACATACATTACATTTAGGATAAACAGAGAAACTAAATCATAATTATTATAATTACATATTAGGTTGGGGAAAAAGTTTCTTCGCATTTTATATAAAAATTCAAAAGGTTATTTTATAAAGTTTATTTACATTTGACTAAAGTATGTAGGTACCATTTTGTTGGATAACTTTTTGCCATCTTGTAGGTAGGGACGTGATCCCATTGCTATAAAAATTTTGGGCTTCTGATCAAAAAACTGCGACAAGTGGTTTTGGCAGTCCTCTCATGATGTTAACCTGACACTGCCTAAGGAATTCTGCAGAGACCGAAACAGGTGAAAATCTGAAGATTCAAGGTCAGGACTATACGGCGGACGCATTAACACCTCCCAGCCAAACTCTCGTAATTTTTGCTGAGTGGCTAAAGATGTGTGAGGTCTAGCGTTATCATGGTGAAAAACCACACCCCTTCTGTTGATTAATTCCGGCCGCTTTCTCTCAACTTTTTGCTTTAATCTCATCAGTTGTTCGCAGTACAGTTCAGAATCGATGGTCCTGCCTGGCGGTAACAGCTCATAATTAATAATGCCCTTCCAATCCCACCACACACACAGCATCACCTTGTTGCGAGTTAACCCGGGTTTCGCCACAGTCTGTGAAGCCTAACCGGCCTTTAACCACGATCTTTTTCGCACGTTGTTGTCGTACGTGACCCACTTATCACTTCATCATCAGTTATCAGCTTCTTCAAAAATGGTTCGGTTTCATTACGTCGTAATAAAGAATCACAAATGAGTACACGGTTTGAGGCACCCAAATATCGGGCTTTTTTGTGTACCCAGCTTTTTTCAAATGCGCCAAAACAGTTTTGTGGTCAATTCCCAGTTCCCCAGCTACATCGTAACTACTAATATGCCGATCTTACTCCACTTTTTCAAAAATGGCATAAATTTTGGCCGTAACAGGACGACCAGAGCGACGTGCATTTTTGATATCAAAATTTCCGGATTGAAAAAACTTAAACCAAATTTGCGCTACTCTCACAGATACTGCATTAGGTCCATACACATCACAAATTTTTTTCGTGGCTTGTGTTGCATTTATACCTTTTTTTTAAGTAAAATTTTAAAATGTATCGAATTTCTTCATTAGATTCACTCATTTTAACAATAAGAAAAACAAATGAAAATCACACATTTTCCTAATTTGAATTGTCTTCTTTAAAATTAAAACTTTTTAATGATACCAAAACCAGCCAAGATACAAATGGTATAGCCAAAGAGATCTTATTACAAGTTCATACATACTATATGCGAAAAGACTTTTTCCCCAACCTATTATATTAAGGGGGGTAAAAGTGTATCTATTTCAAGCGATACATTTAAAAATTGTTTTCAACATGGTCTCTTTTTATTTAGATTTTTCCAATTGAAATCTATAGATATTATACGAGTGCTTACTTAAGTATGGTGTATACATAGAGACATACTACATAGTTATTTCATTTAATTAATCTCAATTAAAACTTATCTGTTGTCGAGTCTCGAAATCTTATCGATATCGACGTTATCCAACTCGAAACCGAATATCGAGGCCTTCTCGTGAACTCGAAACTTTGTCACTGATTTAGCTATAGAGATATATATAGATTATATATACCGCGTTGGTACTGAAAGGAAAAATTATTATGTCGTGATAAATATGACTTAAATTTTCTTATTGCTGGGGTACAGCAGGCAGGTTGTCGGGTCACCTGATGAAAATGGTCACCTTCGCCTGTGAATATTTGTATAATGCTATCAGCATGATGCCAGCTGTTGTATCTTAAATAAAAGATAATTAATTGATATTTTCTATATTTTAAATATTTTGTTCGCACACCCGTTACAAAGCTTGGCAGAGAGAATAGAGAGCATAGATAACATTTTTGTCTTTGGTAAACTGCGAATTAAATGTTTGGATACATGACAATAAACTTATCGTTCGGATACGACACCAGCGTTGAAGAAATTTAAAAATTTTGAACACTATAAATTAAACAAAAGACGCTCTTAATAATCATTTTAATGTATTTTTTTTAAACCACTAATCACATTACTTTCACAGACTAATTACACTACTTTGTTTATTCAATATCTAAATTATAACCATTTTTCCAAGTCTTCAAAGCTGAAGGTATCTCTACTTTCTGATCCACTTTATCGAAAGGATAATTGTTATATTCTTGCCAATACACAAGCTGGACAGTGCGGTACCCGTTGTCGAATCTCGATATCTTATCGATATCGATGTTATCCAATTCGAAATCGAATATGGAGGCGTTCTCGAGAACTCGAGACTTGGTCACCGTTTTCGGTATGGAGATTATACCGCGTTGGTACTGAAAGGAAAAACAATATTTCGTAAGTATATCTCATATTTTTATTGCTGGGGTACAGCAGACAGGCTGTCTGGACACCTGATGGAAAGTAGTATCCACATCTATAGATGCTACAATTTGATATTAGCCTCCAAAAGAAATAAATTGATAGAATTGAATTTGAATTACTTAAAAAAAAATATTTGAAAATATTGTATATGTTAAATTAGGATTTGCCACTTGTAGCTCCCATAAAGTTTACAACAGTCTCATGGGGAAAAATAACAACAAAATCTCAAAAAACGTTCAAGAGCTTTCAGTAAACAAGTTTAAAAAATTAGTAAAGGAAAGTTTGTGCGAGAAAGCTTATTATACCGAGTCGGAACAATGCGTCCGCTACCAAGCTCTTTCGGCAATTATTAATACAAATTATTTTGTTAAGCCATACTAGTACTACTAGTTCAAAATCAACATTTCAAAAGACCACCGAAGGATGAGGACTAGATTATGTGAAGAATGATATGACGATTTGTGGTATGACAGAAGACTTATACCAGAATAGAGGAAAATACATTTTTTTTATTGCCTTTTTTAAAATATTAAATAGGTTTGCGTGTGACCGCGATCACGTCCAATGCCGGACGATGATGCGGTCGAAGATGGAGCACGCTTACCTAGATAGTACCTATTCACAGGAGACTTGAAGATACCCGGGAAACACGGACTCTGGTAGTGCATTCCACAATTCTGCGGTACGTAGAAGGAACGTGGAGGTGAAACGTTTAGTACGCACTGGCAGCGTTTCCACTGTAAAACGATGGCGTAGACTACGTTTGCCTGAAGCAGGCAAACAGGCGGACGGCCAACTTGATGGAAGGTGGTTACCGTCGCCTATGGACGTTTGCAACACCAGAGGCGTTGCCAACGCATTGCCAGCCTCTAAGAAATTTTATAACGCCCTTCGTATACGACCCAATGCCGTAGCGCAGAGGGAAAACCTCGGCGGTAAGTTCTCTCCAGATCAATGATGTACGCGGTATAAACGTTCTAGAGAACCGTTGCGTAGTTGAGCGTGGAAATTATTTTGCTGATACCAAATGACTGGAACAAGGTGAAAGAAACGAGAGAGATAAACAGTTTAAGGGAATGGAATTATATGAGAGAAAAAGAATGTTAAACTAGATGATTGATCAATGTCAGTGTAAAAGTAAACCAAACAAAAGGTGCATGGATTGTGTGAAGGGTAACATGACGTTTTGTGGGGTACCAGAGGACGTATGACCAAATAGAGGAATATGGAAGGAAAATACAAGTTGTCTTGCCGATACCAAATGACTGGAACAAGGTGAAAGAAACGAGAGAGATAAACAGTTTAAGGGAATGGAATTATATGAGAGAAAAAGAATGTTAAACTAGATGATTGATCAATGTCAGTGTAAAAGTAAACCAAACAAAAGGTGCATGGATTGTGTGAAGGGTAACATGACGTTTTGTGGGGTACCAGAGGACGTATGACCAAATAGAGGAATATGGAAGGAAAATACAAGTTGTCTTGCCGATACCAAATGACTGGAACAAGGTGAAAGAAACGAGAGAGATAAACAGTTTAAGGGAATGGAATTATATGAGAAAAATAATGTTAGACTAGATGATTGATCAATGTCAGTGTAAAAGTAGACTGAAAAGTAATTATAATACAATTTCTGTATTTATTTAAAAAAAGAGCCTGGGACATATATAAATAATTATGATGAAATTTGTTTTTAGCTAGACGTGTTACTGCGTAGTTTCTTGCCGATTTTCTCTTTTAAACAGCGATAACGCGTTGCCAAGCGGTGTACATAATAGAAAGTAGATTTAAATTTTGACTTACATCTATGACCTTCAAAAAGTGTTTTCCAGTGGAACTTATATTGAATAAACGCCTTTAGAATTTTGATTAAAAGAATGTGGAAGGAAAGGACATTGTAAAGGTATTATAGCGACTCCAAATATTTGGACGAAGATGAAAGAGAGAGAGATGATCATAAAATAATTTTCTACATACTAAATATCTCAAGGCGACTTGGGTGACGGTCTTCCCATATTTCCCGGCTATCTCCAGCATCGTCGGATTATTGAGTTTTGGTTCCGGGCTGTTGGGTGCTGATCGGGTCGGGACCATGGTGCCGAAGGGTGCGTATGCGACAATATGGACATTGTTAGCTTGGCAGTATTCCACGAGGTCTTTTTGACCTAGGTTCAGATTAATCTGGAAAATTAAATTGATAAGTAGTGATAATATTTACTTGTAAATCGGTTGGTGGTGTTGCTGTTGTTGTAACAGAATGCTATGAAGAAGAAAAAAAATGAGGGGGCTAAAACGGACTAGCAGATTCCGAAAATGCAACCTTTAAATTTTTGCCTATCTCTTTATCTGTCTATTTGAAAGTACTACATTAGTAGTCGAGTTTGTATGATGAGTATAAAAAAAGAAAAGAACAAAATATTCCGAACAGTAGTATCCGAAAACTCAACTTGCAAAATATGTGATGTCACACTAAAGAGGGAGGAGTGTCCCGAATATGACTAGCTGTGATAAGGACGGAGGAGTGGTCAAAAATCATAAAATCGTGCGACTTAATTTGTGGACGGCCATTTACCTCCACTTGGTTTGTAGCTGGTGGTATGACGCAGTTAGCCAATAACCTCTTCATTTGCTCTAAGTTGAAGTTAGAGACTCCTATGGACTTCGCCAGGCCTTTCTTCAGAACGGCTTCGAAGCCACGCCATGTCTCTAAGTAATCTATCTTTTCGTCCACACCGTCTTGCTGAAAGAACAACAGTTACGTGTCAACGCCTTAAAAAGAATGACGTCACCTACGCCTTGAGACTGTCACTTTACGTTCACAGTGGCACTGGTTTATCTGTACTTTCCATTCCTGTGATACGGGGCGTTTTAGACCTTGAATTAAAACTACCATTGTAGCGGCAAGGCCTTCTTTGGCTTGTTTATCCTTTTCTGGCTTATTTACCAAGGTAACCCCGTATTAAAGCACAACTTAGATACATATTCATCTCTTTTCTACACTAAACCAAATTCCGTTCCGTTCCGAAGGGCATAACTTTAGTTATGCCCTTCGGAACACAGTCAAGTCTGTTTTCTAAAGAAAACGTTCTGCATAGAGATAATAGAAAGAAGTAAGTTTATTGGAGATTGAGTTTATGAAAATAGCAAATAATAAGGAGATAAAAGGTTGCCCTGAGGAACGCCAGCAGAGAGATCACGCCATAATTAATGGGTAATGTAACAAACATAAATATCACTCAGAAAGACTCAACACTCATTGAAGTTTCTAATAAGAAAATGACGCGCATTTGCAAATGGCGCCACGTGCGCGTGGTGAAAATTAGAACTACACCTTTCGTCTCATTTTCTCTTTAGTATTAAAGTGAAACAAATGTATTGATCAAAAGCGATTCCAAGGAGGTTTGATTATTCATCTCATTTACTCTCGTAATGTGAAACTTCTTGGTGGAATTCCTATTTTATTTTCACCAAGTACCTACTAAGTTTATCCGTGTAGGAACGGAGAAAGAATACAATCTCCTGCGTTAGGGCGGTCTGTCGTAAGAGGCGACAAAACAACCCACAGTCAGGTGGTAGGGTATTTGTCCGTCTGGATAGCTACCACCCCTGGTCTAGAGTATGCCATAACAACCTTGAGTTGTGTTCCGGCATTATTGGCTAAGTTCCAGCCTCCCTTTAGACAGTGGCAGCATATTGGTAGCACCTTTGTCGCTACAAATGTCCATAGATCGCGGTAAGGGCTAGGGCGCACTGGAGCGGCCACGGCCCAGCCTCGACCACAGCCACGATCAGCCGGGTCGTCAGGGCTACGGTCTTAACGCGGCCGTGTGTTGCCGTGGCGGCTCCAGCAGTTGATGAGGAGACATTAACGCAGATGGACGTCGAGGAAATGGCAGTCATTGCTTATTTATATTTTACCCAACAGAAACGGAAAAAATCATTGGGTACATTCTATTTTAAAAACACGCTTAAGTAATGCCATGTTATTCACTTTTTATTGTGATATACTGGCCGCACTGACAAATGCAAGTGCGCGATGTACCTACAAATACGTTGATATACGGGCCGCAACCGTCACGACCCGTATGCATAAAGTACTTGTCGCACTGACCAGCAAGCCGTAGCGGCCCCGTGCGCGACACAACCTGCGTTTTTATATAAAATTCATGATTTTCTGGGCCGCATCCGGCCAGCTGGGTAGTGGCTGGGCCGTGGCCGGTCCAGTGCGCCCTAGCTCTAACCGCTCTCTGTCAGGTGGGCCGCCTGCCTGTCTGTTGAACTCATACAATAAAAAAATTACCACACGTTTCCTTGTATAGTGACTAATTTTTAACTTTTGAATGCATTTTTTGATCAAAATTGCAAAAATGTTGATTTTGAAGAATTATTCCAATCGGTCAGGACGTATTTGTTGATTTAAGTAATTTAAATGTTCATATGTAATATTTTCTTAACTTTTCGCGACTTATTATAATAAAACTACGTTTTAACGGTTTTGAGCGCGGTAATTTATTTGATTTCGGTTATTCCTAAGTTTCGGCCGCTTTTCAGTTGGCGTGGTCACGGACGACAAAGATGACAATTGTCCAACGAGTCCAAGTTTTTATTTAGCCTACCAACTTGTTCATTTTAATTATTTAGTTTTATAATATTTTCTTAAGTTTTCGCGACTTGTATACATAATAAAAATTACATAATAATAAAAAAAATCTTTTATTATTTTATTTTGTTTATGGTTAGTATTTACTCTTTGGGAGCCTAATCTACTTTACCACCGCTTCACAACATGTTGTGGTTTGAAGAGAAGAAGCGGCGCAAGAAACTCTTCAGCAAACATGCCTAGCTCAAAAAAATTATATAATATTAAAACGGGTGGAAGGAATAATTTTCCTTCCATGGGTGGAAGTTTAATCGTTGGACAATTTTTCTTCTTCTCTTCTGTTTTTATCTTTGTCGTCCGCGACCACGGTCACTGAAAAGCGGCCGAAACGTCGGAATAACCGAAATCAAATAAATTACCACGCTTAAAACCGTTAAAACGTAGTTTTATTATGTTCATATGTATGTTAAGTTTTATTACCATTTTCTGTAAGACGCTCTGATATTACTTATATGACTATAATTATTAATTAATGTTAGTGTGTGTTTGGTGTTGTATTTTCTTCTGGCTTAATAGTTATCAGTTAGTCTGTTTTTTTTAATGTCTAAGGAGTAAACTCCAGTCGTGCGTCATACACACATGCAAGGTTTTTATATACAAGTAAACCGGAAGTACTTTGCCTAAACAACGTATCTGGGTCTAGTATGATCGAGAAAGAAGTTTCAACATAAAGTATTACCGAAATTGACATCGGAAAATGTATCAAAGCCAGGTCTACGTAGTCCATGTTCAGACGTCTCAAGGAACCCAGGATTGACTTCTCCACATCAGCTTCTCGATGGAAATGATGCCAGACCTGGAATGAATGAGCATAAGAAACATAAAGTTTGCTGATAGAACCACCCCCTGACCTCTCCCCCGGAATTTCCATACCCCCACGCCCCGCTTACCGCAAATACGTAGCTCGCTAAGCTGCTAAGCATCTGCTGAAAAGTAGTAACTTAGTAAGTGCGGTACGACGTACGTACGTACGTACGACGTGATCGTCCGCGATTTGAGCATTCCCAGTGTTGAGGAATTGATGATGTCGGCGCCATCGAACATCCGACGGCCGCACTACACGCCTCCACGGGATTGCTCCCCTAAACGCGCGACCACCAGATCACGAGACACCAAGATGGCTACCGACCCCTCGTGACCTCATCCGTCAGGATCAAGGCAATGTTTCAGAGGGAAAATCTCCACAATGCCGCAGAAAGGCCATCAGAGGCCGCAAATGGCTACCTAAAGCCCGAGATGGCCAGCGAAAGTGGCAGACTGGCCAACCATGCTGCAGGCGGAGCCAACGTGAAGCCAGGGATGGCCCCCGAAAGCCGCTGATTGGCCGACGCGAGCCGCCGACATATCCTTTGTCCTTTTGTCAGGTGGCTCCCGTTACACGTCACCGGGGGGTAGTTGCCCCCTGCGAATTGGGTCGGGGCAAAGAGCAGCAGCTCGAGGCCCCATACCGGCTCTGCCATCTACAGGCAGACCCAATGACCCACTTGAGCCTCCGGCACAGTTGGTCGATAGTTATTCCTATTCGGTCTAGCATAAAACAGTTTCCGAACAAGTAATACACATAAGCCAGATAAAGGAAGAACAGGAATACCAAGAAGCATTCGGAAGACTCTACAGCCATTTGGATTCTTAGCGTGACTATCGTGGATCTTGTGAATACAAGTGCGATTGATTAGTTCAACTATAATAGTATAGGTGAAATCGATACAAGTAGTGCTATCAGTGTTTAGTGGAACATCCGGGTTCTAGTGCTAACTTGTGTCGATTGACCTTCAACTTGCCGTTTAGTACAGTAGTGCTGATCATACCTATTGCTGTTGTAGCACCTATAAATAAATACAGTTCATTTTTAAGGGGCCAATATAATAGGCGAGATCAAGGCACATCGCTTGCGCTGGCTTGGCCACCTACAAACAATGAGGGAGGATAGCGCAGTGAAAAGAGCCTATCTGGGCAGGCCAACGAGACGGTGACCAGTTGGTCGGCCCAGATATCGCTGGAGTGACGTAGTGGAGGCTGATCTTCGCGAGTGCCAGTGCTTGAAGCTGTCTGGCAGGGGACAGTACTGAACAGGAAGGAGTGGAGGATTCTCATTTCGGAGATCAGGACTCATTTTGGGTCGCTGAGCCGCAGCAGTTAGAGCTGAACTGAGCTACACAGGACTCGAAATAAAATGCCGTTGGAACTAATATAGAATTTATTAGAACTGTACAAACACGTATAAAACAGGTACAAATATAACTGGGAACAGCCAGTACAAAACTGCACGATTCAATAACACGCGTAAAGTCCGTCACTATATAGCTTGTCGAATGTACGTCTTACTCGTATCGTAATCCTGGCTCGACTGCCCCACCCCTCCGTCTGGGCATTGTTTTATAGTAAACTGTACAACATACAATCGATTGCGTGGGCTGGGTTCTTCCAAGAAAATGTAATTTGCACACCTGCGAACGGCCAACAAAGTCGAAAACAATAACAATAAGGATTAGTTCGACACTAATGACGGCCATAAAACAAGTAGAAAAACAATAGCATGTTTTTTAATTACAAATTCTAAACACAACGTAAGCAAAAGAATTCCTAAATTCGGGAAGGCAAAAAAATTGCGCTTTACGACCGGCCAACTGCCGGTCGTAAAGCGCAATTTTTGCGCGTTTCTTTGTCGGTATGTAACAGTATTGTTGTATTGTTAAGGGATGTTTCATTCAGTACACTACCTGCACAGTTCAAAGGTGTTATAACAAGGTCTACAGGAAGAAAAAAGTAAAGAAAACGTAGTATTTTTGTTTTTAAGCTGTAAAAATATCGTAAAATTATCGTTTACAATTTGACATAAGCTCCGTTACATTTTATTTAGTTGCATGGTTGTTCTTTTCATGTCTCTTTTTAAGGTTAATAATTTTGTTATATATCCTCTTATTTCTAAATGATACAATCGGCCATTTCCTTAATTGAATAATATTGTTATATTTTTATTTATTCTGTAATTAGCATCTGTTTTTAACCGACTTCCAAAATGAGGAGGTGCTCAACTTGGCCGGTATGTTTTTTTATGTATGTACTCTGAGATTTATGATCCGATTTACGTGATTCTTCTTTAGTTTGATACGGAATAGTTGCCATTTGGTCCTGTAAAAATTTAACATAGTTAAGCCCAATAGTTTTCATTTTACTAACATTTTTTGTGTTTTTTTTTCCGTTCCCGTTTCTTGGGAGCTATATTTTTTAAGACGCGCAGCACCTTTCGTAGGCCTACCATAGCTAGACACTAAAAAGTAAAAAAAAAAACTTCGTTTAAAAAAACCGACTTCAAGAACTAAAAAGAATAAAATAACTTATTTCTAAAGCTATTTTTAATTATAATATCTTATTTTTAATATATGTTATCTAAAACATCTTAAAGTCGGTGCAAAGTAAAATATAAAAATTATTTTTCAACACACTTGCTCATAAAGTGGCTCTATGGTCACCGCAATTAGGCACAGAATGACACCCATAATCAAACTGTGACAAAAAAAATATATAACGCACTAGTGAGTTATAGATTTTTTTTTCTAATTTTATTGGTTGAGTTGCTTTGTTCTTAAAAAAGTTTTTATTCAAAAAAAAGATCGTGTTCTATAGAACATAAATTAATGTTCCTATTGCTTGCTCATTTCATGCAACTTCTTTTTTAAATAGATAATTTTAACTCGTACGTGTTTAATAAATAAAACTTTCACTCATATATAACTTTTTTTTTCTCTGTAATAAAAGAGAACTTTAAATTCCCCATTTTGTACGTGACAGAATAGGCGCAAACCCTATGCGCGGAAAATAAAAAAAACCTCATCCCTTTAGTCTGTGGCCGATCGCAATGCGCGCGCATAGGAAAACTGTTATCTACTAAATAAAATGAGTTTTTGTTGTTATTTTATTCACAAGTGTGTTGAAAAACGTCGTATGATACACGTGTGTATTGATGATTACCGTCCTCGGCTCTCTTAAGACCCTCGCCTACGGCTCGAGTCTCAATGGCGCCTCGGCGGTAATCACCAATGTTACACACTAGTACCATAATGTACTATTATTCTTTTTAGTTTTGTATACAATAGTTCTCTATAATTTACCATAATTTTATGTAACAATATTCATCTCGAATATGATGTGGTTATTATGTAAATTATAATTCAAAATATATGAATTGTATATAGACGGTAGTATACCTGTTATGAATGACAAGAATTTATTATAGTATTGTTTGGAAATTTTAGATAATATTTTATATAACATATTCTATGATTCTGCCAACACGAAAATAAAATACATTTTATACTAAATTTATACTAATAAAGTACATTTTATTTTCGTGTTGGCAGACGTGATAGATTATTTTACTGTGTTCGATTTATTATTATTACACGTAAAATTTTAAACATAATATTTTTATAGAATATCTTTATATATAAAAATGAATGTTTGTCTGTATGTTCTTTAAAGAATCGTAAACATTTGATCATGTGATGACCTCTAGCAAAGTCGTTGCGCATGAGTCAAAGAAGGTTCTGAGTTGGTTCACAATTGGACCCGGTAGGTGGCGTTGCTGTCGGCAGATCGATTGAGGCTTTTCCGGGCAAGACAACGTCTGCCGGGACAGCTAGTAATGTAATAAATTCTTGTCATTCATAACCTATTTAATTAAAATAGGTTTATCGATGACTTCAATCCGCTATCGGTTGTGCTAATTTGCTAAGTTTCTTATACCGTAGATTCGTTGGAAGGATGGCGAAGTGTTCTAAATTTTTTTATCCAATGTATGAAGTATGTTAAAACCGTAAGGTTATCTGATTATATTAATATAGTGACCAGTTGCTGTTCTTTTATTACCATAAGCCCTTCTGAGTTGTGGCAAGTATTACACAAGTGAATGAATAGAAAGATCCTCATATCTTTCTATTCATTCCCGCAGACCCCAGACTTACGCGATTTTAGGAAAGATGAAATTTTTAGGATCGGTAGTTTAACATAAACTTAGAAAGGAATGGATAGTCGCTAAGCTGAAAGCGGTTATATAGGTATCAAAGGTGGAAAAATACCATGATAACTTACGTCAATGTAGCAAGGCTAGTTTTTACATATGTTATGTATGATATTGTTATAAACAAAGATATACAGTTGCCAGACACTTCTTGTGGGCCATAACTTTTGACAGACACTTTAAAAAAAAAGTGTGGGAACTTACGTCATTTTAGGAAGGCTGAATTTTATATATATTATTAAGTATAATATTTAAAAATATTTTCCAATGGGCCAGACAAATTTGACGGGCGAAACATCTTCCCAGACTCGTTAAAAGTTCCGCTGTGTGAGGAAGCGAAGAAAACACAACTCAAGGTTGTTATGGCGGCATACTCTAGACCAGGATTGGTCGCCATCCAGTCGAGCAAATACCCTACCACCTGGCTATGAGTTGTTTTGTTTTGTCGACAGGCCGCCACAACGCAGGAAATTGTATTCTTTCTCCATTCCTGCACGGATAAAAAATCCTGCATTGCAAAACACATGTATAATAAGAACTACTTACTTTAGTAGTGATGAAAATCTCTTCTCTCTTAACGACTCCTTGTTCTATCTTCTTGTTGATCACTTCTCCCACTTCGGGCTCCACGCGGTAGAGATGCGCCGTGTCGATATGTCGATAGCCGATATCGATGGCGTAGGATAACGCCTCCACCATTTTGGGGAAGTCCGTCACTTCGAATTCGGACTGAAATTAATAATATTGACATATTGATTATAATAAAACACATTTTATTACCTTTCGGCTTTTGGACTTCTTTTGTTTACTTTGCGTTTAAAATTTGTGATTAGAAAACAGCGCATTGTGTATTGTACTCTTTTATGACAGTCATTAGCCAGGTGTGTCGGATTTATAGAACAAACTGATTCTGGTAAATTCGGTCCACGCGGCCGGGCAGACATATTGCATCTGTGCAGTACAGTTAATAGTTGTAGGATATTGATAGTTTTTGAGTAGTAATTATGTGTTTTGTGTGAAATGTGAACTGTATAGTCAAATGTGGCCTTTTGAGTTGTTACAAAAACTCCGTTGAATGGCACCAGCTGATAACCTACATTTCAGCTGAGCTTACATAGGCTTAAGAAAATGAAGAAACTACGTTGTAATCTAAGATCTGGCTCAAAGGCCTAGCTGCCAAGCCATAAACCTAAATAAATAATAATTATGCATACCATTTTACTTACCTGGGGGCAGGAATTAATGTAATTTGTAATTAGTTTTATATCCATGATTTGTATGTTCATTGTTTAAATAATACTTAAGATATATTATACTTAGTTGTTTACAGTTTCTAGAATAAATTAACTAACATTAAGTTATAGGTACGTATTTTTTAATATTTATTTATTATTTCGTTGTTTTGTTTTTATACCCTTAGTATATTATTGTATAATTTTTATATATATATTTTGTTTACTAATGTATTCAAATACAATTTAAAAAGTTTTTATTAAAAATAAGTTCCACTGGAGAACACTTTTTGAATGTCATTCATATAGGTTAAAATTTAATTTTACTTCCTAGCCTATGTACACCGCTTCGCAACGTGTTATTGTTGTTACACAAGGAGAAAAAGCGGCAAGAAACTCCCCAGCAACACGTCTAGCTAAAAATTGTTTTTCTTTATATTTGTTGTTCTATTTATATTTAAGTTCTTTTTTTTAAATAGTTTTATACAGAATTATGTTACAGAATGACTTTTGAAGATATAATGGAGTTGTAGCAAACAGTGCATATTCAATAAGACAGAGCGCAATAAAAGGATATAACATATTATTATAGGTATAAACATGACGTACTAAATTTTCTCTTTTTTTTGCACATATCTCCATATATTCCTTACAAGTACGGCAAGATAAAAACGTTATACTCGTACAAAACACAGTATAAGAGGTTGGAGCGAGCTGCTATGTAAATGAAGTTTTGTCATTTAAATATTCTTCAATAGTGTAGTATCCCTTTTTAAGCAAGATACTTTTTAATTTGGTTTTTAATTTAGTGAAGGGCAGATCTAACATTTCACTCGGAATCTTATTGAAGAAGCGTATACCAACCCCCAAGAAGAAGACAATACTTTTTGTAATCTAAAATTTTTTTTGAAGTCGGTTTTTTTAAACGAAGTTTTTAAATTTTATTTGTTACTTTTTAGTGTCTAGCTATGTATGGGTGGAGCCACGAATGGTGTCGCGCTTCTTAAAAAATATAGGTCCCAAGAAGCGGGAACAAACTATGTCAAATTTTTAGGGGACCACATGGCAGCTATTCCGCGTCGAACAAAAAAAGAATCACGTAAATCGGATCATAAATCACGGAGTTATCGGCGAACATATGGAACGGAGTGAAAATTATTTCCATGAAAAATGTTCATAAAATGAAAACTACTGGGCCAAACTATGTAAAATTTTTAGGGGACCAATTGGAAGCTATTCCGCGTCGAACAAAAAAAAGAATCACGTAAATCGGATCATAAATCACGGAGTTATCGGCGAACATACATAAAAAAAAGCAAAAAAAAAAAAAGATCCCGACGAATTGAGAACCTCCTCCTTTTTTCGAAGTCGGTTAAAAAGATGGCAATATCAGTCTATTACAATGCCTGGTGTTGAAATTGTGAACATCCTTATACTGCTTGTAGGCACTCAAATTATTACGAATATAAATTATATTATTGAAAATATATTGGCAGGCGACCGTCATAATACCGATTTCCTTAAAGCGTTCCCTAAGAGACTCCCGAGGGCCGAGGTTGTAAATTGACCTTACGGCTCTTTTTTGAGAAACAAATATGGTCTCTAAGTCAACAGCGTTGCCCCAAAGTAAAATACCATAGGACATGACACTATGAAAATAACTAAAATAAACTAGTCTAGCAGTCTCGTCATCAGTGAACTGCCTAACTCTTCTGACCGCATGCAGCAGAACTAAGCTTTCCTGAGAGACTAGATACATGAGCGCCCCACTGGAGCTTCTGATCTAGGTTAATGCCTAAGAATACAGTTGAATCTACTAGGTTAGGTCTAGTGTCGTTAAGAGAGATATTAACGTCGTATTAGTTTACATTAGGTAAAATCTTTTGTAATGGTTTAAAGTTACCTACGTACTTGGGGTCTTAGGACATTTGAGGTTATGGAGGAGGGCAGTGAAAACCAGTGCTGTGTCAGAACATGTTTCGGCACTGCGAAAGACTGAATGCCAACCTCATTTCATAAATTGCGGCTTTCTTTTACTGTTATTTTCTTATCAGTTTGTATTGTGTGAGTCGCAATTGAAAATAAATAATTTCTTTCTTTTATCATTTCTTTGTTTCCTTATGCCAAATAAATACATATGAGAATCTTATCTAGGAGCATGGTATTTTTTATTATTGAACGAGTTCGGCAGACAAGCAGACGGCCCACTTGATGGAATGCGGTTATCATCGCCTATGGACATTTGCGACACCAAAAGTGCTACAAATGCGCTGCTGCTCTCTTAAGGGAGACTGGAACCTGGTCATCAATGCCGAAACACAACTTAAGGTTGTTATGGCGACATACTTTAGACCAGGGCTGGTAGCCATTCAGTCGGGCAAATGCCCGATCTCCCGGCTGTGGGCTGTTTTGTCGCCTCTTACGACAGAACACCCCAACGCAGCAAATTGTATTCTTTCTCCGTTCCTCGTCTCCTTAAAGGAAACTGAAAGAAAGAAACACTTATTCGAAGACAGCGAACCTCCCTCCCATTATAATACGAGTAATGTCGGAATTTTCTTTTCCCTGTTTTTTATTTGTTGCTTTTTTGTAATTACCTTCTTTTAAATTTTTTTAGTTTTTTATTTCTTTGATTTTTTTCCGACGTTTCGACCACTTCTTAGTATCTGTGATCACGGAAGACATCTCAAGTGTCAATGAGTAATGTTAACTTTATTATTTAGCCTGCGTCCAACTTGTTTTTTTTTTTCAATTTACGAGTATTGTTTAATGTATAGGAGCTAAATTTAATTTATTACCGCTTCGCAACATGTTGTGGCTAGAAGAGAAAAAGGGCCTTAAGAAACTCTTCAATAGTGAAATTATCACCTGAAGAGCTTAATTTCTAGCTCTTCTTTAAGTAGGTTATTTCATACATCACCTTGTCATTCAAGCCCAGCCAAGTCCCGTAGCCCAGCGCCGGGATGTCCCTTCCATCGTTAAGCTTGAAAGTTGGGACTTTTACCTGAAAAAGTAAAAACATTTTGTCTAACAAATTACCTTGTCTTTTGTTTGTTATTTTGGAGTTTCCTGTTAGTTATGTACAGTGTTACACAATACATAATTCCGATCAAAAGTTATGGTTTACGCAGAAGTGCTGATCGGTTGCCTACATGTGAATGTCCCGCTTACACGATTCGTACACTATCACGCGCTACTAAAATTGGTCTACTGCGTAGATACAGCGGGAGGAATTATTAGTTGTATAAAATTATACAACTAATTATACGGGTTGTCTGGAAGAGATCGCTTTTTAGCGATAAGACCGCCCATTGTACACAATTAAATTATTACTAGTAGTCCGTAAGTTTTCTGTAATGGTGTACAATAAAGTGTTATCTATCTATCTATCTATTATAAAGTAGTAATAAGTGTAACAAAACTACTTTTTAACAGTTTTAAGCGCGGTGATTTATTTGATTTTGGATGTACCGACATTTCGGCCACTTTTTAGTGGCCGTGATCACGGAAGACAAAGGTCTCAAGCGTCAATGAGTGTTGTTAAAGTTTTATCTAGCCTACCGCAAACTTGATAATTTTAATTATTTAGTTTTAATTTTGTTTATGGTTACTATTTACTCTATGGGAGCCTAATCTAATTTACCACCGCTTCGCAACATGTTATGGCTTGAAGAGAAGAAGCGGCGCAAGAAACTCTTCAGCAAATATGCCTAGTCTAATAATTTTGTATAATATTAAAATGGATGGAAGGAAAAACCAAACCTTCTTCTGAAAAGAAACTTCCTGCCAATGAAAAGTAGCCGAAACGTCGGAATAACGAAAATCAAATAAATAACCGCGCTTAAAACCGAAGTAGTTTTATTATTTATTAAAATGCAGTGGTTTTATTTTTTAATTTTCAAATTCTGAAAATACGCTTGGAGTTGCCTGGTCAAAGGGATGAGAACAGTACTTATCGTCGCTGGGAAACCATTTTAACTGCTGTCAAAAAATTTAAAAACTATTCGAACCATAGATAATACATGCGACTCATGTCCGAATTTTTTTTACAGTGACTGTGAAATCGCGGCATAAATTGAAATAAAAATATATCAACAATTCTGTAACATAATTTTATGCTTATAAATAACTTTTCACGACTACAGTAGTCGTGGTAGCGTAATGGCTAGGGCACGCGTCCCACACTCAAAGGACGCGGGTTCGATCCTGGCCGGAACGCATGCACCAATAAGGCAGTTTTCTGACCTAATGTGCATATTGTTACAATTACCACGTGCTGATAACGGTGAAGGAAAACATCGTGATGCAACCTGCACATCGAGATAACCGATGTGTCAAACCTGCCCAGCCGCCTTGGACAAGCGTGGCGGGTATACTGTATGTTCCCCTATAGTAGGAGGCCCGACCCCAGCAGTGGGACATTTATGGGCTGTTATTATATATTACTTGCTGACCCGGCAAACATTGTTTTGCCTTTTAACTTACTTTTAGTTATTTAAAGCAAGTTAAATGATTACAGTATCTACTAATATAGCTATTATAAAATAGGGGTCGATCGTAGACGGTTGAAAATATAGGGTTGTATGTATTTTTTAATGCTGTATCATAAATAAAATAAAAAATATATCTAAAAATTAAAAAAAAACAAACTGCACGGACAAAATAATTCTACTATAGTTACCTACTTGGAAAAACAAAAGTTTATGCGAGTAGGCAGGGCTTTATTGTGGGGCACGCAGGAAATCTCTAAAATATTGATAAATAGCCATAAAAACTGAAAAAATGAAACAACAACAAGAAATTATGGACTTACAATGTTCGAGAATTAGCGTGCCGCCAAAAAAGAGGTAACAAAAAAAGGCCTGCGAGTAGGTATTATTTGTATGAGTACATGCATTTACGATTAATTTTGAAAAACTTTAAACCGTTAAAACGCAGTTTTATTGTGTATAATAGTCCCGAAAACTTAAGAAAATATTAATAGATTTTTGAAACTTATACATATAAAAGTTAAAAATTATATCTTAAATTTTTAAAACTGAAATTTCGATGTCTTGAAATATTAAAATTCCGCATGAATACATAAAAAAAACTCAAGAAATAGTTCAATAAATGAAAGCAATTAATGAAACATGAAAAACAAAACACAACTAACACTTGCCATGATGATGTTACGACGAACACTGATCCACAAACTACGATGCACAAACTCTACTATGGATACTACTGAACGACACACGGTGGGTTTCAAAGTCGAATGTTGCCATGAGCGACTAAATCGGTAACTGCTGTTAAACCCCTTCCACACAATACGATTTGATTGACAATCAGATCTGACAATTGAATTGGCTACAATCTGATTGTCCCTCCACATGTATAAAAGAAGATCGCCGAAATCTTCTGCATTCTTTGCCGGCTGGTACAAATGGATACACCATTGTTGCCGTTATCCCGTGGCCCATCTTGAAACCACAATTGTAACACAACATAATATAAGGGAGGGGAATGGACGGTACACCCGCCACGCTTGTCCAAGGCGGCTTGGCAGGTTTGACACATCGGTTATCTCGATGTACAGGTTGCATCACGATGTTTTCCTTCACCGTTATCAGCACGTGGTGATTGTAACAATATGCACATTAGGTCATAAAACTGCCTAAGTGGTGCATGCGTTCCGGCTTATTGTTACATACCGACAAAGAACGCACACCTGGCTGTCGTAAAACGCAGTTTATTACCTTTCCTGCATTCGGAGTTCTTTGATTCGTGTTTATAATTTAAAAACATCCTATTGTTATCGTACTTATTTTATGGCCGTCATTAGTGTCGAACTAATCCTTGTTTTTATTGCATTGCGTCGAAGCTTGCCAGGTGTGCGGATTAACTCAGTGAATGCGGCCCATTTGTCGGTATTATACCGTTTCGCATAAAACAATGCCCGAACGGAGGGGTGGGGCAGTCAAGCGACGATTACGATACTAGCAAGACGTGTGTAGTACTTTCGATTAGCGATATAGTGACGGACTTTGCGCGTGTTATTGAATTGTGCATTACATTGGGACTTATTGCGTCTAATTATATTTGTACCTATGTTTTATACGTGTTTGTACAGTTCTAATAAATTCTGTAGTAATTCCAACGGCATTTTAATTCGACTCCTGTAGCTCGTAACAATATTCACTGATTCAAACGTTACCCATGGGCTACAGTTTATACAGTAACTGTTTTATAACTGTCTACTTTTGTTTAATTTGTGTTTAAAATTTGTGATTGTAAAAACAGCCACAGAAAATACACTGCACGTGATCGTGCAGACATATTGTATTTGTACAGTATAAATCAATGCCCCAACGGAGGGGTGAGGCAGTCAAGCGTTAACCATAAGCGAGGTAAGACGTGTGTACACTTGGCAATCTATATAGTGACGGACTTTGCGCGTGTTATTGAATCGTGCATTACGTTTGTATTGGTTTGTTCAGTTATATTTGTACCTGTGTTATACGTGTTTCTATAGTTCTAATAAATTCTATAATAATTCTAACGGCATTTTAATTCGAGTCCTGCAACTCGTAGAAATATCATACAAGTACTGTTAATTTTAGGGTAATTTTACACATTTTTAGAAAATAAAACTGCAGAGCATAACATCATTCAATTCCCGTCACAAACTCAGTAATTGTAAAAAATGTACAGAAAAATGAAATGTGGCAAATTTTCATCTAGGAAGAAGCAATATAATAATTATTTTAATTGGCCGTTTGTAATTTCCAGTACGTTTATTCCTTAATCAGAATTATGTAAAATTACGCTAAGTCGGTACTAGCGACATCTATTCAATAACAGGAACCAATCATGTAAGTTTATTTGTTAGACAGTTTTGCTGATAAACTAACATTTTGTATGACTGCGCCATCTATAAGAAAATAGCTGAATCATGTTGTGGTATAAAGATGCATATTTTGTCCTACTGCACACAAGATGGCAGTTAAAACTCCTTGGTTTTAGTTTTTGTCTATTGCACAATAGATGGCAGGGCCAGCCAAATAATTTTAATTTTACCACTGATCTTTATTAGCGCAATTGCCGTTGACAGCCAAGTGCTGTAGAAACGTTTCAAGTAACATAAATTACTTTCATCTGTGCTTATTATTACACGCTGTAGTAAATAATTATTTACAGAAAAAATGGTACTCAAATAGTTATCAAAATTATTTATTGCTATTAGGTTTATTTTATTCGACAATAGATGGCAAAATCAGTTAAATGATTCAAATTTCGCAAGAGATCCTTATCAGCTCAAATGCCGCAAAAATTTAATATCGGCAGCCGAGTGCTGTAGAAACGTTTTAACTACAGCTTATTAATTAATTTGTCACGTTGTATTTAAACAATTTAGTCAATGATATTTTCAGAAAAACTAGTATTGAAATCGTTATGTACAAAGTTTCTATTGGTTTTAGATTGTGTATAATCGATAATAGATGGCGGTATAAGTTGGATGATTTCCATTTAGGAGTGTATTTGCTGTCAACAGTCAAGTACTGTAGATACATGTGAAGTATTAAAATAAGATTTGTTTGGGTGTATTATTACACAATGTAGTATATAATTATTTACAGAATAAATTGTAGTCAAATCTGTATTACAAAGATTGTCCATTGGTATTAGGTTTTATCTATTCTATAATAGATGGCAAAACCAGTTTAATAATTTCAATTTCGTAGTCGATATCAGTGCAATTGCTGCAAAAAATGATATAAGTAGCAGAGTGCTGTAGAAACCTATCACTTAAAACAAAATTTGTCTTGTCGTACATGATGTAGTCTAATGTTATTTACAGATAAAAATAGACCTTATATCGCTAATGAAGAGAATCTATTGATTTCAAGTTCTATCTACTTGACGATAGATGGCAATATTTGTTAAATAATTTCAATTGCAAATTAGCGCAATTGCCCCAAAAGATATCAGGAGCAGAGTGCTGTAGGAACCTATGATCTACAGCAAATTAAATTTACCTTTCCGTACATGATGTACTCAAATGTTATTTATAGATAAAATAGATCTCATGATATTGCTAACGAAGAGAATCCATTGTTTCTACGTTCTATCTACTTGACGATAGATGGCAATAAGAGTTAAATAATTTCAATTTCCTAGGCAATCGTTATTAGCGCAATTGCCGCAAAAGATTGATATTAATAGCACAGTGCTGTAGAAACCTATCACCTAAAGCAAATTAAATTTGTTTTGCCGTACATGATGTAGTGAAATGTTGCTAGCGAAGAGAATTAATTGATTTTACGTTCTATGTACTTGACGATAGATGGCGGAAGCAGACAAATGATTTCAATTTCGCAAGCGATCCTTATCAGCGCAATTGCCGCAAAAGATTGATATCGGCAGCCGAGTGCTGTAGAAACGTTTCAACTAAAGCAAATTAGATTCGTCTGGGCGTATCATTACACGATGTAGTCTTTATTAGTACCACTTTAAGAGACTATGTGGATTTATGCGCTTAAATTCGCATTACGTCGCATTGAAGAGCTTTGCAAGAAATCCTTATTTATTTATTTATTTACCTACATAGTCTATTTTAAGAATGATCAGGTAAAAAGCAATGACAATGAAAGTATATGTAACAAACAATGTATGTGAAGATCGTAGCGAGATCTCTGCCTACCCCTATTAGAAACAGAGGTGATGATGTGTATGAGTATGTATGTAGCATGTACAGTGTTTATTCCAGTTAATCTAGGACAAGATATGTTTATATAAGCGTACAGAGCGACATTACGGTATTAAAATTAGTTATATATGAACACTAATTGCAAAGTAATATCTTTACTATTCAAATTAAAAATCATCCAGGTGCGTGTCTATCTACGCATAGAACAAGGACTAAGTAGTCGCGAGCCAATTTTTTTTATCTATATATATTTATATAAAATTGAGATTGTTGATTCGAAATTGGGTCTTACGCCAAAAGGAAGGTTTGCACAGAAAATCCGCGTTATGGCAGATATAATTGCGGCACAACAATATGCTGAGTGCAAACCTTATTTGCTGATGATTGAATGCGGCGTACGACTTCTCAAATAATGCTTTGTAATGTGTAAAGAATGTAACTAAGTCGCTATTTCTTCAAATAGAGGTTTTCTTTCTTTCTTTCAGATTTTCTATGAAATCAAGAACGGAGTGGTGGCGCTATCTGTGATTATAGAGTGTTACGAGTTCTGTTTTTTACTGGGCGATTTGCATTAATGGACCAAGAAGTTAATAGTTATACTGCATCAGTTTAGCAGATAAGCAGACGGTCTACCTGATGGAAAGCAGTAACCATCTCCTATGGATCATTTGTAACACCAACGGTGTTGAACCAATGTGCTGCCGCTCTCTACACGGAGACTGGCACCTAGCCATTAGTGCGGAAACACAACTAAATTTGTTAGGCGGCATACTCTAGACTAGCGATAGTAGCCATCCAGACGGGCAAATATTTTACCATTTGGCTATGGGTTATATTGCAGGCGGGGGAATGCATTTCGCATACTACCGGGTCCTTTGCTAGGGATTAGACCAAAGCGATAGAGTAAGCCACTGAAGATAGCGCAGCTAACAGAATCAGTCACCGGCATGTGTGGAGACTCGTTAAGGTACCTCCCTCTATGTGGAGAGGTAACCCATGGGCCAATACTCCACTAAAGCCACCCTCACAACGTGAGACTTGGAACATAGTTATGCCCACGCTGATCCGGCGCATCAGTGCTTGAGAAGGCCCCGGAAAGCAGGAGAGACTCACTTCGTCAACAGGTGGATGAATCCTCCGCTCCTTAGATGCTGAAGGGCCCCTGGTTTTTTCGCCTCTTACGACAGGCCGCCCCAACGTAGGAAATCAAATTCTTTCTCCGTTCCTGCACGGATAAAAATAGTGCTGGAAAAATCTAACCATGGACGTAGCTACTGTCGTATCAGCCGTATCAATGATAGGTACGGGCCACCCAGGCTAGTGGCCCCGAAAATATGTAGGTAAGCAAAAATTCTTGAAATGTAATCTACAATCTTTTATAGATTTGATATAGATACATTTTTGGGAATAACTGCTGGACCAACAGAAACGGCTATCAGACTTGTCATTACTGTCGATAGAGGCAGAGAATCTAGAAAAACTGAAATCGTCTTCAGATATGGTTGATTTGATAAATAACTTCGCCAGGTGGTAGGGCATTTGCCCGCCTGGATGGCTACCACCCCTGGTCTAAAGTATGCCCCCATAAGAACCTTGAGTTGTGTTCTGGCATTAGTGACCAGGTTCCAGTCTCCCTTAAGAGAGCAGCAGCGCATTTGTAGCACCCTTGGTGTTGCAAATGTCCATAAGCGATGGTAACTGCTTTCTATCAAGTGGGCCGTTTGCCTGTCTGCTGAACTCCTGCAATAAAATAAAAAAAATAACTGTACCAAAAAAGGCGACAAAGGTATATCTTTGATTTGAATTGTATGTTGGTCGAACTTAAGATACTTTAAATTAAGAATGATTACTTCGAAGGTATGTATTACCTGTCTATACCAATATATAAATCTGTAAAGTTTGTTTCTTTGCATGAACGTACTAATGTCAGGAACTGGTTTGATGTGAAAAATTCTTTCAGTATTAGATTTCCCATTTATTGAGGAAGGCTATATATAGGCTTATATATCATCACGCTAAGACCAGCAGCAGTGGAGCACCATTGAAGAATGTTTCAAAATCAGGGGGTTTTGAAGTTATAGATACTTCTTTTGGCGCGTTAGGGAAAAATGATGAGAGTAATTTTTTAGGATGCGCGCGCACACCGTCACGAAAAACCGACACCCTGAAGTTAGCTATAGTCAACATTTTAGTGTTTCTATTGTTAGTGTCGTTTTTTCTACAAACGTAGAATAAGGCGTAAAATTTTGAAAAGATTTTTATCTTGTTACGCCAAAGAAGTATAACTTCTAACGCGTGTACATAAGTACACACAATTTTTTTTAAAATTATTCCACGTGGACGTAGTCGCGCGGCTAGTTTGAATATAATCTTACCGAATAAATACGGATAGTCTTTAAGGCTTTTTTGGTATTTCTCGTTCATTAGCAAGCAACAGTAGTGAAGTAGCAATTACTTGATTATATTTTCGCATTAATTGGGCAAGTTTCACTAAATCGTTAATTCTTTGGTTATAGTACACCAATTGTTTTAAGTGAAAGTTTCATTTGTTGCTTATTGTTTGAAATTAATTGTGACGACGTCGAAACATGCTGGAACGATTGTCTTGATTATAGTTCCTGGGGCCGACTCGATAAGTGTTTTTTTTATTGCTTTGTGACGTGGCGGGGGGGGGGGGGGGTCGTCAGGTCTTCCTCCTTAGCCACAGAATAGGTTTAGGTGGGTCAATGAATGATATAAGATAGATAGATAACACTTTATTGCTCACCAAATATACAATTATAATATTGTCATGGTAGAAACAAAAGGCGGCCTTATCGCTGAAAGCAATCTCTTCCAGAGATAATTATTATCCAATCTGTTCCGACAGACGGTGGACTTCCCTGGACAAAAGGGTACACAGGCCTGTCGAAGCCTTGAATGCTCTTCTAGTCCAGATGTTCCACAGCTCTTATATTAGCTCGACCGGTAACTGTCCACGTCTTGTGTATGTTGGCTTGGTTGTTTAGGTTTCCTAGATAAGTAAGGGTAGCTTTGGTCCCCAGGGAACACGTAGTTATTTTATTAACGTTATAAGAAGTTTTTAATAGTATGGAGTAATATTTATAATAGATTTGTAGCAGCTGATATATTTGAAATTCGAGCGAGTCTTAAATTAACCGCCGTCACAGCTTTTTTATTTTTAACTCTCTTGACAGTGACATAGATTGACATTAGTACTGTCATTGGCTATGTCTGGTTTTTTTAAAATTTTGCAAGTGCAACGTTACGGCTTCGCAAACTGGACACCTCAGCTTAATAATATCAGCCCGTAAATGTTCCACTGCTGGGCTCGGGCCTCCCATTATAGGGGAAGGGACAGTATACCCGCCACGCTTGTCCAAGGCGGATTAGCAGGTTTGACACATCGGTTATTTCGATGTTTTCCTTCACCGATGTTAGCACGTGGTAATGGTAACAATAGGCACATTAGGTCAGAAAACTGACTAAGTGGTGCATGCGTTCTGGCCAGGATCGAACGCGAGTCCTTTGAGTTTGGGACGCGTGCGCTAGCCATCGGCCTCAGGTGGTCAGCTGTATATTACCCATAACACAAGCCTATCTTGCTTAGCTTGGGGATATATATACAATGTGTATGTTTGTCTGTCGATTATTTATTTAAGAAAAAAAAGACTTTATTTGAAGAAATAGCGACGTAATTACATTCCTTATACATTATTGTACACAGAGCATAATTTGAGAATTTGTACGGCGCATTTTCAACAAACGAAGTTTTCCCTCAGCATGTTTCTGTGCCGGACTCATATCCGACACAACGCTGATTATTATTAATATTATATTACTTAATAATGATATAATATAATGACCTGAAATAAATATATCGAGGGCTTCAGAACAAATGGGCGTACAGACAAAAGTGCAGTTTTACACAAGGGACAAAATTGTGAATAAAACAAAACTAGTTCATTGTATAAGGCTGAAATTTGGAATACCCTTGTATTTAGGTACGTACACTTGCACACCGGCTAGTCTTTCTAAATTGTGACATGCATAGATTTTAGTAAACAACAAAAAATTACATTTTTGCGTATAACGACCATTTGTTATGAAGCCTTCGATATATTTATTTATTTATTTCAGGTCTGGCTGTTATCAATCCTCGGTTCCTTGAGACCTCTGAACATGGACTACGTAGACCTGGCTTTAATGCATTGGCCGATGTCAATTTCGGTAATACTTTATGTTGAAACTCCTTTCTCGATCGCACAAGAACTAAATTTTTTTGACGAGGAGAAATCCACTTTTTTTTACTTCGGTTCGCAAACTGGCCAACTCAGCTTACTTTTAAACAAAACTAGAATACAGATAAAATATATTTACTGACTGGCCATCTTGGTGCGAACACTTGCAGAGTTTGTATGAGGATCACGGTGAAGGCGTATCTAGACTCGCCGGTCTGTTCCTACCCTGGTGGAGGCAGATTACCACTGCCGGAATATCCAGTGAACTCCTTGTGTCCTGCGTGCAGGAACCTAGAAAGAACACAATTTCCTGCGGCCGAGCGGATTGTCCTAAGAGGTGACAAAACAACCTAAAGCCCGGTGAATGAATGAATGAAAACACTTTATCGTTCATCAAAAATTTAAATTAGGTACAGTGAATGTTGAACAAAGGGCGGCCTTAACGCTTAAAGCGATATCTTCCAGGTAACCCCCTAAACTAAGGAAAATATGAACAGTGGCGGTGAAGACAATAAATAATAATATACTTTACAAAAATAGGATATACCATATGATATGTATATATAGAATTAGCAGCATATTTTAGATTTGCCAGGACCAAATATATTTAGTAACCATCAGTTTAAAAGACAATATGGTAGGGTACATCTTCTTATATATAAAAACGAATGTTTGTCTGTATGTCCTTTATAGAATCGTAAACTATAGATACATTTGATCATGTGATGATCTTTAGCAAAAATGTTGTGCATGCGCCAGAGAAGGTTTCTGAGTTGGTTCACAATTAGACCTGGTAGATAGCGCTGCTGTTGGAATATCGATTGAAGTTTTTCCGGGCAGGACAACGTCTGCAGGGACAACTAGTAACAATATATATAACAACCTTGAATTGTGTTCCGGCATTAGTGGCTAGATTCCATACTTATTCATTCCCTTAAGAGAGCAGCAGACCATTGATAGCACTTTTGGTGTTACAAATGTCTATAACCGATGGTAACTGCTTGCCATCACGTCTTCAGCCTGTTTACTGTACTTCAGTAATAAAAACACGTTAATTCTTATCTTAATACCCGTAACAAATGAAACTGTGAATTCGACTTGACTAATGTTCTAGAGTGACTCTCAACAAAAGTATTTTAATTAAAAAAAGACAAGGGAGTGCGTGGAAGTCCACGAATATGGAGTGTTCCGTAGGCAGGACTTGAAAACTTACCGGTAATTACCGTTAATTTCGTAAACGGTACTGCCAAAGCGGTATATTTTTTACCGTCACTTGGTGACTTTTATGATTTTAACTTTATAATATAACGTTAAAAATCGAATGTATAACGTTATACGTATCGGTAATTTTGAATTGGCTCTATTACGGCTCCACTCTACTTATTACGCGCGCTCTTAACACAGTGCTGTTTGACAATCTTTGCGAGTGAAAAAGAGCGACGATGGTAACAAAACATAGTTATAACGCTAAAATTACCGATAAAAATTAAAATTAACGTTATATATTTTACCGGTAAAATGGATAAAAATAACGGTAAGTTTTATAACGGTATTTATTTTTTACCATTATCTGAAATTAGCGTAAATACCAAACCAGGGATGGTAGCCATCTAGTCGGGCACATGCTCTACCACCTGACTATGGGTCGTTTTGTTGCCTCTTAAGACAAGCGCCTGGTCGCAGGAACTTGTATTCTTTCTCCGTTCCTGAACGGGTAAAATAATAATAATAATAATGCCCCATGGGGCCCATGCAAGGAGTGGCGAGTCACCGTCTGCCTATTTTTCCATGTTCCCCGAATATTACGACGGGCAGACGCCATAGTCCCCATATTCCCAGACCCCTAGTACCAGTAGCGCCCACATAGCCCGGTACTTTTTGTTCTCAATTCCCAGAATAATCCTACACTGGCCGGGGCTTATCGTTGGGTGCATTATTATATAGTGTAGACAGGGATAAACGCCGGTCAGTGTCACGCCACATTTACATTAACTTTGTCAAAGGGCCTTTACGTGCCTGCAAGCCCTCCAAAAGTCCGGGCCATTTTTATGGCCCGTGGTCTTGACAGACATACAATATTAATATAAAAGTTTATGTTTATATATATGAATTACTTTGGGTGGTTAATCCTAATTGAAAGACAGAACAGCACGTCTGTCTTTCAGCGTGTCGTTCTGTCGCGGTCCTGGGACAGACTGTTCAGACAGACAGAGCAAACGAGTCCTGGAGTGGAGACCAAGTCTCGGCAAATGTAGCCTAGGACGCCCGCCAGCCCGGTGGACTGAGGACCTGCGCAAGGTCACCGGCAGAGGCTGGATGAGGAAGACGGAAGACCGGGATATGTGGCGCGTACTTTTTTCTCTTTTCAATTCACAATATCCTGTATCTATTGTCTCATACTACATCTATGTATCTGATTTGTTAGTTTTCATCATTCCATGTGACTAAAATCAATCTTAACATAGTGAGTTAACGATGTATTTTCCAAACCAAAGATTTAAAGAGTGATTTCGAATTTTGAAAGATTATACATCTTTTAAATCAATCACTCCTGAGTTACACATCTTTAGTTCCAACATAGGCCCCGACAAAGACAAATTCCACGTACAAATCTGTAAAAGCACATTGTATTACCTGTCAGCATTTGAACTAATTGCAATTCTTTTATGATCGTCTTCTTTTGTTCACTTATTTATTGGCATACGTTTCTAGTTATTGTAGAGAATAGCCGATTGTCCTATTGTACTCGTTTACGGGCGTTTGCGGCTGCATGATTAGCCAGGTGTGCGGATTTCGATTACTATGAAATTGTGTGGACGTTGCCTTTTTCTCGCTTTCTTCTCCATCTTGTGTTAAGTTCTTGTTTTCTTTTACTTATTTATGTTCTTATTACTCTGAGTCAACATCGGGAAAGGTAAGGGGTTTATTTTTAATTTTTCTTTTTCAAAACTTATCTACTATTACATTTATTACCAATACTAATTTTTACACATTCTTATTTACTATGTTCTTAATATCTATTTGTTTGCTTTAATGCCTATTTATTGTATACTTTCTTACTTCTATATATGTTACACTTATTCCTGTCTATATTCTTATACATGTTTATTTACTTACTAATCCTGGCGCGTACTCGGGGAGGCCTACGTCCAGTAGTAGACAGATTGGCTGGAGAAGACGAAGAAGAAAAAAGACAGAAATGAACCGCGTAATGTCGGCTTAAGAATTCTGTTTTTATCAAAATGGCTACGGGTCCCTAAAAGTACTTATCTTCATTTCACAGTCATGGTAATTTAAAAGCAACACTGTTTTACGACGAAGAAAAAAGTCTTATTTGTCCCTACTTTTTAATGTTTTAATGTTTTATGCTGCGTTTGAATTGTTAAGTGCCAGTTATTATGCAAGAAGAGTGTATGTTGCAGACAGGATCACGCCCCGCTAACCGCGAATATGTAGCTCGCTCGATTAGCAGCTAAGCCGCTGCTTAAAAATAGTATCTTAGCAAGTGCGCTGCGGTGTGAGCCACCGGAATGTCAATTAGTCAGTTGGTCAAATATACAATAAAAGTGAATCAAGTGATACACACGAGAGAAGAAAAGAAATACCAGGAAGCATTCGGAAGACTCTACAGCCATTTGGACTCTCGCGATTTCGTGGATCTTGTGAATACGTTTGATTAATGTGTTTGATTAGTGCAACTAGTGTTGATCGGTGAAATCGATACAATTAGTGCTACCAGTGCTAAGAGGAACATCTGACTTCCAGTGCTAGACTTGTGTTGATTTACTTGAACGTGCTGTTTGGTACAGTAGTGCTAGCCATACCTATTGCATTTGTAAGTGCCTATAATAAATACAGTCCATATTCAAGGGGTAGTTCATTGAGTCACTCGGATGTGTGTGATATCTATATATCAGTGCAGTCACGGAGAAAGAATACAATTTCCTGCGGCCGGCCGGCTTGTCGTAAGAGGCAACACACAACCCACTGTGGTAGGGCGTTTGCCCGACTGAATGGCTATTAACCCTGGTCTAGAGTATGACGCCATAACAACCTTGAGTTGTGTTCCGGCATTAGTGACCAGGTTCCAGTCTCCCTTAAGAGAGCAGCAGCGCATTTGTAGCGCCTTTGGTGTAGCAAGTGTCAATAGGCGATGGTCGCCGCTTTCCATAGGGTAGTCCGTCTACCTGTCTGCTGAACTCTTGCAATTATTATTTCGTAAAAGCTATGAGAGTTCCGATGGGTCATTGTGCTTCCTTTCAAAACGTTTTCAGCTCTATCTGAATAGCATAGTGTTTAAATTATTAAATATAATGTATTCTATCTCGTTCTCTCGTAGGCTTAGATCTGTAGATTTATGTGCTTCAAACCACAACGAAGAAGAAGTTTCTAAAGAAGTTTCACTTGAATAAATAAAGCTAATTATATATATTATATTAATAAAAATTATACGATTTTATTTAAAAAAATCGTTTTCTAAAATTGCGATTATATCTTAATTTAGTTGTTTGTTAGAGTCGCTCATCCATTATCAACAATGTTTGTGAACTTACTCCACTTACTTGCCCATTTCAACGCAGCATCGTAGAAACAAAGGTGCGCAGAAAATGTTTGGCTAATTAAAAAAGCTCTCCCTAAATTTGGGGGATTCATCTCCCTTTACGGGGTGGTAGGGGGTTGAAGTAACGGGATCTTTGATTCAGACGGAATTAATTGTTTTTGGAAAATTATTTTATTTTCTACTAAGACGTCATGTCATTATTATAACTATAATAATATTTTTATTTTCTTTTATTGTGTCTTGGTCTTATTGAGTATACACTGTTCGCTGCAACTCCATTACTACTTCAAAAAGTAATTCTGTAACATACTTCTGTATAAAACTTATTAAAAAATAGAACTTAAGATATAAATAGAATAAGAAATATAAAGAAAAACAATTTTAGCTAGACGTGTTGCTGGGGAGTTTCTTGCCGCTTCTTCTACTTAACAGGAATAACACGTTGCGAAGCGGTGTACATAGACTAGGAAGAAAAAAAAATTAACCTATAGGTATGTATGACCTTCAAACCGAGATAAAAAGCCGGTCTGAAGTAAAGTTTATATTATTATTTATCCGTTTTAAGCGCGGTAATTTATTTGGTTTTTATTATTCTCACGTTTCGGCCAGTTTTCAGTACCCGTGATCACGGTTAACCGCGCATAAAATCATTAAAATGTAGTTTTATTATGTAAACTAGTCGCGAAAACATAAGATAATATTAAAATTTTAATTGTTAAAAAAACGTTTTGTAAGTGACTTTCTTAACTGCTTTTTCGGTTTTTTTTCTTATTGCAAAATGTTCCAAATTTTGTTATTTGTATTAATTTCTATCAATTATTTACGCACAAGAAATTTGTTTTGCCTTAAATACAAATTTGTACTTGAAAATATTCCATAATGTCAGAAACACTATTAAGTAACAAATAAGCTGATAAATACTGCCTGTAAGAGAGCAGCAGCGCATTTGCAACTCCTCCTGGAAAAAAATGTAATTAAAATTAAATTATCTTAAGGAGCGTTTTTGCTGGGAACTCAAAAGAAACACTGTACCTACTGTGCAGTTTAGCTTACTAGAAAATGTGTAAAATAATTACTCAAAAATTAACAATTCTTGTGTGTTTTTGTAAGAAATGTGAACTGCATCAGTCAAATGTGGCCGAAGAGCTTCAATTCAACTGAGCTATACGAAGACTTGAATAAAAGAATGAATTAATAAATATTCTTTATTGTGTTTTAAATATACAGTTAACAGAAATAAAATTTTACAATACATTACGCGGTCTTATTGCTATTAGCGATTTTTTCCAGACAACCTTTGGATGGTCAAAAAATTTGATAAGAACAGAGGTATGTTGCATTATTCTCACTACCGAATCAGTATCTTATAAATATACTTATAAATACATTGATAAAAATATAAAAAATATACTAATACGATACACAAAAAATAAAAAAAATACACTTATATAAATAAATATAAAACTAGAAAAATATGTCAACAACTGCTGCATACTTAATTTGAGTTATTTGAGCTATAACAATCCTTCACAAATCTATTGAAAATAGCAGGCAGCGCGTTCCAAAGACGAACTGCTTGGAAGAAGACTTGTACATCAGAATTGGCTGTATGGACTAAGATTCCCTTGCTAGATATTGTAGCGAATATCTACTAAATTTAGGGGCCCTGAAACTGTAAGCAAAAATTCCTAAAATGTTAACCACAGTCTTTTATAGATCAATAAAAAATTTGAGAATAACTGCTGGGCCAACAGCAACGGCTATCAGACTTATCATTAATGTCTATGCAGGCAGAAAATCTAGAAAAACGAAATCATCTTCAGCTATGGGATGATTTGATAAATAAGCTTGCCGAAAAAAAAGGCGAGAAAAGTGACCTTTGTTTCAAATTGTCTAACTTACCTTCTAGGAGCATTAATTATAAGTAGGTATTTACTTATAAACAACATATAATTATTTTAATTCAATTCTGGCATTTTTTTCTTTTATAATAAAAACTTTACCCTTCCTATGGCCCCCAACATATTTTAATACAGGACCCGTCTAAGGCACTCTACTAGATATTACTTAATTAATTAACTTAAACACGTATATTTTGAAATATGACAGATGTAATATAATTTGACAGCATTAATTGCACCTACTAACATTTAAAAAAAATTATGTATAAAGGCGACGGAAATCATATCTATTGTAAGTACCTAGATAGGTATGTATAACTGGCGTTATATTTTTTTAAAGCGAGTGTCATGCTATGATATATCTACCATAGTTACAAGATACAATTATGTTTTTGACAGTTTTTGCCCTTTAGTCTTATAATTTATACATTTTTGTGATGTATTTGCCTACTGTAGAAGTAGATAAATGCTTTTATTTGCATTTTATATTAAATTAGTTTTCCCCGCAGGTACCGGCAAAACCCAGGGACTTCCCTATAGATCATATATAGAACTTTATTGCTCATCAAATATACAATTTCAAAAATACACAATTACAATATTGTCATGGTAGAAACACACTTCACACACTGCCGGAGTCTATTTTTCCCGAAACCTACAACCTGCGTGTCTTCAAATCTCGTGTGAATAGGTACCTTCTAGGTAAGCGTGCTCGATCTTAGACAATATCTCCGCTTAAATCGAGCGAGATAATGGTCAAACGCGAACCTATACGTGATAAAAAAATAAACAATAGGCGGCCATATTGCTTAAAGCAATCTCTTCCAGGCAACCTAACTTGAGGAATGATTTAACCTAATCTGGCGATGTAGGTGGTGCAGATCATTAGGTATATCATAAATAAACATACTTAAAGAAGTATATCTTTTTTAATTAAATAAAAAACTTAATAAGGTAGTTATAAGTAATAGGTAAACCTTCAGTAAAATCTAACAGATGGTGTTAACCGCTTAAAATTCCGTCGCGTGGTTTCGACGCGGAGAGAGACTTTATTTAAACTATGTCAAGAAACTTAACCAAACAGGACCTGAACGCATACTGTGGCCATATTCAACCTAGATGCTATAATGGATTCCATCAGAACACCTGATGGAAAGCGGTTACCGTCGCGTACTACCAATGTGCTGCTGCTCTCTAAAGGGAGACTGGAACCTGGTCACTTATGCCGGAACACAACACAAGACCAGGGGTGGTAGCCATACAGTCGTGCAAATACCCTACCACCTGGCTGTGGGTTGTTTTGTCGCCTCTGACGACAGGCCGCCCCAACGCAGGAAATAGTATTCTTTCTCAGTTCCTGCACGGTTAAATGTAGGTACCTACCTATTATATATTTAAATACAAAATATTTCAAAATGAGGTAATTGACACATATCACAATAAATTATGTAACAATGTTCATTTAAAAAAGCAGGCGTGCAAATACCATGTCATGATCGTAAATAGAAAATATCATGATAAAAATAATTTTAATTAATTAAATACCTACTTTTTTATCTCTAAATACGCTATTTGGCTTTTTACAGAAATTACGTCATAATTTGCTACACTCAAAATCTAGGTGGCTTCGGCGTTTGGTAAATAAATGAAAATTATCTCAGTTGTCAACGCTGTCACCAAGTTAAAAAAAAACACCGCACCTACCTCAGTATAACATAATCGATCGTATCAACATACACAAAACGGAATGCGATTAACCCATTTCATACATCGCTCTCATTCAAAAAGATCGTACAATTATTAAGACACACAAAAATGCTCGAATACAATACCGAAAACTTGTGTATTTAAAATAATCAAAGAGGCTGACATTACAATATAATAAAGTTGGGACAAATAAAACTACGATGCGAAGGCTCCGCCCAGTGTTGGGTGGGCACGACCACGCCTTTGGTAGTGGGGCGAGTCACATTATTCGCCAGTTAGATCTTGCCTTCGCGATCCGCGGTCACATACACAAATAATTATATTACAAAAAAATCACACTTAAAACTATTAATTTGTTAAAAAGAAAAGAGAAAATAACTCTATAAAAATATAACCTCAAACCTGTGTACTGTTTCCCGCGTATTTATGACATATTTGTTACTTTTTGTTGATTACCTGTGGACGCGTTATGCGGTTGTAATAAACAATCTATGAAATTAAAACTTGACAAATTATCACGTGTTGTTTTTAATTAAATTGAGTTAGTAAGATTTAAATTGTGTTTATATTTTTGTGACAGTGCAGTGTAGTGGCTAGTTGGACAAACAAAAATAAAAAGATGGCGGATATAAGGAGGATTATGATAATTAGTATTTAAAAAGGTAATGCCTTTATTTAATAAACTTTAATACATATATACCTATGATGTTTAAAATCATACAAGAATATTGCCAAGGCTTCGCTTGTGTCATTTATACTTTATAAACCTATATACTAAAACCAGTCTGTTATTATCTAGGTATATACCTATTCATAAAAATCAATTGCTGTTCGTTAATGTCGCTAAAACTCGAGAACGGCTGGACTCATTTGGCTAATTTTCGTTTTGAATTATTTGTGGAAGTCCAGGGAAGGTTTAAAACGTGAGTAAATATGAAAACAATGCTTGGAATATAGTAAAAACAACAATTTCGCTTTTCATTAGAAACTATTCCTACCTGTCAGACATTTGATGTTCGTCCAGTCGTTTAGAAATTAATTAAATATAAGGTCGTTCAGAAATCAAATTTAAAAAAGTGAAGGTTTTTTTTTGTTTTGAACGTCAAACGTTTGATGTTCGTCCCGTCGTTCAGAATTCAAATTAAATTTAAAAGAATATCTACCTTTGAGGCGGTAAGAAGTTTGCCGCGTCAGCTAGTCTGAAATAATTATTTTCTGCGCTGGAGCCAATATTTACAACAAATTAACTAATGAAGTGAAGGAGTATAAAAATATTAATTCCTATAGAAGGAAAATGAAAATGTATATTTAAAAAACTTAATACTTATTTATGAAATTTTATATACCGGAGACCTTTCTGAAATGTCTTATTATTTTTATTTTTTCGTCTTCGTTCGCCTAGTTTGTTTATGTATATGCTCGCTCTTAAATTCTAGGATTTATGTTGGAATATAAAGTTTTTAATTTCAAATAAGTGAACTGTAATTATCTTCCGAGAATAAAGCTCTTTAAACTCAACCCAGTATATAGGTAAATACTACTAGGAACTTTATTTACGTACAAGTATAGTATATAACTAATTACTTTCTGAGTATAGATTTTTATGGATATAGACTTTATATAAATTAATAAGAAGCTGGCTTTAATTGTCGATTTAGAACATTTAAGTCTCAGAAGATACGTTGGCGCTCTAAGCGCGTTCTACCATCTATACAATGGGGAGTGTTCTGAGGAGCTATTTGGTTTGGTACCTAACGTAGGTATTTTACCACCGCACTGTACGCCGGCAACTGGGAGTTCATCCACACCTTCTTGACACCTGGAAGTTATCCACTGTAGATGGCGCTCGCTCCTTTATGCCATATGTGAGCAGGCTGCGGAATGAGCTCCCTCCCATGGTTTTCACAGAGCGCTACAATATGGGGCTCCTTTAGTGTTACACATGTCCATGGGCGACGGTAGCCACTTGCCATCAAGTGGACCCCTCTGCCAGTTTGTCTATAAGCAAACATAAAAATAAACCTCTTAGGGCCGCTTGCATAAGGTTGCTTAAAATGATTTAAGAAACACAAAACGTATTTAACACCCTTAAATACAATTAGCGTCTTGCACAACGCAAAATTTGCCGCTAAGTATCTTCAAAGAATTGTCATTACGTTTTGTGTTAAACGTATTTAGGGAGTTTAATATGATTAACTAGATAATCTTATTTAAAGGCGATCGTTATGTAAACGACCCTTAATAACTTGTTACCCACTAATTCTTACACTAGCGGTCTCGACGGATGTTGTCCTGCCCTGAAAAAATATAAATGTAGGTAGAACCTGATTCCAGTACCACCTGCCAGGACTAATTGTGAACCTAAACCACCTTGGGACCTATTTAAACACACATAAAATTTCATCAAAATCGGAGAAGCTGATTCCAGCGCCAAGTATTTTGTTACATATTTTGTAGCATGCGAACGGTAAGCGTGGGCGTAACTACGTTCTAAGTCTCACGCTCTTCCTGCCACAAGCGCGGGGCACATGGGAGGAGGGTGGTTTTAGTGGAGTATTGAGTGTCTTTGAGTCTCCACACAAGCCGGCGATTTGACTCCGGCGCTCCATTCGTGGATGTCACCTCTCGTCGCTTTGGTATTTTTTTACGCCCACGCTGATCGTCCTTTTCTTTACCTCGCACAGCAGTGGTATATACCGTTAGGCATTACTTCACTGCAGCAGGGAAGAGAGGGATATTTGTTTTCGTTTCGATTTCGTCACGAGCCTTTTTGGACATAATTTCGGTTATCATATTGTTGACATTGTGCCAATTTTCTTCTTTCTGTAGCATTATGTCCAAAATTGAACTTGATGTTATTTTGGAACCTAGATTTGTCTGGGCCATTCTTCGCGCCTCTTTCCATCTTTCGTATATAGATAGTATGCGCCGCGATGTCCACTATTTCGCTTTTTCGTCGCTTTGGTCTAATCCCTAGTAAAAGACCCGGTAGTAGGCGAAATGCATTTACCCCGCCTCAATAAAAAAAAAACATGCGAACGGTGAAAGAATTTTAGAAATCGTTTCAAGTAGTTTTTGAGTTTGTTCATTACAAAAATACAAATTTTTCCTGTTTATTATATTAGTGTAGATTCGCTTATATTACAGGACGTTCGTGTTCACGATATGATTCTCGTCTTCTTTACACAGTACAACACAAAGTCTCTTTCCGCGTCTGTCTGGCTCTATATCCGCTCACTCCTTAACCACGCAACCGATTTTAAAGCGGTTTTCACCATCGGTTACATATTTTTTAAAGTATGTGCTATATCTTATTATAGTTTTTATATATCTCGTGATATATAAAAACTTAATAAGGTACCTTTTTTTAATGCATGAGTTCAGCAGACAGGCAGACGGCCCACTGTTGCTTATGGACCGGGAAATAATACGGCACGTACTATAAAGATTAGTAGAGTATATTTCAACATGCATATACGCGTAGCGGATGCTTGGATACCTAATAACAGCTGATGGAAAGACGTACTATATTCTAATGTAATTTAAATAAAGAACACGCCAAACAAAAAGGTTCCTGTTGAAATGAGAGGTTTATTTCACACCCACCTAATGGAAAGCATTTACCATCGCTTATGGACCTGGCCACTAATGCCGGAACACAACTCAAGGTTGTCATGGCGATGCCGCCATATTCTTCTTCTTAATAAAAAGGAATGTTTGTCTGTATGTCCTTTATAAAATCGTAAACTATACACTTGATCATGTGATGATGTTTAGCAAAGTTGATGTGCTTGAGCCAGAGAAGGTTTCTAAGTTTGTTCACATTTGGACCCGGTAGGTGGCGCTGCTGTCGGCATATCGATTGAAGCTTTTCCGGGTAGAACGACGTCTGCCGGGACAGCTAGTGCCGTATAAAAAATAGTTTACGACCTATTCTCAGACCTACAGAATAATTTCATAAAAATCGGTTAAGCCGTTTCGGAGGAGTTTAGTTACAAACACTGTGACACAAGAATTTTATATATATAAAGAAAGAAGATAGATATAAACTTTTCTAAATCTTTACGATAATGTAATATGATTGTCCCATCACTAGGTGTATTCTGATTTTTAATTATGTGGACTAAAATGACAGCTGCGATCGAACTTTTATTTTATTTTACAAGCTTGGAGCAACTCACCACTGTGAGTCGAAATTTCATTTTGAACACGCACCTAATTCAAATTCAAAAGTTTTTATTCAAAATAAGTTCCACTGGAGAACACTTTTTGAAGGTCATACATATAGGTTTAAATTTTATTTTACTTCCTAGTCTATGTATGTACACCGCTTCGCAACGTGTTATTGCTGTTAAGGAGAAGAAGCGGCAAGAAACTCCCCAGCAACACGTCTAGCTAAAAATTGTTTTTCTTTATATTTGTTGTTCTATTTATATTTAAGTTCTTTTTTTTAAAGTTTTATACAGAATTGTGTTACAGAATGACTTTTGAAGAATTAATGGAGTTGTAGCAAACAGTGCATATTCAATAAGACTGAACGCAATAAAAGGATAGAAAATTTTTTTATAGTTATAAATATAAAGACATACCGTACTAAATTTTTTTTTGCAACATATCTCCATATATTCCTTACAAATACAGCAAGACAAAAACGTTACACTCGTACAAAACACAGTATAAGAGGTTGGAGCGAGCTGCTATGTAAATGAAGTTTTGTCATTTAAATATTCTTCAATAGTGTAGTATCCCTTTTTAAGCAAGATACTTTTTAATTTGGTTTTGAATTTAGTGAAGGGCAGATCTAACATTTCACTCGGAATCTTATTGAAGAAGCGTATACCAGCCCCCAAGAAAGAAGACAATACTTTTTGTAACCTAAAAGATGGCAATATCAGTTTATTACAATGCCTGGTGTTGAAATTGTGAACATCCTTATACTGCTTGTAGGCACTCAAATTATTACGAATATAAATTATATTATTGAAAATATATTGGCAGGCGACCGTCATAATACCGATTTCCTTAAAGCGTTCCCTAAGAGACACCCTACTAGAGGGCGCCAGCTTATTGATTTCACGCGGCCGCTATATGGACCAGAGCCGTCTCTGTCCATGCTAATCTGTACGCGGCGGAAGTTCCGCTGATGTGTCATAGGATTTTTATAAAATACTAGCGGCCCCAGCAGACGTTGTCCTGCTTTAAAAAAAAAAAACTTGCACTCGATCCCAGCGCCGCCTATCGGTTCTAATTGCGAATCTAAACCATCCGGAAACCCACACAAAAACAAAATCACCAAAATAGGTCCTGGTGATTAGGAGGACAGAATAAAATTTCCTGCAGCCGGGCGGCCTGTCGTAAGAGGCGCTAAAACAACCCACAGCCAGTTGGTAGGGTATTTGCCCGCTTGGATGGCTACCACTCCTGGTCTAGAGTAGGTATGCCGCCATAACAACCTTGAGTTGTGTTTAATGTAATTATGTAATTTTATATAGTTTGTATTATATTGCATTTAACTATATGTTTATTCTGTTTCAATAATTACATTTTATCACTATATCTTGTATATAAATAACTTATTTGTATATTTGTGTATATAGTATAGTTAAATATTTATTATTAAAATGTAAGTAAACATACAATAATTATGTATACCAGCATCGCCACTCCTAATCAGCAATATTCTTGCCACGAGTTGTCTGGAAGAGATCGCTTTTTAGCGATATGACCGCCCTTTGTACTCAATTAGAATAATACTAGTTCGTAAGTTTTCTATAATGGTATAAGTACATTAAAGTGCTATCTACCTACTGCTTACGGCACACTTGATGGAAAGTGCTTACTGTCGCCTATGAACATTTGAAACACTAAAGGTTACTAACATGTTGATTCAAAGAAATGTAAAGACGTATCAAAAAAATATATAACAATAGACTAATATACCTTCTTTATTGAAATACTAGCTGATGCCCGCGACTTCGTCCGCGTGGTGCGGTTTTTTAACTATCCCTCGGGAACTCTTTAATTTTTCGGGATCAATAGTATCCTATATGTTGACCGGGGATATAAGCTACCATCATACAAAATTTCATTTAAATCGGTCCAGTCGTTTCGGAGATTAGCCGGTACAGACAGACAAATAGAAAAACAAAAAATTTGAAAAAAATCTAAATTAGTTCTATTTCACGTCTTACATCCCCCTGACTCGGTTTTTAGCATTTTTTTACATTGTACAGAAATTGGACCTCTACAATTTTATTATATGTTATAGATGTAAAACAATTATTAATTACAACAATATAATTGTTCTATTATTATTGCACCGCAATTATTAATAGTGTGTTTGTACAAATGCTTATCTTTAATAGACGATATGCATAATCGTTAATTATAAGGGAAAATGTGATTAAGTATTAAATGAATTATGTTTTTTTTTATTGTTAATTGTTTTTTTTGTTTTTTTTTTTACGAAATTTTTTATTGTTTAATTTATAGTCTCCTAGCATTGGCGATAAATCTGAAATTGCGAACAAAGTTTTTATTTAATTTAGAACTTCATTGTTTTAGAGTTCTCTCGCTGTTTTGGTAAAAATGTAGGTAATCTTTAAACTAAAATAGATATAAGTAAAGATAGATGAAAGATTTGACACATCGGTTACCTCGATGTTTAGTTTTCATCAGGATCATTTCCTTCACCTAGCACATTTATTACGAATTTAGCGCAAGTGGCAGCCAAAAAGCTGGGTGTACTCGCAAAGGTGAGACAGTACTTCACGTCGGAACAGCTGAACTTATACCAAGCACAAGTTCGGCCCTGCATGGAGTACTGTTCTCATCTTTGGGACGGCTCAGCGAAATACCAGCTGGAGGCGTTGGTATTAATTGAGAAAAGAGCCAGGAAGCTGATCGGCAAAGAGCATAGACGCATGGTCGCGGGGCTAACTGTCTTCTATCGGATACATTTCAGGGAGTGTTCGTTAGAATTGCACAAACTGATTCCTCCATTCCCATTTTACCATCGGACAACTAGACGCACCGGTTGGCGCCACCGTTGTTACATGGTAGAAATGCCATCAGTCAGAACCAAGCATTTCGCTGTTTTTCCTGACAAATACAATCTTGAAGTCTTCAAGTCACGAGTGAATAGATATCATCTAGGTAAGCGTGTTCCATCCTAGACTGCGTTATCACTCAACATCAGGTGAGACAGTGGTCAAACGCAAACCTATACTTCTATAAAAAAAAGTAATAATTGTAACAATATGCACATCACGTCAGAAAACTGCCTAAGTAGTGCATGCTTTACGGCCGGGATTCGAACTCGCCCCCTTTGAGTTTTGAACACGTGTCCTATCTAATAAACTACCGCGGCTTTTTGATATTTAACTTTATAATATTGTTATATACCGACAAAGAAATGCGTATCCGGTTTATTACCCTTCCCGCATTTTGAATTCTTTTGTTTACTTTGTGTTTAAAATTTGCAATTAGATAATAGCCTATTGTTATTGCTTTCGACTTTATTGGCCGTTCGCAGGAATAATTAACCAGATGTGCAAATTACTGTTTCTCGGAAAGCTCAGTGCACGCGGTCGACTTTTTGTATTATATAGTTAGTATAAAACAATGCCCGAATGGAGGGGTGGGGCAGTCAAGCGAGGGTTACGATACGAGCAAGACGTAGATTAGATGAGCGATATAGTGACGGACTTTGCGCGTGTTATTGAAGCGTGTAGTTTGTACTAATAGTGTCTAGTTATATTTGTGCTTATGTTATACGTGTTCGTATAGTTCTAATAAATTCTATAGTAATTCCAACGGCATTTTAATTCGAGTCCTGCGTAACTCGTAACAATATGCTAAAAATATTCCAACTTCAATTCAAAAAATACTTCTAGGCGCTAAGAACCTCAGCCAGAAGGCCCAGCTTGCCATGCACAACGCGGTGCTGGTACCTACGCTCACGTATGGAAGCGAGAGTTGGGTATGGAACAGAGAGCATGAAAGTAGAGTAAACGCAGTCGAGATGCGAGCACTGCGCAAAATCTGCGGAGTGACGCTCGCGGACCGCGTTCGTAATACCGAAGTAAGAAAGAGAGTTGGTCTGAAAGAGAGTGTCGGGGTGAAGGTAAGGAAAGGAATGCTCCGATGGTTCGGGCATGTGGAACGAATGTATGATGAAAGAATGACTAATCAAACTTACAATGCAGAAGTGGATGGATGCAGAAGTCGCGGAAGGCCACGACACACGTTCCATGATCAAATTGATCGTGTACTAGCAGAAGGTGATGTCAGGAGCCTTAAAAACAGACGAGCGTTCATGACAAGAGCTATGAGTGTCAAAGAAGCAAGTGAGGTGTGTAATAATAAGCCTAAAGGGCGCTCTGTTGTTCGTGCCTACCTGGCGTGAAGTTATATATGTATGTATTTCAATTAATACAATTTATTAAAACAATTATAAAATTACATACTATTGAATACAATGTAAGAAAACTCATTTGTGTTGTATTCTACCCATAGTCCCTCAAGACTATAAGTAGAATACTGAGCCCAGATCACCGTCTTCTATGGGTAAGGTGCCCAGAAGGCTGGCTACGTTTCCTCGCTGGATCGCCATACTGATCCGTTGGCCGAGGTAGGCACCAGCCCTCAGATCACCTGAAGAGATTATATCTTTATTTATTATGTATTTCAATTGGATTAACTTACATCTACCCTATTTAGATATATGTTACATTTTAAAATAAATTCTAGGAATATTTACAAAAAAGAGGGGGGACGTTAATGTACCTTATATATGCTTCCATCTTTTCTATTGTCATGATAAGAATATATTAGTTTAAACAATAACTGATAAGCTACTTGAATAATTTGAGTTATGCCGTCATAATTTTATGCACTTATACAAAATGGAGGAGGCAAATACATTATATTTCATTAGCTGACCCGGCAAACTTCGTACCTCCTCAGGATCAATAAATAAAAAACGATGATTTCTGAACGACGGGGCCAACATCGAAGACGACTTTTAAATTTAATTGATTTCTAAACGACGGGACGAACGTCAAATGTTTGACAGGTAGGAATAGTTTCTAATGGAAAGCGAAATTGTTGCTTTTACTATATTCCAAGCATTTTTTTTTCATATTTACTCACCTTTAAACCTTTTCTGGACTTCCACAAATACCTAATTCAAAAGCAAAACTAGCCAAATCAGTCCAGACCAACTATTTTTAATGCAACCTTACTAATTTATACCATTCCTAGAAAAAAGAACTTAAGCCATATAAACCAGCCTTCTGTTCCTGGGTGACAGCAAAGATTTTCCTATAAACTACTTTCTAGAAATTCTTTGCGAATGGACACCACGGACCTAGTAACTCAATTTACAAATTACAATAATTTCCAAAATAATTTACATAATATAATATAAGTGAGTGGAAGTTGAAACACCTTGCTTAGCACCTTATTCCTAAAATATCATGTTATAATAACAATAATTTTATAAAACATTTAACAATTTAGTAAGCTGCTTGTATCATTTGAATTATGACGACATGACTCATTACCCGCTCATACAAAATACAGATGCTAAAAAATTGTTTTAAAAAAAGGTTTTATATATATCATATCCAGGATCTCAAAAGCTTGTATTTAGCAGCAGATTGCTAGCCAAGACAAGTAAAATGAGCCCAAACACGACGGGTCTATCTTGTTTAGTACAGGAGTTCCTGTGGCCAACTTCCGACTCCATCATTAGATCAGCTCCATGGTACCATATTATTGCATTGTCACGCGATATATATGTCGGCTCACTTACGCCGGGAGCGGATGACACTCTCCGAGTATAATACAATAATAATCTGAAATGTTATAATCAAAGTTTATTACACTAGAATTATTACAATAACAATATTAAAGACAGCACAATAATACACAGAAATATTAGGAAAACTCCAAGAGTTGTCTCCATGCTTGTCAGGTGTCGAGCAGCAATCTGCCCTCAAAGAATACTGCGATTATCGAGCAGTAATCATCGACCACAATATACTATGCGCCTCTTGTCCAACAGAGCTTCCGCTTTGTTCAACCGATTAATGTAGAATGACGGTTGTAGACCGTCGGTTTCGGTTGTAGACTGTTGGTTCTAGACTGCCCCTCTTGTGCCACCTATGTGCAAATTTGACACCTTCCGGTAATGCTTTGGCGCCACTTCAGTTTCACTTCCTTCATAACACCAACTTCCGCCATCCGTATTAACTTTCAACTTCCGGTTACTCCATTTCCGATATCCGTTAGCTTGATAATAAATGCTTCTACGTTGACATCCGTTTATACAACTTCCGATTACTACATTTGACTACTGTCATATGGTTACTTTATAATAACAAATACGATTCCTACATATATATATATATATACCTATATGCGTGCGAAATTTCAGCTCAATCGGAAACCGGGAAGTTGGTCAAATTTAACTTGCAAGATTTCACCCGAACTTTAATACATAGGTACATCCATTGCAAGTTAAATAAAAGCTCGTAAAAATTAACAGTGTTTACAATAATTAGTTAAGTGCTTGGCAATCGGTCCAGAACGAAAGGTACCGTAGAGCTAGAGGTGATAAAGGTTAGTCTTTTTCTACAGTTAATAAGTTGTGTGACGATATATAACGATATATACGATATGTTACTAAAGCTAATCCAGGTTATCATCATATATACTGAGATAAACAATACCCAGTATATACAGATAATCAATAACATTACAATTATTATGTAAAGTCGTATTTCCACAATTTCTCCAACGCTGAAATTTTCGTCTCCAAAATTTCCCTAAGGGTAATTAATATATTAGTGATGAGTAGTACACGTGTGAGGCAGTAAATTTGTCCCGTACAAAATAGTTTTGTACTGATACGGCTCAAAATGTAAATACCAGACTTCAACAATTTTTTCCCGGAATGACGGAACGAGGACAAAAGTATAATAACGGCTCTACGGATATTCACACGAAAAAGAGGGATACCATAACGTGTATCTAACGTGTAACGTGTGACTGCTAGTAAAATGAGATGACCGAGCCCGATCACATCCGATTCTTTACGAACATTTCCGAACTAGAAGTTTTCTACGCGACAAATGAGGGAATGACGTTCACCGCCTCACCGACCTCATCGCTTCAAATAGCGCGGTACAAACCATACAAATCTCCTCGCCTCATTTGAAGTGGCACATTGTACTGGTTCACTACCAATAAATATCAACTTTGCTCTTACAAACTGAGTTTAAAATCATTTCCTACTTATATTTCCCTACAATATATTTCCCCAAAATGGGGACAAAATCCTTAATTTGGAGACCCTGCTGGCAGGCGAAAATATTAGTCGGGTCTAGACTAATATTTTTGGAATTTTTTATATATTATATAATTCTTCGTACGTGTCGGGAATAGTTTGCGAATTTAGTTACTGCACAGCGCCATCTATTGGCTTGTAAATGTTCCACTACACCAATAATAAATATTATTGGTTTATTAATAATTGTGGTTTTTAATTAATTTATTGATTCATCGGGACATTTAGTGTCCCGATCAGTGCACATCGGGATGCGTCCCCAGACCCCTGAAAATTGGGCTGTCCGGCGCAAATCGGGGCACCTGGCAACACTAGTCTTCACAGTAGCAGTGCAGCGATTCCTGAATTAAACCTGAAATGAATGAAAAACGGATATAGAATTGATTACTTAATAAATCTTTTCAATACAAACAAGCAAACAAACAAACTCTGTGGCTTGGTGGTTTTATTGCGCAATAAAATTGTATGTTCGTCCGACATTTTGTCTGTTTTTTAAACATATTAATCAGTTTTATTACGTGTTACGTCAGTTGTGACGTTTAGAATTTGACCGATTTGGGAATAGGTTGGATGCAAGTTTCTTATTGAAGTGATAACTTCTTATGGGAGGGTAAACCGCTTCGTTACGTAACGCGTTACTGCGCCAGTCTGTCTGGCTTCCCTTTCTCTTCCGCATACGGTAGTGGTAGGCAGGCTCCTCCTCTATCACTCCAACTCTCACACAGCGTTAGCCCTATTTCGGTAATTAGGTTAAATAATGATACCAATAATGTACATACACAAAATTATTATGTAAATATTCAAGAGTTGTATGTAACTAAGATAAAATATATTTTATAACCAATAAAAGATTTTATTAATAAATAACCCTACGTTACATTATCATATTAATATACATAACATTTAAGTAATAACCTAAGCTTTTCCCAAGTTAAACAATTTCAGTATTAAGTAGTTCAACTAGAAGACGGTAATCTGGGCTCAGTATTCTACTTACAGTCTTGAGGGACTGTGGGTAGAATACAACACAAATAAGTTAAGTTTTCTTACATTGTATTCAATAGTATGTAATTTTATAATTGTTTAAAAGTAGTTCAACTTTAAGTTTAAGTTATCACTTATGTCGGGTGTCCCGAGTAAAAAACAAACATGTGCTTGTTTTTAATTGCTAATTAACAGTAGCAGCCAAAGTTCGTTCGTTTTGCTGTCACGCTCTTATCCGTGCAGGAATGGAGAAAGAACACAATTTCCTGGGTTGAGGTGGCCTGTCCTAAAAGGCGACAAAAGAACCCACAACCAGGTAGGGTATTTGCTCAACAGGATGGCAACCCCTAGTCTAGTGTGTCCCTATAACAACCTTGTGTTGTGTCCCGGCATTAGTGATTAGGTCCCAGTCTCTCTTAAGAGAGCAGCAGCCCATTTGTAGCACCTTTGGTGTTGAAAATGTCTATAGGGGATGGTAACCGCTTTCCATCTAGTGGGTCGTCTGCCTGTCTGCTGAACTTCTGCAATAAAAAAAGAAATGACGGCGTATTCGTTAGTGAATTGCATTGATGGTACTTTTTAGCTACGTTCGTTTATTCGAATCGTCCGAATTAAAATCCGGTGCGGAATCAAGACTGTGGTACGGGCATTTCTACAGAGTTACACAGGTTAAAAAAGATTTTGCGGAAAAAAAATCGCTCGTCCGAATTTAAATACGAAAATAATTCAGTGGTGCGCGCGTGACTATATGCAGTTCTATTAAAGATTTGCGGAAAAAATCCGAATTTGAATATAAATAAGGAAATAATTCTTGAATCCATGGAGTTCCACAGGTTACAACAGATTTTACGGAAATAAAAAACTCGTCCGAATTTAAATACGCAAATAATTCAGTGGTGCGCGCGCATATGTATTTCTATAAGTTAAAACAGCTCTTGCGGAAAAATAATCGCAACGAATAATTCGCCGTGCGCGCATTGGCTAACAAAGCGCATAAACACTGAATCGTTTCTCACGCTAAATACAGCATGTTACAAAAAAACACTTGATTAAATCATTAAAATCGATATTTTAAATGTCCATAACAATTAATATGGATTGCTTTATTGTGTTAAAAAACAGGTTTAACAATTTCGCGCGTGTTTCGGAACCAATTCGATTATAATACAACGTTGTCTATGATTTTTTTCGGTGTTATCATAAAAATTTATTGTTGTATTGTCTTTGGTCGGATTGTAAAATGTGTTAAGTGACATATTAGATAGTGGTAGTTTTTTGAAGTTTTTATGTTTTCACCAAAAATGGTATAATTTATGAGAGCTAAACATTAATGGCTATTAATTACCGTAATTTGACATTAATGCTTTGCTGTTTTTAATTGCAATCAAAGACCATTATCCCACGGGGAATACACAGATATAAACTTTTGTTTGTTTTGTCCATAATTCACACACATGAAATGGTTGTCACTAAAAAACAATAAACACATATCACTCTGTATTTCTTCAATCTATAGCCTAACCTTGTTTTTTCTTACGATTAATTTCGTAAAGTGATAACTTCTTATGGGAGGGTAAACCGCTTCATTACGTAACGCGTTACGGCGCCAGTCTGTCTGGCTTCCCTTTCACTCACGCATACGGCAGCGGCAGGCAGACTCATCCTCTCTCACTCTAACCCACAACGCTAGCCGTATTTAGGTAATTAGATTAAATAATGATACTAATAATGTACATACACAAAATTCTAATGTACATATAATTATTATTCAAGAATTGTAACTAAGAATAAAATATATTTTTTAATCAATAAAAGATTTTATTAATAAATGAACCTTTTCTTACATCATCATATTGATATAGATAAAATTTAAGTAATTACCTAATAATAATATATAATAACATAACTACCCCACTGCTGGGCTCAGGCCTCCCACTGTAGGGAAATGGACAGTATACCCCCGCCACGCTTGTCCAAGGCGGCTTGGCAGGTTTGATACATCGGCTATCTCGATGTGCAGGTTGCATCACGATGTTTTCCTTCACCGTTATTAGTACGTGGCAATTGTAACAATTTATGCACATTAGGTCAGAAAACTGCCTGAGTGGTGCATGCGTTCCGGCCAGGATCGAACCCGCGTCCTTTGAGTCTGGGACACGTGCGATAGCCATTACGCCATCACGACTTACCTAAGCTATTCTAAAATTAAACAATTTCAATATTAAGTAGTTCAACTTAGATCAATTTAAGTTATCACTTCTGTCGGCTGTCCCGAGATGCACACGTTAGTTTTTTAATTTGCACTGTCTAAAGAGTTTTATTCCATACTTTTAGCACTCAAAATAATTATTGTACAGTCGTGGTATGATAATGTTCCTCAGTTTTCAAATTGACTCATTTAACGTACCGCGAGTTCATGTCATCTTTTCAAATTAAGTCACAGAACAGACTGTTCCATAGAAAATTATGTTTAACTATTTGACAATAAGGTTTAAAATTGCTTACATCTCAAGCGGTTTCACTGATTGGCAGCTTATTTTAATAGACTTAAACTCTGTGCTACTATTTATTTATCCTGGGAATACCGTGGAATACTTTCTGGATATTGTGTAAAATGGCCCGATCAAAAAAATGACACGTACATTTTTTTGATGATTGATACTAGTGTACACACGTAAGAAGTGAAACTTCTTTATGACCTTATTTTTCGAAAAATGATCTACTGTCTGCAACTTTACAGAAATTGGTTAAATAAAGTTAAATTATGATTTTGCTATATATATATAGGATACTAAATAAATGATTTATAAATCATTTAACTCGTATATTCATTAAAACACAATAAAGTAAAGAAATATTACAATGCTCGTCTCACAAATTCAGAATCCATCTATGTGGCGCGTAACCGAAAAATGTGACGTGACACGTAACCGAAAAATGTGTATAATGTTTCGGTAAATTTTTCTCCATCGCCGATAAAGAAGTTTCACTTCAAAAAAACTTACATTCCAATGTGATTTTGTTACTGATTAATAACAAATTTAATGTAGTAAAACGTGTGATATTTTTTATCCCGGGAATCCCGTGGGATTTTTCCCGGGAGCGGTTCGTAGCTGTTCGGGTGCGTAAAAATTAGTTCATTCAGACAAAGATTTCACTAAAACGATAGCTTACATTCTTTTTAAATACTGCGGTATACTGTTTCCCGTGCATTCTGCGGAAATGTCAAGTCAAGCGTAGATGAAGATTAGAGCATTTCCTAGTATCTTATTAATATACTAGCTGATGCTCGCGACTTCGTCCGCGTCGCGACCGCGATGTAGAATACTATCAGCGCCATCTAATTTATTGAATATAATGATGAAATGCGCTATGCTAGACACTGTTTTTGTAAGGTTTTACTTTTTTGCGGAATGTCGTCTTTTTAATGTAAATTTTCTTTATTGTATGATGATACTGGCAATATCAATACTTAATGGTGCATAAGTTATATAATAAGCTGTTTAAGTAATTAAAGTTTTTTTAACTATCCCACGGGAACTCTTTAATTATTCGGGGTCAAAAATATCCTATATGTTGACCAGGGATATAAGCTACCACCATACAAAATTTCATTTAAATCGGTCTAGACGTTTCGGAGATTAGCACGTACAAACAGACAGACAAACAGAGAAACACAAAAATTTGAAGAAAGTCTAAATTAGTTCTATTTCACTTCTTACATCCCTCTGGCTCGGTTTTAAGCTTTTTTCATTGTACAGAAATTCGACCTCTACAGTCATTATATGTATAGATATTTTTGTATTTGGATGGATTGTTGAAGGATGATATGATGATTTGTGGTGTGACAGTAGATGTATGTCAGAATAGAGGAGTGTGGAAGGTAAAGACATATTGTGCCGATCCCAAGTAATTGGGATATGGTGAAAGAAAAGAGAGAGATATTTTTGTATTTAATTTAAGTGTTTAGTTTGTACTAGTTTAAGTATTTATATTTGACTTATGAAGCAGTTTATGTATAGTAGTATGTTCTATGCTATGTTCCATACAATGCTATGCACCACCTACATTGTCAGACTAGTTTAAAAATATTCTTCAAGTTAGGTTGCCTGGAAGAAATTGCTTTTGAGCGATAACGCCGCTAATTATTTTTACCATGACAATATTGTAATCATATATTTTATTTTTCTAATTATTAATATGGTGAGCGTTCTTAATTTGTTATCCAGTCTACTTAACTTTAAATTCATTTACTGTTTAATTTTTAAAGATGGCTTAAGTCAATTTGCCACTCCGCCGTCATCTATTGTATAAAATTTAATAGCAGTTATTAGATTGCCGTTATCGTTTAAAAAATAACGCGCGATTTTTATATGATCTTCGCACCTTTGTTCTTTTGCGAAATCTATTTTTGGTTACTGAGTAATATTTGGTGTAACATTTTGAAATGTTATTTTGATCTATAATATAGTAAAATTCTAAAAATGCCGTGTCTATACGTTGAAGCTATTTAAGAAAAAACAACTGGAATACACTATATAAACGATGGACACTCTAGAAACAACGATCGATATGTTAAACGGCGTAAATATGGAAGATACATATAATAAATATATCAGCCCATAAATGTCCCACTGCTGGGCTCGGGCCTCCCATTATAGGGGAATGGACAATATACCTGCCACGCTTGTCCAAGGCGGCTTGGCAGGTTTCACATATCGGTAATCTCGATGTGTAGGTTGCATCACGATGTTCTCCTTCAACGTTATTAGCACGTGGTAATTGTAACAATATGCACATTAGATCAGAAAACTGACTAAGTGGTGCATGCGTTCCGGCCAGGATCGAACCCACGTCCTTTGAGTTTGGCAGGCTAGCCATTACGCTACCACGGTCTCGAACCCGTACGTAAGTACGGTATGGAACATACATACAGGTTACATATTTGTGCCGCTTGGCGTTGGAACTTTAGGTCCCTGGGATACATCGGCAAAGGGTTTCTTCACAGAAATTTGTAAGGAACTCTTTGATACCACAGCGTGGCAATGCAGCCAGCCTTCTGGGCACGCTTCCCTCTGGCAGCGATTTGTTAAATAATTTATATTAATTTATTTATAATTTAGTTTATTTTTAAGTATTTAGCAAAGTTTTTCTTCGTATCATTTATAATTTATGTATATTTTGAATTATTTATATCTATAAACTTAAAAAAATTCTATTATATATATAGTATAATAGAATTTTAGTATATATAGTATTTTAAGATTTATTGTTTGTCGGATTGTCTACGGGCCGATTGTGATGCGAAAAAAAATTTATACTTAAAATCGGCACTACTTTTTATGCATCATGTCTCCATCGTTTATATAGTCTATTTCAGTTGCTTTTTTTTAAAATAGATGTGATGTATTAGGTATTATAATATTATAGATTTTATCCGTGCAGGAACGGAGAAAGAATACAATTTCCTGCGTTGGGCCTGTCGTAAGAGGCGACAAAACAACCCTCAGCCAGGAGGTGGGGGTATTTGCCCCTCTGTATGGCTACCACCCCCGGTCCAAAGCATGCCGCCATGGGGTATGCCTTGGGTTGTGTTTCATCATTACGGGCCAGGTTCCAGTCTCCTTTTAGAGAGCGGCCGCACATTGGTAGCAAGCACCTTTGGTCTTATAAAGGTCCATAGGCGATGGTAACAGCTTTCCATCAAGTAGGCCGTCTACCTGTTTGCTGAACTCATATATAATAAAATAAAAATAAAAGGTAGGTATATTTTATTGGCAAATTGATATTGTTGCGAGCCGACATCTAATTCTTTGCAGGTGCTTTATTACCCCTTCGAATTTGAGTGATCTATTGTTCTGCGGTGCAGTACGACGTCATAAATCCTTATTTCTTTTGTTTGTATATCACGCGAATGCTTAGAAGCCAATAAGCTGACTATAGTAGAATTATTTTCTCCGTGCAGTTTGGGTTATAAATAATCGGAGCGGTGAAGCGAGTATTTCGCTCTCTCTTCCACTCACGGGCCTTATGGGCGGGCATAGTGATACGCATTATTGTTGTCGATAAGCGTTATTGATAGTGTATTTAGTTTTGTCATTTTGTGGGTTAGTGATATAAATGAAAGAAAAAAAATAGATAAAACAACGTATTTATTACAATAAGAATAATAATGATTTAAAATAAATTATTAATTAGGTATCTATGTATTAAAAAACTATAAGTATAAAAGTTTAGTATGTAACAAGTTATATTAAAAATAAATATAAATACTTATATCTAAGTTTAAAATTAACAGCACAAAAGATAATAATGATTTTTATAAGAATGATAATCTTTCTTTGATAAGAACGAGTTTTATCGTTAACGGCGTTGCGTCCGCGCAACATGCCCACCGCCCTAGCCGGGCTGAGGCCGAGTTTGATTTATGACCCAAACTGCACGGAGAAAATAATTCTACTATAGTAACGAATTTTAAGGACCAATGGGCACGTTAGTGTTAGGCTATTTTATAAAGATATAAATAAGGTTGGTCAGTCGGGGAATGGAGTCAGTCGTTTTTCAACGATCTTATAACGACTGACTGTGTAAAATTTTTTTGGTAACGACTTTCTGCCTAACGGTGTGGTTTTATTAGATTCGGTTGTACTTGTAAGAACTGCGAATTAAGTGTGTGTACTTCTAATAAACTTTGTGATCATTCCAACGGCATGTTTAATTTACATCCCACAAATTCGTAACAATATGTTCAGGCTTCACTTAGACTTTTTACAAGGCTTTTTTTTAACAACTCTACGGACTCTAGTTCGGTACCCTTTTTTACAACTTAATTTCTAGGTTATTTTGGTTCTTGTGTGTGACATTAATTTAGTGTTTTTTCTGTTGAGGCGTACCTTACGAATAACTTATTATATAATTTATTCTAATTTTAATATTAAACTTATACTAATGTAGAGTGTATCTGTTACATGCTGGTGTTGTGAGAGAGTGCATGTGCAGTGTGTGCCTTATGTCTATATATATTATCCAAAAGGCTATTATCATTCTTTGGTATTCTTTCATCTACGCTAGTAAGTCTTTCATGATATACGTTGGTATTTAAAACTGAAACATAAGTATACAAGGTGCGAAAGCACCTGCGCAACTTAAAAATGAAATTCATAAAAAACTACGTTAAAAATTAACGATTCGAAAAACGTGTCAAATTGACATATACGTCGATAAATACGCGCGAAAACGTTTAAATATACCTAATTTATACAATAATAAGCAATTATGGTTCGATAAAGTTTTTATATGTCATATGTTTGACAGCTTTACGAGTCTTGAATGTAAGGAGTAAATTTGGTAAAGGAACCTACTATACTAAATGAGTTCACGGGGCGAGAAAGGCAGTGGTGGATTTGCCAATAGGCTAAGTAAGATGGAGCCTAGGGCGGCTGTTTTTTTTTATTACAAGCTTTTATTCAACTTCAATGGATGTATGTTCGGCTGGAATCTTGCAAGTTAAATTTGACCAACTTCCCGGTTTCCGATGGAGCTGAAATTTTTCTTGCATATGTATATCGCATGACAATGCAATAATATGGATACCATGGAGCTGATCTGATGATGGAGTCGGAAGGTGGCCATAGGAACTCCTGTACTAAACAAGACAGACCCGTCGTGTTTGGTCTCGTTTAACTTGTCTTGGCTAGCACTCTGCTGCTACATGATATCCAGGATCTCAAAAGCTTGTATTTAAAAAAGCTTATTATAGTTATAGTACAGCACCTGAGTGCCCGCTCTATTCAAGCGTGCAGAGGGTTGGAGCATACAGCGTTCGTGTCAGACACATGCAACGCTATCTCTCATCTATATATATCTAATCATCATTATATCTTATCCGTGCAGGAACGGAGAAAGAATACAATTTCCTGCGGCCGGGCGGCCTGTCGTAAGAGGCGACAAAACAACCCACAGCCAGGTGGTAGGGCATCTGCCCGGCTGGATGGCTACCACCCCTGGTCTAAAGTATGTCGCCATAACAACCTTGAGTTGTGTTCCGGCATTAGTCACCAGGTTCCAGTCTCCCTTAAGAGAGCAACAGTGCATTTGAAGCACCTTCGGTGTTGCAAATGTCCATAGGCGATGGTGACCACTTTTCATCAAGTGGGCCGTCTGCCTGTCTGCTGAACTCCTGCAATGAAAAAATATCAATATATTATAATAAACTATTACTTAAATTATACTTAACCATATTGGTTTTTAAGAAAAACGTGATGCTAGGAAATGGTGAAACATGTTCTCACCATGGTATAAGATCTTATATCCATGTCTCATACAAATAAAGATTTTCATTGTATTTCAATAATTCAACACACGTAATATGTTTCACTAATTAGAATATATTAATAATTAATTAAAATGCACAATCAATTACGTATTAAACACCTAATTAAAAATATACTACATTATTATTATTTTTTATGTTGTAGGAGTTTAGCAGACAGGCAGATGGCCCACTTGATGGAAAGCAGTTACCATCGCTTATAGACATTCGCAAGACCAAAGGTACTACAAATGCGCTGCTGCTCTCTTAAATGAGACTGGAACCTGGTCACTAATGCCGGAACACAACTCAAGGTTGTTATGGCGACATACTTTAGACCGGGGGTGGTAGCCATTCAGTCGGGCAAATGCCCTACCACCTGGCTGTGGGTTGTTTTGTCGCCTCTTACGACAGGCCGCCCGGCCGCAGGAAATTGTATTCTTTCTCCTATCCTGCACGGATAAAATTATACGGATTAATAAATTAAACGAAAAACAAACTATATATACCAACTAAAATTAAACTATAAAGTCTAGTACTAGACACTAGTCACACTAATTAGATAATTTTTCTACAATTTTTGTAGAGAGAGAGAGAGAGAGAGAGAGAGAGAGTGAGGGAGAGAGAGAGAGAGAGTGAGAGAGAGAGAGAGAGAGAACTCTTTATTGCACACCAAACATACAATTACAAAAACAACATATTGACAATATTTTCTAGGCGATACAATAGGCACGACACCTTGACACGAAATTTCTGTAAATGATTTACTTTATGTGTATGTGGTGAAAAATAAAGTATTTTCTATCTATCTATCTATCTAGGCGCCCTTATCGCTCAAAGCGATCTCTTCCAGGCAACTTAAGTCAAAAACAAATTTGAATCAGGCGATGTAGGTGGTACAGGAAAAAGGCAATGGACACATAAATACTCAAATTAATTTAACAAATAAATATACAAATACATATATACATAGTCACAAACAAAATATACAATAATACACGTGTACAATAATATATTACAAAATACATATTATGTTATTATAATTTAATCACACATAGCTATTTATGGACAAATAGGGTTTTCTGAGTAAACTTCTAAATGTTGGTAAGGATTTGGCCTCTCTGACAGTAAGAGTAGTTGCTTTCGGCTAGCAGAATCAAACCCATCAATCCCCGGCTTCAAAATCTACTAATTACAGATAAAAAAAGGTTGTGTAATTAACACGATAGTGCACAAATCATAAGTTAATCAATTACGTTGACAAAAAAATCGAAATGTGTGCTGGGACACATATTAGAAGTGAAACTTCAACGGACAAGTGGAAAAACGAATCGCAACGGACAAGTGGAAAATCTTCAACTGACAAGTGACAAAATGAATCGCAACGAAATTTTAACTTGAAGTTTTACGGACAGATTGTTACTGTACTGGTCCAATTTGAAAACCTGCCCGTAAAACTTCAAGTAAAAATTTTGTTGCTCAATAAAAATGTGTGTTCTCAATATAAAAAATAATTTAAAATCGGCCCACAATTGATGGAGAAATCGCGTAAGATGCAAACCAAAAAAATAAAGTACCTGTAGAAAATGTAAAACTAGCACACGTATACAAGCATTTTTTCTTATGTAGGCGCTCGGTGTTCTTTAAAAAGGGTTACTCTAGATTCCCCTGGAATCCACTTACCAGATCTTAACTTGGTGATCAAGAAAAAAATTGAAAATCGCTCTACAATTGACGAAGATATCGTGTAACAAAGGAGTAGGTTATTAATTCTTCGGGGTTTCTCTGGATTTCCCTGGGATCCATTAATCAGATACTGACATGGTGACAATGGGGCCAATTCGGGAGTAATTTGATAAAAAAATTGAAAATCGGTTCACAATTGACGAAGAAATTGCGAAACGAACATACAAAAAAACTACATACATTTAGAGAAAATGAGAACCGGCACCTTTTTGAAGTGGGCTTAAAAATTAAATATCCTGGGAAATGGACTACTTTCCGCGAGGAAAGCTCTAGCCGGTAATTAAGTTTAATTGCCTTATTATCTTTAATTAAACTCTCTGAGAGCGCTCGTTTGTCGTTGTAATATGTTAAAGTCAATATCAATGTTTGATTTAAAAAAAAAACCGCGATGATTCTGTGGTTACAAAATGCGGTTACGACTATGCGGGTTCAATAAGTGTTAAGTGAAATGATCGGACGGATGCTCTACTAAGCTTTTAAATGTTACTTGTATTGAAAAAAATAAGTATAATATTAATAAGATTTTGTATTGTCTGAATGCTGAAATTGTTTTAATTGTTCTAGTGAACTTTGCGTAGAAATGAAGCGTTAATTTCCTCGTTCGTTAATAATGTCACATTACAATGTCGTCTTATTTATAAAAGAACACAATATTATTTTCTGTGCTAAATTATTATTCCATTTTATCTATAGTTTATTATTTACTTCGTACCTTCTCAATCTAGTTGAATTTAAATAAATAAACTTGATGAAATCGACGATAGTACCATTATTTCTCTGCACCTCAAATATTGAATTATAAAAACGAATTATTTTGTAAATACATTTGGCATTATGGAAGGTTATTTAGTTTATGGAAACGAGGATGTTCATTGTTGAAAATTTTATTTTCAGTACTTTAAAAGAACTTTTCCAAGCATATTTATCTCAACTATACCGTAATATATTTAATAATATCAATAATATAAACCTTTATAATATATATATATATATATATATATGTGTGTGTGTGTGTGTGTGTGTGTGTGTGTGTGTGTGTGAGAGAGAGAGAGAGAGAGAGAGAGAGGTAAAGAATACCGATTATGAATTAGCTAAGAAGATAATAAATACATAAAAAAATGATCTACATAAAAGTTAAATTAATAATGTTTTTTAGAAGAGTGGAAGAAAAATTTTGATTGGCTTGAATCAATATTATCCTGTCAATTAAAATGACATATTCAAATCGATTAAAATTATGTCTAAGAAATTACTTTATTACCCTTTACTATTTAGCTACAAACATTCAAATAGAGCAACATTCCCACAGAAGGCAATGTAAGACCACACACGAAGCGTCGCGCGCGCAGCAAACGAGATATCAGCTTAGTCTGTCCACAAATTTACATTTGCCGCCTGAACACATCGAATAAAGTAACATTCTCATACATTAGAATTGTTTGTCAGATGCAAATTAAAGTTTGTGCTTCCACAATGTTAACATTTGCGGTTGGGAAAGGTGGGATTGTTTGAGTTTTATTTATTTTTGATGGTTTCGCTATTGCAGGTTTGTGTTGGTACTTACTTAAGGCTTTAAACTGTGTATCTTGCTTTTACATAACAATATTGCGTTGAAATATTATTTTGTATCCATCATCAAGTATCAATAGGAAATAATTACTAAATTCATGAACTTCAAGTCATTTGTACCCATTATATATAATATGTTTTTTCTTACTGTAGATGATATATTTATTATTTGTTTGTTTAGATATTAAGCTATTTTAATGGTTTTTGGAATATACTTAGCCATGTCTCACAGGATCTACAGCTGTACTTACATACTTCTATCCCAAAAAGGGTTGCAATTGTATCGAATTTTCATTTTATGTTTGTTATTATTTTATTTATTTGGTCAAAATTTATAATATTATAAAATTCTAAACATACAATGTCTGTAAATTGACGTTATAAAAAAGAAACAACTGGAATAGACTATATAAACGGTAGAGAAAACGATGCAATTTTGATAGATTTCTTGCCTGTTTGTCAATTATTCGGGATTCACGTAACGGGAGCAGTTTGTAGTAGTTCGGGTGATAAAAATTAGCTTATTCCGACATAGTTTTAACTAATACGATAGCTTACATTCTTTTTTTATATGCTGAGGTACTTTGTTTCCCGGGAATCCCGCGGGAATTTCAAGTCAAGCGTGGACAAAGTCGCGGGCATATCCTAGTTAATCAATAAAAATCAAAATGCTTATAACAAAGTTATGGGCTTTAAAGTTTTATACTAAGAACGCACCAGTATACACATTAAGTAATTTCTATCAAAAACTTTACCTGCATCAGAACTTAATTTAAAATTTTGAATTTGCATTATGAATAAGTCTAATTCTAAAAATCTTCAACAGATGGCGTAGCGACGACTCTTCAAGATGGCCGCCGTCTCCTCGGGCTTGGACTCTATAAAAGTCCAAGAGCAAAGCGACGATGAACCATATTCTCCAAATACCAGAGACACCAGTACTCCCGACCTTCACGACGACGATAAACACGATGACAAGGCATACTCATCCTCTTTCTCCATTCATAATGTCTTGAAGAAAGAAAGAGACAGTAACAGCCCCGAAAATGTCTTTTCGACTGATAAATTGTTACAGAATACTCCGAATTTCGAAGAATCTATTGACAGTTTGAGGCAGTCAGCTAACACATCACCTATAGATGATGATGATGGAAGAGCTGAAATCAGTGTTGGTGATGATAATTCTTGCTGTAGTGATGACACAGTACTTTCAGTTGGAAACGAAGCTCCTATGTCAAATTTTGAAGAGAAATCTCAAGATAATATACAGGGGTTAACAACGTTCAAGCACATACAGACACACCTAAACACAATTTCGCAATTAAGTCAGAATATAAATATTACACAACCGCTGCTTCTGCGACCGAACCCAATAACACCGAACCCATTGATGTTCCTAAACCAGCCACTGATATTTCAAAACCCTTTAGTGAGCCAAGATTTGAAGCTAAATATGGGCAATCGACTGCCAAGTCCACAGAATTTACCACCAAATTTCGGAATGAATTTCGGTCTGCGGAAGAATGATGTCAAAAACTCTAGAATAGATGAAAATAGAAGACTGTACGTACCGCAGAAATCCGATGAAAGAGATTTCATGAATCAGAATTGTTTAAAATTTAGTATAGATAATATTTTAAAAGCCGATTTTGGTAGGAGGATAACTGATCCTTTGAATAAGAGGAAAACAAAAGCTAGGTTTGAATCTAAAGTTGCACCTACTAAAGAGACTGTTGCTAAACCAGATGTAGTAGAATCGAGGATACCTGAAGTGAAAGCTAATGAGAAGATAGGTGCTATTGATCTGTCTAAAGCAGATGATAGTGGGAGTAACCAGAGCTCTGCATCAGGTGTGTATACAATATTTTTTATGTTCATAGTTGTTTCTTAAAGTCTCAAAGTAATTTTATTTTCCTTATGTCTGTTTATACTTGTATCTCATAGTCATTTTTCTCGCAAACTATATAAATACAATTCTGTGTGAATATGTTATCGATGAAGACGAATACAATACCTCAGAAAAATTGTAACTTGTAACACACTGAAATCACAATTAGAGTCATCAACCCGTTCTTATTTTTTATAGAAAAAAAGTACTAAAGGCTTTTTATTATTATATTTTTTTTATAATCTAAATAGTTGTTTCTTAAAGTCCCAAAGTAATTTTATTTTCCTTATGTCTGTTTATACTTGTATCTCATAGTCATTTTTCTCGCAAACTATATAAATACAATTCTGTGTGAATATGTTATCGATGAAGACGAATACAATACCTCAGAAAAATTGTAACTTGTAACACACTGAAATCACAATTAGAGTCATCAACCCGTTCTTATTTTTTATAGAAAAAAAGTACTAAAGGCTTTTTATTATTTTATTTTTTTTATAATCTAAATAGTTGTTTCTTAAAGTCCCAAAGTAATTTTATTTTCCTTATGTCTGTTTATACTTGTATCTCATAGTCATTTTTCTCGCAAACTATATAAATACAATTCTGTGTGAATATGTTATCGATGAAGACGAATACAATACCTCAGAAAAATTGTAACTTGTAACACACTGAAATCACAATTAGAGTCATCAACCCGTTCTTATTTTTTATAGAAAAAAAGTACTAAAGGCTTTTTATTATTTTTTTTTTTTATAATCTAATTCAGTCATGAGTTGAAAATGTTGAGGAGCTCCTTTTAAATTTCGTAATATGTTTTAAATAATAATGTTATGTTTCTAAAGATCTTTCGTTCCTAAACCGTCTATTCTAAAATTTCAATCTTTATTTCATTATTCTATCTTTCATCATCTATCCCTTTCTGAAATGTATCTGTCCTTATCTTTTCCTTCCAGAATCATCCATATTTTTCTAAAACTCCTAAAATCAACTAGGTCGTTCCACCATCGGTTTCCACAATATTTTAGACGTTATTTGAGATTTTTTTAACTCTGTAAATAAAAGACCAGTGTTTTCCCCTTTGCTTCTTCTTTAGGCGCATTCAGATGCGCCAACTGTCATTGCATAGTTCTTTTTCTTAAAAGTCGATTCTTCATTGTCTAGGATCCTGACTTCGATAATTGCTCTCTTCCACCGAGATCGGATTTAAGCATGCTAGAGGGCCGAATTTAGCATCTCCAATTGCTAAATTCGGTCCAACTGGTCACCAACCTGGCCAAGCTATCAATTTGGAAATCTCCCATGAGATCTCTTGTCTTCAACTTTACCAATGACTACTAACTCTTTCCATATTGTCTTAATTCTTGAGCGCTATGTGACCAAATGTCTTCCGTATCCATGGTCGGCATATGCTGGTGATCTCTGTGTTACGAGACAATTTTTACTTGTCCAGTGTCAGTTTTTAGTATTCCTATCATCATGAACGTAGTAAAGATTAGGGGTGGCTCTAATACATTTGTATGAGTATTTTTAATCTGTTCAAGACATCTTTATATTCTTCAAAATTTTAGTAATCCACTATGTTTTTCAAGTTAATATCATGCAATGTTCATGTATGCTTTTCAAGCACTTATCATGCAATGTTCATATAAATTTTTGTCGTGTGAATCTGTTTTTCTTCACCATCAAGGACTTTTATTAACAGTTGAAAATTTGAATTTCATTTGCATAAGAGAATGTTACTTATCAAATTGCTTTTAAGAGTTGAAAATTAAATTATAAATTCAAAAACCTCCATCGTAGTCGAAACAACATTTGATAAAATGGGCCAAGTGCGTGTCATTTTATTAACTTCAATGTTTTTGTCTTTTATTTATTTATTTGTGCATGGGTCAGCTAGTCTGTTATAAATGCAAAGTAACCGTCTGTTACACTTACAAGGCAGAACTAAGGAACCGTTTTTGATGACATTTGTTATACAAATTATGTGAGATGTGAGTATGTACTTAATTATGTGAGATGTGAGTCTTAATACGCACAATGGACATAGTATACTTTGTATCCCGGAAAACAGCCTTGTTTACGACAACCAGCCCCGCCACAGGAATTATAGTACATTTTCTCCGTTGATACAAGAATGAAATTTTCTATTATAACAGAGCTTTTGGTTCCAGGCACGACGACAGGCGACGGTCAGATGGTGTGGCCTGCGTGGGTATACTGTACTAGATATAGTGACCGACCCAGTTCGGGTGAGTACACACTATTAACATCCTAGGAATTTATTGACATATGCTGCACTGTTAAGTCTCTTGTTTATCTAATTGTACACTGTATGCTACAACTCCATTATCTCTTCGAAAATAATTGTATAATATGTATTAATAACGGTCAGATGGTGTGGCCTGCGTGGCTGTACTGTACTAGATAGAGTGACCGACCTAGTTCGGGTTAGTGCACACTGTTAACATCCTAGGAATTTATTGACATATGCAACACAGTTAAACCTATTTTTTTTCTAAATGTACACACTATATGCTACAATCCATTAACTATTCAAAAAAAATTGTATAATAGGTAATAATTATGGTCAGATGGTGTGGCCAGCGTGGGTATACTGTACTAGATATGGTGACCGGCCCAGTTAGAGTTAGTACACACTGTTAACATCCTAGGCATTTATTGATATATGCAACACTTTTAAATCTCTTTCTATTTAATTATAACACTGTATGCTACAACGCCAGTTACTCTTCGAAAATAATTGTATAATATGTATTTAATACGATCAGATGGTGTGGCCTACGTGGGTATAATGTACTAGATATAGTGACCGACCCAGTTCGGACGAGTACACACTATTAACATCCTAGGACTTTATTGATATATACTACACTGTAAAATCTTTTTTTAAATTTAATTTTACACTGTATGGTACAACTCCATTAATACTTCGAAAAGTAATTGCAAATATCTATTAACTGTATCATTAAAAAGTACCTTGTTACTTTTAAAATAAGTTTTTTTGAAATATAAGCTAATTTTTTTTTGTTATTATTACAAAAAGCCTGGGACAAACAAATATATCATTTTTCGTTAGGCAGTTGCTGGGGAGTATTCAACCGCTTCTTCTCATTAAACAGCCATAACATGTTGCGAAGCAGTTTACAAGAAAATATTAATACAATAACGGTATTAAGGTGTGAACGCGTCACCCCAAATATAAGGGTGGAAAAAATGGGTGCGAATTGTAGCAAATTCATCCCCTCGTTGAACGTGGTTAACAAATAATTTGATAACTGGCCCCCGGGGTGTGTTTTGAAGATAAAAGGGGCGGGTCACCCCTTGCTGATTTATAATCCCTACACTTGTATGGGGTATGATACGGGGTTTTGTTTTATTAACCGCAAATGTAATATTTTTACTATAAAACATGGTTTAAGATTCAGCATTTTAGTCAGGTCTTACTTCTTAGCTTACCACATGTTACGTCACGTACGTGGAATAATTTATTGCTACATAATTAGAGAGTTTAAAACTGAGTAATCTATGTACGTGCCAAAATCTGTCAGTACAGAAAGTTACGAGTTGCAGGACTCGAATTAAAATGCCGTTGAAGTTACTATAGAATTTATTAGAACTATACAAACACGTATACCACAGGTACAAATATAACTGAACAAAACCAGTCCAAACGTAAACATAAAAATTACTATATTTCGAAAATTACTAAGCACCGACTTCAAGATGTTTTACATAATATATATTAAAAATAAGATATTATAATTAAAAATAGCTTTAGAAATAAGTGATTTAGTTTTATTTAGTTTTTGAAGTCGGTTTTTTTAAACGAAGTTTTTTTTATTTGTTACTTTTTTAATAAAATATCACTACAACTGAGTTAAAAACCCCAATCAAATTAATTAATTAATTATTTTATAGGATTAATTTTGGAGTGTGCGGTTGAACAGTTCAACCTGATTCCCCCTACACCATTTCATCTTCACAGTGGAAACGTTTCGCCTCCACGTTCCTTTTGTGTACGGCAGAATTGTGGAATGCACTACCAGGGTCAATGTTCCTCGAAAAGTACAATCCGGGTATCTTCAAGTCTCGTGTGAATAGGTACTATCTAGGTAAGCGTGCTCCACCTTCCACCGCGTCATCGTCCGGCATTGGACGTGATCGCGGTCACACGCAAACCTATTTAATATAAAAACAGTTATTCGCGTTAAGAATATAGTGTTTCATAAAAGTAAGTGTGAAGGTGTCCTTAATGTAATAGAATTAGGGTACATTAGACATAATGCTGCGTTGCAATTGATAAATATTTATACGGAATCCCAACGCGGGGGTGAAGATAAAAATTGGATTTTAGTGCTGGGAAGAATAAACTGTATTGTCAGATTTATCGATGAAATTCTGTAGTTGACATTATCGAAGACCTTCGTCTTCAAGCACTACGGAAAAAATGAAGATTAATCCAACGAAATCCGCTGGAAAACTAGTGAATCCATTGATAGCACAAGTAGAAGAATATTTAGAGTATTCACAATTATTATAATCACAGTTGTAAAATAATCACTGTCTGAATAATTGAATAATTATGCATCCATTGAGTATGAGCGGATGGTAATGAGTTTACATGATGGCGGGCCATCAAAGCGATGCCGCGCGCACGAAATAGGGTTGTCAACGTTATTATAGGTATTAAATTAAGCAAAGTCTGGCAGTATTCTATTGTATATCATTGAATTGTTAACAAAGTGTAGGTCATCCAAGTTATTTTAATTTTAACGTTCATCCGAGTTTCGACTCGGGTGCTTAACCGATTTTAGAATCCACCAAAAAAATCTAAATACGAATGTAACAATACTAAGTACGTACACATACTAAATGTACTGTGATGTTCTCTAAATTTATAAAAAGTATGATCAGTTGACGTGACTGACCGCTTCTTTATCGATGTGCTTTTTCTACTGTCTCACACAATAACTATAGACTATAATAATTATGTGAGTGAGCTAAAAAAATATGTACTAAAAATCTACAGAAGTGCTAATAAAGAAAGGTCAGGTAAGAAGCATCTCAAATAAAACTGCAAGTTAATGAAGAGGTTAATGAAAGTACAATAGATTTAGTGAAAGTTGTCAGAATTGTCGCAAGTGGAGATCCATCGTCTCTGTCTACCCCAATGGGAAACAGGCGTGATAATAATTAATATGTGTATGTATATGTAAAAATCTTAGACCAATAATAGAAAGACGGAGTCTCGGACTGTCCAAGTGAAGCCGGCTAAAGGATGCCGATCGCGTCTCAGTGTGTTACTAGAACTCTGTATTAGATCGAATTAGTTCGGATAAAAGTGGAATGATTTCCAGTGGATACATTACTATTAACCACACAAACCAAACACAAAATATTAATTAAAATCAAAGAATACCTATATAATATAGGTTACAAAAAAATTGTACGCCCACCCGACAAAAAACATGTGCACAGTATAAAGTAACAAGACCTATTTTTATAACCATGTTTTTATGCAATACATTATTTGATTTGAATTGAAAAAACGGAAACACGTGTATATTACATACGTTTATGCACACGAGTTTTTATGCTTCATTTCATTTGACACTTTTGTTCACGTAGACTCCGTCTTTACTTTTTTCTCGTTAAAGGTAAAAAAATGATGTAAATAAAAGATCCATAAAGCTGTGACGTTATGCAAGATGATTAAGAAGTCTCTCAATTGACTTCAGTCCCAACCTCCATAATAGACTAAGTGGCAACCCTAAATGTTAGTGGTTACTTTACAAGTTGATTATTATTCTATTAGAATTGACGTTGTTTAGTAAATTATGAGGCTTTTGCAATAGGCTGCATCATTACATGACTAGCGACACGCCCCCAGCTTTGCTCTTATCATTTCACATAATAGCAGACCATAAACGTGCCGATGCATCCAACATGTTTGTTCAAGAGGATTGCTGGGTTACACATCGGTCATCTCGATGTGCAGGTTTTCTTATTTCTTACTTTCATCATCAGCACGTGATAATTTGTATGAATATGCACATCGAGTTACCGGTCTTCGGATTTCGAAGCGTCCACTTTTTTTTTATTGCAGGAGTTCAGCAGACAGGCAAACGGCCCACTTGATGGAAAATGTCTGCCATCGCCTATTGACATTTTGTAAAGGTGCTACAAATGCACTGCTGCTCTCTTAAGGGAGACTAGAACCTGGTTACTGCCGAAACACAACACAAGATTCACTTCAACACTTCGAACACTTCGAGTGCAATCAGGATATAACGCTAAAATGATGATGCACATCTGGTGAATAAAAGTGCCTAAGTGATGCATGAAGCATGTCTCCTGGTCAGGATTCAAATCCATTACATTTGATACATAAACCACTAGTTTATGTATCAAACGGGAGTGCATTAGCCACTACTTTATCATGGCTGTAAAGTATATAGAGTTAGTTAAAGCAGTGTCAGAATTAAATCAAATATTTTTCTAGATATGTTATGTACTCACGTAATATTACTAGTATTGTAGTGCATTAGTACTAATGACACTTTGTGAAGAAAGTGAATAATCAACAAAGCAATATATTAATAAATATTTAATACCTAATTGCATGTACGTTTATTTATTAGTGTATTTGTATATTAATATTGTGTATATTAGTATATATATATATAATATTAATATGTGCTATTGTTTATTCTCTATTGTTTTATTCATTTTAGGTATATATATTGTGTGATATTTATATATCCTATTTATGTATTTAATTTACACACCACCATCATACACTTGTGAATATCCTGTTCATAAAATCCATAGCCCGGGTTGTCTAGAAGCGAACGCTCTGAAGCGATAAGGCCGCCCATTGCTCCTACTTTTACTGTTTAATATGACTACTGTAAATTGTTTATTTTATGTGTATGTGGTGAATAATAAAGTGCGCGTGTACTAACATCACCACCGTATCGCCATCGTACCGCCATGCGCCACCACGCCGCTACCGCATCCTACTGCAGCCTACTTTCGTTGTAAAGTGGGTGTGAGTGGTGATTGGCGGTATGGGACAACGGTCTCATATACACAGATATTTATAGAATTGCAACACGGTCGGCAATACCGTCTACATAAGCGCTAAAACACTACGACTACCAGTCCTACAATTCTGCTTTTATCATGTGCTCCGAACCTCTAAAATTAATTAATTACAAACACTATAATGAATCGTGTAATAATTTATTCCTCGATAATGATATGAAAAAGCTTATTAAAGACAAAAACGGCGTTGAAAAATTGAAAATTACGGGCAATTATTTAAGTTAAAAACCATCGAGATCTGCGCGCTAATTGGTGTTCAAGACAAATGTGGGTAGTACGTGCAATTAATGTAATTGACATTTTAAAGATTTTATAGCGTTATATACTTGATTATGTGGGTTCTTTTTTTGTTCCTCGAGTGTGATGGAAAGTGGATACCATCGCCTAACAAAAAGTTTTTTTTATATGATAGTATAAGTTCTCGTTTGACCGCTGTCTCACCTGATATTGAGTCATAGCCTATTGTAGGATGTAGCACGCTTACCTAGAAAGAAGCTTACCTTGAAGCTTCCGAGATTATATTTGTCAAAAAACATAGATTCCGGTAATGTAAACCGGTGTCTTTGGTTGTCCAATGGTACAACAGAGGTGGATAAACCAGCTCATGCAGTTCTGAGGAATACTCCCCTAAATGTATCCGATAGAAGACCGGCAGTCTAGCAACTTTGCATCTATGCTCAAGACTATGAAGTCGAGCCTTAAAAAAACGGTCGTTGCCGATCAGCCTTCTGGATCTTTTTTTAATTGACTCTAAAGCCTCCAATTGATATTTGGCTGAGCCATCTCAAAGATGAGAACAGTACTTCATGCAGTAACTCATGACCGAACTAGTGCTTGGTACAAGTTCAGCAGTTGTTCCACTTGCACTAAGGAATCTATGTACGAACCAAAAATTAAGTGTTAGGGTCCAAAAAGGACCAATCAATAATAAATATTATTTATTATTGATCACAATCAAATATACCCTTTGTCACCCAGGAATAATGTAGCTTGCCACTGGTGAAAAAAAATTCAAAATCGGCTTAGTAGATCAAGATATTACCACTACAACGTCACAAACCAAGTCACAAATTTCATCTCTTTATAATATTAGTATAGATGTAAATTTATAGGCGATTGTAACCAATAATTATTGGCAATCGATAAGACTTAAAGTTAATCAGAACTATCGATAACTATCCCATCACTAGCCCCTCTAAAGCAAACATATGTTTTCACGCTCAACGCCGAAGATGACTGTTAACTTATGAGGCGAAGTGAAGGGGGCCACTTGATAACATTAAATAACATGTTTTATTTATTAGAAAAAGCAATTTATCGTTTTCATGCATTAGTTGGTATGATCGGAACTTATTTTATTGAGTGCCGTAGCCATTTTAACAAACATGTAAGTTTCATAAAATTGTAATGTTTATTTATTTATATATTCCGTTTTAGGCCATTCGCAGTCCACTGCTGGACGAAGGCCTACCCAAGACGGCCTCTCATCCTTGTCCTTTGATTTCCTCATCCAGCACCTACCGGTGACCTTGCACAGGTCGTTGGTCCATCGGGCTGGAGGGCGTCCGATACTTCGTTTACCGAGACGCGGTGTACACTCCAGGACTTGTCTGCTCCATCGGCCATCAGTCCTGCGGCAGACGTGACCGGCTCACTTGGCAGTGGAAGTGGCCTTCAACTTGCTAATTTTGGGAGCTATGTCGGTTACCTTGGTTCTCTTACAGATATCCTCATTTATAATTTTATCCATAAGAGAAACACCCAACATAGCTTGCTCCATAGCCCGTTGAGAGACTTGGAACTTGTGGACCAATCCTGCCGGCAGTGGCCATGTCTCGGACCCGCAGGTCAGGACGGGGAGGAGGCACTGCTCGAAGACTTTTGTCTTCAAGCACTGCGGAATGGTCGACAAAAAAATTGATATATTCACGTGCATCAATTTCGTGAGAATTTGCCCTGCTCTAAATTTTAAACTTTGAAGTGTAATATTCTGTAAAAAGGCCAATGTGTTAGAGATTCAGATATTCTAGATTGAGTTTTGGAAACGTCTCCAATTTGATGAACTTCTTATGACCAAAGTGACATGATATCCATAGCGTGATAATTATTAGATATATTTTAGTGCGTGGCTTGAATTTTTGCAAGCCAGAAACTAAAATTTTATTCTTACCCCAATTTTTTTGACACCAAACAAAAAATATAGTGTTTTTTTATTGCATGAGTTCAGGATACAGACAGGCGGTCCGTCTGACGGAAAGCGGCTACCATAGCCTGTGGATATTTGTAACACCAAATATGCTACAGATGCGCTTCGGCTCTCTTCATGGAGACTAGAACCTAGCCTATACCCGAACATAATTCAAGGTTGTTATGGTGGTATATTCTAGATCAGCTATGGTAGTCATCCAGACGGGCAAATACCCTTCCACCTAGTATAATTGCTTAATCTAGAACCGTATAAAGATTAAAAAAATAGACAAAGATTCGTTTTGGAAATATGCAACCGTAGTAGTTAATAAATAAGTAAACCATGTAATATTCTTTATGTATTAAACAGAACGTGTTGAAATGCGCCTTAAAAAGCATTTTCACGGTTGTACAAGCAGAACTGGATTGAAAATCGTTTGAGGCAATGGTTTGGAAATATAGTGACTGTCGTCGCTTCGTTGTTCGGTTTGTCGATATCGATTTATCGAATGCTTTCATCACTATTTATAATAGTGTAAAATGTTAAAGAAAAATAAACCTTGAAACCTAATTATTTACTATTATTACTGTATTCTACCTATAATCCCTTAAGATTGAATAAAACAGGTTTTAGCGGTTTTAAGCGCGGTCTTTAATTGATTTTATTTTCGAAGTTTCGATTACTTTTCTATAACCGTGATCAAGGAAGACATGTTTTTATTTTTATTATTAGGATATGCTCGCGACTTCGTCCACGTTTGATTTGAAACAAAAAGTACCACAACTGTCGATTAAGTGAAAGCTGTGTCGAAATGAGCTAATTATTAGCTACCCGAACAATTACAGACCGTTTCCGGGAAAATTCCCGGGATAAAAAATACCACATTTTTTTTGGCCGTTTTTGATCATTCCTGGACGAATTTCCGCGAGCTATCCAGAATAAAAAGTAATGCAGATTATAAGTCTAAGGCCCGATTGCATAACGATCGCCTTTAAATAAAATTAGTTAATAATATTAAACTGCCTAAATACGTTTTACTCAAAACGTATTGCCAATTCGGTAGTTGACAATTTTTGAGAAACAGGTTTACTTTGAGCCTTATGGTCTATTTTAGCCAAAATATTAATATTTCAGCAAAAAAACAACATTAACATATTTAATTTAGCAATTTTATAAATATTTTGACATTTCGTCACAAAAACGCGTCAAGCTGTCATGGCGTCTCGCATGACGTCACAGTTTGCAAAACAAACATCTGTTTCATTGAAGTGTTATCTTAGAAGTCATTGATAACTTGTTGTGTTTTGCACGCTATGACGTCACGCGCTCTGATCGGCGTTCATTGTCACGTGGCTAATGGCTGCAATATAACAATTTTATTTCTCAAAAATATCAATTAATACTTAATATTTAAGTTAAAAAAAATTATTTTTGTCATATTTAGATCGTAATCTACGATATATGTATATTAAAATCAGCCTATATTTTTCATACTGACATGTACCGTATTCTTTAAACATATTTAGCTACAAATTTTGCGTTGTGCAAGACGCTAACCGTATTTAAGCGTGTTGAATGTGTTTAGTGTTTTTTTTAAATAAATTTAGGAACATTATGCAAGCGGCCCTAAGAATTTGCTGCCGATCAGCGGAAACAGCATTGAAATCGGCCCAGTAGTTTTTACGTGAATCTCAAACAAAGAGACAAGAGATCTAAAAAAATGCATCGTGTTCTCCGTCGTTCATACAATTTATTCCAGTTGTTTTTTTTAATACCTTCAATGTACAGACAGAGCATGCTTAGATTTTTAATATTAGACTAGCTTCTGTCCGCGACTTCGTCCGCGTGGAATAGTTACTTTGGGCTAACGCTAACTTCTGTCACACATGATTTTTGTGAAACTTTAACCTTTTACGCAGCGGAAGCTCTCAAAAGGAAAAAAAAAACTCCGATTTGCAACATCCTTCAATGGTGCTCCGCTCCTATTGGTCTTAGCGTGATGATATATAGCCTATAACCTTCCTCGATAAATGGGCTATCAAACACTGAAAGAATTTTTCAAATCAGACCATTAGTTCCTGAGATTAGCGCGTTCATGCAAACAAACAGACTCTTCAGCTTTATATTACTGTTATGAATTAAAATGCCGTTGGAATTACTATAGAACTTATTAGAACTATACAAACACGTATAACACAGGTACAAATATAACTGGACACAACCAGTACAAACGTGATGCTCGATTCAATAACACGCGCAAAGTCCGTCACTATATAGCTTATCGAATGTACACACGTCTTGTGTCGCTTGTGCCTATCGCTATACTGCCTCATCCCTCCGTTCGGGCATTCCTTTATACTAAAATATACAATATCTCTCGACACAATACTCGACCGCGTAACAATAATTTCCGAGAATCACACCACGCTAATGCCTACCAGGATTACAATACATAATAGGCCGTTTTTCTAATTACAAATTTTAAACGCAAAGTAAACAAAAAAGAAGTCCAAATGCCGAAAAGGTAATAAGCTGCAGGTGTGAATTGGTCTTAGTCGGTCGTAACATTACTATAGATTTCTAAATAAATATTTTTTCTTTCTATCAACTTCTGTCGGGCCCCCTTAAACTCGCTCTAAATCCAATAAAAAGTAACAATTATTACGTTGAAGTGTTTAATTATAAGTTTAAAACATTCCATCCAATCAGTTATGCCCATGGCTTTATAAGCCGACTTTCGGCAGCAACGGGAGACATTTGACTGACTTTTAATTAGAAAAGTTTCGTCCCAATTGAAATTTGCACCGTGAAACGGATCGCGGGGGTTGCTGGGGCCAGGAGACGAGCGGGAGAGTCAAAAGAGCGATAAGCGGTAGAAAAAAATGTAGACAGTCTTTTGACCTAATGTGCATATTGTTACAATCACTACGTGCAAACAACGGTGAAGGAAAACATCGTGATGTAACTTGCACATCGAGATAATAGATGTGTCAAACCTGCCAAGCCGCCTTGGAAAAGCGTGGCGGGTATACTGTCCGTTCCCCTTTAATGGGAGGCCCAAGCCCAGCAGTGGTTCATTTATGAGCTGATATTTTTTTATATTGTTACAAAACAAAATCCACCTGCATATCTGAAACAAAACACGTTTTATTACCTGTCGGCATTCACATTCATTGTAATCCTTTTATGATCGTCTTCTTTTGTTTACTTATTGATTGGCATACGTTTCCAGAAAACAGCCCATTGTTTTATTGTACTCTTTTATGGCCTTTGCGGCCGAGTCATTAGCCAAGTGTGGCGGAATAAGTGAACTTAGATACGGGCACATTGCATTTGTGCATTATAAAACGATAGCCTGATCGAGGGAGGAGCACTGGAGCGAGAACCACGTTCGAAGCGAGGCGTGGTTACTACAATCTATTAGTGTCGGAGTTTGCGCGTATTATTGAATTCGACCTTCTGCGTTACGTTTGGATTTGTTGTGTTCAGTTATATTTGTACCTGTGTTATACGTGTCTGTATAGTTCTAATAATCTCTATAATAATTCCAACCGCATTTTAATTCGAGTCTCGCAACATGTATCAAAATTATGTAATAAAATTAATTCTCTCCCGTCGAAAAGTCTACCATAAAAATGTTCAAAAATAAGTTAGCTTTTCGCACCAGCTACTTTTATTTATTAAATAATTTCTCTTCATTGCTCAAGAATTCTCGACGCCTATATAATTAAAAAAATAATTAGAAAATTACATGAAAATAACGTTAGATACATAGTTGTTGTAGCAGGTGCGTCTTTTCGCACCCATTTCACACTTGGAACAAAACATTGTGTAACATCAAATTAGTAAAGCATATCTGATATAACACAGTATAAATTATAACAACAGTATTTGAACGATGGCGTCCTTTTTTTTGAGGCGGGGGAAATGCATTTCGCACACTACCGGATCCTTTACTAGGGATCAGACCAAAGCGACGAGAGGTGACACCACGAATGGGCACCAGAGTCAAATCGCCGGCTTGTGTGGAGATTCCAAAACTCAATACTCCACTAAAACCACCCTCCTCCCATGTGCCCCGCGCTTATGGCAGGAAGAGCGTGAGACTTAGAACGTAGTTACGCCCACGTTGATCCTAGCGCAGTGCTTGAGAATGCCCCGGGAAAGGCAAACTCACTTCGTCAACAGGGGTGAAGACCCTTCTGCTCCTTAGATACGATGGCGTCCTGACGGAACAGAAGTAGGGTCACGGCAACAAACCAGACCAGTAGTTCCTGAGATTAGCGCGTTCAAGCAAACCACCAAACCAACCCTTCAGCGTTATATATTAGTACTAGCTGTGCCCGCGACGCCGTCCGCGTTGATTTTGTTTTCAAAACCCCCTGATTAAGTAGTTCAGAATATTTATTGCAACTTAAAATATACTAAGATCCAAATGTTGCTTACGATAAAATCGAGGTAAAGGCTCGTATCTTCACTCCACTTCTGGCGAGATCATAGTCAAACGCGAAACTATACTACTATAAATATTTTAAAAATGCGTAGACCTTTTTGATTTCTCAGTATTCAAGGCGCGGGAATACTATACCATTCTTTACACTGTGACCATGTATTACACGTTAACAACATGTTATAATTATAATGTTAATAACAGTTAATTAACTGCTTATTACAACCAACCGCTGGTTACGTATACACGTATTCCGTAATTGGGTATCTTTGATTTTTTTCTTTTATATTTTCGTAAATACATTGGTACGTTCAATACGAACACTTGTAACTTCTTATTAGGGTTTTAATATCTAATGATAAAAAGAATAATTTAAAATCGGTATAGAATTGACGGAGATATCGTGTTGCGAAGAATTCTGATATCAATTTTTGTGGGTTTCTCTAATTCCTTGGAATCCACTCATCAGATCCTAACATGGTGTCAATGGGACCAATTCGGGAGTATAACTTTTCGATATAAAAAATCTGAAAATCGGTTTACAATTAACAGATAAATCGAGTAACGAATATACAAAAACTGGCATACAGACAAATTGAGAACCTCCCCCTTTTTGAAATCGATTAAAAACTAAAGTATAGTGCTAGCTTAATAAAGAACACGTGAATGGAGTGTCTTCGCCTTAATAGAGACAGTAAGAATACTGCTAATGGAAACTTTCTTAGATTGAGTACTTTTAGTTAATTTAAGTCATATTCAAATTACTTATTAGTCTTTTTAGACTAGATGATGATAAAATTAATACTGTTACGAGTTGCAGGACTCGAATTTAAATGCCGTTGGAATTACTATAGAATTTATTAGAATTATACAAACACGTATAACTTAACACAACCAGTCCAAACGTAATACACGATTCTATAACACGCGCAAAGTCCGTCACTAAATAAAATACCGAATGTACACAAGTCTTGCTCCGCTTGTGGTAATCGATCGACTCCCGATCTCTTCATTGGGGCGTTGCTTTATTCTGCAAAGTACAATATATCTGCTCGGCTGCGTGGACTGACTGACTTGACTGGCTGACCTGGATAATGACTACCATAAAAGATTACAATATATCTGTTTTACTAATTTCAATTTTTAAACATTAAGTAAACAAAAGAAGTCCAAATGCCGAAAAGGTAATAAAATGTCTACAGATATGCAGGTGTGAATTTTGTCTTTTGTCGGCGTTCAGGTCGTAACAATATCATGTTTTTAAATACAACATTTAAGAAAAAAAACATCATGGAAGAAAGAAAAGAAAGAAAGAATTTATTTTGATAGCGACAATTTGAATGTAAACAACTAATAAAAAATAAGTCATTTCTAAGACATCTTGAAGTCGGTATATTTGTTGTTTTATTTTTATGTTTGACTCGGCACCGATTTCAAGACGTTGAAAAAGAATTATTTTTTTGTTTTTTGTTAAAAATAATATTATATATTAATTATAATATTATATTCGATTGATAAAATGAATCAATTTGGTTGATAGACATAAAACGGGAAGGACACGAGGCTATTGTTACGTCACGTACATGGAATAATTTATTGCTAAATAATTAGCAAGGTTGTAACTGAGCAGTCTATGTACGTGATAAAATCTGTCAATACAAAAAACAAGACCTTTACGAGTAGGTAAATATATCTTTTTATATTTAACAAATGTATCACGATTTTTTTTATGACTTGATAATTATCCATGCAGGAACGGAGAATACAATTTCCTGCGGCCGGGTGGCCTTGTCGTAAGAGGCGACAAAACAACCCACAGCCAGGTGGTAGGGTATTTGCCTGACTGGATGGCGACCACCCCTGGTCTAGAGCATGCCGCCATAAAAACCTTGAGTTGTGTTCCGGCATCAGTGGCCAGGTTCCAGTCTCCCTTAAGAGAATATCCTTAGGTGATGGTAACCGCTTTCTAGCAAGTGGGCCGTCTGCCTGTCTGTTGAACACCTGCAATAAAAAAAATATGACTTAAGAATGATATAGTAAATAGACATATTGTAGTTTTTTTGTTTTGTTTTGTGTGGTATTGTATCATTTAATTCGTTTTTTTAAAAATCTAATATTCCAATATTGTATTAAATACATTATTTACATACAATTTATATACATATTATATACAATTTTCTTATAGTTTTGTGAGCCAAATGTGTAACATGAATTATTTTTTTAGTGAAAACTTAGGGCCTTACTTATAATAATCTCGTTAAGAAAGGATTAGCCATCTCTTAAATAAGAGACTCTTAAGCCCCTAATCAATGGCTGTTTCAAATAAAACTTGCCACTTGCCTTTCAGCAGTCACTTAGACTACCTCTCGATGTTGGTTATTTTTGACAGTTATTTATGAGTTACTTTACCACCACCTCTTATCCTTAAGAGGAGTTTATGGGTAAGATTTTCGTTAATCAGTTGCTGAGAAGTTTCTTAAAATTTAACAAACGATTATAAGTAAGGCCGTATAAGTTGTTACGTTTAAATCCAATCAAATAAACAATAAGAAGTGATATCGATTACTGAGGTACTTCGAAACATCTTTCGTAGTGAAAGGGCGGGAACGCGCGGCTGTCAAAGTGACAGGCGGCCATCTTGCCGCGCGGGAACACTCAATAAGGCGCTCCTTGAGATAATTGCTAAGACGATTAGTCAAATGGTTTAGTTTTTGGATGTATTCACACCGTTACGACAGAGTAATATGGTTAAGAAGCAGAAATAATTTAACAAGGAACCACCGGAATGGAGTTCGTTTCTCGCTCACGCATTTCCACATTTTTGAAGATATAAATTGTCAAATTCTGCTTATGATAAATTCGTATTACACAAATTAAAAAAGGTGGTGTGCGTTTCGGGACGCCCGACAGAAGTGATAACTTAAACTGATCAAACGTGAGAGAAAGGGAAGCCAGACAGACTGGCGCCGTAACGCCTTACGTAACGGAGCGGTTTAACCTCCCATAAGAAGTTATCACTTCAAAAAATCACGCGAATGTTGTACCCAAAAATCGTTCGATTTCGATAAGATTTCATTTTTTTTTAAGTGAAAGTTTCTTTAGGCACTTTGAGCTTTTTTGAGATTTGGGAAAAAGCACTGAATTTGCATGACCGTCACGCTCAGACACAAAGTTTTCATTTTATAAGAATTAATTTTCATATATAGAAATGTATGTAAAAATATTTGCTTTATACAAAAACAACCATTGTGGTGCTATTATGACGCTGGTATTCAACTATTCTGACATTTGGCTAGGCATGGGTTTGTTGAAACAAAACCGCTTTAATTAGTCAAACTTGCTCTTGCACATAAACATATTATTTTTTTAGTTTTACGTGTAAACACCTTGTTAGATGTCACTAGTACATATTTCTCGTAATAAAACAGCTAACTTTAAAGCGAGATAAGCATGCTTCAAATACCTGTTCCTATATCTTTGTGGCTGTGATGTCAGGATAAGAACCCACCTCGTACCTAAGTAACGAAGGTGTCTTAATTATTGAGCCAGAAAGACTTAAGCCTTAAATTTAACAAAATCGTAGATATAACTAGAAGTAATTTAAACCAATTTGGAAGGAGAATCTAGACCTATTTTGAAGTGTCTTTTTTTTGGAAATTTACAGCAAAGACATTGAATAGTATTACTCACTTATACACTAAGGACAAAGTGCTTACATTGTCACTTTAGTGTTGCAAGATATCCACCACAGTGGTTATAAGAACCATAGTGTAAATTAATATCACATAGACGGTCATCATAGATAATAATATTTTTAGTCGAGTTAACAGAAGATTCGATTTATAATTAAATTACCATTTTCTACCGGTTAGATAATTTTATTAGCCCACTAAATTATCGTCTATATAATGTAGTGCATTAGTAACTAATTATTATAATTGTTTTTGTGACCCTGGCAACACTATGATGTAATTACTATTTTTAACAATGATGCAATGTTATTGTTTTGTAGGGTAACATTTTCGTATAAAAGACGTAGTGGCGTATAGACGGTGCTCATAATCCCCGGTAAAGTTGTGAGGGCTTCGGACCAACAACATAAAGTCAAGTAAAAAAAAAAACGGTGCTCATTGCTATGCAGTGTGAATAGTCACATCAAAGGCTGAACAATAAAAATGGCGGAACCCTGTCCAAATAGTTAATATTTGGTACTTTCTTACCCAAATTTCTTATTAGTGTTGCATTAATTTTAAGCCTGTCATGATATTGTAATTGAATTGAATAAATAGATAAAATAATAATTTTAATCGATTCATACTGATTCGCGGCTGCTTTACACATTACGGTGTGAATGCATCCCCTCCTTAAGTCAAAACACGCAAGCATAATGGTCTCAACATCCATTTGCGTTAATTATCAATCCCCTAAGGATGTTTTGTTTACAAATAGACAAACAAACACTTTGCAAATGATTCGAAAGTACTTAACTTAATAATTAAAGAAAATTACCTGTCGTTATTGTTCATATTTTATAGTTGGCTCTAATGGCTAGTTCACGTGTATGTATTAAGTACCTATGTAAATAGATAAGTCAATTTTAGCTAAATAAGTGGAACTTATTGCAAATTATTATTAAAAAAAACTTCATTTAAAAAAACCGACTTCAAATACTAATAAGTATAAATAATATCTACTTATTAGTTTTGAAGTCTGTATTTTAAACGAAGTTTTTAAATTGTTACTTTTTAGGGCCTTACTTATAATAATCTCGTTAAGAAAGGATTAGCCATCTCTTAAATAAGTGACTCTTAAGCCCCAGATCAACGGCTGTTTCAAATAAAACTCGACTATCAACTCAACTCTCGATGTTGGTTATTTTTTACAGTTATTTAGGAGTTACTTTACCACCACCTCTTATATCCTTAATAGGAGTTTATGGGTAAGATTTTCGTTAATCACTTACTGAGCAGTTTATTAAAATTTAACAAACGATTATAAGTAAGGCCATTAGTGTCTAGCTATGGGTAGGCCTACGAAAGGTGCCGCGCGCCTTAAAAAATATAGGTCCCAAGAAACGGGCACGGAAAAAAAATGCATGCGTTTCCAAAAACGAGCTTATATGCGAGTTTAAAACGCTAGTCTGAAACCGCCCTTTATGTTAGAGAGACTCAAAAATATGTTCCCAAAGACAATTACATCGTCCACGTAAACAAAAACTACTTTCATTAAATGAAAACTGCTGGGCCAAAGTATGTTTAATTTTTAGGAAATCAAATGGCAATTATTCCGCATCAAACTAAAGAAAAATCACGTAAATCTCAGCGTAATCGGTGTACATACATAAAAAAATACCAATCAAATTGAGAACCTCCTTCTTTTTAAAATCGGTTAATAATCGTTTACATACATTAAGATTTAAAACTTTTGCATTTATAATACATAATTAATCATAACATAATTAATCAATCAATAATCGTCAGACAATCACATATTTTGTAAATCTTCCCCCAAATTAAGCAAGTTACGCTTGTGTTATGGGTGATATACTATTGTCGTACAGTACAACGAACTACTGTGAGGCCTATCCCATATACCATAGACCATAGTAAATAACGGAGATTTTTACCGAATTTTACCATGACAGGAATCAAACCCGGAGTCTCAGCAAAGACTTAGCCCGCTCGGCCACAGACGCCGTCAATACAAGGTAGTCAGATTATTACAGAACTACACCCGCTAGGTGATGGAAAATCGCTTTACACTATATCTTTATAAATTATAGCCTATATGTTATTCTGATGTGTAAGCTATATTACTGTAAAATTTCATCAAAATCCATTTTGTAGTTTTTGCGTGAAAGAGCAACAAACACATCCATACATCTATCATCCATTCTTACAAACTATCGCGTTTATAATTGATATGGTATGAATAGCTACTTAGCTGGAGCAAACCCCAATTCTCTATTAGACCTGATGCCGCCTCGCAAATACTAGTGAACGAAGCAGAAAACATGAACGCTTGCTCTCACTGGAACTGTGTAAGGAATAATGCAGGATTTCGGCCGGATTCTCGAGTCCGGGTACTACACAAACACTACACAGATGTCCGGGACACAGTTGGCACTATAGGGAGCGGTTTTAGGGCACAATGCAGCAGTTTTCCGACGTTTTTATACTATTTATCGGCGAGCGTGGCGTCGCGACGATACTTGGGTAGCCATTGACAAATTGGCTCGACCAATGAGACGCATGCTTGTGCGCAGCGCCCTCTACTGGTGACCGGCCGAATAAGAGAGGAAGAGGAAATGTTGCCGGGAGATGGATGCTTCCCGGAAATGTGACGGGATGTCATAACAATAATATTTATATAGAGATTTATCATAGTACGTATCACTTATTTACAATTATGTTCTATGCATGTAAACAAACGAGTAGGAAAATCTGTACCTTCTTTGAAATCCTACAAAGAGTTTAAAATAAAAACACATTCTTACCCCCTGTCTACACCCTCGTGTTTCGCGAGTGCCCTCCCCAATACATTCAAGTCACGGTGTGTACGGGCTTGATAAAGCGAATCTCGTTCCGGACCATTAGTCTGTGCGGGGTGGCTATGTGATCGAATAGTGACGAGACGTGCTTAAAACAATAAAAGCATTTTTTTATATTTTTTATTGCAGGAGTTAAGCAGACAGGCAGACGGACCACTTGATGGAAAGCAGTTACCATCGCCTATGGACATTTGCAACACCAAAGGTGCTGCTGCTCTCCTAAGGAAAACTGGAACCTGGTCACTAATGCCGGAACACAACTCAAAGTTGTTATGGCGACATACTTTAGAGCAGGGGTGGTAGCGATCCAGTCTGGCAAATGCGCTACCACCTAGCTGTGCGTTGTTTTGTCGCCTCTTACGACAGGCCGCACGGCCGCAGGCAATTGTATTCTTTCTCCGTTCTTGCACGAATAAAATAGCATGGAAAAAGATTACTTGATGGAATAAAAATCGACAAGTAAAAAAAGTAACTCATAACACGCTCTGCAGTCACAGTTGGCGCAGGTAGATCATTGTTGTCTATCATATTGTTACGAGTTACGCGACTAGAGTTAAAATGTCGTTAGAATTTATTAGAACTATACAAACACGTATAACACAAGTACAAATATAACTGAACACAATCAGTCCAAACGTAATGTACGATTCAATAACACGCGCAAAGTTTGTCACTAAATATAGTTAGATTATCGAATGTACACAAGTCTTGCCTCGCCTGTGCTTATCGCTCGACTGCTTCACCCCTCCGTTGGGGCATTGCTTTATACTGCACAAATGCAATACGTAACTCGGCCGCGTGGACTGAATTTCTTAGAATCACACCTGGCTAATGACTACCATAAAAGATTACAATACACAATGTAAACTTTTATGGTAGTCATTAGCCAGCTGTTTTTCTAATTACAAATTTGAACACAAAGTAAACAAAAGAAGTCCAAATGCCGCAAAATAAAATGTCTACAGGTATGCAGGTGTCAATTTGTCTTTTGTCGGCATTCAGGTCGTAACAATATGCTCGTAGACAGATTCTTAGATATTATTTGTTTTGTAGAATACTAGGTTGAAATTAAATTACTTTCAGCTTCTAAAGGCTAAGGGCCTTACTTATAATCGTTTCTTAAATTTAAAGAAACTGCTCAGCAACTGATTAGTGAAAATCTTACCCATAAACTCCTCTTTAGTCGAATATTTTGGGTATAACCAACGTTAATCATTCAAATTTAGTTTATCTGTGCTCCTCTTAGGTAAACAACAGGTAATACACGTTTATAAGTTAAAAAAAACATATTAATTGATTAGGGTCCGATTCTGATTTTCTTACTTAAGAGATGCCTAATCGTTTCTTAACGAGATTATTATAAGTAAGGCCGTAAATGTTAATACTTAATTGAGTAATTGATACAGAATAACTTTTACACATAAAGAAATGTTTTTAATAAACCATTATGTATAGTCACCCTAACATAGTCGGCTCATTGAAACTGCCGCAGCCTTGCGTGAAAAAGGCAATCTATTCAACGTTGAGAATAGAAACATTTTTCTACATTTAGTAAATTCATGTTTATAAGCTAATTTTGAAGAAAATTTGTATTTTTTTATTACTGACCTACATAGAGCAGACAGGCTGATGGCGTGATGGAAAACGGTTAACGTTGCCTATGGATATTTGCAAAGGCTGGTTTACTTCGGTCCAGCTACTGACTTGGGGAGTGGACTGACTTCAATTCCAGCGCGGACGGAGGACTATGAAATTTCGCACACTTATAGTTTATATGGAGATGGAGTGCAGAAAGCTAATATTTTTTTATTATGCACAAAAAATACATTAAATCGATAAAAAAAACATTACACACACTACCATGTATTTGATACACACACGCATATATACTCTTCTGTTTAATGTTAAAGTCAAATTAACAATGTAGCCTTGGCGACATCTGTGATTGCGGAAGTATAGTCTTTGAGAACAGAATCTTAATGATCTTCAAGCTTATAATTTAAATTAATTATGGTCGAATTTCGACCATTAGGCGACTAGTTTAATTTAATTTGCCTTCCGGTGCGGTGATGGCGGCGGCGTGCACATCCTTTAATTTTTTTCTGAAACACAAGTAACCTACGTTAGGTACTCCTTATAACGTGAACTTCCAGTGAAAGTAGTTTCAGAGATTAGCCGGAACCAACAGACAGACATAAAAAATTAACATTACAAACAGACTGATATACAGACTATATGTATATATAGATCTACATATAATATACTTATATCATCCCTTTCCCTTAGTTTGCCGTTTGGCATTCTTTCAATGTAATTGGTCTTTTTAATTATACATTAATTCATCAGACGGCCCGGAAAGCGGTTACCATCGCCTATGGATACTTACAACGCCAAAGATGCTACAAATGAGCTGCCGCTCTTTAAAGGGAAATTGGAACCTCGCTACATACACTGGTAATGTTGGAACACAGCTCAAGCGGCGCTCAACGTATTTTGACGATATCCCATAACTAAAGATAGAGATTTAGAGACCCTAAGAATACGCGACCGAAGCCAGGGGGCAAACTTTAGTCATTACATAAAAAATTCCATCTGTGCTAATAATGAAATAACCAGTAATGTACGCAAAAATATTCCCCCATTAGTTAGAAAGAGAGGTGAATGACGTCATCGTATATCTGTCTCTTTCTAGTCGTGTTTTATTGGTTTTGTTTTAACTGCCTGCATCGGACAAGCGGGCCACCCAGCAATGCGTGTAGGGTTGCCACTATAACTCCTGGCTTTTTTGATTAGATACAAAATGAAATATCCTATCATATCATTGATAAATCCATATTCATTCAAACATTTTTTTCATTCTTTTTTACAAGAAAGGATTTTTATATATTTACCGATGGAAAGCGGTTATCATCGCCTATGGACTTTTGCAACACCAAAAGTGCTACAAATGCGCTGCTGCTCTCTTAAGGGAGACTGGAACCTGGCCACTAATGCTGGAACACAACGCAAGGCTGTCATGGCGACATACTTTAGATCAGGGGTGGTAGCTGTCCAGTCCGGCAAATACCACCTGGTTGTATTTTGTTTTGTCGCCTTAAGAGGCGACTTACGACAGGCCGTCCGGCCGCAGGAAATTACTACTACTATTGTGGAATCTTTTACTCTCTGTGAACCAATACGCACTTGGCAGATTTCATCCTCATTAGAAATGCAGCGGAAATAATTAAAAAGCTTATTAGAATTAATTTATTTCCAAATAATTCTTTGGCGGTTGTTCATGTTCATAAAAGTCATAGAAATTTTAATTATAGCGTTTTTTGTTAGGTTGCTGTGTTGTAAAATTACACATAATAAGTGATTATTATGACTAATTACATGAATTAATTGACGTTAACGTAGTGTTAACATTATGAATTAAATAGAAACGCTTTTTGCTTTGGAGATTTGTAGATTTAATTCTATTGAGATGTACTACAATGGCTTACCATAGTTATATATATTCTCTAATGTATAAAATTCTCGTGGCGCGATGTTTGTTACCAAACTCCTCCGAAGCGGCTGAATCGATTTGTATGAAATTTTGTGTGAATATCGGATAGGTCTGAGAATCGGCAAACATCTATTTTTTATACCCCTAAATGATAAGGGTGACCCACCCCTAAATATTATTTTTATTTTTTTGTATTTTTTTTTGTTTATATTCTGATTTTTCACCCTTCTATCACCAAAGCGTATTTTTTAATAGAAATATTAGTACTGTAATAATTTAACTTACTTAAAATTACCAAAGATATTTTAAAAGGCAAAACAAAGTTTGCCGGGTCAGCTAGTAATATTATAAAATACTAAACATGTACATTGAAACTATTAAAAAAACAACAACTGGAATAGACTATATACATGACGGGGAATACGATTATTATTATTTTTAAATTTCTTGTCATTTGTCGATTTATCTGTTTGTTCGGGATTCACATAGAAATAAATAGGTCGATTATAATGCGGTTAAAATCTGTGTTACTTTTTATCCCTGGAATCCTGCGGGAATTTTAAGTAAAGCGCGGACGAAGTCACAGGCATATCCTAGTTACATATATAACTAGTAGTACATACATTCATACATAACTTCACGCCAGGTCCCTTGCGGGGTAGGCACGAACAACAGAGCGCCATTTAGGCTTATTCTTACGCACCTCACTTAACTAATAACTAGTAGTACTAGCGAAATATGTTCGCGTTACTATAATGGCCTCGTGGCTGAGCCTAACATACTAGGAGAAATAAAATCTCACCGCCTCCGCTGGCTCGGTCACGTGGAACGGATGGAAGAGGATCGAAGTATGAAGAGGGCCTATTTGGGAGGATCGGACGGGCGACGTCCGGTCGGCCGCCCCAAGTATCGGTGTAGGAACAGAGTGGAGGCTGACCTGTGTGAGCATCAAGCCCTTAACTGGCAAGAAATCGCACAGGACAGGAACATGTGGCGTGTTCTCGTTTCGGAGGCCAAGACACATTTTGGGTCGCTGAGCCAACGGAGTTAGTTAGTTACTATAATGACATGTTTGTTAGAGATATGCAACGACGGCACTAAAATTAGCGACTTCTGCGCCATCTTTGTAACTATATACGTCTATCCCATGAAAACAATGTCATTTCACAGGATAAAACGTATCCTAAGTACTGACGTTTAGTTGTGTACAATTTTGCCGTGTTACTCTAACAAATACCTATTAAAGCCTTACCTATATTTTGTTTTCTTTCTTCTTTAAATTAATTATATTATAATTTTTTAAACTACAAAATATCAGATTGCATGTAGTGTCTGCCTATAAGTGATTACTGCATTTGTCATGTCTTTTTTTTATAAAGTAATGTACATCCTTTGTATTAGTGTAAGTGATTGTTAGTAAACCAAATAAATAAATAAATAGACAGTCAGAAAAAAACATGTGTTTTTGAAATGCTAGTCCCAATCAGATCACAATTTTTTTAGTTTATTAAATTGTACAAACTCGACTCATCTACATGCATATTTTAGGTATTTGTCTACATAACTATTATAAACGCGAAAGTTTGTAAGAATGTATAGATGTATGTTTGTTACTCTTTCACTCAAAAACTACTGAAAGGATTTTGATGATACTTTACAATAATGTAGTTTCATCAAGACTACTTGTGCGAGAGACTTTTTTTGGTTTTATTGATAAACTTAAATTGATTACAGTTAAAAATATCAATAACCGCGTTTAATTTGCCAAGTTCATTATAAGGGCGACACATTCGAATCGTGGATTGAATTAAGAAGTATTATTATGATACACTTGAAGGAAAAAGACTGGTTTTCTACGTACATCTGTATTAGACGTATTAGAACCCTTTTGTAAAGATTTTAAAAGATATAAAGAAAAAAAACATGTTCGTCAGGAGTGATGAATTTTTAAACAAAGTGTTGGCAACGTGTTGGCATCGTCCCTGATGTTGCAAACGTCTATTGCCAACGGTAACAATTTGCTATCGTCGCTATAAAAAAAGTTTTGAAAATGAAATATTATCGATTTATTTAAAGGTACTGGCAACCCTAAGGTAAAATAATTATCGCTACAGTCAACCGCGGAATTAATTTGTCAAAACGCACAGACAGATATGCGTACAGACAAACGGACATGTGGCGTATTATTATTATGGAACACAGGATATCTCGAAGCTCTTTGAACATCATATATTTAGTATCCTGTGCTAGTTACCATTTAATTCATAATAGTTATACAAGGTTTACTGCAGGAAGGTTCTGGAGTTCCGCAACCAAAGCTATCGGATATCTATACTAATATTCTAAAGAGGAAAGATTTGTATTGTTGTATGTTTGTTACGAATAAACTCAAAAACTATTGGACCGATTTTGAAAATTCTTTCACCATAAGAATAGTACATTATCCTTGATTAATATAGGCCAAAATTCAAAAGTGTTTATTCATAATAAGTTCCACTGGAGAACACTTTTGCTTCCTATCTAAACCGCTTCGCAATGTGTGTGTCACTCTTCAAAGGAGAAGCGGCAAGTAACTCCCCAGCAACACGTCTAGCTAAAAAGATTTTTTCATCATATTTATTTATGTATCAACTCAGGCTCTATTTTTAAAATACATATCGAATATATAAATTAGGGATCCCTACGAAAACTTCAATAATGTATCTAATCAATCTAAACAAAATACTTGGCGCTGGAATCGGATTCTACGATTTTGATGAAATTTTATTGTATTTGACGGGGTCCCGAGGTGGTTTAGATTCACAATTCGACTCGGTAGGTGGCGCTGGAATCGGGTTCTGGATTTTTAATTTTTCAGGACAGGACAACGAGTGCCGAGACCGCTAGTCTAAAAAAAAATCTACCCGAAACCTTAAGTAACCGCATCTGATATAAAAGTTTCGGATAATTTCGGATTAGGGTGGAACCTATTTATTATTATTACTACAAATTTTTTAATGTTCTCCTCTCTCCTCCTCTCCAATATACACTTGCATACCTGTAGACATTTTATTACCTTTTCGGCATTTGGACTTCTTTTGTTTACTTAGTGTTTAAAAAAGTCTTGACCTTACGGTGCATAACTGAAAAGTTTTTGGCCAAGGGCCAAAATGTCTATTGTGCATTCATAGATCTGGAGAAAGCCTACGACAGAGTGATAAGAACAGAACTGTGGTCAGCGTTATCTAAATGTGGGGTAACAGACAACCTAATACAATCACTAAAGTCTCTCTATGACGATTCCAGTGCTTGTGTTAGGATCAACGGGGCCTACTCCGAATCGTTTAACATCGAAAAAGGTGTTAGACAGGGTTGCGTAGCATCGCCGTGGTTATTCAACCTTTTTATGAACAGTTGCCTGGATGGTTTGAAAGAAAGTGAAAGTGGTTTAAGAATGAATGGGTTACTCATCAAATGTCTACTCTACGCCGATGATCAGGTTATACTTGCATCATCGGAAGAAGAGTTACAGGAGATGGTAACGATTATGGACGAATCTTTTAAGACTAAGGTTATGAAAATTAATGTAGAGAAGACGAAAGTTATGGTGTTTGAAAGAGATGAAAGTATGACAATGTGTAACGTACAGATAGGAAATGAAAGACTAGAGCAAGTTAAAGATTTTTTTTACCTAGGGTGCATGTTTACCAGAGACGGAAAGCATGAAAGTGATATTGAAAGGAGAGTAATGGCAGGTAATAAGGTGAATGGAGCGCTGAACTCTTTTATAAACAGCCACAAAGTTTCTGTAAAGGCACGTCTGGTGAAGCGAAAAGTGTTTGTCAAGATCGTAACAAGTGGAGATCCATCGTCTCTGCCTACCCCAATGGGAAACAGGCGTGACAATATGTATGTATGTATGTAAAATTTGTAATTAGAAAAACAGACCATTGTGTATTGTAATCTTTTACTATTAGCCAGGCGTGATTCTAAAAAAATCAGTCTACAGACATATTGTATTTGTGCAGTATAAAGCATTGCCCAACGGAGGGGTTAGGCAGTCGAGCGATAAGCACAAGCGAGGCAAGACTTGTGTACATTCGATAATGTATTTAGTGACGGACTTTGCGCGTGTTATTGAATCGTGCATTACGTTTGGACTGATTGTGTTCAGTTATATTTGTATCTGTGTTATACGTGTTTGTATAGTTCTAATAAATTCTATAGTAATTTTAACGGCATTTTCATTCGAGTCTCGTAACTCGTAACAATTATAGACAACAATGATCTACCTGCGGTAACTGTGACTGCAGAGCGTGTCATGATGAGCGTGTGATGTTTTTATCCGTGCAGGAACGGAGAAAGAATACAATTTCCTACGACCGTGCGGCCTATCGTCGTAAGAAGCGACAAAACAACCCACAGCCAGGTGGTGGGGCATTTGCCCGACTGTATGGCTACTACCCCTGGTCTAAAGTATGTCACCATAACAACCTTGAGTTGTGTTCCGGCATTAGTGACCAGGTTCCAGTCTCCCTTAAGAGATCAGCAGCGCATTTGAAGCACCTTTGGTGTTGCAAATGTCCATAGGTGATGGTAACCGCTTTCCATCAAGTGGGCCGTCTGCCTGACTACTGACCTACTGCAATAAAAAAAAAAAATATGAGTTACTTTTTTTACGTGTCGATTTTCATTCCTTCAGGTATTCTTCTTCCATCCCATTTTATCCATGCAGGAAGGGAGAAAAAATACAAATTCCTGCGACCGTGCGGCTTGTCGTAAAAGCCGACAAAGCAACCCACAGCCAGGTGATAGGGTATTTGCCCGTCTGGATGGCTGCCACTCCTGGTCTAGAGTATGCCGCAACAACCTTGAGTTGTGTTCCAGCATTAGTGGCAAGGTTCCAGTCATTTTAGAGAGGGGCAGCGCATTGGTAGCACATATAGTGTCACAAGTGTCCATAGGTGATAGTAACCACTTTCCATCAGGTGGACCGTCTGCTTATCAGCTGAAATAATGCAATAAAAAAAAGTGTTAAATGCGACACGTTATAACAGTTTTACGCAGCACTGTCTCCTCGTTTAGTTTTGTCCTTTCGTAAGAAGAGTTACAATGCGCTCTATGCAGGAATTGTGGAGCAGTGGATGAGGTCTTTAAGACCTCCATCTGCCAGGGCGCGCGGAAGTACTATTGCTTCCGCTATCCCTGTAAGACAAAAGAAGGAACGCCGAACTCCACAAGTCGGGTGGTCATGGCATTTGCTCGGAGGTGTTTCTTCTTCTCTTGCTCTGTTTCACCGAGATCGGTTTTGAGCACTGTGGACGGCATAGTCTATTGACATGTCCGGAGAGTCAGCAATCCGGGCAATCTACCGCGAGGTCTCTTGCTTTCAACTTTTCCAGTGACCATAAGTATCTCCATATTGTCTGGGTTCTTTCGGGCTATGTGGCCTTTTGGGCCTTACTATACTTTAGTATACTTTGTCGACATACTGCTGATAACGTCTAACTGAGGAGCTATTATCACCTTAATGTGGCGAATACCACAAACCCCCACCGCGCGATTTCCCCTCGTTAGAAAAACCTTTACACTCGCTAAGCCGACAAACTAACCGTAGTCGTGTTGACCATCGGTGTAACATCCACCCGACGCTGGAAGCGGCGTCCAGCGTCGACTGCCGCTATATGCCGCTTGCAGCGTCTGTGACAGACCACGACCGTAGAGAGTATAAAAGTTACATACATAATTATGTATATAGTATGTGTAATAAAGTTTAATACCGTGCGAAACTTGTGTGGTTTATGTGGGCGTAAGTTGTATTTCTTTTTACGATATTTGTTAAGAATTTTAAAGGTCGCTTTGTATATAGGATGATTTCTAATAACGAGCTTTAATATGCTAACAAAAATAATATCTATATGGGTTGTATGAAAGAGGTCGAGGGGAGAGAACGCCGTTTGTACCTAAATAGAAATAGTACCAGTCTGTAAGGTTTTCTGTAATGGTGTAACAGTAACGTTTTATCTACCTATCACGTGACCAAAGGGCTGGCCTGTATTTAGAGCAGTGTATTAGCGTTGCCATTCAACGAGGAAATGCGTTGTGGGAACGTTCCCATCTGACGGCGATTTGGGACTCACATATTAAATGTATTTTTTTATGTGTAATTTTAATTTGTCATCATCATCCGAGCGTTTAATCCCGGTCGCGTTCGGAGCGTTCACTCCGACGCTCAGGGTCCGCTTTCCTATCAATCAGCGTTGCCGAATGTACGGTAATTGCCGTTTTTTACGGCAATCAGGGTACTAAAAGACGAATTGTACGGCATACGGCAGAGGGGTCATTGCCGTACGCTAAAATACGGCAATCAGAACACAAAGTTAAAAATTCAAATATATTACGGTTACTGAAAGATGGCACTAGAAAAAGCCGGCAATTAAAAAAAATAATGGTATGACAACTCAACCAATACAAATTATAGATATACAATATAAATCATTTGTATTGGTTGAGTTGTCATAACAATATTTTTTGAATTTGCCGCTGTTTTCTAGTGCTATCTTTTATAGCAAGATTATAATTTATACAAAGCTCAGAGTAATGTTGTTCTTTAATCTGAGATCTAAAACTATTACAAACATGAAAGTCTACCCATAAGTGTAAAAAAAGTGAACACAGAACCCAAAAATATAGAGTTCAATGGGAATCAGATAGGGAATTTAAAGATTGGATTCGCCCTGATAAAAATAATATTTATAAGGCATATTGTCGAGTATGTGATGTTATAATATCTTGCGCAAACTCAACTTTAAAAAGATACGTGTCTAACGTAGAATATTTGCGGAAAACTAAACATGTAAAAGTTTCTAAGCCAAAAAAGCCCTTTGTGCACAATTAAAATAGTTCAAGATTGTAATTTTTCTGTAATGGTGTACAATAAAGAGCTATCTATTTTTATCTATATTTTTTTTCAAAAACGGGCATTTTTTTCAAAACGGCAATTTTTTCTTTCGTGTACGGCAATTTTTGTTGAAATACGGCAATATTGTCTCTCGTGTACGGCAATTCAATCTGTGACCAGCGGCAACACTGCTATCAATGTATAGCAGTATTAACCGGAACGTCAAAGCAATCGGTTGTATCATTATAATATACCCCCATACCGGCACATCTCAGGCTCCGTTTATACTTTTATCCATTCGTCTGAGGTCTCACTGAACAGCCTGTATATAATGTTGGTTCAATTTGACGTCTGTGTTATCGCTACGTTGGAGGCATATAAAGCTATAACTTTAAGGATTAAGTTTTATGTCCTCAACTTTAATCCTAGGTTTACATAAAAAGTTTATTACATTACAAGTTGTTCCAACGAGTTTCAATGACAATTATGAGGACTTAACTCGAAAGTTTCTCGAGCTAATAAGGTAGTTGATACATATGACAACAAATTCGAGTCGAAAAGTGTCGTGGTAGCGTAATGGCTAGTGTACGCGTCACCAGTTCAAAGGGTGCGGGTTCAATCCTGGCTGGAACGGATGCACCACTTAGGCAGTTTTCTGACCGAATGTGCATATTGTTTCAATTACCACGTGCTAATAACGGTGAAGAAAACATCGTGATGCAACCTAGACGTCGAGGTAAGTGATATGTCAACCCCCCCCCCCCTCGAGGGGGGGCCGTGCCCAGATTACAGTCTCCCTTTAGAGAGCAGCATGGCATTTGTAAGACCTTTGGTGTTGCAAATGTTCATAGGCGATGGTAACCGCTTTCCATCAAGTGGACCGTCTGCCTGTCTGCTGGACTCAAGCTATAAAACAACCCCTCCTCATTACATATCACCTTAGTCTTCTTCCTCTGAACTTTCTTAGTCTAATTCCAATTAATAAAATTGTTAATTAGTCAAGTAGTTTTTTGCGAAACTAGCAAGTCCATATAATCCTTTAAGCAGTAATTGTTTTGTTGTTATACATTGTCATCAATGCAAACCACTCAATAGTAAGATATAAAAACTCAGCATTAATGATACGTACAAGGCCCACGGAACTAGGCGGTAGTATTTTTTGTATTCAAAACTAAAAAGGCATCGATTTGTCAGTCTTATCTTGGAGACGTATATTAATCGAACTATTAAGAGTTGTTCATCTTACCTCGAGTTATCTGGCAGGTAAGCGTGTCAAATTGTGAAAAAAAATATATTCTGAAGTAACAGTCGTAGGCTCTTTGGTTAGTTCCGTAGGTTTAGAATAAGCGAATATTAAATTTAAAATATAAAATTAACTTTTGAATAACTTAGATTAACTTTTGAATCAGTAAGATTCACTTTTGAAACGATTAGATTAACTTTTAAATCAATAAGATTAACTTTTGAATCACTTAGATTAAGTTTTCTTATCTCATTTTGGCAACGATGAAATTTTATAAAATTGTTAATTCATACGTCCGTCCGTCTCTTTCGCAAAAACTGCTTGGTGTTTATCTGCTTATGTGTGAATTTTAGTAGAAATATGTATTCTATATCTTGCAACACAGTGCTGTACTGAATTTGTGAAAATATATCTAAGAGGTGAAATATTGTTTCAATGTTTGTTCAATCATCATAATGATGTTGTTAAATAACGTTTTAATATTTTGTTATATAACACATATTCTATATGCCCAAATTAAGTAGGTTATGGATAACAGTAAAGAGTCTCTTACAAATTTCTTTGAAGTAACCGTTTGCTGATGGACCCCACGGAAGTAAAGTTTCAACTCCAAACGGCACAAATATGTAAGTAACCCCTTCCTAGGGTTCCATATTTGTGCCGTTTGAAATCTTCAGCTGTTGGAGCAGCGGCATACTCTAGACCAGCGGTGGTAGCCTTCCAGTCTGGCAGATATCCTACCACCTAGCTGTGGATTGTTTTGTCGCCACTTAAGACAGGCCGCCTGGCCGAAGGAATTAGTATTGTTACATACCAACAAAGAAACGCGCACCTGGTTTATTGCCCCTCCCGCATTCGGAGTTCTTTTGTTTACTTCGTATTTAAAATTTGCAATTAGACAATCTGGTTATTGTTTTCGACTTTGTTGGCCGTTCGCAGGAATAATTAACCAGGTGTGCAAATTACTGTTTCTCGGAAACTCCAGTGCACGCGGTCGAATTTTTGTACTGAATTGTTAGTATAGAACAATGCCCGAACGGAGGGGTGGGGCAGTCAAGCGAGGACTAGGATACGAGCTAGACGTAGATTCGATGAGCGATATAGTGACGGACTTTGCGCGTGTTATTGGATCGTGCAGTTTGTACTGGTTGTATCCATAATATTTTATTACGTTTTCGCGACTTGTATACATAATAAAACTACGTTTTAACGGTTTTAAGCGCGGTAATTTATTTGATTTTGGTTTATCCGACGTTTCGGCCACTTGTGTGTGTGTTTTTGTGGCCACGGCCACTGAAAAGCGGCCGAAACGTCGGATAAACCAAAATCAAATAAATTACCGCGCTTAAAACCGTTAAAACGTAGTTTTATTATGGTTGTATCCAGTTATATTTGTTCCTGTCTTATACATGTGTGTCTAGTTCTAATACACTCTATAGTAATTCCAACGGCATTTTAATTCGAGTCCTGCGTAACTCGTAACAGTATTCTATTGTTCGTTCCTGCACGGAGATAATGAAAGACAGTCGATATACATACATAGTATTGTAATACTGAGAATACGTACTGGACCCTAAATTTTACGGGTCAGCCGCTTTGTCAAATCTGGTGGCAGTTTAACTTTTTGGACGTCGCTTCATCGAGCGAATAGAATTAAAAACTTAATTGGAATACTTTCTTGTGATAATATAAAAACAATTCTCGATCGCTGTGCGTACCTCTTAGATAGATAGAAAATAAATTATTGTTCACCACATAAAGTAAACCATTTACAGTAATTTCGTGTCAAGGCAGAAACAAAGGGCGGCCTTATCGCTTTAGAGCGATCTCTTCCAGACAACCCGGGCTGTGGATTGTGTGGAAGGAATCAAGAGTGTATGACGGTGGTGTGCAAGTTAAATACATGTAATTAATAGCATACGTAGATATTACACAATACACATAATTAAGAAAAAGACAATAGGCAATAACACATATTAATAAGCCTTATTTTAATTCTTAAATATGTTTTGTTTGTTGATACATGAGGAACGGGATAGAGAGGATTGGAATAGAAAGAGATAAGAGTGAAAGAAATAAAATATTTTTATTAACATGGAAATAGACGCAAATATTACACATAAAAAGCAATAAAAATTGACAGAAGATGGTATAGGAAAATGGGATAGAGGGCCATCAGAATTCTGTACTGTTACGAGTTGCAGGACTCGAATTAAAATGCCGTTAGAATTACTATAACTATACAATTTATTAGAACTATACAAACACGTATAACACAGATACAAATATAATAACACGCGCAAAGTCCGTCACTAAGTAGATTACCGAATGTAGTACACATCGTGAAGCATCACTTGTGCTTACGTTCGACTGCCTCATCTCTCAGTTGGGGCATTTCTTTATGCTGTACCGATGCAATATGTCTGCCCGGTCGCGTGGGGAATTTCTTGGAATCAGCTTGTATTTTAAATACGAGACACCTGGCAGTGATCAAAGTACAACAATAGGCCCTAAGAGATTACAATACACAATGGGCTGTTTTTTTATTACAAATTTTAAACACAAAGTAAACAAAAGAAGTCCAAATGCCAAAAGGTAATAAACTGCAGGTGTGAATTGGTCTTTGTCGGTAGTAATAGTACTAATAACGATCAATTTAATGTCTATAACGCCGGAACAGGTGTCCAATTCTGCTATTTCAATATCGTCAGAATAGCTGACCACTAGCGGCATAACGGTTACTTTTGTTTGACAAAAACATCCATTACAACACCAGTGGTCGACTTTTCTGACGATGTTGTATCGACTATCGACCACTGGTGTCATAATAGTTACGTTTGTGTGAAGAAAGAACTAAGTATAATTACGATAGTGGTTTGCCATTCTGGCGATATCGTATCGACTACTGGCGTCATAATTGTTACATTTGTGTATAAAAACAAGCATTATGGCGTCAGTGGTGGACCTTTGTGACGATATTGTAATATCAAGATAATTTGACCAGTGACCCAGACTTCTGGTGAGACAGAGAACAGAGAGGTGTTTTAGTGGGTACTTCGGTGACCTCTACACTGCTCTACTGTTATATCCCAACAGTGGGGTGTCCCCAAAAGGAACCGTTATCCGTGCAGGAACGGAGAAAGAATACAATTTCCTGCGGCCGGGCGGCCTGTCGTAAGAGGCGACAAAACAACCCACAGCCAGGTGGTAGGGCATTTGCCCGACTGGATGGCTACCACCCCTGGTCTAGAGTATGTCGCCATAACAACCTTGAGTTGTGTTTCGGCATTAGTGACCAGGTTCCAGTCTCCCTTAAGAGTGCAGCAGCGCATTTGTAGCACCTTTGGTGTTGCAAATGTCCATAGGCGACGGTAACCGCTTTCCATCAAGTGGGCCGTCTGCCTGTCTGCTGAACTCCTGCAATAAATAAATAAAAAGGATTTCGCCTCTGTAAAACTGTTTGTGCAGAGAAGTAAAGTCCATTTCACGAAAGAAGTCTCGCAGACGCAGCGCTGTAGTCGCGCGACATAATGTTGCCAGGGTTAAATACGGGGAATTCAGGGAATAATTTATCGTTCATTTACTTGTCATTTTATTAACTACTACGACTCGAATATTTAAGTTAAAAAAAATTGTTTTTAACTCAATGTATTCTTAACATAGGTACTTATTTGTTGTCCATACTGCTAAGGTCAGTTTAGTGAAAAATAAATCTTCCTGTAATTTCTAAAATATAATAAGGAGATGTTCGACCAACTTTAAATTAGAAAAATAAAATAACAATTAAAAGTTTTATTGAATAATTATGATCGGTCATCCTATGATCACTGTCAGAAGAGTGAATAGAAACAGAATCAGATTCTGTTTCACTATCACTAGCCGTGGATATAATAAATCGATCCATTTCTTCGTCCATAAGAACATCATTTTTTTTAATATTCTTCCTCCAAATGCTGTACATGTTTACATTGAGCAGCCCAATCTTCCGCTGTAACAGTCTCAAAAGCCTCTTCTGTTAGGCGTACAATTTCTTTTGGATCTTGGCTCACGTTTTTATCCGCTACCCGTCTCTTTACAAAGCTCCACATTTTTTCGATCGGATTGAGATCGCAGTGGTATGGAGGCAATTTTAGCAATTCATGTTTGTGAGATTTTAATAATAATAATACTTGAACCCGATACTTTGCATTATACGGTGCATTATTGTGATGCTTCCTTGATTTATGTCTTCTCTCAAAGCTGCACGTAATTTAGGCAATGTTGGTAATTCCTTCCTCACAACATAAAAACTGTGAATTTTTGGTGGCGATAACTTTAGAAGTACTCGCCGCTGTTGCGCCTTCTTTTGTAAGTCTCGTTACAGTTTTCTCTGACACACCTGCAATAAAATTTACAAGTTTGAATTATTGTTTTCGTATTTAATTACATTAATGTTGAATATAACTTTACAATTTTTTCGTTGTGTTGTGTTAATTCCTTTTAAAATGTTCCTTAATAAAAACCATGCATTAAAAAACTTAATTCCAATCTGTAAGAAATCAATCGGCGGGAAAAAATCTGTATATGGCAGCCCCAAAATTTACCTGTCATGGCGGCGACTCTCTAGCGAACATTGTTTATTGATTTTAAAACACCGTGATTCTTGTGTTCCGCTTCACAGAATCCTTCACCTTTAATATCATTGCTCGAACTGCACTTTTTACAACTTTTGGCATCGTAACTAAACCTTATAACGACTAATCAAATAATAAACTCACAAAATATCTACCACAACAAACGCACCTTGATAACATCGACAAACGACAACATGGCCGATTTCCCCATCTGTCAAATTTAGTTCCACAATTGTCCGCGGGACTTCTTTCATGAAATGGACTTTAGCGTTTTTCTGACACTAAACATGCATTTGTTTTCCACGCCGTAAAGAAAACTGTTATGTTTTCCTTTCCTACGATTAAAGATCTAAAAATAATAAATAGGAAACAATTACTCCTTCATAACATCCAAAGATTGTGTTTTCACTTAATTAACCGGGCTCTTAAAGCGGTTGGCGCCAAAATCGCTGTCACTTTGACAGAGCGTATGATTTACGCGCCAAAACCTGCCGCCAAAATAAATACACGGCTTCTTGAACGATAAGATTAAAAAGCAGTGGGCATTAATAAAAATTAATAAACTCGGACCACACGCGAGATGTGAACGGATTGATGTGCTATACTTCCAATGTTTGTTTTTCGGCCATCTTTGTTTTTTATCTGTTCTTAATGGCGCGTCATATTAATAGGGCGGCTAATTGGTTTGATGGAATAAGCTTTTTAAATAGAATTTGATAGGGGAAATTATTAATGTTTGTGTAGGTGGATGATTAGTCATGTTTTACTCTATGATATTATTAATTACTAGCTTTTGCCCGCAGCTTCCCTTGCATTAATGTAAATTTTGTAGACAAGACCCAGACTTCTGGTGAGACAGAGAACACAGAGGTGTTTTAGTGGGTATTTCGGTGACCTCTACACTGCTCCACTGTTATATCCCAACAGTGGGGTGTCCCCAAAAGGAACCGTTATCCGTGCAGGAACGGAGAAAGAATACAATTTCCTGCGGCCGGGCCGCCTCTCGTAAGACGAGACAAAACAACCCACAGCCAGGTGGTAGGGCATTTGCCCGACTGGATGGCTACCACCCCTGGTCTAAAGTATGTCGCCTTAACAACCTTGAGTTGTGTTCCGGCATTAGTGACCTGGTTCCAGCATTCCTTAAGAGAGCAGCAGCACATTTGTAGTACCTTTGGTGTTGCAAGTATTCATAGGCGATAGTAACCGCTTTCCATCAAGTGAGCCGTCTGCCTGTCTGCTAAATTTCTGCAATAAAAAAAAGCAAAAAATTTTGCACCAAAAACAATAATTAGTGATTTTTATGTAGGTAGGGACACAGTTTGTCACATTAGCAAAATTGTAAAGGTGCGGTTGCACCCGCCAGCCCCCTTGCCTTTTCAGTTGCCAATAAACGCCAGTATTAAAGAGTCGTGTCCGTTGTTTATTTTTTCTAACACTCGACAACGCTCTGAGCCACGTGTCACCACCGCAGCATATTACAAACCCCCAAACTTATAATATAAAGCCAAATACATTTTCATAATCAATGATGACAACAAACACCTACATCCCTAAAACTGTCACTAAACAAACACGTTCCGTTTCACACATCGCCACGTGACGTTTCGTTTTACATATTTAACACACGACAAATTTACCGTTTAGGCTCCAAAATAATTGTCTTGGTGACGTCTAAATGGTTCTCATTGGAAGTGTTTGTATTTCAGAAGTTAATTTGAATTTTAAAGGTTTGCTTTTGAACGATGATTTGTTTATGGACTCCATTTTGGGATGCTAATTTGTATTTTTAAGTTATGGGTGATTTCACTCTTGCTGATATTTAACCAGAGACTTTTTTATTTGTTACAAGATTTTATTTAACTTGCAATGGATGGACCTATGTATTTATGTAAGTTCGGGTGGAATATTGCAAGTTAAATTTGACCAACATCCCGGTTTCCGATTGAACTGCAATTTTGCACGCACATACATATCGCGTGACAGTGTAATAATATGGTACCATGGAGCTGATCTGATGATGGAGTGGGTAGTCGGCCATAGGAACTCCTGTACTTAACAAGATAGACCCGTGGTGTTAGGGCTCGTTTTACTTGTCTTGGCCAGCACTCTGCTACTACATGATATCCAGGATCTCAAAGCTTGTATTTAAAAACCTTTTTAAAAAAAGCTTATATTGATTAATATTAATATTGGTGTTATAAATGTCCAAAGGCGATGGTAACACTTCCCATCAGATGGGTCGTCTGTCTGATTGCTGAACTAATGAAATAAAAAAACTACTTATGACATCATGAGTAAACATGCTCGAACGCAATCTATGAGGTCGCGACGTTATAGCTTATAGAAAGTACATCAGTTGATTTAATAGTCCGACCCCCTATAGAACTAATCTCATTAAAATACTTCTTTACAAAACCCATAATAAATGTATCTATAGATAAGTACAGTCGCGGTATGAAAAGGTTCGTCAGCTTAATGTCGACTTTTGCTTGCACGAGCACAAGAAACAGTACCGTCAACATTTTAATGAATGTTACGTTTGTTAAATATAAAATCGTGAAAAAAGAAATTTGCAATGTTGACAGTGACACAGGCTGAGATTAACAATACCAAGTTTTACTCATCAGAAAAAAATATGAACACTACGCTTATCATAAATATTAAAAGCAATTAAAAAGTTTGACATCTCTAAACAATATTTTAAGACAAAATAGAAAATCAAACAACTTTGATCTAAGTAATTTTAAATTTATTGTCAAAAAGATAAACATAAGTTTTCGTGAAATAGTCTATTCTGTGACTTAGTTTGAAATGGTAACAAGTGCTCGCGAAACATTAAAGGAATTAATTTTAAAAATGGCGAACCTTTTTATACCGCGACTGTACATATCTTTTGGACCTGTTTTGTTGCTCTGATTTAAATACTTCACCCTAAATATGCCTCCAAAGCGGTCCCATTTGATCTATCAGCCCTTTTTGTCATCAAACACACGGAAGCACGCCGTTTTGACATTCATTTGACAGCTGTCAAAATAGCATTTAGTCCGCCATGATGGATCGGCCAGATAGACGTTTACAGAGAGACCTACTGTTGTTCAATGCCGAATTTTTATATCTTACTACCATTCGCCTGTGACTTTGTCCACGTTCGACAGGTAACAAAGATAACAGTTATTTTTCTAAATATAAAATCAAAGGTAAATTTCAGCAGTATAATGGATTTTGGTATGAAAATACATAAATCCCGCAAATTCCCCTTAAAACTCGGTTTAAAAAAAAAATTTGCATCAGTTCAGTAGACAGGCAAACGGCCCACTTGATGGAAAGCAGTTACCATCGCCTATGGACATTTGCAACACCGAAGGAGCTACAAATGCGCTGCTGCTCTCTTAAGGGAGACTGGAACTTGGTCTCCAACGCCGGAACACAACTCAAGGTTGTTATGGCGACATACTTTAGACCAGGGGTAGTAGCCATACAGTCGGGCAAATACCCCACCACCTGGCTGTGGGTTGTTTTGTCGCCTCTTACGACGATAGGCCGCACGGTCGTAGGAAATTGTATTCTTTCTCCGTTCCTGCACGGATAAGTTTAGTTAGTTTCTTAAAGCCAATAGCCTATATTAAGAATCGAGTTGTATTAGGTCCACGCCACTGGTAGGCCCTACCCAAATAATCACCTGAAGAATCCATTCGATATTATTATCAGGTTATAACTCAATTTCATATCCTTTTTGAAATCAAAGGTATATTAATAATAAATTTGCTAATTCATACGTGAATAATGTCTTAATATGAAGGCATTAATGGAGGTTTGGTTTTCTTAATGTGCCTAAATTGCCAGACATTGTATGAGTCATGCGGAATGAGTCGTTTTTAATGTAGAGTTCTGTACACAATCTATATTAATACATACATTTTTCTCATGTCCTTATTTTTTTTCTTTTGGTGGTTGGATACATACAATCGTGCGAAGACCCATTTTAAGAAGAATTTTTTGTTTTTTTTCTTTATAATTGGATTTATTTTGGCTATCTGGGATCAAATTTTTAATTTATAATATATATATATATATATATATATATATATATATATATATATATATATTCTCCTTTTTGTTTTAATTTTACTTTTAGTTTCATTTAAATTGCTGTAGTTTGTAAATCAGTATATTATAAATTAAACTAAATAAACCTACATACAATTTAAAATTCAGGTTTAAAAGAAATTAAAACTAAGATAGGTACACTATGTAGCAGATCACTGCCAACGGGAAATTATTTTATTTTATTTTCCATATTTATTATAGTTCTTTCTTTCAATCTGAATTTTAATCACATTGTGTATGGATAGTAAACCGTTTTGAAAAAAAAAAAAAGAATCTTAATTAGTTATATTTAAAATCAAGCTATTATTTATGTAATATATTTCTAGCGTTAAATCTTTTTCTGGACAACACCACATTCCGATTAGCCGCAAGTTTACGCCTGGGGGCACCATGTTGCGTACCACATCACTGTCAATGTGGAGTTATGGTAGACCGATTTGGACACCACGGGTTGTCATGTTTAAAAAGCGCAGGAAGAAGATCTCGTCATGCTAGCCTCAACGACATCATCCGCCGAGCTCTTGTCAGCGTCGGCGTACCGGCCATTCTAGAACCGAATGGCCTGATGCGTGACGATGGCAAGAGACCGGACGGAATGTCACTCGTCCCTTGGAAGATGGGGCGGCCGGTAGTGTGGGATGCGACCTGTGTTGACACACTGGCCCCGTCACATCTTCCAATGACCGAGTCAGGGGCTAGCAACGCTGCCGCTTCAGCCGAAGACGTCAAACGGCGCAAATATGGAGCCTTAGGAAGAGGTTACATATTTGTGCCGTTTGGGGTTGAAACATTAGGCCCGTGGGGTCCGTCGGCAAAGAGTTTGTTTAAAGACATATGTAATAAACTCTTTGACACTACCCGTGATCAGAAGGCTGGCTCATATTTTGCACAACAAATAAGTATTGCCATACAGCGTGGTAATGCAGCCAGCCTTCTGGGCACGCTCCCCGTTGGCAGTGATCTGCTACATAATATATTTTAGTTTCAATGTCTTAGATAATTTTGTTATTATTATATTTTTTAGATAATGAATATTTTTAACATAAAAGTAGATGATATATGGAGGATCACATTTTTTCTATTTCTTTTTTGGAATTTTACAAAATTTTCAATATCTATGAAAAACAAAGACATCGGAAATAAAAAGCTCTTTAAAGCTTCATGTTTCTAGTTTTGAGATCCTGTGACAAATCTTTTTCAAAGCTGCAGTTTCCTCGAAATTCATTTCTTAGAGTTTTGTGGGACCAAGCCAAATCTAAATACTGCTGAGCATAAAATCATTCACAATTTCAGGATTTGTTTTTTTTGTATTATTTTTTCAGCATCACTGTGTAACTAAATGTGTATTTATAACGAAACGAAGACGAAAAACAAAAAAACCTTAAGTTAAAGAATCACATCACTAAAAAAATATGTCCAATGAGGTTTGGATAGCATCTTCGAATCTTTGGTTATCCCGCAGATCTCTAAAATTTCAAAATTGAATCATCAAATTTTAGCACCGCCCGAGACGAATTATAATTGGCTATTATCTCAACATACAAGCATACGTACAAAGAAGTAATTTCTACTTTGTATTAGTCCGTATATTACAAAAAAGTAATATTGTAGCAGTTTATATATTTAAGCTACCACAAGATACTGTGACTGATATTAGAGACAAATTTGGTTTGCTTCATCATCGCCAACCTCTACCGACCACTACCTACCACCACTTACCACCACCCCACAAAAATGGTCCAGGAGATTAGGAGGATCTTAGAACCCAATTCCAGCGCCACTTATCGATTTCAATTGTGAATCTAAACCATCCAGGGACCCACTGAAACACACAAAAAAAAATCATCAAAATCTGTAATCGTTCTGAAATTACGCGCCTATGTGTTTTTCTTTTAATTCACTTTTATTTATATAGATAAGTTCCACTGGAAAATAATTTTTGAAGGTCATACATATAAGTTAAAATTTAAATTTACTTCTATTTGCTTCATTAATTCGGAAGCTTGGTTCGTCGATTAAAATGATACATGTGGATTTTAGATTGTTGGAGAATAATTTAATGCATCCGTGTTAATACACGGATGCATTTTCAAGAAGACTTTATTTATTGATTTTACCACTCTAATAACAATAATTTGCGTGCCCCTATTTAATGTTGCCACTCTAAGAATCGACTTCCTAGTTCCCTGCTTCGCAACGTATTGTTACGGCCTTATACCGACAAAAGACAAATTCAGACCTGCGTCTGTAGAAACACATTTTATTACCTTTTTCGGCATAGGGACTTCTTTAGTTTTCCTTGTGTTTAAAATTTGTAATTAGAAAAAACAGCCCCTTGTGTATTGTAATCTTTTATGATAGTCATTAGCGAGGTGTGAATCTCAGAAGTTCAGTCCAGGCCACCGAGAGATATCTTGTTTTGTGCAGTATAAAGCAATGCCCCAATGGAGAGTCGAGCGATAAGCGCAAGCGAAGCAAGACGTGTGTTCGGTAATCTATTTAGTGACAGACTTTGCGTGTTATTATATTTTTACCTGTGTTATACGTGTTTGTATAGTTCTAATAAATTCTATAATAATAATTCTAACGGCATTTTAATTCGCGTCCTGCAACTCGTAACAGTATTATCGCTTTTTAAAGGTTGCCGCTTCGCAAGAAACTCACCAGTAATACGTCTAGCTAAAAATTGTTTTTCTTGTAGTTAATCTATCTCAGGCTCTCAGTTAATGAATAGGTTGGTAAAGCTCCGTTTTTAAAATAACGATATGTGACAATATGAATACAATCCATCAATGAATCTAAACCCGCACTTGAAAACGTTAAAAGGCAGTTTCAATTGCGAGTAAACATTTTTTTTCCATATACACCTACTTAACAAAAAAAGTGACACCATACGAATATCTTCACACATCAACATTTTAGAGATATCATAAAAAACCATATGATAAAAAATATAAGTTATAATCCGCTCGAATTAGGGTTGGCACGCCTGCATTATTATTATACAGGGAAAAGTGAAACGCTTGTGATCACACTTAGCTACCATTTCCCAGCAAATGATCTTAAAAACTGCTGTAGATACAGATATCAATTTTAGTACACTTTCTATTAGTTTTGTGGTAAACCGCTTCGTTACGTAACGCGTTACGGCGCCAGTTGGTCTGGCTCCCCTTTCTCTCACGCATACGGCAGCGGTAGGCAGGCTCCTCTCTCACTCTAACCCACAGCGCTAGCCGTATTTCTTCTAAAAACATATTCAAGAATTGTAACTAAGAATAAAATATATATAATAATCAATAAAATATTTTAGTAAGTAATAACCTTTCCTTACATTTTTACTCCCACATCCGTGGCAGTCTTCATGTCCGTGACATAGCAGACAAACTGCAAGAGTGTCGCTTACGTTGGTACGGCCACGTTTTACGGAGACCGGCTAATTATGTGGGGAACAAATTTCTAGCCATGCCACCTCCGCAAGGTCCCGGTCGAAGGAGAAGGCCCAATAAATGTTGGCTTGACGTCGTGACGGAGGAGTAGAAAAAGTAGGAAAGCGGACCCTGGGCGTCGGAGTGAACGCTCCGAACGCAACCGGGATTTAACGCTCATTATTAATGATGATTTAATGATGATGAACCTTTCCTTACATTATAATATTAATATAAATAAAGTTTAATTAATAACCTAAGCTTTTCTCAAGTTAAACAATTTCAATATTAAATATTTCACTTACATTAATTTAAGTTATCACGTCTGTTGGGCGTCCCGAGACGCACGCGTTTTTTATATTTATTTATTGTAGGAGTTCAGCAGCGGTTACCATCGCCTATGGACATTTGCAACACCAAAGGTTCTACGAATGCGCTGCTCTCTTAAGGGAGACTAGAACCTGGTCACTTATGCTAGAACAGAACTCAAGGTTATTATGGCGGCATATTCTAGACCAGGGGGGTGGTAACCATCCAGTCGAGCAAATGCCCTACCATCTGGTTGTGGGTTATTTTGTCGTCTCTTACGATGCCATTTTTGAAACACTGTAAGATAATATTATGATAATTTCAATTATAATAGATTGTATTATACGGCAGATATAAGCGAATTGGCTTATCTGACATCCACATTTCATATTAACAATACCTCTGTGTTACATAGGCAGATAACTCTGCTCTCTCCATTGCAGAAAACTGGCAGAGTATTTATGATTCTAATTGTGCTAAAAGGACGGTATTATCGTTAAAAATCGATCTCTACCAGACTACCCGCGGCGGGAATAAAACGGATTGTGTGTAGATAACACACATTTTAATTTTATTAAAGTTTGTCTATTAATTGAAAAATTGAAACGTGCCAGCCCTATTTTAAAGTCCCCTTTCGCTACTCATAAGTGCTGCGCGTGAGTCACTGCGCCACCCAACATGAAGGGTTGTACTCCTCTCTGTCTCGCATATAACTCTGTCCCACTCGCACTTCTTTTTTTACTCCCATTGAACAGTTTGCTGTCAAAATAAGGTTTGTAGGAGCGTTCAGGATAGGTTTATGCAAAATATTTATTACTGTTGTAGGAAAATACTAGAAGTTTAGGAATGAAGAATCGCTCTGTGAAAGGCCTAAGGGCCTTGCCACGACCTTGTCGCTGTAAGCGACAGCTAAGTGTGACGCGACGAATGACAAAACAAAACTATAACTCTTGCTTATATAAAGGCCAGCGGGCTTTACTTGTACTAACACGTATATGTGTATGCGTGAGACCAAAAGCGGGTGTGATTAGGTGTTATATTCGCAACTGATCATTCCGTCATATACGCACACTATGGCAATGTGCATGTATACGTGCAATCTAGAGTAAAACCCTCACACCTTCGTGGAATGCAAGAGTTATATTATTAGAATTTTTTTTATTTATTTTTTTATCACGTATAGTTTCGCGTTTGACCATTATCTCGCTCGATTTGAGCGGAGATATGGTCTAAGATCGAGCACGCTTACCTAGAAGGTACCTATTCACACGAGACTTGAAGACACCCAGGTTGTAGGTTTCGGGAAAAACAGACTCCGGCAGTGTATTCCACTCCTTTGCGGTGCGTATAATGAAGGTGGACTCAAAGCGTTTAGTTCGAATAGGAGGTATGTCCACCAGTATATTATATATAAAGAATGCCACGAGTCGTTGCGCTAGGCTGCAATACAGTTTTACACAAGTAATAATTACTCCCAACGTACTTGTGCGTACGCGACAGTGTACGAATAGTGTACGTAGATCAGAGCTAAGAATGCATATCAAGCAACACTTTGGCAATTCCGCTTGCGAATAAATTTCAATATATATTATTCACATGTCGGAAACCGGTCTGCACTTTTTTCATAAAAATCCTTTCAGTAGTTTTTGCGTGAAAGAGTAATAAACAAACATGCATGGATCCATAAATACATTCTTATAAACTTTCGCGTTTATAATATTTATAGAGATTCTTATTCTCTCTCTCTTTTCTTTCACCATATCCCAATTAATTGGGGTCGGCATAATATGTCTTTTCCTTCCACACTCTTATATTCTGACATACATCTTCTGTCACACCACAAATCATCATATCATCCTTCACGCAGTCCATCCACCTTTTTTTTGGTCTACCTTTACATCTGTACCCATCCATCTTGTAGTTTAACATTCTTTTTGTCACTTGACTTTCATCCCTCCTCATTATATGCCCATACCAACTTAGTCATCTTCCTCTCGATTTTTCAGTCACGGGTGTAACTCTCAAAGATGTTATGTACTCATTTCTCACCTTATCCATTCTCGTAACACCACACATCCATCTCAACATTCTCATCTCAGCTGAGTGGAGACGTTTGTGGTTTATCACTTTAGTGGTCCAACATTCGGACCCGTAAAGCATGATTGGTCGTATGACAGATTTATATATTTGACCTTTTAGTTTCAGTGGCATTAGTTTGTCGCACGTCACACCGGTTACCTGTTTCCACTTTAGCCATGCTACATTTCTTCTTCTCCTTACATCCCTCTCTATATCACAATTACTCTGCAGTAGTGAACCAAGGTATCTGAATTCGGGGTTATATGGTAGTGTGGCTGATTCTAGTTTAAGAGGCACAGCACTAGAGGTCCCGCCAAAACAAAACAGGTATTCGGTTTTGGTTCTACTTATTTTTAATCTAACGCTCTCTAGCGCTTGCCGCCACCATAGAGATTCTTATTCTATGGCCTTAAAAAAGGTGTGAAGATATTATGAAAAACTTAAAATGAGATATGGCTGTTGGCCACCATACACGTGTTACATAAAACTATCCACCTCTGTATATAAAAAAGAACAACAAAACTTTTATTGTGAGTGATGACTTAATTTTTAGAACCACCGCAGAGTAACCGGACACTGGGTACACCCGCACGCGACACTGGGACTAGTTTAGATTCCTAGAAAATATCCGTATTTTAACCGTACAGGAAAGGAGAAAGAATACATTTTCTGCCGCCGGGTGGCCTGTCGTAAGAGGCGACAAAAAAACCCACAGCCAGGTGGTAGGGTTTTCACCGGTCTGAATGGTTACGACTCCTGGTCTAGAGTATGCCACCATAACACATACAAATAAAAACAACATAAAAATGCGCTGCTGCTCTCTTAAGGGAGACTGGAACCTGGTCACTAATGCCGGAACACAACTCAAGGTTGTTATGGCGGCATACTCTAGACCAGAGGTGGTTGCCGTCCAGTCGGGCAAATGCCCTACCAACTGGCTGTGGGATGTTTTGTCACATCTTACGACAGGCCGCCCGGCCACAGGAAGTTGTGTTCTTTCTCTGTTCCTGCACGGATAAATCACAGATCTTTCGATTCTGTGATTACCAAATTGATTAAATTTTGTTGATCAGTCTAATATCAGCGTTAGTCTTACGCAACGATGTTCTAGTTTACAATACTTTAGATTGTAATCTGCTGTCCATGTATTTTTTTTCCTTTTTCTTTGTTGTATAATAATTTAAGAATTACCTATGAGTCAGGTTGCCTGGAAGAGATCGTATTTAGCGATAAGGCCCCCTTTTGTTTTGCCACTAACTATTGTCTTGTTGAGCATTTTTGTAATTTTAGTTTTGGTGAACAATAAAGTGTTATCTATTTATGTCTATGTCTATCGCCATCATCATTACTTTAAAAACATTATTATTAGTAATCTCTATTACAAAGTTATTGTGCATCTGTGCTGTCCTCCCATCCGATATATCTCCGTGATATAAAACGACTCAATTGATTTATAATCCAACGTTAATAATTTAAATTAAAGAACGACGTCTGTCTGACTGATTCATCACTGCCAACCCATTGCTGGTGGATCAATGACCGCTCTGTTAATCCCGGTTGTGTCACAAATATATGCGCCTTGCGATTTTTTATTGCCAACAGCGGGCAAACTGATAGCCGGACAACCTGATAGAAAGTGGCCACTACCGTCACCTATAGGTATTTGCAACATCCTAGGCGTTGCCAACGCGTTGCGAACGCCCAACTTTTTTTATAACGTCTTAAAGAACCTCATGTTTTTTTTAATTGTCTGAAGCAGGCAAACAACCTAATGGAAACTGTTTACCGTCGCGTATGGTGATTTGCAACACCACGGGCTTTTCAACGCGTTGCCAACTTTCAAGAAATTTTATAAGGCCTTTATTAAATAACCTCATATTTCTTTATTGCGTGAAGCAGGCAAACAGACAGATGGCCCACTTGATGGAAAGTAGTGACTGTCGCCTATAGACGTTTGCTTCACCAGTGCCGTTGTCAATGCGTTACAGACCTCAAAGAAATTTGGTGACAGACTATGGATCAGGGATGGTGGCCATCCATACGAACGAATGCCCTATCACCTGGCTGTGGGTTGTTTTGTAGCCTCTTACGACAGGCCACCCCAAAGCAAGAAATTGCATTCTTACTCCGATACGCATAATGTGACAAATGAGGGTAGAGGACTCCTTCACGGTGACGGTGGATTAAAACTGATAAAGATTGGCCACAGATCGATAGCTAGAGGCCGTCGGAGCTGACAGACCGTTAGAGGCCGTCGGAGCCGACAGACCGACAGATCCCGTCGCAGCCAACAGACCGACAGAACCCGTCGAAGCCGACAGACCGGTATAGGCCGTCGAAGCTGATAGCCTGATAGAGGCCCTCAAAGCTGACAGATTGATAGAGGTCGTAGAAGGCTACAGATCCACAGAAGTCGTTGAAACTTACAGAGGCTATTTAACACTACATGTAATGAAACTTGCTTTCCCGAAACCGTAGCCAAGATCATTAGACTGTACCAAATGTTTTAGCTCAACCCGTCGAAAAAATATATAAAGAAACCCTAATAATAAACACTAAACATTCCATAGACAGACAGACAGACAAAAAGATAAACATATAAACGAAACTGGGAACATCTCAATTAGTCCTCGCTAGTAATAAGTTTAAATAGGAAATTATGTTTAAATTGAAATCTATCTTCAACTCATTACAATTAAGTTCAAAATTGCATAGCTTAAAAATACTGATTGGATTCTTTTAGGAATTTTTGAATTTTCCAAAACGAGTTATATTAAACTCTATTACCTATGGTATTAAGTTCTTAATTGCATTTCTGAATTTCCTAATAAGAAAGTCGTAGGTTGTAAAAGAATTTTAGATCTTAAAACTATTTGAATAAGGTACAAATTTAATTTCGGGTAGTTCGAGAACCGATATAAGCCGGTCTTGAAATGTTTTGGTGACATGCGTAAGCGACATTCGAAGAAAAAGATGTGGAGTCGCTATTAAAATAAACACTATTTTGTTATTAGTTCGATAAAATATACATTGAATAAAAAATAATGCTTAATATTCTTTTTAGATGTTTTTCTTTTTCCTCTCTTTTGCTTTTACTTACGGTAGCTAATATAATTTCAATTACTTAATATGTGGCAAATAATGTTGGTATTATATTCAGTAAAACTACTAATGTATAAGATTCGTTAATAAAGAAACTCCCCAACCACACAATCCTCCAAGATATATAAGTATAATTAAGTGTATTTATATCTCACAAATAGTAGCTAGGCAAAATTGGTAGGGAAATAAATACCTGAGTGTCTGATCATCTCCCCTGGGCCAAAACAACCGGCTCACACACAAACCGAATCGGTTGTTTTGACCTAGGGTAGGCAACGCGGGCGCTCGGGTATATAGAGTTATTAAATATATATAAACACAAAATAAATATAGTATAAGTAAGTATATTATACGTCCAACATAAGCCAACAACAACCAACCACTACCTAATTCCAATCCAATTCATACCCCTAGTATTTTTTATATATTTACCAGTAAAAACTTAGACAGTAACGGACCTGGGTATATCTTGTTCGCCCGGGCTAGAAAAACTGAATTTTTTTTTTTATAAGATTCATAATAGGTATTAAATTCTGTACATTACTGTTTTTTTGTCCAAATAAATTTAAAAAAAAATGAGTTCAGTAGGCAGGCACACTGCCCACTTTTAGGAAGCGGTTACCATCGCCTACGGACATTCGCAACAACAAAGGTGCTACAAATGCGCTGCTGCTCTCTTTAGGGAGACTGGAACCGGGCCACTAATGCCGGAATACAACTCAAGGTTGTTACAGCCTGCCACCTGACTATGGGTTGTTTTGTCGCCTCTTACGACAGGCCGTCCGGTTGCACGAAATTGTATTCTTTCGCAGTTCCTGCACGGATAAAATTCAAGCACCAAGCTAAACTAGTACAGTAGCACAAGTGGGGTTGTTAAATACCTCCAAATTTAAGAAATCGCGTCCTTCGCATACGAGTAAAAAACACAAATATTGGATGGAGTTCTAGTTCTGTGACGTGATATTTATAGGGGGCTCTCAAAAAGTGTGATGCATCGTGACAAGGAAGGGGTGGGGTCCAAGGAGGCTAAATTATGCGTCACGCAATATGTTTCGTGCCAAACTAATGCCAACCGACGCAATTCTTGTGATATTTGATAATTCGCTAAGTAGCGGAAATATTCTGAACAACCACACTTTGTATATTTTCTTCCTGCTAGCCACCAACACAAAATAGGATTTGTTTTTCTTCCCTTCTTTATTACTTTTTAAGATAATTGGTGGGCCATTATTATTTTCTTTTTATAAGTCCTTACGTCTATCTCTTTTATTTTTTTATTTTCTTAGCAACTATTGTCCATCTGGATGTCTCCACCTCTGTTCTAGAGTATGCCGCCGTAACAACCTCGAGTTGTTTTAGTGGCCAGTTTTCAGCCTGCCCTTCATGACAGGCAGAACATTGATAGCACTTTGATATTACAAACAGCCACTTGCTATCAAGTTGCTATTACTCGTAACATACTTCAACTACTACTAAGTTGAACTTAGAGATCAGCATCTAAGTTCTCGAAATTCAAGAGTAAATCCCTGAAAGCAACAAGGTGAATTATCTTCACCTTATTACAAGAAAGCACCAGTACACCACCAATTACTTTATATCCTTGCAGGAACGGAGAGTACAATTTCCTGCGGCCGGGCGGCCTGTCGTAAGATGCGACAACACAACAATCAGCCAGGTGGTAGGGTATGTGCTCGACTGGATGGCAACCATCCCTGGTCTATTGTGTGCCGCTATAACAACCTTGTGTTGTGTTCCGGCATTAGTGACCAGGTTCCAGTCTCCCTTAAGAGAGAGCAGCAGCGCATTTGTAGCGCCTTTGGTGTTGCAAATGTCCATAGGCGATGGTAACCGCTTTTCGATTCGATCAACTAGGCCGTCTGCCTGTCTGCTGAACTCCTGCAATAAAAAAATGAAACGTAAAAAAATACTACCAGCATCCACCACTACAAGCAAGAGCAAGTGTATAAACTGTACAAATTATTTTAAAAACAATCAAATAGCCCCAAAGCGACTCCTTGGTTTGCTTGTCGTCCAATGCTGTGGGTGGTCGGACCACCCGCGCGTGTGCGCTCGTGCCCGTCTGTTTGTGCTCTCGAATTGGGCTACGGCGGCCCGGGTTCGATCCCGGGACGGAAATACTCTCGAGTAAACCAAGGGTCTTTTCAACCCATATTATATTAACTCATAAACGTCCCATTGCTGGCCTCGGACCTTATTAGGGTCATGGACTGTCCAAGTCGTAGTACTCCAAGGCAGATCTGCGGGTTTCACATACAGTGCTGTAAATAGCTTTTTATGCGCCCTATGCGAGCTGTGCATTTTTTATAAATATTATAAGTACCCTAGCTAGAGCAATGCTATATATAGGCCTACTTTATTTCATTCAGGGTGATAAAATGCAACACAGATCAGCCTCCAATCTGTCCTTCCACCGGTACTTGGGGCGGCCGACCGGGTGTCGCCCATCCGATCGTCCCAAATAAGCCCTCTTCACGCTTTGATCCTTTCCTATCTGTCCCACGTGATCGAGCCAACGGAGGCGGTGAGATTTTATCCCTTCTGTAATGTTAGGCTCAGCCAGAAGATTCTCTGATTCTCTATGTCGACGTTGAATCGGACCCTCCAGCTGCTATCGTCTCTCCTCGTTGGACCCAAAATCTTACGGAGAACCTTTCTTTTAGCCACTAACAGCTGGTTCTCCTCCTTTAGGGTAAGCGTCCATGCTTCGCAACCGTACATCAGGATGGGCCGTATGACGGTTTTATAAATCCTGATTTTGGTTTTCCTGTTTAGAAACCGGGACACCATTACCCTATGAAAGGTTTTACAGCACCTCAGGGCGTTCTTAGTTTTGCTTTTTAGATAAAATTCGGTTTCTTTTTTGCTAGAAAAGACAGATACGCTTTTATTTTTGAAAAGAAAGACTTTATTTGACGAAATACATACGTAATTACCTTCCTTATACATTATTATAATACAAAGAGCATATTTTGGGAATTTGTACACCGCATTTTCAGCAAACAAGGTTTGCACTCAGCATATTGCTATGCCGGAATTATATGACGTCCTGTTGGCATAAGACCAAAGCGACCCAATTTTAATAAAATAAATAAAATAAAACAAATAAAACTGACCCATGTTACAATCAATCTCCCCATTTTTAGGGGCCCATCCAGTGAGTGGCGAGTCACCGTCTCATTTTCCATGTACCCCGAACATTGCGACGGGCAGACGCCATAGTCCCCATAGTCCCAGATCCTTAGTTCCATTAGCAGTTCATCTCAATAGCCCGGTATCTTTTCTTCTCATTTCCTACAATAGTCCTACACTGACTGGGGCTTGTCTTTGGATGTATTTTTATATGGCGTAGACAGGGATAAACGCTGGTCAGTGCCACGCCATATTTACATTAAATTTGTCAAAGGGCCTCTACGGGTTGGCCTTCCCATGGCCCCACGTAAGCCCTCGCAAAAGTCCGGTTCATTTACATGGCCCGTGGTCTCTGAGATAATTATTAAAACTAATTCTTGAGTTAGTAAATCAAATAAATTTATCGAATCGAAAATTCTTGGACTCGGACTCTAAAAAGTAGAGAGTGATTTTAAAATGTATTTTTATTACGTTGATATTTTTCATAATTGTACTGAATTTAGTTATTTTGAATTAATTAATCGTGTGGTGTGTTTTCATATTAATAATTGTTGAAATTAGTTCAAACAAATTAATTATGGTAATCGATAACATAAACAAAAGCGTGTTAAAGCGTGTAAAAGAATATAATATGCAAGAAAATAATTTTAATATCTTTAAACAAGAAGTATTTGAGTGATTAGTCAAAATCCTATTATAGTGTCCAAGAATATTTAAGTGAGAGGTAAAAATTAATAAGATATTGTGTTTTTTTTTTAATTAAATTAAATATTTATAAGGCACCAAATTAATATTACGTATTTGACAGAGATAGATTAAGTAACATTAATTAATATTTATGCCCGTAACTTCGTCCACCCTTGACTTGAAAATCCCGCTGTATGCCCGGGACAAAAGTACCGGAGCGTTCAAAAATAGGATGTAAGCTATTGTTTTAGTGTCGGAATAAGTAATTGTTTATGCACTCGAACAACTACAAACTGCTTCCAGAAAAACTCCCGCGGGATTCCCGGGATGGGTATGGGACGCGTGCGCTAGCATTTTTATAGCTTCAATGTATAAATGGCATGTTTAGAATTTTATAATATTATAGATATATTATATTATGTTCGTTGCAAAGATAGCTTTTACTAGTTCCCTAAGGAACTCTAATAAAAGCAAACCGATAAATAAAGCGCTTAGACGTTTAATAGCTTCATTGGTAACGCGGAAACGCTAATGAGCCGCCATTTTGTTTGACAGATAAAATATTTAGGCAAATACAATATAATTTATATTTTATTCACAAATTAATTAATTAAAAAATTCCTGTTACGCGCAAGCTATGCTTTGGTCATGCGAGACATTTCCGTTCGCGAGGGTTGAGAAGAATATACATATCGGCCAAGGGCGTGCTGGTACATGCAAGATACCAGGCCACTCAGAAAGTATTGCGAAAAAAGTTTTTATATACGAGAGACTGGCCAGTTATAATCTATTTAAAAAGTATGATTATTTATAACTAAAAATAGGTACGTTTCAATTTCAAAATTTCCCTCCACATTGTTTGCGAGCTAATTCAAATGACCGTGTCTCATTGAATAATGGATCGACGCTGGGAACATTTTCGCGCTATGATACGATTTCAAGTGTTGCCTGAAACCGGACGAATCGTGCGATAGAGTTCAAATGGCATTCATGGATGAAGGCAAAGGCAAAAACTAAGGCAATCGTGTATCGTTGGTACAAGGAAATCAAGCGTGGTCAACTAACTTTGGGGGACAGAGAAAGAAGTAGTCGCCCTTACTGATATCCTCATTTCTAATTTTATCCATAAGAGAAACACCCAACATAGCTCACTCCATAGCCACCAACATTGCAACACCAAAGGTGCTACACATGCGCTACTGCTCTGTTAAGCGAGACTGGAACCTGGTCACTAATGCCGGAACACAACTCAAGATTGTTATAGCGACATACGTTAGACCAGGGGTGGTACCCATCCAGTCGGGTAAATGCCCTGCCACCTGGCTGCGGGTTGTTTTGTCGCCTCTTACGACAGGCCGCCCGGCTGCAGGAAAAACAGACGGTGTGCGTCTCGGGACGCCCGAAAGAAGTGATAACTTAAAGTAATCTAACGTGAGAGAAAGGGAAGCCAGATAGACTGACGCCGTAACGCGTTAAGTAACGAAGCGGTTTACCCTCCCATAAGAAGTTATCACTTCAATTACATTATGTAGCAGATCACTGCCCGCGGTGACCGTGCCTACAAGGCTGGCTGCATTGCCATGTATGGCAATGCTAATTCTCTGGGTAAAATATCAGCCAGTCTTCAGATCACGGGTAATCTCAAAGAGTTTCTTACATAAATGTCTATATATTTTTATAGCCATCTCTATATAGTAATACTTCTATGAAAAATGCAAACGTGCAAATGACTACAATGTAGGGTAGTTTACTAATACTGGACACCGTATCAAAGGCCGCCCGCCTCGTATCCAACATGGCCGCGCCTTTTAATTAAATAATTATGAGTTTATGGCATTTTATCTTGATCATGTGTGCACCTGGGTTGATTTTTTATTGGTATAAATTAAAGCAAACGCACCGTGTCGTTTGTTGAAGGTTATCGCTACTGTATTGGAAAGAAAGGGGGAAGAAAAATGTGCAATTAGGACTAAATACAAAAAGACAATCTGTACATATAATAAAAATGTAGAAGTCAATTTTTTGTACAATGAAAAATTTTTGCTAAAAACCGAGTCAGGGGGATGTAATAAGTGAAATAGAGCTAATTTAGTTTTTTTTTTTTAAGTTTTTGTTTCTCTGTTTGTCTGTTTAAAAAGTGTAAAATTTTTGAAAACAAATAACATTATTTTTTAACAAAATCGTTTAAGCGTTCAATAATATTTTAAGTTTTTTTCTTTGTTATATCATATTTTTCGTATATTGTAATAATGTTACATACCGACAAAGAACGCACACCTGGCTGTCGTAAAACGCAGTTTATTGCCTTTCCTGCATTCGGAGTTCTTTTGTTTACTTCGTGTTTAAAATTTTAAAAACATCCTATTGTTATCGTACTTATTTTATGGCCGTCATTAGTGTCGAACAAATCCTTGTTTTTATTGCATTGCGTCGAAGCTTGCCAGATGTGCGGATTAACTCAGTGAACGCGGCCACTTTGTTGGTATTATACAGTTTAGTATAAAACAATGCCCGAACGGACGGGTGGGGCAGTCAAGCGACGATTACGATACTAGTAAGACGTGTGTAGTACTTTCGATTAGCGATATAGTGACGGACTTTGCGCGTGTTATTGACACGTGCAGTTTATACAGGTTCTAGTTATATTTGTACCTGTTTTATACGTGTTTGTACAGTTCTAATAAACTCTATAGTAATTCCAACGGCACTTTAATTCCTGTGTAGCCCGTAACAATAATTAGATGTTATGCAGGCGTGCGTGCGCACATGCATGTAAGCGTCCGCACCACATTTGATTTATTTATCAGAAATATGGAGTAAAAGATGTTACAAGCGAAATATGCTTAGTACATATTACGCCTTACAAACTCATACAAATTATTTATACTAAACTTAATTAAATTACATATTGTTACAAGTGCGAGACTCGAATTAAAATGCCGTTAAAATTACTATAGAGTTTATTAGAACTATACAAACACACATAACACAGGTAGATATATAACCGAACACAACAAGTCCAAACGTAATGTAGAAGGTCGTAATTCAATAAAACGCCCAAAGTCCGTCACTATTAGATTCCCGATTGTAGTACACACGTCTCGCTTTGATCGTGGTACTCGCTCGACTGTCCCTCAGTCAATCAGGCCATCGTTTTATACTGCATAAATGCAATGCGTCCGTATTGTAGTCGACTTAACCGCCACACCTGGCTAATGATCTGGCCGCAAACGGTCATAAAAGAGTAAAATAAAACAATGGGCTGTTTTCTAAAAACATATGCCAATCAATAAGTAAACAAAAGGAGATGATCATAAAAGAATTACAATTAGTTTAAATGCCGACAGGTACTAAAATGTGTTTTGTTTCAGATACCTACGCATTTGGATTTTGTTTTCGTCGGGACCTGAGTTGTAACAATATATAGCTTGAGCTTACGTAATAGTCTAAGATCTGGCTTAAAGACCTAGCAACCAAGCCATAAACCTAAATAAAAACAAATCACCCTGTTTGCACTGCAACAATAGAAAATATAACAAAAATAATATTGTCGTATATGTGTAGGCATATGAATTAAGTAATATGAATATTTTCATTACCAACGTAAAAATATACATTTTAACCGCTTTTTTCGTTTTAAACGGTTGGCTGCGCCCGCGCAAGTATTAAGGCCACCCACAGTGAACTAATTAAGACATTATAAATGTTATAAACGTTATTCTTAAGATTTTAATCGGTATTTATTATTACTTTATTAGCCCAAGTTCGTGTGTGGCGAGCCTGTTGTGTTTGTCATTTGCTTTACTAGCTTTAGTGTACGGTTTCGTTTGTTTTATTCGTATTCTTTGTATCTAGTAAACCTCCCATTGCTGGGCTAAATCCTCTCTATTTTTAGAGGACAGGACAATACCCTCGCTAGACTTGTTTAAGGCTGATCGCTGGCTTTCATAGATTGGTAATTGTTAAAATGAGGTCGTGTAACTTGGCACTGACACCTCAGAAGTCATGTTACGTTTGAATTGTTTTGACACCATGTGTTTGATATATTCTTCTGTCCTCTTAAGTCACTATTTTTTCAATCGTGTATTACTAATACATTGTAGTATAATAATATCCTTTATTATGCTTATTTTAATAACACGTCCGACCACTGCCGATCCCAAATTTCTACAGTAATCTTGATTACTTTGCCAGGCTTTTTCGTGATGTGGTCTGTCTGTTAGACCACACGTAGTAGAATAGAATAGAATATAATAGACAACACTTTACAGCGCACCAAATTTACAATTACCTACAAATGCAAGATTGCAATATGGTCATGGTAGAAACAATAGGCGGCCTTATCGCTTAAAGCAATCTCTTCTAGGCATTTTAGGAATAGTTTAACCTCATCTGGCGATGTAGGTGGTGCAGATTATTAGATAGGATGCAAAACATTTATTTCGCGTACAACAACGATCTGGAGGGAACTTCCCGCCGCGGTTTTCCCTTTGCGCTATGACATGGGGTTCTTTAAGAAGGGCGTTATAAAATTACTTAGAGGTCGGCAACGCGTTGGCGACACCCCTGGTGTTGCAAACGTCCATAGGCGACGATAACTACTTTCCATCGGGTGGGCAGTCTGCCTGTTTGCCTGCTTCAAGCTAAAAAAAACAGACATACTTAAACTACATATTTTATCAATTATATACACATACTTGAATTACATTATAAACTTAATATATACAAACATATTTACAAAATATGAATATTTAAGACGTGAAGCAAAAACTTTGTACCCCTGTTTACGAAAATTGCGCGGATTGAGTGGTATGAAATTTCGCACACTTATAGTTTACATAGAGAATGCACATTATTATGAATGATAATGTTTTTTTTTATTATGCATAAAAAATACATTAAAATCAATAAAAAAACATTACACACACTACCATGTATTTGACACACACACGCATATATACTCTTTTGTTTATTGTTCAAGTTAAATTAACAGTGTAGCATTGGCCAAATCTGTGATTATAGAAGTATAGTCTTTGACAACAAATTGTTATAATTTCGACCACGTGCGACCACTTGTATATATTAATTAGTCTATAGTATAGTATAAGAATTAGGTATAGTAGTGAGGCATAATATTATGTGGTAACTAATAGTCAAATTGGCTTAATATGCTGTTTAGCGTAGTTATGGTAATTCCCTTATGGGAATCCTTACAATTCTTTTACCTTACAGGCTGTTCGACTGTGGAACTTCCACTCCTTACCAATCAGACAAGCTAAATCCATGACTACTACATTTAAACGTATGGTCACTGACCATTATTGGTCTTAAATAAAATTGTTGAATTACATGAATGTATATATTGTTTGAATGTATATATATCTAATTATATATGTATATGAATGAATGAAAACACTTTATTGTTCACCAAAAATTAAAACTAAGTACAGTACATGTTGATCAAAGGGTGGCCTTATCGCTTAAAGCGATCTCTTCCAGGCAACCCCCAGTATATATAATAGTTTATTTATATTTTAGGTTAGTATACCACCAAAAGTTGTTTATTGTATTTTTAAAAAAAAATTTAGACACTGGTCATCCTGGAAGAGATCGCTATAAGGCCGCCCATTGTTCTTATACAAATGAATCCATATCAATTGTCTACATTTAAGATTATGGTGAACAATAAAGAGTTTTCATTCTTGATTCATATTATGTACTTCTTATACATCTTCATTCTATTCGTTTAAGCGCTAATGGCACTTGCCTACACGTGGTGAAATACTTAATCATCGCGGCCTCATAGAGTTTGTGCGAGTATATCGACATGACGTTATGCTATTGTACTAGTAAAGAATTATATCCGACACAACACCGGTTTTCATTGCAAACTTTTCTTTTGGCATGAGACCAAAACGACCCAAAATCCATATAGATATATAAAATTGAAGTATCTGTTTGTAATGTGAAAGTAACAGCTTTTTACTGAATGCATATGAAAGTATATTATATGGTAGATACCTATATCAAAAAAAAAATATTTAATTTTTTTGTCTTTCTGTCTGTCTGTTTGTTCCGGGTAATTTCTGAAACGGCTGGACAGATTTTTGACGGGACTTTCACTGGCAGATAGCTAATGTAATAAGGAGTAACTTAGGCTATTTTTAAAACTAGTATTGCTAGTATTAAATCTATCGATAATAGTAGTGCATCAATTAGCTTTGAAATTACTAGTACGACGCGCAAAGCTGTATCGTCCAAATCCGTTGTTTACTTTATAATTAAATAGGTAGTGTATTATCTATGTTTACAACTTGACTGGCTGTAAAGGTGTCTATTCAAGGTAATGCATTGCAGTCTGCTTAACAGTCCGCCGCGTGATACAGGACTGTGAATATTGTTGCAGCCTGCAACACCGATCATAATGCACCTTGAGTCCTGCAAGCCACGCCCTCTGCAGGACTGCACTGCAGGATCGTCTATGGGCCCCTTTAGTCTTTAATGATCTCTTATATCTCGGCAAAAAAAGGGCCTAGACTCGCGACGATATTTGAATATCGAATGTAATACACACATTTCAATTCGGAATTCAAATTTAAATATCAAATATCCAACTCTATGTTCCAATGTTAAATTTTAAATACGATTGAATTCTTAACGGCCAGTACGATTAGGTTCTTTTATCGGGGAATGTCGTTAATGCTCAGATTATAGAAGGCGAATGTCTTAATTATTTTGCTTCGTTGGTGGCCTCGACATGTATAAAGACCCAGGCGGGTTTATTTTTTTTTATGTACACTGTTTATTGTTTAATTTGGACGCTAAAAGCAATAATAGATATGACTGTAACGATACGGATATAAACACAAGTATGTTATAAGTACTAAGTATTAGTCATGACTTGGTTCACATATTTTTGTTTACTTTTTAAACATTGTGAAACAAATACAATACCATACATAATAGTTTTCACGGACTTATTCATAATGTGTTAGAGTAAGTTTATGGGCTTCTTTAAAAACCTTAGAGAAGCCTTGAAACGTACTTTAACTCAATATGAATAAGACCGTAAAGAGTAAAGAGCTACTTAAACGGAGTTTGTTATCTAGCTTTGGTCCATATTTTTGAAGATATAAACTGACAGAATTTACTTATGATAACTCTGTGTAATCAACGAGTCTCAACAATATTTTTACGAATAGGTACCTACTTCACACAAATTAGATTTTGGTTTGTGTTTGTTTTGAATTCTTGCCTTCTTTTAGTATGAAACGCCACATCATACAACAACACACAATACACGTGACATCACATGTCAACACACATCGATAATGACGATACGCAGATTTCCTCGCGATTTTTTCCGTCATTTGTCACTTTCAGCACATAAAAATTGCAGTGTACCTTCAAAATAATATTTATTTTTCGCTCGATGTCTTTTTTTGTACATTTGTTTTCGTATTATAACTTTTGAATTAGTTTTATTGTAATTAAGTGCTAATAGTTTTTTCTTTCTTATTTTAGAATAATGTATCGACAAAACATATTTTATTTTTTTGTCCATGTTTTTTCTGCACATTATATTTTATATAAGAATATTATATAAGAATGACTAAACAGATATACAATGCAAAAGTGGATGGATGCAGAAGTCGCGGAAGGCCAGGACACACCTTCCATGATCAAATTGATCGTGTATTAGCAGAAGGTGATGTCAGGAGCCTTAAGAACAGACGAGCGTGCATGACAAGAGCTATGAATGTCATAGAAGCAAGTGAGGTGTGTAAGAATAAGCCTGTATGGCGCTCTGTTGCTCGTGCCTACCCCGCAAGGGACCTGGCGTGAAGTTATGTATGTATGTATGTATGTATTATATTTTATTTATTGTTATGTTTTATTGCATTGTAATTGAATACTAATTGATTTTCTCTCTTGTTTTAGGACGAAGTAAGTACGGGTCCCGCTCATTGCAGTCATGTGAGATAAAACCATTTATTTAATAATTACAATTATTATATTAATTACCACGAGGATAATCACAACAAAACCTTAAGATGATGTATATAAACATTTGATAAATAAATACATTTATAGATAACAAAATGTTCCCAAACTACTGTCCGTTGTTGGAAGCGTAGCCAAAAGGCTGACAGTGTTACTTGAGCCATCTACCAATCATTTTGCGCCATCTCAGTAAAGTTTTAGAGCATCAGGACTCCATGGACGTTTTTTAATGAGGTGAATCCCTTTGCGCTCACCCTACTGCTCGGGGACTTGTCAGTGGGATACTATGGGATTCGGCGACTACTACGCCGGAATACCCAATAAACATCCTGGTGCTCCTTGTGTCGTCATACGCCAGGGCCACTGGAACTAGCTGCGGGCTACATCGCAGTTTTGGATGACGTGGGCGCAAGCCCGTATGCGTGCGAACCTCATAGACAGGTAGATGGATGGGTCTACCTGGCAATTCCAGTTCGATTTGAATCCCCTTTTTTATATAGGGAAAATCCGTTTGAGTACCATAAGCCGCGCGAGGAGAAAAGGTCACGACCCTTGTGCGGGGTTAACTTGCCTCGCCCCGGGTAGGGGTACCCACCAAAACCCCTGTCCGATCCTCGAGCGTCCGTCGTCCGGACTGTGGGCTCGCTCGCGCATTCACCTCCAGCCCAGACGGACCTTCTTAGGGGCCTGGGTGCGAATGACGGTTTAGTAGGCCCCTTTGACCATCACCTGGGGTAATTTTTTTTATTGCAAATGTGGCAAATAATCAGACGGTCCACATGCTGGAAAACGGTTACCGTCGCCTATAGACGTTTGTAACTCCTGATGCGTAGCCAACGCGTTAACAGCCTTTAGGGAGAGATAGAGGAGACAGGATGGGAGGGATAGAGGAGACAGGATGGGAGGGATAGAGGAGACAGGATAGGAGGGATAAAATAGTGGGAATTTTATCCGTGCTGGAACAGAGAAAGAACACAATTTCCTGCGGCCGGGCCGCCGGGCGGCCTGTCTGTCTCCCACAGCCACGTGGCAGGGTATTTGCCCTTCTGGATGTCTTCCACGGTCTAGAGTAAGCCGCCATAACAACCTGGAGTTGTGTTCCGGTATTAGTGGCCAGATTCTAAAGAGCGACAGCGCATTGGTAGCCCCTTTGGTTGTACAAATGTCCATAGGCGATAGTAACCGCTTTCCATTAGGGGGAATCATCTATTGCGCAGGTACTTTGGGAGGAATTAAATGTAGTTGTGTAAAACTGTAACCATATTTCTTTAAATAGATCAAAAAAATAACCGTCAAAATAAACTTTTACAAGTCACTTAAGAAATTAACACTCTAAGCCCACCCAATTGACGGCAAAAAATCTGTTGTCACGACACTTTTTTTTGAGTGAGTTTTTTTAGTGTGTTTCAAACTTAAAAAGGGTGAAGTCGTTGACCCTGTACAATCATCCATCATTGCATTGTTATACGGTCAAGACGAGACAAAAAAGGCTCTTTGGGAACGCTTGAGTGATAGCGCAAGTATTAGGCGCACTTTGTTATGGCGGTATAATGATTACAGTAGTATTTATAATGACTGATACTTAGTATCAATGCTGATTTACGTCGATGGAGCTACTGGCTTCAAACTCGACTTGGTACTGGCATGCTGTAAATTTGATTTGTATATTATTTTAATGTACTAAATTTTCTATAAATAATCTAATACAAAAAAGAGAAAACTTAAGTTATTTATATTGTATTCTACCCATAGTCCCTCAAGACTATAAGTAGAATACTGAGCCTAGATTATCGTTCTATGGGTAAGGTGCCCAGAAGGCTGGCTAGGTTTCTTCACTGGATCGCCATACTGATCAGTTGCCCGAGGTAGGCCTCGACCAGCCTTCTGATCTCCTGAAGAGTCAATGAGTCGTTTTGATAAATTTTGGTAGAGGCTCAAGGCGTCAGAACCATACGGTCCAAGCGTCTTGACAGCAAATGGCACAGACATATAACTCTCACTGAGGGTTGCATATTTGCGCCGCTTGAGTGATTCAGCTGTTTCCGCCGCCAAACCGGCTGATCTAGACGTGTTGGGAAATGGGATGCGGCCAACATGTCTACGCAGGTCGCATCCCACACCAAAGGTTTGCCACGCTGCCAGGAAATAGAGTAATTCCGTCAGGACGCTTACCATCGTCACGTGCAATACCGTTCTGCACTAATAAAGACGACACGTTAGCGGTGGCAAGCGCTCTCCATTATCAAATTCATCATTCATGATCAAAAAGTTTATTAGGAGTACACAAACGTAATTCACAGTTCTTACAAGTATACTAAACCGTAGGCAGAAAATCGTTATCACATAAATCGCTCAAAGTTTGTCGTTATAAGATACTCGCTCCAAAAGTGCACTAGACAACGCCTCATTCGCAGTCAGAACACGACTGGGGCATTTCCCGACTGACCGACTCTCATCCATTTGTAAATTAGACATGGCCTCTTAGCAGCATGCCACCCACTGGATCATGTAATCGTTAAATGGTCATTAATGGCTTCTAAGAATTCGCATGAAATACCAACAAAGAAAAGAAGGTTTTATGATGTCTTACGGCGGCATAAACAAAGAGATTAGCGTGATCACTCAAATTCAAAGAGGTAATAAGACACCTGCAAGGGCCTGTTTACATTAATATATAGTGCAATTGACTAAAATATAGTACGACACTATAATATTATAGTATGGTTGGCAACCCTAGCCATGTATTCCAGATGATTGTTTCCAGCACGCCTCTAAAACGTCAAACTGCCTATTTTAAAATACATACATACATAACTTCACGCCAGGTCCCTTGCGGGGTAGGCACGAACACTATTTTAAAATGTCAGAACATTTTCATGTTTTATCCTCTAAAGATATTTTGAAGACATACTGTCGTGAAACAACCACCCAGTAAGGAGGGCCATATACGATCCTGTATTGCAGTCCTGTATTAGGTGCAGCTTGCAGGATTCAAGAGGCATTCTGTTCGTTGTTTCAAGAACGCATTTCGCGGCGGACTGCAAAGCAGGATCTGTAATGGGCCTCTTAAAAACGAAAATCTTAACACACTCCCGACACATTACCTATGCGCTACCAGATTTTTTTTTTAATTTTGTAAAAAAATAAAGTCAATCATAAAATTAAAGTTTTCCTTCAATTTAAATTTATGATTGATTTCAGTTTTATTTTTATAACAACTTGTTGATTTAAAGTTTTGATTGAGATTTTCTATAAAATAAGAACAGAGTGGTGTCACCAATTGTGATTGCAGAATGTGTGTGTTTGTTACTGGATAATTTTGTATGTATTCTTCTTCTATCGTTTGAAATATTTTAAAATCTACATTTCTTAGAATGTTCCATTTTAAAGTTTAAATGGTATTAAAATTTTATTTAGCTACTTGGGCAAGAACTAATTAGCTAAAAACTTACTGCTGCGGCTCAACGACCCAAAATGAGTCCTGGCCTCCGAAATGAGAATATTTTCCACTCTTTCCTGTTTAGCGCAGTCTCCTGCCAGTCGTAGGCCTGAAGCTCGCGCGGTTCAGCCTCCACTACGTCACTCCAGCGATATCTGTGCCGATGACCTGGTCTCCGTCCCGTTGGTCTGCCCAGATAGGCTCTTTTCACCGCGCGATCCCCATTCTATGTATATTTTACCCATAAATAATTAAATATATATCAATTCACATCATACTGGAAACATCATTTAAATCACTTTAAGCTGCTACCCAAATTGACCTCGTTTACTTACGATATTATTATATTACACAAATCTTAACACTAAAATTACGTAAGTTTCATATTACATACATTTATACATATGAAAACCAGTTTAAGTGGAAATATATATAATAGAGCCTCCCTAATCCAGCACTTATACAAACTAGGGAGTTTCGGATTATTGGATTGTATAGAGAAATTAATAATATGTACATAAATAAAAGCATGTTGCCGTGTACTTGACACATTTAGCTATATTATTTTTAACTTGAAAACAAGATATAAATATTTACGTGGTATTGTAATAATTTTTAAGATTATACTGATGCCGGTGCGTCAAGTGCAGAACGAGAGTAGGAGACGTGCCGGATTATTAGACGTACCGGACTACTGAAGTGCCGGATTAGTGAGACTCTACTACATATATAGTTATATGCGCGAGCGGAAAGAATTTCGTAGGTAGTTACTTAATATAGTTGGTACATTTTGCTATTGGTGTGTTTGTTTTATATTCCGTAGGTCGTTGGTTCAAATCCGGCTCGAAGGACCAAAAAGAATATGTTAAACAATTCTTTGAACATTAATTCGTTGCGGACTGTAATATTTTAATTATTAAAGAAAACTGCACGTGCGTAATACCATGACGATTTTAATAGCAGTGGAGGGAAAAAAATATAAAAATACAAGAGAAAATCTGTGTTCTAAATTCAAACATTTAGTATATTTGGTGACCAGTACTATGCCACACCAAAAAAATAAAAACTCTTTGTTGAAGATTCCAACAGTTATATGCGCGAGCGAAAAGAATTTCGTAGGTAGTTCTTTAATATAGTTGGTACATTTTGCTATGATCAGAAGAACCGTCTGCTGAACTCATACAATAAAAAAGCATTTCATAGAAAATATCCCACATACATTGATATAGACGTTTATATGATTTAAAATTATACACACTTTTAGAAAATAAAACTGCACAGCACAACGTCCCCTTTTGGTCCCCGCCAAAAACTCGTATTTTAAATTCATTTTTGGCTTTTTGGGGATGTCCCGACTAGGTGGAGAGCTGTGTTCGATTTATATTCCGTCATTCCATGAAGGATAGCACCGAAATATAACGAACCACAAAGGATGTGCAGACAACACCATCATCATCATCATCATCATCATCACCCGACAGGCGGTCGGTGAAATATCTTGACCAATTTTATAACTGAAATTATTTTTTGAAAATGACTTGAATTGGTTAAGATATTGCATCGCCCGATTGTTTTGGGATCGTCAACGGAGGAGACTGGCCTTGTGTGTGTTATTTTGTGTTTCTATTGTTTGGTGCTAATGTTTTTTGTGTTTGTTATTTTGTGCTTGTGTTATTTTTGTGTCAATATTATTTTGTGCTTAAATTTTTTTGTTTATGTCATTTTGTGCTTATGTTTTTTGTGTTTGTTATTTTGTGCTAATGTTTTTTGTGTTTATATAATTTTAGTGCCTGTATTGTGCTTTTTACGTATACCATTGCATTATTTCGGTATATATATAATTGTGATTAAACATTATATCCAACTATGTTAACAATAATGAAAGGGTATCTATTGATAGGGAGCCATCTTGACTAAAACGGAACTCTTATGAAATGTTTATGACGTTTCTTAGTTGAATGTTTGTTACGAATGGATGAGGACATACTCACTTTCTCCCTCGGAACTTTTGAACTATTAGATGGATAATTCTGGAAAAATGTAGACCTAGATCTTAAAAATACTTTCATAGGAAATTAGTTTAAACATAATTTAATTGTTTAATTCTAGTAGACAGAAATAAATAAAACTATAAGTAATAACAAATAAATAAAACTAAACTATAGGATAGAAAACTAAAATTAAATACTAAATAAAATAAAAAGAGAGCAAAATTATAAATAAAATATTGGTCCCAAATCACTGTCACTTTTTAAACACACACACTGTTTAAACAAGATCCGTTGAATTGGTTTTGAGATATGGGATATTTTCGAATAAATTCTTTTGCTGGTGTTCTGTAGTCAAACGACAAAAACAATCATTGGTCATCAATAAAACCTTTTATTGTGCGTAATCTGACTGGTATTTCACCAGTTCTTGTATATAATTCTTTCTTACTTACTTACTTACTCTGTTGGCTCAGCGACCTATAGTGGGTCTTGGCCTCCGAAACGAGAGCATGCCACTTTTTTCGATCCTGTGCTCTTTCTTGCCAATTACTGGCTCCTAGCTGCGATAGGTCAGCCTCTACTCTGTCCTTCCAGCGATATTTAGGACGGCCGACGGGACGCCGACCTACCGGCCGTCCCAAATATGCTTTCCTCACGCTGCCATCCTCTCCCATCCGTTCTACGTAACGGAGCCAGCGGAGGCGGTGAGCTTTTACTTCTCCTATTATGTGAGGCTCAGCCACGAGATTCTCAATTTCGATGTAATATTTAGCTATAATATAAAAATAAGCACCCATGCTCGTATATTCAGCCAGCCGTAGTTCGGCTAGCGTTCCAGCTGAGCGCAGTTAAGACAAAAAATGTATATACGTCACACTCAATCTCGCTTTTCTTACACAAATTCGCAATTATTTGAGATCGCCAAAATATGTCTTTTCCTGCCATACACTGCTATGCCATACGTCTTCTATCACACTAATAATCATCATGTCATCTTTCACACAATACATCCATCTTTTCTTTTGGTCTACCTTTACATTTGTACGCGTCAATCTTCCAGTTTGCTGTTCTTTTTATCACATGACTTTCAGCCCTACTCATTACATGCTCATGCAATCAATATGGACATTTAATTACAAATTTAACAAGGTTATAAATAATATCGACAAAATTAAATAAGTTACCTATTAAATCAATTCAATTTGAGGCAATCTATCTGGCTAGCTACCAGCCCTGCTTTAGAGCATGCCGCCATAACAACCTTGAGTTGTGTTCCGGCATAAGTGGACAGGATCGAGTTTCTCCTTCAAAGCCAGCAGCACAATGATAGCACCTTTAGTCTTACAAATGTCCACAGGCGACGGTAACTCCTTCCATCAGAGCAGTCAGCCTATCTGCTGTACTCCAAAAATAAAAAATCATATCAATCTTCATTGGGAATAAAATAATTATTCCAAATAAAATAAAATCTGTCTTAGATGGATTGGATTGTGTAAAAAATGACATTGTGGTTTGTGATATGATGGCGGACGTATGTTAGAATAGAGGATTATGAAAGGATAATAATATTGTGCCGCCCCAAATAATTAGATGAAAGAAAATAAGAGATTTCATAGCCATTACAGCGTGTTACAAGTAGAAGGTACAAAAAGAACCGAATCGTACTAACAAAGAGGAAGCTGCATAAGCACTAAATTACAATTTATATATGTTATGTTATTTAAAGTCGCTCGGCACTGATGCGCAGGATCTGCGTGGGCGTAACTATGTTCAAGTCTCACGCTTTTCCTACCATGAGTGCGGGGCACATGGGAGGAACGGGGTTTTAGTGGAGTTGCTTGAGTGCTCATGGGTTACCTCTTTAATAGGGGCAATTGGCTCTGTTATCTGCGCCATCTTCAGTGGATAACTCTCATTGGATTGATCTAATCCCATTAAAGGTCCCGGTAATATACAAAAAGTATTTCCCCTGCCTAAAAAAAACAAGTGGGCTACGTAAGGTGTTTCTCCTATGGATAGAATCAGTAATGAGGTTATCTGTAAGAGAACCAAGATAACCGACATAGTTCACAAAATTACCAAGGTGAAGTGGTAGTGAGCTGGTCACGTCTGTACCGACGGGCGATAGAGCAAACGTATCCTAGAGTGAAGACCGCGTGTCGTAGGCATAGACTAGGACGCCCTCCAGCCCTGGTGAACCGACGACCTACATAAGGTCGCCGGTAGGGGCTGGATGAGGAATGCCCCCGAGAGACTGGGATATGTGGCGCAGACTTGGGGAGGCCTACGCCCAGAAGTGGCTGAAGAAGAAGATATATTATGTTGTTATACTTCAATTATTTGACAAGGATTTCTACGCTCTAATAAGAATTCTGTAATTAAATTTATGGGACTCTATGATATATGGCGTAATCGAGCAGTTTTTACCTTTGATGTACTGAAATTTGGGATTTCGTTCGTGTTTATAAATAAAAGTAGTTCATGCTACGATATATCATATCCACTCGGTTCCCATGAACGTATAGATATTTTTATCTCCATAAGATTTCTTTATGCCCAGGTCCGCGCACCCGAAGACCGAAGAAACCACCTGGGGATGGCAATGACGAGAAGCGGCCACGAACAGCGTTTTCTGGTCCTCAGCTTGCTAGATTAAAGGTAAATTGACAAAAAAAGACGATTTCAAATGAAACCATACTGTAAAAAACGAAACTGAAAAGCTTCTAAATTCTACACGACTATCTAGATCATATATCTCTTGCTTTTTGGCTTTTTCAAAGATTCGGTTAACATGGTAAATGATTCAATATTTTAATTAAAACTTATTAAGACTCATTTTTGTACTGATTTAGTCTAATGAAATATTCTTTAAATGATATAATGCCAAAAGCGAGAGCTGTGTTTATTCATGCAGGAGGTAGGAGATTTTTTGTCACATTTTTACTGGGTGCTTTACATTCTTAATATTCGTTTTCAATGGTATTATTTGCTCTTATTTCATCTACTGCCAATTATTTGGGATCGACAAACAATATCTCTTTGTAGTTATGGTATTAATCTAAGCTCGTTGAACGTTTAAAATGCCTTTTCTAGTGAGAACAGACGTTTTAAACGTTTTTTAAATCGTAGGGCACGACGTAACTCTTTGTTCAAATTTTTTAAACCAAACTGCAGAATCAAAATACGTTGCACGTTGTATATTGATGGAGTGAAACGGTAATACCCAAAATGTAAACCACAAAATTACTAAGTAATATTTTCTATTACAGCATGAATTCGCTGAAAATCGTTACCTGACGGAGCGTCGCCGACAATCCCTTGCGGCTGAACTGGGTTTGGCGGAAGCCCAGATAAAGATCTGGTTCCAAAACAAACGGGCGAAGATCAAGAAGGCGTCTGGACAGAGAAATCCATTGGCACTGCAGCTAATGGCACAAGGATTATACAATCATAGCACTGTACCTTTAACAAAGGAAGAGGAAGAATTAGAGATGAAAGCTAGAGAACGTGAGCAGCAGAATCGATGTTAGATACAACACAGGGAAGTGCTCTAAGTCCTAATTAATTTACTGTATATAGAACATTAAAACTGACCAGCGCGACATTTTCTTTAATGTTTAATCATTTTATTGCAATGAGGCTAGAATTATAATAATATAATAATATTCTATGAATCTCATTTAATTTTTGTCCAAGTAAAAGGCCAAGGAGTTTATTGTTCTCTATAGATCTCGTACTGGTCTATATAATTACTCGTTGTAATTCAGGTGGTTTTAATAATTTTAGATAATGTTTAGAGTCAAAGAACTACTGTGACTACTAATATCAACAAACATACAGTTATTGAAATACAGGCTGTTATTTTTATGTGAAAATTTTGTATAAAAAGCTTATAAACTGTCATTAATATACCTCCTGTACACCACTTTCATAGTAACTTTGGTCCGTTGAAAAAAATTAACCAAATAAATGATTAACGGAAAAAATAACGCCTATTAACTGATAGATTAATTTTATAAATGTTGATTTAAAACTAGCTGTTGTTTAGATTACAAGCCTTATTAACATTATAGGTATACCACAAGGAATCTTTGTTGGTCCAGTCTAATACAACTCAGTTGAATTTACAATACAATTTTGATTTAGTTTTAAAAGGTAACGTGTTGTAACGATACAGTTAATTTCATAACTAATTGAGTATTTGTCTACATGTAGCTACAGGATAGACTTCAAACGGCACACATAGCAATATATATTAACGAAGATTTGTAATTAGCATTTGAGATACCTAGAATAAATTTAGATATCAGTGTAAATGGCTACAATTTTAACATTTTTGTTTTGTAATATAAATATTATTTCTTATTTTGTATAAAATAAAAATCAATAGTGACTTTGCGTGTATTAATGATATTTTTGACTATACATTTAAAAAAATGAATAGTCGAATTGTGTCCCACTCGATTTTGTATAAAGTTCTTTAATTGACTAAATTGAACTGTAAATAAGTAACTAAAGTATAAAATTACTAAAATAACAAACTAGTTTAAGTTATTTATTGTGCAATGTAGCAGTATTAGAAATCACGTTAAATAATTTCGATCGTAGAATTTTGAGGTGCACAATGCAGTGAGCGAAATTAATTATCACTATAATAATATTAATAGTAAAATTAGTATTTTCTTTAAGTTTTGCGACTGTTATAATATAATTCTAAAAACAATAACTTCGATATAAAGAATCAATATATATCGAATTTACTCATCATTATATTCTGAAAATAACTCATGTATTATATTAATATATAAAATAAACATAAGAGATGACTACCAAGACCTTAATTAAGTCTGCTATTAAAATCATTATGGTTCACTGGCGTAATAAAAGTTAAGGTAGGCCCTTAGCTTTTATGTAATAACACACCACTAATAGCGTTTTTATATCTATTCATTCCCTTGCCTTATCATTAGTAGAAATTGAAGATTATTTGTTGGGAGCTTATGTCATATTATAACCAGTAGTGAGCCAAATGATATATTCTACTAGATCAGGGGCGCAATTCTTTTGCATTGGCGTTTGCGAAGACATCTGAAGTACGATTCCATTGCTATAATTTCAAAAATTAGTATATTACTGAATCTACAGTATCTTCTCAATATCTTATAAATAGCTGAAATTTGGAATCCCCTTCTTTTAGGTGTGGAATACTGGTAAAACTTTCTGAATTGTAACATGCATAGAAGTAAACAACAAAAAAATGGCATTTTTACGTATACGCCCATTTGTTATGAAGCCCTCGATATGTTCACAAATCTAAAAACCACTTTATGACAGTCCTCGTAACTTTTTAAATAGATTTTGTATGTTTAATTATTGTTTTTTCATTATTATTTTTGTACTATTTAACTAGTATTTTAATAAGAAAATCATCCAAATTTAACATTTCAATTGACTTTTTATAAAATATGTCATATTGCATGATGGGAACACCTATAATAGATTTAGCATGGGCATTGCTAATGGACTGTTGATGGTCCATAATAAATAAATAAATAACATCAAACCAGTTGGAGCCTGAACATTTAATACATAATTAATACTTTAAAATTCTACGATCGAAAGCTGCAAGTGATTATGATCCTTAGTTCCATATAAAATTAACAACTAAATAGGAAATTATTGTGTAAATATTTTATTAGTACAACAAAGTACGTTGTAGATAAACTATAGACACATTTGAAAATTCTGATAAAAAGCCAAGATTACGAACTTTATAGGCTTAATAATATTGAGGTATATATTATAACTGAGGAGACGCTTGAAACAAAATGCATACTCTATACGCTAGGTGGAGGGGCGCGAGTGTATGTCAAAGAATAATGCACAGTAGAACCTCTTCACGTCGAACTTGAAAGGATACACCAAGAAATTCGACTTATAGAGTTTTCGACTTATGGAGGATTTTTGAAACAAAACAAATAAAAAATACGTCATGACGTAGTACATTATGTCCTTATTTTAACTATAGTAATATTTTTCTTTACTTTTATTGTCTATATCTCATTAAATATGCACTGTTGGCTACAACTCCCTTAATTCTTCAAAATTCAATCTATAACATACTTCTGTATAAAACTTAAAAAAAAGAGAAATATAAAGAAAAACAATTTTAGCTAGACGTTTTACAGAGGAGTTTCTTGCCGCTTCTCCTCCTTAATAGCAATAACACATTGCGAAGCGGTGTACATAGACTAGGAAGTAAAATTAAATTTTAACCTATACGTATGACCTTCAAAAAGTATTCTCAAGTGGAACTTATTTTGAATAGAAACTTTTGAATTTGAATTTGACTTAGCGAATTTTGTAAGGAACATTCCACTTACAGAGGTTATTAAGATTTATTCAAATAATCGAGTTGTAAATATTGTAAATATGTTCGAGACACAGAGGTGAAATTTATTTTTTCGAATTGTAGAGGGAAAATAAGTACTGAATTTGCTTATAGAAACTCACTAATTATTTCGACTTATAGAGGGTTCAGATTTCGAGCAACAGAGGTTTTGGGGCTTGGAGGGAAGGGAACACGATTTTTTTCGAATTTGGGAGGTTTTCGACTTATCGAGGTTCGATTTAAAGAGGTTCTACTGTAACGTAGAAAACATACTAGTATCATTTTTGCCTACGTTATATACAAGAGAAATAAGTTAAACTGCATTACTTGTAGTGACTAGAAGATATACAATATTTGTTGATGCATTGTGTCAGAAACAAAAAGTAAAGGCAGGCACTGATCAGGGATTTTAGTCTTAACTGTAGATATTGGTGGGTTTGAAATATCCCGACGGTTAGGTGGTTTAATTTGAGTCTTTAAAAAGGGGATTTTCATCAGCATCATCAGCACCCGACAGTGCATACTACTTTCTGCCATCTGAAGTATTATTTAACCTCCACCCATCGCTGTTACAAATTTGTAGAGATTACATCATAATAAATTGAGACTTGGCGTAATGTGTGGTGTCTTTTCTGGTGGAATGTATAATTCATCGGTTAAAATTTTATTCACATAATTTCAATAATCAGCTAATATTAAATTAGACATACATTGTAATACAATAATTATAATATTTATTTGGTTGTTAATTTTATATAATATCTACATACAAATGTAGTGATTTATAGAAAAAGAAATAATTAAAATGAATATGAAAAGCAAAATTTGTTTTATTATATACCTTTATATACCAATAGCTAGCTCAGCAGAAGTTAACCTGCCCTGAAAAAATTGAAATTTAAGACCCGAATGTAACGCCACCTACCGGGTGCCCAATGGTAAATTTAAACCATCCAGGGTCTAACTAAAACAATAACAAAATATTTCACCAAAATCCTGGAACTCGATTCCAATGCCACCTACTGGGTCCAATTGTAAATTTAAACTGCAGGGACCCACTTAAATGTACAAAAATTTCATCAAAATCCTGGAACCCGATTGCAGCGCCAAATACCTACCGGATTTAATTGTGTATCTAGACCATCCAGGGACTCACTAAAACACAAAAATTTCAATCAAAATCCTGGAACTCGATTCCAGCGCCACCTACCGGATCCAATTGTGTATTTAGAGCTAGACCATCCAGGGACTCACTAAAACACAAAAATTTAGATCAAAATCCTGGAACTCGATTCCAGTGCCACCTACTGGATCCAAATGTAAATTTAAACTATGCAGGGACCCACTTAAATGTACAAAAATTTAGATCAAAATGCTGGAACTCGATTCCAGCGCCACCTACTGGGTCCAATTGTAAATTTAAACTATGCAGGGACCCACTTAAATGTACAAAAATTTAGATCAAAATCCTGGAACTCGATTCCAGCGTCACCTACTGGGTCCAATTGTAAATTTAAACTATGCAGGGACCCACTTAAATGTACAAAAATTTAGATCAAAATCCTGGAACTCGATTCCAGCGTCACCTACTGGGTCCAATTGTAAATTTAAACTATGCAGGGACCCACTTAAATGTACAAAAATTTAGATCAAAATGCTGGAACTCGATTCCAGCGCCACCTACTGGGTCCAATTGTAAATTTAAACTATGCAGGGACCCACTCAAATGTACAAAAATTTAGATCAAAATCCTGGAACTCGATTCCAGCGTCACCTACTGGGTCCAATTGTAAATTTAAACTATGCAGGGACCCACTTAAATGTACAAAAATTTATATCAAAATGCTGGAACTCGATTCCAGCGCCACCTACTGGGTCCAATTGTAAATTTAAACTATGCAGGGACCCACTTAAATGTACAAAAATTTATATCAAAATCCTGGAACTCGATTCCAGCGCCACCTACTGGGTCCAATTGTATATTTAAACTATTCAGGGACCCACTTAAATGTACAAAAATTTAGATCAAAATCCTGGAACTCGATTCCAGCGCCACCTACTGGGTCCAATTGTAAATTTAAACTATGCAGGGACCCACTTAAATGTACAAAAATTTCATCAAAATCCTGGAACCCGATTGCAGCGCCACCTACCGGGTCCATTTGTAAATTAATTTAAACTATTCAGGGACCCACTGAAACGCAAATAAAAAATTTGTCTTCCGTGATCACGGCTACTGAATAGTGGTCAAAATAATAAAAATCTAATTAATTACCGCGCTTAAAACCGTTAAAACGTACTGTTAATATTAATTTATTAAGTTATTTGACTTATAATTTCTTATTTATTTATAAAAGAGTTTAGTTTATATATTTGATTAATTGCGAGATCAATGTTTCTGGTAGTTCTTCGAACTCGTTTTTAGATAATTAATATTTTAATAATAAGTACTGGTTAATGTTAACTAACAAAACAATCTAATAATCTGTGAGAATTTATAATTGATTTAAGTTTATAAAATGTGTTTTAAATATTGTTATACGGTGTCAACATGGCTCTAAGAAAAACAAAAACAATCCAACAGTACTAACCCTCATCAAATTACAAGCGTGAAAATATAGTTTAGAAAAAAAAGTTAATTTAAAACATTGAGCGGGAATCGAAGCCGGATTCTCGATTCGCGATGCCACAAGCATTTCAATAAAAGCCACCCCTTGTCTGTTTATTAAAGGGGATGCAAGTTAGGGTTGGTTTTACAACGACTTGGCTTAAGGTTAAGTCATTGTAGATTTTAGTATATCACTAGCTTCTGGCCGCGACTTCGTTCGCGAGGAATAGTTAAAAAAAATGTAAGTTAAAAAACCCCGCGACTTTGTAAAATTCTTCATTGTTGCTCCGCTCCTATTGCTCTTAGCGTGATGTTTTATAGCCTATAGCCTTCCTCGATAAATGGGCTATATAACACTGAAAAAAATTTCAAATCAAACCAGGAACTTCCTGAGATTGGGGCGTTCAAGCAAACCAAGAAACAAACATACTTATCATGTTTATATATTATATATATACGATAAAACTCTCTCACCGACACCACACCCTGTCAAAATATCCGCTTCTATTATATTACGTTGCAGATAAATTACTTGTAGTCTGTTATAAGCTGTTTAAGTAATTAAAGCTTTTTAACTATTCCACGGGAACTCTTTAATTTTTCGGGATCAAAAGTATCCTATATGTTGACCTGGGATATAAGCTTCATGTAAATCGGTCCAGTCGTTTCGGAGATTAGCCGGTACAAACAGACAAACAGAGAAACAAAAAATTCGAAAAAATCTAAATTAGTTCTGTTTCACTTCTTACATCCCCCTGACTCGGTTTTTAGCATTTTTTTTCATTGTACAGAAATGCGACCTCTACAATTTTATTATATGTATAGATGTCATTATTATGACGCTATTTTCTTCTAATATGGTGCACTATTTGATAGTGTATCACCTATATATTAATACGTGAAACAAAAACTTTGTACCCCTTTCTTCGAAAATTGTGCGGACAGAGGAGTACAAAATTCCGCACACTTATTAACCGACTTCGAAAAAAGGAGGAGGTTCTCAATTCGTCGGGATCTTTTTTTTTTTTTGCTTTTTTTATGTATGTTCGGCGATTACTCCGTCATTTATGATCAGATTTACGTGTTTTTTTTTTGTTCGACGCGGAATAGCTTCCAATTGGTCCCCTAAAAATTTTACATAGTTTGGCCCAGTAGTTTTCATTTTATGAACATTTTTCATGAAAATAATTTTCACTCCGTTCCATATGTACACCGATTACTCTGAGATTTATGATTCGATTTACGTGATTCTTTTTTTGTTTGACGCGGAATAGCTGCCATGTGGTCCCCTAAAAATTTGACATAGTTTGGCCAAGCAGTTTTCATTTTATGAACATTTTTCATGAAAATAATTTTCACTCCGTTCCATATGTATACCGATTACTCTGAGATTTATGATTCGATTTACGTGATTCTTTTTTTGTTTGACGCGGAATAGCTGCCATGTGGTCCCCTAAAAATTTTACATAGTTTGGCCCAGTAGTTTTCATTTTACGATCATTTTTTTGTTCCCGGTTCTTGGGACCTATATTTTTTAAGAAACGCGGCACCATTCGTAGGTCCACCCATACATAGCTAGACACTAAAAAGTAACAAATAAAAAATAAAAACTTCGTTTAAAAAAACCGACTTCAAAAACTAAAAAACTAAAATGTATAAAATAACTTATTTCTAAAGCTATTAAATATTAATATATATTATCTAAAACATCTTGAAGTCGGTGCAAAGCAAAACATAAAAATTGCTATATTTTGAAAATTACTAAGCACCGACTTTAAGATGTTTTAGATAATATATATTAATATTTAATAACTTTAGAAATAAGTTATTTTATACATTTTAGTTTTTTAGTTTTTGAAGTCGGTTTTTTTAAACGAAGTTTTTAAATTTTTAGCTTATATAGAGAATGAATGCAAAATGCTATTTTTTTTTAAATAATGCATTAATAATATATTAAATCAATAAAAAACATACACACTACCGTGTATTTAACGCATATATAATCTTTTGTTAATTGTTCAAGTCAAATCAACAGTGTAGCCTTGGCGATATCTGTGATTATAGAAGTATATATAGTCTTTGACAACAAATTATTATGGTCGAATTTCGACCACGGGACGACTAGTTACATTTATTATTTGTACGTTTAAAGAACCTCTTCTTCTCTTTTTACCTCTCTTTTTGTTATTACGAAGCGGGGAAATATGCAGACGGCCCTAATAATGGAAAGTGGTTACCTTCGTTAATAACATGGGTACCAATGGTCTCAAAACGAGGATGTTGAAGACCGCATGAAGTGAAGTAGGACAGCGAACCCTGGGCGTCGAAGTGAACGCTCCGTACGCATCCGGGGTTTAACGTTCGGATGATGAAGAAAGAAAGAAAGAAAAATGGCTTTCAATTAGGCTGACCAATATTAAAGATTTAAGTCATCAGACGAGACTGTATGGTCTAAGTTCCTTTCTGTACTATTGTGGCGACTGGCGAATTACATCAGTAATAGTCTTTTGAAAATAGAATTTTATATAAAAACATCACTTGGCAATCTCCCGCCTAATATTCGATACCCTTCCACAATCGAAAAGGGGATATAAAACGGTACGACAGAAAAAACAGTTAATTTAAAATGTTTCTAGCGAATCTACGCATTCCTTTTCCTAGGGGAAGGTTTACATGGAGTCGATATATTATCATAGTTGTACTATAGTCATAAAAAAATCTAAAAATTGTTTAGAAAAAAATTAACTTTGAACAGCTCCAAAACTAAATGCCTCAACAGTTTTTTTGAAAATTTTTATGTTATTTAAATCACATTTTTTTACTCAAAATAGTAAAAACAATATTTTATTTAAGTCTTCGCTACTATTACATAATTAATATATTATATAAAATGATTAGAGCTAGTTATGTTGCCGAAGAGTTTCTTAAGCCGCTTCATATCTTCAAGCCACAAAATGTTGAGAAGCGGTGGTAAATTAGATTAGGCTCACATAGATTGAATAATTACTATAAACAAAATTAAAACTAAATAATTAAAATGAGAAATTGGCGGTAGGCTACATAAAACTTTAACAATACTCATTGACACTTGACATCTTTATCTATTGTGATCGTTAAAACGAAGTTTTTCAGGATCACGGGTCATAAAGATAGCCCGGACATTTGGAGGGCTTGCGTAGGGCCATGGGAAGACCAACACATAGAAGCCCCTTGACAAATTTAACCTAAATGTGGCGTGACACTGACCGGCGATTATCCCTGTCTGTCATATAATAATGCACCCAAAGACAAACCCGTGCCAGTGTAGGGTTATTGTAGAAAATGAGGCCAAAAAGTACCGGGCTATTGAGTTGAACTTCTAGTGGTACTAGGGGTCTGGGAATATGGGGACTATGGCATCTGCCCTGTCGCAATGTTCAGGAAACATGGAAAAATGGGCAGACGGTGACTCGCCATTCCCTGCATGGGCCCAAAAAATGCCTTAGGAGACAGGGGCAATATGGGTGTGAGTAGCTAAGGGGTGTAGAGAGTTGGGTTGCAGGTTCACCAAAGCTAAAAACGTAAACGTAGTTTTATTATTATTATACTATGTCCTTCAATGGGGTAAATTCATGCACCGATCGTTATTTATTTTTTTAAACTGAATTTACCGCCAACTACAATTCGATAACAGAATTCAATGGTGTCTTAGCGTCACTGACTGATTTGTTCTCGTCGTAACTATTCAAAGACGGAAATAATGAGAGGTATATGGATTTGCCCACTGAAGGACTTCGCCACGTCGACTATATTGTTACGTGCGAGCGGGGGTACGCTCTTATGGATTGGAAGAAAACACCAGTTTTTAATTTAACGCTTAAATTGACTTACACAGCCGCACGTAATACCTCTCTACAGGGTTGCCCCTATACGCACGACCAACGATGCATAGTCCCGACGTTAAGTTGTCACACTCACAATACCATCGCCGATATTGCGTAGACCACCTCCGATATTACCGTGTGTAGCTCGCTTCTGGTTCTTCTCTCGAACTACGCTACACACCTCCGTCACGTAACTGTCCACTAAACTTGTCACTAAATTCACCACTTTAATCGTCACTGTCTTCTATTAAACCTCTCTTACAACTCTTCCGTATCGCACTTGTCGCTTCACCGTCTTGAACTGAACTCAACTCTAAACTGCCCATTCGGTAGGCGCGCCGTACGCTGTTTATATACCCGGAAGAATTTTCTAGAATCACTATCTATCTCTGTCTCTTCCTTTCCGAACCTACTGTTCGGGAACTTTCGTTTATACATCTATCCCTTTCTAACATCTATCTATCTCCTTCTTTCGTTCATCGTCTATCCCTTTCTAACATCTATCTATCTCTGTCTTTCGTTCATCGTCTATCCCTTTCTAAATATATCCGTCCTTGTCTTTTCCTTCCAGAATGTTCTAGTTTTTTCTAAAAGTTCTAAAACTGATTTACGCTGCTGGACAGTTCTGCCCTCGGTCGCCACAATATTTTATTTATTGTCTTTCTATTCACTTGAACTTCTTATAGAAGTCGTGGTAGCGTAATGGCTAGCGCAAGCGTTCTAAGCTCAAAGGGCGCGGGTTCGATCCTGGCTGGAACGCATGCACGACTTAGAAAGTTTTCTGACCTAATGTGCATATTGTTACAATTACCACGTGCTAATAACGGTGAAGGAAGACATCGTGATGCAACTTGCACATGGAGATTACCGATATGTCAAACTTGCGAAGCCGCTTTGGACAAGCGTGGCGGGTAAACTGTCCGTTCCCCAATAGTGTGAAGCCCAAGCTGGGCAGCAGTGGGACATTTTTGGGCTGTTATTATATTATATTACTTTATCTTTATTTTGTCTTAAATTTAAAAAAAAACATCGTCTTTTTCTATTATAATCTGATACTTACGTACATGTAAACATTCCCGAATTCGATAAAGGTCGACTGAATTCCTTTCTCGAAGTGATGACAGTAACCCCATAATACTGCAAAGGGAAACGACATTCGAAAAATACCTATTATTGCCTTATTGACACTACCGTAGGTACTTTGCAACATTTTTAAATATCGGGTTTCTACCTATTATATACCAATAGGCAATCATTAAATCTTATCACTAGGTAGGATTTTTTAACACGATTTGTTATTTCAAACTAAAAATATTTTCTACAACATCTTAAAGTCGGTGCATTTTGCAATTTTGTTGTTGTTTTTATGTTTTACTTGGAACTTACTTCAAGAGTCTTAAAGCTTCTGTAATGACGTAAATCATTTCAATGCTTCTAAAATTATAATTTATATTAGCTAGGTGGTAGGGCATTTCCCCAACTGGATGGCTACCATCCCTGGTCACTACTGTGCCACCATAACAATCTTGAGTTGTTTTTCGGCATTAGTGGCCAGGTTCCAGTCTCCCTTAAGAGAGCAGCAGCGCATTTGTAGCACCTTTGGTGTTGCAAATGTCCATAGGCGATGGTAACCGCTTACCGCCTTGTGGGCCGTCTGTCTGCTGAACTCTTGCAATAAAAAAATAAAAAATAGCTACTAAGAGCAGTAAGTATAATACCGTATATTCAATATATACTTATTTGAATTCAATTCGAGCATTTTTTGTTTCTTTCATAAAAAAACTTTACCCTTTCTTTGGGCCCCTCCAACACATTTTGATACAAGTCCCGTCAGAGCAAGCAGCGCCACTGGCCGGAACACAAGTCAAGGTTGTTATGGCAGCATACTCTAGAACAGGGTGGAGCTCATCCAGACGGGCGAATACCCTACCACCTGACTGTGGGTTGTTTTATCTATTATAGATTAGATATTCTGTCTCCGCTCCTGCACGAATAAGAACTCGTGTTACGGAGTTAGATTTCTTATTCTTTAGAATTTGTCTTTTGTGAGTGTAATAGAAACGGAACGCGCCTGTCAACGTCAACGAGTTTTTTAGGAACGAAGTTCGTTATCGCGGTTTGCGAAAGGGGGCTAGACGGAAAAAATTAAGACCAAAAGTTGTAAGGACACTTTTTGCTATAGTTGTAAGCCATGCGGCGTGCGCGTGTTTCTCTCTCTCTCTCTCTCTCTCTCTCATAGAAAGCAAGCCAGTTATTTTCGTTTCGTCTTTCTATTTCGCATTGAACAGTGTGGTGTCGCGACGATTATTTTTGTTGAGTGTATACAGGTTTTTTATATAATAAAAAATAATAACAATAATGAATCCTGAAAGTGTTTCTCCACAAGTTCCGGATATTGCTGAGGGAGTTAAGTTATTTTAAACAGACAATAATAATAATAAAGACTCGCTTTATAACTAGCTTCGTTCCATCCGGGTGTCCCTTGACACGTCTCAAGTTTTTTTTTTAATATTAAATAGGTTTGCGTTTGACCACGATCACGACCAATGCCGGACGATGACGCGGTCGAAGATGGAGCACGCTTACCTAGATAGTACCTCTTCACACGAGACTTGAAGATATCCGGATTGTGCTTTTCGGGAAACACGGACTCTGGTAGTGCATTCCACAATTCTGCGGTACGTAGAAGGAATCGTTTCCACCGTGAAACGATGGCGTAGACCAGAGCGCCTTGTGGTCCGAAAATGGAATGGTGTAGGGGGAATCAGGTCGAACAATACAGTCACACTCTCTCTGAAATGAATCTTCAGTTTGACAGGCGCGTCAACGTGACACACATCAAGGGCAAACTGCCTTGTTGTACGCAGAGCCTCCTTTTTTCTTTTTTTTTTAGATGGGCAAATGCATTTCGCACACTACCGGGTCCTTATCTAGGGATTAGACCAAAGCGATGAGAGGTAAGCCACTTGGCTAACATTCATAATTTATGATACCTTTATTTTGTACGCTAAAATAAAACCATCAAAGACCTTAAAATATTGTTACGAGGGCGAGACTCGAATTAAAATGCCGTTAGAATTACTATAGAGTTTATTAGAACTATAAAAACACATATAACACAGGTACAAATATAACCGAACACAACAAATCCAAACGTAATGCAGAAGGTCTTAATTTAATAAAACGCGCAAACTCCGTCACTAATAGATTACCGAGTGTCTCGCCTTGATCGTGGTTCTCGCTCGACTGCCCCCTCCTTCAGTCAGGTCATCGCACAAATGTAATGCGCCCGTATCATAATCCAAAACACCTGGCTAATGAGTCGGCCGCAGCGGACATAAATGAGTACAACAAAACAATGGGATGTTTCTCTAGAAACGTATGCAAATAAAAACAAAAGAAGACGATCATAAAATAATTGCAATTAGTTCAAATGCCGACAGGTAATAAAATGTGTTTTGTTTCAGATATGCAGGTAGATTTTGTTATTCTCGGGGAGTTGTAAAAATATATTTTATTAACAATATAACAGTGATATTCCTATCGATTCATTTGCATTACCACCAGTTGTAAAATAAATTGTTACGTAAAAAAATTACCAATGTTTAAGAATGGCACGGAACCCACCTTATGGAAGACTGGAAGACAATGGTAACTTACCACCAAATGGGCCTTTGCTCTTTTGCCATTAAAAATCTTAAGTACTTCATTCTTAAACGTTTAAACCAGTTTAAATATTACAATGTGGTCCAATAGGTTTGTTCTGTCACAGAATGTACAGAAGCTCCATTTACTGCATCCACACAATGTACACAGAATAGGAAGTTCCACTTAGGAGCCATTCATAAATTACGTGTTGCAAGATATCCACCACATTATTCATAAGGACCATAGAGTACTTTAATAACACATAGACAGTCGTCATAGATAATAATATATTTAGTAGATTCATTAAATAACTCGATTTATAGTAAGTTATTATTTATTTAGGTTTACGGCTAGGCCTTTAAGCCAGATCTAGTAGTACAATATAGTTTCTTCATTTTCTTAAGCCTATGTGTAGCACACCTGACGTGTAGGTAATCAGCTGGTGCCATTCAAGGGAGTTCTTGTGACAACTCAAAACGCCACATTTGACTATACAATTCACATTTCTCACAAAACACATCATTACTGTTTTGTTGATATAGTAAATTTAAAAGTCAGTTATGGTTTTAATTATATATTTTATGGTTTTACACGTTTTAAATGTAGTTTTAGACTTTATATAGCAATTATTGGTTGTTGATGCTTAGACGTATGTTAGGCGAGTGACATGAATGATTTTTAATACTATAATGTTTTGATGTAATGAGGTTTTATGAAATGAAGAATTGCGTTAATAGCAAACAATTACTACTCACACAACAAAAACTATCATTATCCTACAACTATTGTTCACTTTAGAGTAATTTTACACATTTTTAGAAAATAAAACTGCACAGCACAGCATCTCCTTTCAGTTCCCGCCAAAAACTCGATTTATAGTGTTAATCGGTATCATAGATAATATATTTTAGTCGTTTTATCAGATGATTCCATTTATAATTAAATTACCATTTTCTACAAGTTAGTTAATTTATAAGCCCACTAAATTATAGTCTAGATAATTTAGTGCTTCGGTAACTAATTGTTATAATTGTTTTTGTGATCCTGGCAACACTATTATGTAATTGCTATTTTTAGCAATGATGCAATGTTATTGTTTTGTAGTTGGTAGTATTTTCGTATGAAAAGGTGTAGTAGCGTGTATACAGTGTTCATTGCTTACTGTGCAGTGTGAATAGTCTCAGCAAAGGCTGAATAGTTAATATCTGGTACTTTCTTACCCAAATCTCTCTTCGCTCTTACATATTCCATACATCACACGTTAAAGGGCATAAGGGGGTCGACTAAGGCCGAAAATTCAGAACGGCGGGGCGTGTAGCGGAGCGTTCCAGCGTGTATTGTCGCGTGCAGCGTCGAGTTCAGCGTGCACGCAACTAGTTTTCGCTAGAGCGTGCGTGCGAGCGGGGCGTCCAAGTACGTTGACCAATCAGAGGCCGCCATTCAAGGGCAAGTGTCACCACGTCAAAGGAACGATATTACGAGACAAACGTGTATAATGGTTATTGTTTGTTTTGTTTCATCTACGAATGTGATCCTTCCCGGATAGTACTAATGTCATTCGAAATGATAAAAGGTGAAGTGCAATCACGGCCGGAGTTATGGCTTTCAAGTCATCCATTGTTCAAAAATAGGATTGTGTCAAAGAAGAAATGGAATGAAATAGCTACGAGCACACAAATTCTTTTATTGGCAAATCTTGACACACTGAACAAAATATCACTTGTAAACGCTCGTTAAAACGCCAAAACACTGATCACGCCGCTTAACTACACGCTAAAAACGCTGCTACGAATACACCAAGAGAAATCCATATGTTCAGTAGTCGAGCGTGCACGCTCAAAACAACGCGCCGAATTTGCAGCCGAAGTGTGACATTGTGTGACAGGTGGTGCGAGGAATGCCTAAATATCGTGACGTCACATTTCAAAATTTACAATTTATAAACTTTAAAACAGTGTTGTAGCATGCACTTTTCTCATCTTTGGGGTGGGTCAGCGAAATACCAACTAGAAGCACTAGAGACGATTGAACCGTAAGACAAAAAGCTGATAAGCAACGACCAGCTATTCTATGACAAAAGTCCTGAACATCAATGCAGACTGTGGGTTTTCTACCTTAGGCTACCACCTTAAGCTGCGCGCAAACGAAGCACCGAACACAGACACTGGCGGCGGCCAAACACCACTGCACAAACAAAAATGACGGTGGCGCACAGCCGCCACTGTCCACATGTATACAAAATCCTTACAAAATGTATGAAAAGGCGTGTAAATTGTTTGTCACTGGCCGCCGGTGTCTATGGTCTGTGTTCCATTTGCGTCCAGCCTTAACAGTCCTTTCTCAACTCTTGTTATTATATCTTATTTGAACTTATTTCAATCCACAACGTTTCCCTTATCACACAGAAGTACAACAGTATTCAATCCACGACGAGGATAACACGTGTCATCGGTGCATGACCCCGAGGCGGTTTCAATAACGGTGGTGTCTATAATCCGAAGTTCCAGAACAAACCCATACAAAGTCGCGGCCAGTCGCTAGTTATCCATAACACTCCTTACACCCCCGACTTTAAGACAAAGAAATAAAAATGTTTTCGAACGAAACGAGCAACAAGTAACAAACAATCTCTTACATTGTCGCGTTGTGTAACGTGAACCTTCTATATATTCTGTGACAATAGGTTTGCTCCACTCTCGCGCAGTTCCGCGCGTCTTGGGTGGTCCGACATCTTTATTTAAACGTCAAAGGGTCATTCAACCCGCCCGATTAACGCCGTAACACCTGTGTTTGGTATTTTTTCGTTTTGTTTTAATAAATATAGTACATACATTCAAGTTTAGTCTGCGGTGGGTAGGCAGGTGCTTATTGTGTTATGTGATAATAACTCATTTATCATTATCATTATCATTATATTCTCACAGTCACTCACAGGCCACTTAAAAAAATAATTATTAAATTAACAGCAACAGTATATTATAATAGCAAAAGGCTGGCCTGTACTTGAGGCAAAGCATCGGCGTTGCCATCCAGCGCGGGAATGCGGCCAGCGTTTTGGGCACTGGGAACGTGCCCAACTGACAGCGATTTGGGCCTTATATATTATTTGTAATTTTTTATGATGAAATTATATTTATAATATAATATTAATTTATACTTTACGTATAGGGCTTACTCATATTATTAAGAATTTGTGGGATGTGATTTTAAAGTTGGAATTATCACAACGTTTATTAGAAATAAACACACGTACTTCACAGTTCATACAAGTACAACCAGTCCAAACTGAAAAGCAAAAAAAACGTATGACATAAATCGCGCAAAGTCCATCGTTATAACATAATCGTTCCGAAACTACACTAAGTAACTCCTCGATCGCAGTTGAAACCCAACTGAATTGTTTTCCAACTGACCGACCTTATATGTTTGTAAAGTAGCTAAGCTACATACCCTTGGGTCTGGTCCTTGGAATGCTTAATTTATAAGCTTTACTACGGCTTATAAGAATGCTCATGAAATGCAAACAATAGACAGAAGGATTTACGACACCTTACCAGGAGGCTTACGAATAGATTACTGTGAACAATAGAACTCTCAAATTCAACGGGGTAATAAAACACTTGCAAAGGATCAGTTCGCAACAATATTGACTTGAGGAAGCCTAGAAATTTAACTCAAGTAGTAGCAATACTATAACTAACGTATTAGACCTCTCACGCGACCAACAGGCTAGCATCTATTTTGCTCAAAGGTTAAGCATCGCTATTCAACGTGGTAACGCCGCCAGACTTTTGGGAACGTTCCCGGTAAGTTACGGTGGTTTGGGACCAATATTTTATTTATAAATATACCATATTTTTTTATTAAGTTCTAGTATTTAATTTTAGATTTATTTTTTACAGTTTAGTCTTATTTTTAAGATAGTTTAGAATATTAAAATTTGTTTATAAAAGCTATTATATTGAATAAATACTTAGTGGTACTCTAAGTCAATATCAATAAGACCGTGTATATGTTTAATTCAAAGTTCATGAAAATAATATCAAAATATTCATACGTATCTGCCCACACTAATTGCTCATACGCCCAAACGCGTAGCTGTCACGACACCTGTCAAAGCCGTCAGAACTGTCAAAGAGCTGTCAAACACACCATTCGTGCCGGAGTGTATCTGGCTAATTGATCAGAAATGGCCGATCTTATCTGTACATTGATTCGTTTCAACTGCTTGAATAAACTGAGAAGAAGCTTTACAGCCACGTTTCTACATATACCTTAGGGACTTTCCATTCCTTAGCATTTTAGTTTCTTTATATATCATGAAGTTGATGAAATTGGAAAGAAGCTTATTAGGGTTTTTTATTGCTCAAGGACACCTGATGTAAAGCGGTTACTATCGCCTATTGACATTTGTAACATCAAAGACACAAAGAATGAAAGAAAGAAAAACTTTATTTGAGAAAAATAGCGACGTAGTTACATTCTTTACACATTATTATACACAAAACATTATTTGCACTTAGCATATTGTTGTGCCGGAGTTATATCCGACACAACGCTGATTTTCAGTGCAAACCTTATTTAATTATTATAACAAATAAAGATTTCCAGATTCGTTAGGCTTAATGCTTAAAATTTTATAAGGGAGCTGTAATAAATCCTCCCAGGCTCGTAAAGAATTTAAAGTGACTGTATTTCGAATAAATTTAGAAAAAAATAAATTAAAAAAACTCTTACAACTAAAATTAAAAAACGCTGCCAAAATCTCCCAGAATTAGATGATTTTCTTACAAATAGAAATATTACAAAAAATGACAAGGACAGGACATACAGACTTAATAAAATTGCAGAAGCAAAAATTTCTGATGGAGACATCAAGGGGGCGGCTAGAATTCTGTTTTCCAATGACACCATTGCTCCCATTAACGAGACAACTCTGCGGGCTTTAGAAGAAAAACATCCACATTCAGAGGCAGCTCCGAGCTCCACAAATAAATAAACTTTAATAAAACTAACAAATAAAATACCTTGTTACTTCAAGAAATTAAAATAAGTACTCGTGTTGTCAACTTGCATCGAGTCATTTATTCGAATACAATATGATAAGGTGCTTGCTGAGCAAATGACATTCTACTTAAAAGATTACTACTATAAAGATATGAAGTGTTTATTTTACTTTATTTTTCCACTCTATATACTATATAGGTGCTATCAGTGTGCTGCTGCTCTCTTAATGAAACTGGAACCTGGCCACTAATGCCGGAACACAACTCAAGGTTCTTATGGCGACATACTCTATACCAGGGGTGGTAGCCATCCAGACGGAGAAATACCCTAACACCCGGCTGTGGGTTGTTTCGTAGCCTCTTACAATAAGCCGCCCCAACGTAGAATATTGCATTCTTTGTCCGTTCTTGCACGGATAGGAATTACTTACTTATACAATTATTTTATTATTAAATAAAACTTCTATGAGAATTAGTCTTGTATACAACGAGATAATGCTGCCAGCTTTCTAGCTGGACTGCCCAGGACATTGGTCTGGTGTTTGAAAGAAAGGAAGCAAATTTTGATAAGATATGAATGGCTACTTAGCCGGAGCAAACCCTGATCCCTGAACTTGATGCCGCCTCGCAAATCCTAGCGAACCAAGCAGAAAACAATGAACGCTTACTGTCACTGGAACTGTGTAAGGAATTATGCAGGATTTCGGGCTGATTCACGCGTTCTGGTTTCACACAAACACTACACTAGATGTCCGTGACACAGTTGGCACTTTAGGGAGCGGTTTTATGGCACAATGCAGTAGTTTTCAGACGGATTTGACTGTTTATCGGCGAGCGTGGCGTCGCAACGATATTTAGGTAGCCATTGTAAGATTCGGCTCGGCCAATGAGGTGCATGTGTTACAAACCGGCCGAATGAAGGTGGAAGAGGAAATGTTCCCGCGAAAGGGATGCTTTCTGAGAATGTGACGGGATGTCGTAACAAATTTATTTAATAGGTACTACAACCACCTCAAAACTACGAGCAGCATCCGCTTATACCACAATGTATGCTAGGAAGCAAATAAAGAAGTATGGAAGGATAACACATATAATGCCAATCCCAAATTATTGAAAGGAAGTAAAAGAATAGTTTTCTTTAGGTTGTGAGCTAACAGAGTGAAACAAGCGTTTATTATGGACAGTGGTATATTTTTGTCATTTTTTCAAAGGCGGCTTTTGCATATCGACCTTTGACTATAACACATACTGCCAATCTGATATATATATATATATATATATATATATATATATATATATATATATGTCGCAGATCGGCCTCGTCATCAGGATAAAATGCGAGCATAAAACACAATAGCCACGGTTTATACACTTTTAATTTAGATTTGATCAACATTATGACATAGTTTAGACCGAGCAGCGGGTTCAGGGCACCCGCTCATACTTTCAGCTTGAATACTTTCTTTAAAACTCTCAAAGGTCCAACTCGACCTGTAGCCACCAACCAAATGTGTCACAAAAACTCCTCAGTCTATCCAAGTAGATATTACTTAAAGTATAGAGGGCGCTGACCCCGCTCCGCCATATGCTCTGCTCTGATTGGTCGTTTATTAAATTACAATATTCATAACTTTTATTAGGTTAGAACGATCTTTAAGTTATAGAAACATTCAACAAATCAAATTAAATTACATTAAGAATTTTAGAAGTGATTATAATGTAAACAAATGATATTGTGCGTTATACATCCAGTCAACAATACATCGTCATATCGTCATAGTCATAGTTTCCCTCCGACATATATATATATATATATATATATATATATATATATATATATATATATAGATGTGCAGTTGAATTGTAAGCTACAACTGATGCTATTCAACGGAGTTCTTGTGAAAACTCGAAAGGCGTTAATTTCTTACAAAAACACATAATTACTACTCAAAATCTATCAATATCCTATAACTATTCTTCATTTTAGAGTAATTTTAAACATTTTTAGAAAATATAACTGGACAGCGTAATCTTTCAGTGCCCGCCAAAAAATCCTGTTTCCGAGCGTTTATTTTACTTTTGACATGTTGGCAAAATCAGTGCAGAAGGCGTTGGAAATTATTGTGTTATGTATTTAAAAAAAAAATTCTTTGGACGTTAGCACGTCTATCGAGTCACATATTCAAATTCAAATTGTTGTGGGTCACGTTATAGTGATGTTATGTAAGTCATATAACGCACAGACTTTTAAACCATCGATATATACGTAAATTAATGGAAGTAATTGTTTTAAAAATTAAATATTCTACACTGAAGAAAATCTAAAATAATAACCAACTTTTCAATTCTCGCCAAAAATTCCGTCATTTTTTACAGTAATTTGCAAATCTTTTTGACATGGATACAACGACACATGACAGATAAACATAGACTATATAGAAGTAATAGTTTCTTAATTTATGGCCTGGTTTCCAGATTAATATCTAACAGTTTATACTAGCTATTAATTAAACTTAATTAATTTAAGTCTATGTCATTAAAACACTCTTAAACGAGCCAAATCGCTTGTTACAGTTGTTTTAATTAGTAAACTTGTTTTTAGACACATATCATAATATTAATTATAAGTACAATTTTTCCAGCTGCTTCACTCGTGTAGTTCAGTTTTATCCCACGAGAATGTGTACATTTTTCAAATTAAATGTTCTATAATAATAATCCATCTTTAGATACATATAAAATTCTCCTGTTCGTGTGTATGTCACTGAACTGCTTTTAAACAGTTGGGCCAATTTTGATGTCATTTTTTGTGTATGTTCGTATGGGTCTCAGGATGGTTTAGATTCACAACTGGATCCGGCAGATTGCACTAGAATCGGGTTCCAGATTTTCATATTTTCAGAGCAGGATAAATGTCACTGAACTCCTCCTAAACGGTTGGACCGATTTTGATGTCAGTTTTTTGTATGAGTCCCGGCGTGATTTAGATTCACAATTGGATCCGGTAGATGGTACTAGGTAGCCGGGCTCGTTATGCCCTTTATATGTGGTCATAATGATTTGACCTTACTGACTGATATATTAACACACAGCCCAACCTAATGGAGCTGGGCGTGAAAGTGGGGATTTTTCTGTACTGTAGGTAATTTTTGAAAATCCGTCCTTAAGCGGATGAAAAAGGGGATGAAGATGTGTACGACAATCTGTCATTTTGAACGTAAGAAGCAAGACATTTTATGTATCTGCTTCTGGCGAAAAATCAATGCACGGACGCATTGGAGTTTTTGGCAATTCCAACCCTGAGATGATGAAAAAGTATGGAGCAACTCACTTCTGAGATATATTTTACTTAAATAAATAGTAATTATGTAATTATTACATAAAAAAATTGTATATAGATAATTTAGGCATAATTGAATATTGTTTAATGAAAGGTAGTGTTTCCTAAGTAGATTCTCAAACGTGAGTAATGTTCTAAAAGAAAGACAGAAAGACTTCATTTGAAGAAATAGCGACGCAATTACATCCCTTGACATTATTATATACAGCATATTTTGAGACTTTGTACGCCGCATTTTCGACAAACAAGGTTTGCACCTTAGATAATTGACTCAATGGTTTGCACTCAGCATCACACAACACTGATTTTTAGTGCAAACCTTTCTTTTGGCCTAAGACCAAAACGACCGAATTTTGTAAAACTAATTCTACTTGTGTTAATATTTAATTAGTAAATCAAGCCTTCTTTTTCAAGGGGAAATCTGTTTGCGTACACTCTGCTGCCCGGAGACTACGGCGGGACAGTGTGGGTCTCGCCGGCCAATAGGCTGCCGGAATAACCACTAAACCCCCTTAGCGTCCTTCTATCGCCATATGTACAAGTAGGCCTCTCCTGCTTGAATCCGAGATTGAGAGAGGCGCTGAGTGCTAGTAAATCAAGCCTAGCCTCTAGCCTCTCTGACTTTAGAGGCTGCACATTCCAAAGTGCGACAGCCTGCACGTCTGCATTTAGTTAACCTAAAGCTTTAAAAAATTACAATTAATCACTGTCAGTTGGGAACGATCCCAAAACACTGGTCGCGTTATCACATTGAATGGCAACACTTATGCGTTGCCCAAAATACAGGCCAGCCATTTGGTCGCGTGAGACTTCTCTCAGCCGTGTTGATAGGTAGTGTTGTGTTATTAAATAAAAAGATAATCAATTAATTTCTTGTTTTATTTAACCCTTTGTGAGCACACCCGTTTGACAAAAAATGTGAGATGGAAGAGATATAGATAACTTTCCATTGTCTCTGGTAGAGAGCGAAATACACGTTTGGATACATTGACATTAAATAGTACGTTCGGATACGATAGGTAGGTCTCGATAAAGGTTTGTGTTTTAAATTTTCAAATCACAATCAAATATGTGCTAAAAGTATTAATCCAAGTAAATCCAATACAGTTTGGTGAGTTTCATAAAACGAAAATCTCAGTGCATTTACTCATGTTTTTCAACACAGGTTGTCAGCACGTGATACTGTTGGTATTAGACAATCAAACATATTAAATCAATTTGATTGAAAAGCAGATAATTGAAAGGTCACTACCGTATTGTATATTGATTTAGGCAAATTTGTGTTTAAACGGATCACTTTGGTTGATTCATCCAAATTGAAAGACAGAAATGAACCGTCTAATATATAAAGTAGAACAGAAAATACCTAATAACTGCAATCCGGGATTCGAACCCGTATCATTGGAATGATTCGAAGTTGCCTAAGCCACTGAGTTACAATTTACTATCATGTTTTAAGTGGTTCTAACTAAACATTATGCGAAACCACGTAATTACTATCTAATAAAAAATAAGACCTTTACAACTTTGAACCTACATAATCTTTGCCAACGAAATTCAATGCTAGAAAGAGATGAGTAATCGTCAAACTACATAAGTGCATAAAGGACGGGACCAGCCTCTACTCGCGGACCACCCAAGTTGAAATGGTATTCCTACAATGTATTGCAATGCGGTTAAACAGTTTTGATACTTTGTAATATTTTGTTATCTAAAATACTAAGTATTTTTAATACTTTTATTTTTATTGTCAAGTAATGGGGACAGCTGCAAGGTAGTTCATGAGAGATTAATTTTTTAAACTCATTTATCTTTTGACATATCAGATTAAATTCCTATTTAATCCCCAAAATTATCACTTAATCTATTGACGGTTTCATAGTCCATTTAAAATAAATTTTCAGATACACGGACAGACAGACAAGCTTCTAATAAAAACTCATTTATGCTTTGGCATTGTATAAAGAGCAGGTTATCATTAAATTACGGCACTTTCTTTGACATCATATAAATACAGTTATTTACTAGTGTACCGTTTCTTTTTACCTAAAACGAAAAGGTAAACTAATGCTTATGTACAAAATAGATTAGCAAATACACGTTTGTAATCTCTGTGTGCATGTTTTATTACTATGCTTATACCTTCACCGCCATCGCTTGGTAATTGTAACAATATGCACATTAGATCAGAGAAATTGCCTAAACTGGTTTACTGAATCGAGATACTACAGAAAGAGTTAACGAACTCATTTTATTGAAAAATACTACAAACATAAAGGTAAATTTTATCTAGTACTAGACTAGCATCCATCGTACAATATACAAGTAATAACTTGTATGAATACTGCACATATTTTTATGTATGTAATAACATCATGCACCAATTTGTTAATGTATAATTTTGCACAACTAAAGAGTAGATAATAGATATCGCTGTTAGTGTTGCCGATAAGACTGGATTTGCTTATAGCACCAAGTATGTCCAATCTTATAAACGCGTAAATATAATATTTAATAATAATTAGAAAACAGTTGTGTGCATTACGTTGCTGATAAGATTTTTGTATAATATATATATAGTGTACATGAAATTAAGTACTATTAAGCAAGTAAATACATAAAAAAACTACTCGTCATCTGGATGGCTCATGGCTAGCACTACGGAGTAGTCAACATAGTGAATTTCTCAACATTATCCGTATATCCATCATAGGCCCACACAAATTGTAGTATCAGTTTTTATCTTATAATTAGATATGTATATCTATGTATATTAATGTAATACAAATGTAAAGGTAGACCAAAAAAGAGATGGATCGGGATCGGGATGAATTGGGATAAAGTGAAAGAAAAGAGAGATATGTGTATATTAATGTTTTTGAAGTAATTACTTCTTATGGGAGTGTAAACCGCTTCAATACGTATCGCGTTATGGCGCCAGTCTGTCTGGCTTCCCTTTCTCTCATGTCAGATTTTTATATAATTTTTAACTTAAAGTAATTAAGTAGTTCTTCAATATTTAACGCACCAATAAATGCCATAAGGGCCCTACGCAGCGACAGCCCAAAGTCAAAAGACATCATGCGACGCAAAATTTTGAAATATGACACCTTTCAAGTATCAATTAATCCAATCCACGCATAATTCGGGGCAATATCAGTGAGCTTTGCACTAATACATTTTTTGATCCCCACCAATGATTGTGGTACCAGTCGGTCTGATACACACACGGGAGGAAATTGCATGCTGTTAATAAAACTACGTTTTGTAGTGTAATTAAAAATAGGGTATAAAACTCTTCAGACAGTTTTTTGAAGTGAAACTTCTATATAGACGGGGATCTTACGATTTTTCGCTCACGAAAAGGTGTCACGGTCACGTAGTCTAATTCTTACATTTTTAAACTCGTGATATCTTTCGAATGGAATGTTCAAATTGAATAATTCAAAAAGTTATATAAAGGTATTGAAGCGGTCTTGAACATGAAGCAATTTATTTTGATAAGGATTAATACCAAGATATAAATAAAGAGCCTTTTCTAGCGGCGGCATTTTAATTAAAAATTTAAAATAAAATAACACTTATTGTGGCATAACTATAATAGTAAGATATATAGTGTCGTGATAATTTTTGTAAATAATATGTATTCTGCAAAGTCGTAGCACATTATTTTATTCTATCATTAATAGTTTTCGCAGCGCACGCGATTTTAGCTATTTTTTTTACACCTTGGGTTACATTATTGGAGTTTTATTAAAGACCCCTAATTTATTTGTAAATATAATATACCCTATGTTACCCGGGAATAGTGTAGATTGCCAACAGTGAAAGAATTTTTCAAATCGGTTCAGTAGTTTCGGAGCCTCTTCATCAAAACATGAGCAAACGAAATTTCATCGAGTTATTTTTTTTAATATTTTTCTGTTAATATAATTTGATGTCCGAATGAAGTTGATGACGAAAGATGCGCATTTGCTAATGTTCCGTTGTATGTGTATAATTTTAGAGTAGACTATGAATGTTTTTTTAGTTCCGGATCGAATTCAGTTTTTTGTTTGATAAAATAAAATGTTTAAATAAAAAATGCATTCATTAAAATGTACCTAACCTAACCAAATCATAATTTGCAGTAAACCTGCGAAAAATCGAAACGTGTGCTGGGACACATATTAAAAGTGAAACTTCAACGGACAAGTTGAAAAACAAATCGGAACGGACAAGTGGAAAAACGAATGGCAACGGATAAGTGGAAAAATGAATCGCAACGGACAAGTGGAAAAACGAATCGCAACGTACAAGTGGAAAACTTCACTGGCAAGTGACAAAATGAATCGCAACAAAATTTTAACGTACGTTGCGATTCGTTTTTTAATATAATTAAATTTATAGATTTAAAGTAATTACTAGCAAGCCATATATGTGGACAACTGTATGTGGAAACAATTAAATGGTTTTAGATTTATCAATAGTCTGCAGTTAGCTGTAAGCTGTTTGTTTTCAGAAAAAATAAAATAGATCTCCTATTTATAGTGTATTCATATTTTTGCCAGTAACACACACACACAGATACCAGCCTGAAGATCTTTGTACTGGAATATAAATTATTTTAGCTGTATGTTACAGTAAAAAAAGATACCTTAATTTTGTCGCTTATAATGTATTTTTATAACAGGCTCGATACTTCGCGTAACGAGAATTTTACATAGTTTCACGCAGATGTAATGATAAACTTAATGCATTACTTGTCATGCGATATTGTTATTAGTTGTAAATGATGTTAATTGAATGAAGCTATTCGTTAAAGCTGTTATGCTTAACTCAACAACACACTCGCTAACTTTAATATTGTCGCGAGTGAAAACCGAGCATAATAAAAGTATTATGTCTCTAGCAATAATAATACTCAATATTGATCTCGATCACGAATTTACTGCCATATGAAACTTGGACTCTACAATCATAGTACCGATAGTGGTGTCAATAAATGGACTAATAGCGAAGATCCTTGACCTCCACCTTGAAAGGCTCTGGCTTGGTATCTGAGTGAAGAGTCGGATGCAGAAGGCAGCCCTGCTGGACACGGCCCGTTGCGTCAAGAGGTTCCTGTTTCTGAAACCTTAACCACCGAAAGCTTGGACCCTAGGCCCTGCTGCCGACAGACATCGATTTTTTACATTTTTTTTAAAATATATGTTTCTTTGTATATAGTATGTATTTAAAGAAAAATTTAAATAATTTGAGGGCAAATAAATATGTGAAATAAAAAATAATAACTCATTTGCTTTAAATAAATAATTGGTATTGGAGTGATAAAACTGAACCGGGATACCGCATCGAATTTACTCCCGTATATTCCTGTGACCAATGTTTGTCCAACACCTCACAAGGGCACTTTACATTAACAATTGTTCAAGTGAAATTGTTTGTTCATTATTATAATAAAATTCTGCATTGAGATATATATTTGTAGACATATTTCAAATTATTTATGACTCATACATATAAAAAGTGCGTGTCGGACTACGAACAGCAAAGATTTCTATAATACTCATTTTTTTAACATTTACATGTTATTTTATAATAGAAATATAATATATTCTGTTTCCAAGTTTTTTATTTTTTAACTTTATAGCCTGGCAGCTAGGCCTTTAAGCCAAATTTTAGGTAACAATATAGTTTCTTCATTTTCTTAAGCCTATGTATAGCTCAGCTGAACTGTAGGTTATCAGCTGGTGCCATTCAACGGAGTTCTTGTGACAACTCAAAGGCCACAATTTGACTATACAGTTCAAATTTCGCACAAAACACATAATTACTACTCAAAAACTATCAATATCCTACAATTAATGTTCATTTTAGAGTAATTTTACACATTTTTAGAAAATAAAAATGCAGAGCACCACCCCCTTTCAGTTCCCGCCAACTCCCAAAACAAATGACATAATTGTTGTATTCTATTGTTGTGGGTGACGTAAAGTGATGTTCTGTGAGTCATGTAACGCACAGACTATTAAATCATCGATTTATACGTAAATGAAACGAAAGTTATCGATTTAAAAATATAAAAAACCGGTTTTAAAGAAAATTTGCCTTATTTAATATATATATGTAAAATACGTTCATTGAAATGTAAAATATATAGAAGTCAAATTAATTAAAACTTATTATTTATGAAGTCGATATTTATAACAAGTCAAGTCGGTAACGCATTAGGACATTACTAATTGATCCGTCATCGAACTGTCAATAGTATTTTTTTTAAGTTTATGTCTTGGCAATTAGGCCTTTAAACCTGCTGTTTAAAGTAAAATAAATGCTTTTTTAAATATATTTAACAGTAAATGTAAAAAAAATGGGAGCAAAATATAATAGTTGGACTTTGTTTATTATTCTTTTATTGCCTAAATCAGGCAAACAGTATGATAATACAATTTTCTGCGTTCGGGCGGCCTGTCGTAAGAGGCTATAAAACAACCCATAGCCAGGTGGTAAAGTGTTTAACCGTCTGGAAGGCTACCAACCCTGGTCTAGAATATGCTGCCAAATGGCCAGGTTCCAGTCATCATTAATAGAGCACTAACACATTTGAAACCGCTTTCCATCACAGTTGGGCCGTCTGCCCGTCTGTCTGTTAAACTCTTGCAACAGAAGTTTCCGAAAAGTAAGCGATTCTAAACCGCATTTTAGTATGGGGTCGTCAACGATACGAACAGCGCCATGCTGGATGGAGTCGAGGGGGCCACTCTGGTAAGCGGGTGACCTAGCCTAAAGGTGTTCTCTGTTCTCCTTAAGGCTCCTATTGCTGCAAAAGGTCGAAAGTGGGGTGCAAACGAAACAACTTTTCGTTGATGTTTACTGATCAATAATATACATAAATTTATATTATACATATATTTAAAAATATGCCATGGAAGATGGGACGCCCCCTAGTCTGGGACGCAACTTGTGTCGATATTATATTTTATTTTTGGAACGAAGTTCCTTATCGCGCGTTGCGAAAGGGGGCTAGACGGAAAAAATTAAGACCAAAAGTTGTAACGACACTTTTTGCTATAGTTGTAAGCTGTGCGGCGTGCGCGTGTTTCTCTGTCTCTCTCTCTCTCTCTCTCTCATAGAAAGCAAGCCAGTTATTTTCGTTTCGTCTTTCTATTTCGCATTGAACAGTGTGGTGTCGCGACGATTATTTTTGTTGAGTGTGTACAGGTTTTTTGTACATAATAAATAATAATAAAAGGAACTTCGTTCCATCCGGGTATCCCTTGACACCTCTCAAATTTTATTTTATTTTATTGGAACAACAAACAGCTACTTTATTAAAATTAATACAAAATTATAACTTAAATGAAATATTAATCAATAATGCAGCCCACAGCGCTGTCCACAAGTTAAAATATAAATATATTATTATAATATTGATTATATTATTGATTATACATTATCTTATTGATACAAGAAAGGAGAAGAAAGTTAGTAAAAGAAGAAGAAGAGCAAGGAGAAAATAGAAATGGAATTACTGTTGTGTTAGTGTTTTGTGAACCAGGAATTTGAATTTAGAGGATAAGTTGGCAAATAAGTGTAAGTGTTCAAAGAGTTTATTATGGTTGTCGACCAATACGTATGAGAGGAGAGCGAAGGCCAGAGTTTGTGCGGCAGGCACTTATAGCAAACAGTCTACCCGTGCGTACCTCTCTCCTGTGGACAGTTCTTGGCGGTTCTCTACTTTGGCGGCGTCCCATCTTTCAGACACAGCCCGGGCTGCTGCGGCACACCAGGAAGCCCTGAAATGTCGCGAATATGTCTCCATTTGTAGTGGGTACGTACGTTGTCGCTGTTCGACAGAAAGCTCTTAGACTTATTTTTTTTTTACTTAAGTTTGCTCTATTTTATATCTCGGGAATCCCGCGGCAGTTTTCCCGGGAGTGCTTTATCATGGTGCAAAATAATTAACTTATGCCCACACAGTTTTCACTAAAACGGTAGCGTAGTTTATATCCTTTTTTTTAAATACAGCTGTACTTTATGTCTCGGGAATCCCGCATGAATCTCAAGTCAAGCGTGGACGAAGTCCCGTGCATATCCTAGTACCTACGTACATATACATGCAAAATGAATAACACGTTATAAAACACACATCGTGAAACTTAGTAACGCAAAAAGATTTTTTTCCAAACGGATTGGTACATCCTGTGATTAGTTCGTTCAAACAAACAAAATCTTTACATTTTGAAGTCTATTTTAAACACAATTACGCTTGCTCTGGTAATTCAAATCGATGGGTTCCGTGGAAGCATGGAAGAAGAGTACCAACTAGGAAAGACCATCCTGGGACGCAATGAGCATCGATACTCTGGCACCGTCATATCTTCTAATGACTCGGTCAGGGGCTGACAATGCGGCTTCAACAGCTGAAGCTCTCAACCGGTGCAAATATGGAACCCTAAGAATGAGTTAAAATAATTATTGCTAAATACAACAAATATAACTGACCACCCCTGGTCTAAAGTATGTCGCCATAACAACCTTGAGTTGTGTTCCGGCATTAGTGACCAGGGTCTAGGCTCCCTTAAGAAAGCAGAAGCGCATTTGTAGCACCTTTGGTGTTGCAAATGTCCATAGGCGATGGTAACCGCTTTCCGCTTCCCATCAAGTGGGCCGTCTGCCTATCTGCTGAACTCCGGCAAAAAAATCATACTGAGATCACCGTCTTCTATGGGTAAGGTGCCCAGAAGGCTGGCTACGTTTCCTCGCTGGTCCGCCTTACTAATACGTTGTCCGAGGTAGGCACCAGCCCTCTGATCAAGTGATTTGGTTTAATATAATTAATTAATATTAATAATCTGATAAAAGATAAATGGCATAATCGGAAGTAGCTTTGGTGCACCTGCACCCCATCTCTCGATACCCCTTAGCAACTCACAACCATGGGCAACATATATCTTGATATTTTTAGGGGCCCCTAAAAACTTTTGGAGGTCTTGCGTGGGGCCATAGGAAGGCCATAACGTAGAGACTCCTTGACAAATTTAATCGAAATGTGGCGTGACATTGACCGGCGACTGTCCCTGTCTACAACAAATAAAAATGCAACTGTGTGTAAAACCAGGACTATTTATTGTAGGGAATGAGAAGAAAAGGTAGCAGGCTATTGAAGTGAACTGCTAGTGGTACTAGGGGTCTGGGAATATGGAGACTATGACGTCTGCCCGTCGCAATGTTCGGGAAATATGATAAAATTGGCAGACGGTGACTCGCCACTCCCTGCATGGGCACCAAAAATTGCCATAGAAGACAGGGGCAACATGGGTGTGAGTGTCTAAGGGATGTAGGCTGGTGGGCTGTAAGTTCAGGGAACCTACTTCCAACGTTGTGCCATTTATCACTTCTACCCCTGGAGCTTGAGTTTTAGCTCTAGCGATCTCCACTCCGCGCCGACTGGTTAAGGCAAGCATGGAGGCGGGGGCCTTGCCTTGGCCCCCGGAGTCAAGTCTGAGGTGTCGCTTAAGTACTATATATCATTATTATACATCTCAGATATCATGATCATCATTAGATAACATGTACAAAATACTGGCCAAACTTTTTTGCGTCGGGGCGGCTTATCGTGATAGACGTCAAAACAACCCACAGCCAGGTGGTGGGTTATTTGCCCGTCTGGATGGCTGTTCTCCCTGGTCTAGAGTATGCGGCTCTAACAACCGTAAGCTGTTTTCCGGCATTAGTGGCCAGATTCCAGTCTCTCTTAAGAGAGCGGCAGCACATTGGAGGTACATTTTTTTTAAATCCCTTCCTCCGGACTGACAAGGTCATCCGGTTTTCTTTATCTTTAGGTTTTTTTAAAGAAAATACTATAATTTTTATCCTTCTTTCTCTTTTTTCTTTTTTATTTTTTTTCTTTTTTTTTAATTTCTTTTTTTTTACTTCTATTACATGGGTCCTTATGTTCTTATATATATTCTTCTTTCTAGATATACTACTTTTTTATTTATGTTTTTACTATAAGTTGCTGGTTTTTACCTTTGGATAATAAAATAAAAAAGATAAAGACCCTTATTTCGCTACGTAACCCCAAATTGGAAGCTAAATCAGAACTCTATTATGACTATTTTTATTTACAAGAATCAAACTCCACAGACGTTAATGATTCGAAATCATTTTCCGCTTCTTAATGCACTCTTGCTAACATAAACACACAATCATTATTAACCGCAAACAATTTGTCAGTCAAATGAAAGACTTCAAATAAGCCAATGTTTTTTGATGATAAACCACTAAGTACAACGGAAGTAGATGTTGCCCGCCACTTTAAAGGGAATCGGTTAAAATGAGGGTAGTACTAGAAACATGCTACTGTTTATGGATTGTTTATCATAGTTTTTAATTGCAGTCGAATGTTGGATTTGAACTTGGGATACAGTGCTTTTGAGGAATATTTTTACGAGTGACGTTGTACGAGTCAAATTGTACTTGATTGACTCAAAACTATATTCCTAACCTACGGGGCCGAGTCATGGCCCCGTAGGTTGCCCCGTATGTCATCATAATGAATTAGTTATAAAATACCACCACTGGTCTAGAATAACAACCTTGAATTATGTCCCGGCATCAGTGGCCAGGTTCCAGTCTCCGTTAAGAGAGCAGCAGCGCATTTGTAGGACCTTTGGTGTTGCAAGTGTCCATAGGCGATGGTAACCGCTTTCCATCAGATGAGCCGTCTGCCTGTCTTCCGAAGTCATGTAATAAATAAATAAAAAATATGTATTATTGGGTGGTTTTGGTATCACGCCAAAAGGAAGGTTTCCACTGAATTTCAGCGTTGTGTCGGATATATACCCGGCACAGCAATAGGCTGAGTATAAACATTATTTGCTTAAAATGTAGTGCACAATTTCTTGAAACATGCTATTTATTAATCACATGTAAACAATGTAAGTGAGTCCTGACCTACGGGGCCGAGTTATGGACACTGACGGCAGTATAGCAGACTTGGTCCACAAGTTCCAAGTCGCTCAACGGGCTATGGAGCGAGCTATGTTGGGTGTTTATTCTATGGATAAAGTTTGAAATGAGGATATCCGTAAGAGAACCAAGGTAACCGACAAAGCTCGCAAAATTAGCAAGTTGAAGTCTGCCGCAGGACCGATGGCAGATGGAGCAAACGAGTCCTGGAGTGGAGTCTGACGCCTTCCAGCCCGATGGAGCGACGACCTGTGCAAGGTCGCCGGTAGGCGCTGGATGAGGAAGTCACAGGGTAGGAATGAGTGGGGAGGGTTCCGCCCAGCAGTGGCCTGCGAATGAATGACGACGACTAACTCAAAACTAGTAAGGTAAGGGTAGAAATTGCGCCACTAATATTTAATTATTATATTAAATTTGCACCATTACAGGTTAGAAGGAAAATTGTCTGTGACAAGTCAAATTTATTGGTGTTGCTAACAGTACTTTCTTTTCAAAAACAAGAAAGAAGTACGTTTTTGTATAGAATGTTTTACATACTCTGGAATCTATGGAAATACAAAAAAGATAAGTCTGGGATCGATCCTAGGAATCCCAACAATAGTAAATAATGATGTTTTGTTTACGAAATTTATCAAGGCAGGAATTGAACCTAGGACCTCTGCGTTCCGGTGCGCGAAGCGGGCAAAGACTTTCTACATTTGACCACAGAGGCCGCGTTATGACTATCTTATCTTACTTATCTATATATTTATTATTCGTGCAGGGACGGAGAAAGAATACAATTTCCTGCGGCCGGGCGGCCCGTTAAAGGCGACAAATTAACCCACAGCCAGGTTGTAGGGTATTTACCCGTCTGGATGGCTACTATCCCTCGTCTGGAGTATGCCGCCATAACAACCCTGAGTCTTCCGGCATTAGGGGCCTAATTCCAGTCTCCCTTTAGGGAGCTGTAGCAAATTGGTAGCCTTGGTGTTACAATGTCCATAGGTGATGGTAACCGCTTTCCATCAGGTGGGCCGTCTACCTGTCTGCTGAATTGATTAAATACACTTATTTACTAAATTATGAATAAATAACGTTACAATACACACTACAACATATTTACAAGTAAAAGTGTAATCCAGATCGCTATCGGTAGGGAACGTTCCCAAAATACTCGCCGCATTCCCATGTTGTATGGCAACGCTAATCCGTTGCCCTAAATATAGGCCAGTTCTTTGGACACGCGAGACTTCTTTCAATTGCCTTGAAATGTCTCGATAAAGTTGATAAGCCTCACGTCCCCATGGCCCCAAAGTCTCAACCGCGAAAGCCACAAATGTGTATCCGTCACCGATGGAAGCATTTCTGCGGCGTTTTAGGGTTTCTTGAAGTGGGGCAGCTCCTCCAGCAGTGACAGCTGTATTTGGAAGATTGGAAGCCGCTCACGTATCGACACGTTGCGGTCTATACTAAAGGGCGTCCTATCTTCCAAGGTACCAACGACACTCCGTCCGTTCGGTTCAAGAACATCTGGTACCCCAACGATAACAAGGGACCGGCGGATGATCCGTATTGTTAGGAGTTAAGGGACTCAAATTAAAATGCCGTTGGAATTACTATAGAATTTATTAGAACTATACAAACACGTATACAGGTACAAATATAACTGAACTCAACTAGTACAAACGTAATGCACGATTCAATAACACGCGCAAATTTCGTCACTATATAGCTTATCGAATGTACACACGTCTTGTCTAGCTTGCGATTATCGCTTGACTGTCTCACCCCTCCGTTCGGGCATTGTTTTATACTAAACTATACAATATGTCTCGACACAATACTCGACCGCATAACAATAATTTCTAAGAATCAATCATACCTGGCTAATCACTACCATAAAATATTACAATACACAATAGGCTGTTTTTCTAATTACAAATTTTAAACACAAAGTAAACAAAAGCAGTCCAAATACCGAAAAGGTAATAAACTCCAGGTGTGAATTGTTCTTTGTCGGTCGTAACAATATATTATATTTTTCTAAATATAATTTTTAACAACAGCTACGTTAATCTCAAAAACAAAACAGAACTAGTAATTGTCCGTTAAAGAAGCAATAATTCTGAAAGTCACCTTTAGTCCGTGTTATTTCAGGGCAGCGAACCAGCGACAGCGAACCGACTCCGCAGCGATAGAATATCGTTATTATTGTTATTAATACACGCCTCGTTTATTGCTCCTGGACAATTATGGCTGCGTGCGAAGGCTAGGTTGGGGTGGATAAGACTTCACTTTGCAAAGTCGCGCGAGATGTTGCGTAGCAAAGGAGAATGGCTGGCTGTCACCTACTTCTGCAAGGAGGTTATGCCTCAAAAACAGCCGTTGAAAGACAGCAAGAAGAGAGGAGCGTGTAATAGATAATAATAGAATAGTATAGAGGAATGGATGGTAAACCACGGCGGATTTCACATATTGCTATCTCGATGTGCAGGTTTCATCATCATTTTTATACACCGTTAGCACATTATAAATGTAACAATATGCACATTAGCTTAGAAACATGCCTAAGTAGTGCATGTTTTCCAGCCAGATTCAAATCTGGGCCCTGTTGGCAGCACCAACATTAAATTAAGAACATTTTGTGTTGGTTCTTTTTTTATTTTCTGCTTTTTTTATTACCTGAGTTGTGACTCGCAGACGGCCCGGCCCACCTGATAGAAAGCGGTGACCATCGCCTATGGATTTCTGTAAAATAACACAGGTGCTACCAATGTGCAGTAGCTCAAGGTTCTTATGGGGGCATACTGTAGACCAGACGAGCAAATACCCTACCACCTGGCTGTGGATTGTTTTGTCATCTCTTACGACAGGCCGCTCGGTTGCATGAAATTATATTGTTTCTCCGTTCTTGCATGAAGGTTTTTTGAAAGTTTTTTTCATGGACGCCTTTTAATTCTTCTCAGTATTTCATTTATTAAATCCAAGAATGAAAACGATTGGCGAGCAATATACAGTCCATTATCTCCAGGAAGGTAATCCATATATTGAATCACTAAGCTGCAATGGCTGTAATTACTGTACAATTTAAATTAATGTATATAAACTCGATCCATATTATCCCATCGCGCGTTGAGTTGCGCACGCGGCGATCTCGACGTGTGTGGTCCAGCGATACGGTACGACTGTTGCTCTACTCGCGAGTACACTGCAGTAGGAATGTTACTCTGCTTGTTTTATACTTGGTTCCTCCTATATACTAACTACCCAGTCGTTTACCTTACCTATGGTAGAATATTGACATTAAATGTATGGTATGTATTTATCCGTGTAGAAGCAGAGGAATAATACTATTTTTTGAAGTGAAACTTCTATATAGACGGGGTCTTACGACATTTCTGTCACGAAAAGGCGTCACGGCCGCGTGTACTAGTACTGACATTTTTAAAGTCGTAATATCTTCCGAATGGAATGTCCGAATTGAATAATTCAAAAAGTTATATAAAGATATTGAAGCAGTCTTGAATATGAAGTAATTTATTTTGAAAAGGATTAATACCAAGATACAAATAAAGAGCCATTTCCAACGGCGGCATTTTAATAAAAAAATTAAAATAAAAGAACACTTATTGTGGCATAACTATAATAGTTAGACATATCGCGACACTTTTTGTATAGAACGATGTGTTCAAAGTCGTAGTACATTATTTTATTCTATCATCAATAGTTTTTTTAACTGAAGCAAGCAGCCAAGTCTCTAACTTTCACCAAAAAAAACATATTAAATGAGGCTCGGTAAAATCAAGATTGATTCAATATTGAACCGAGATGGTTAACACACTACTAAAACCGTCAACTGTTACAATTTCAATTCGATTCGATTGCCAATTTAAGCTACAGACTCGGAATCCCGACAGTGTCGCTAACAGTTTGCGAACCACTAAGAGACTTTATAAAGCTCTTCTTAAAGATCCCCATGTCATTGCCGCTAGATAAAAATGCGGCGGGAGTTACCTCCAGATCTTTATAGAACGCGGATAAATGTTCTACAGAACCATTGCATAGTGAAGCGTGGAAGCTCAAGGTAATGGATGTGAATACCCGTTGATGGCAAGCAGTGTAGTTATAAAGATAGATAAACAACACTTTATTGCACACCAAAATAAACAAAAAATGCATAATTACAATACTTCTTGGCAAAACATCAAGCGGCCTTATCGCTAAAAGCGATCTCTTCCAGGCAACCTAACTTAAAAGAAATTCTTAACTAATCTGGTGATGTAGGTGAAGTAGACAAAAGATAGCTACAATTTATATATACATACTTTCAGTAATTTATAAATTTAATATATACATAAATCCAGACACATTTATATAATACCAGCCAGCCTTCTGGGCACCTTACCCATAGAAGACGGTGATCTGGGCTCAGTATTCTACTTATAGTCTTTAGGGACTATGGGTAGAATACAATACACATAAGTTAAGTTTTCTTACATTGTATTCAATAGTATACCAATATATACGTATATACGAAATAATCTAAATAAATATAATATATTTTATATGACAAGTATTTCATATTTACATATATTACAATAGATAAATAAGTAAATGTTTTATACATTAGACATATTTATTTAAAGACAGATAGTATTTTCTAAGTGAGTTCCGAAATGTAGGTATGTCTTGACCTCTCTGATAATAAGAGGCAGCGCATTCCAAAGTTTGACAGCCTGCACTGTAAAAGAGTTATCATAAAAGGATGAAGTGTGTGCAGGTGTCAGGAGTCTGCAATGTATATCAGAGCGCAAATTGTGAGAAGTGGAGAGGCGAAAGAATTCAACAAGTTCCTTAAGGAGTATTGGGATTAAATAATATGTTATAAAGGAGAGTTAGAATGTGAGTATTCCCTGCGAAAATGAATAGGAAGCCACTTGAGCTTCATAAAAATTCAGAAACATGGTCATATTTGAGTTAAGACGTTGGTACCATATCAAACACGGCCTCTGTGGTTGAGCGGGATAAGCCTTTGCCGGCCTACCTCGCTGCAACCCAGAGGCTCCGGGTTCGATTCCCGGTATAGTAAATTTCGGAAACGTATTTTCTCCGCTATTTACCATGTTCTGGGTGTCTGGGATCGGCCCCAGAGTGGTCCGTTGTGTATTACCCATAACACAAGCGTAACTTGCTTAATTTGGGGATATACAACGTGTGTGTTTGTCTGCCGATTTAAAAAAAAAAAAAAAAAAAAACAACTCAGAACAATCTGTGGCAAGGCAACCTGTCGGAAGAAACGACAACGCAATACACAGCCAGGCATTTGCCCGTCCGGATGACTACCACCCCTTCATGACCGGGAGGCGCGGCCGGGGTGACGGCGGTAAATTCAAACTTCTCAGACAAATACACCACTCATCATTACCGCACCTTTGACCACGGAGATGTCCAGCAGTTTAATCATATAACTTACTTGTCCCTGACGCGAGGGCGTAGGTTAAAGATTACAGACGTGCGTATGTCCAACTGTGGGCTTCTGATGGCTGAAATAATTATGATGATTAAGGTAAAAATAAAGGCAGGCTGGGGCGGAATTTTTCAGTTTGAGGGGGGGGGCACCCTCGAAAAATTCAAGATCCAAGGCCAAACCCTTAGTATGCCGCCATAACAACCTTGAATTGTGTTCTGACATCAATGGCCAGGTTCCAGTTACCTCTTCGAGGCTCGCAGTATATTGGAGTTGCAAAAGTCTATTGAAAATACTAACCACTTTCCATCACGTGATTCTTCTAATCCTAATAGTCCCTAGTACCTTAAGGAACGTTTTAAATTCTTTCGCCTATCCGCTGCGTCTGATAAGTACCGAAAACTTATGACACCTGCACGCACTTCATCCTGTTATGATAATTCTTTACAATACAGGCTGTCAAACTTTGGAATATGTTGCCTCTTACTGTCAGAGAGGCCAAATCCTTACCAACATTTAGAAATTTACTCAGAAAACACTATTTGTCCACGAATGGCTATGTCTGCTTAACACAATCCAATCATTCTAATGCATTTACTAGAACAACTTATGTATTTTGAAATATTTTATTGTAATTTGTATATTTACGTATTTGTATATTTAGTTCTTAAATTAGTTTGAGTATCTATTGCCTTTTTCCTGCACGACCTACATCCCCTAATTCAAATTTCTTTGATTTAGGTTGCCTGGAAGAGATCGCTTTGAGCGATAAGGCCGCCTATTGTATCGCCTATAAAATATTATAAATATGGTCTGTTTTTGTAATTTTATATTTTGGTGTGCAAAAAAGTGTTATCTCTCTCTCTCTCTCTCCTTCAGTCTGTCGGCTGTACTCTAGCAATAAGAAAATAGTAATTATATATTTTTTCTTTTATCATATTTTATAACATACTGCTTATATGGTATTGAAACAACTTTTGTCTCTTCTTTGATTTCTCTGAGCATAAAGAGTGAATTTTCTAAGTGGATCTTTAGGGCCAAATCCTATAATATGCTCAGCGAAAGATACTCAAAGGAGTCTCAAAAACGGTGTAAATATAGATAAAATATCGGTCTCAAACCACTGTCACATATCGGGAACATCCTCAAAAGGCTGGCGGCGTTGCCACGTTGTATGGCGACGTATAATCTTTGAGCAAAATACTGATGTCTATTTCGCTCAAAGATTTTTGGAATCGGAATTTGGGTTTTATGGAAGACTTTATTAGGATGTTAATTCAACTTCAAAATATTATTAGCTGTATAGTACAATATTGTTACGAGTTACGCAGGACTCGAATTAAAATGCCGTTTTAATTACTATAGAATTTATTAGAACTATACAAACACGTATAACTAAGTACAAATATAACTAGACACTACTAGTACAAACTGCACGATTCAATAACACGCGTAAAGTCCGTCACTATATCGCTCATCGAATCTACGTCTTGCTCGTATCGTAGTCCTCGCTTGACTGCCCCACCCCTCTGTTCGGGTATTGTTTTATAGTAAACTGTATAATACAAGAATCGGCTGCGTGTACTGAGTTTTTTCCAAGAGAACGTAATTTGCACACCTGGTTAATTATTCCTGCGAACGACCAACAAAGTCGAAAACAATAACAATAGGCTATTGTATAATTTCAAATTTTAAGCACAATTACTTTGTGTTTAAAATTTGCAATTAGACAAAATTAAGTTCGACATTACTAACAATTATAACATGCACTGAAGTGTGCATACATACTGTTACGAATTAAAATGCCGTTGGAATTATTATAGAGTTTATTAGAACTATACAAACACGTATAGCACAGGTACAAATATATCCGAACACAACAAGCCCAAACGCAATGCAGAAGGTCGTAATGCAATAAAACGCGCAAAGTCCGTCACTTATTAGATTCCTGATTGTAGTACACACGTCTCGCTTCGCTGGTGGTTCTCGCTCTACTAACTCCTCCCTCAATCTGACCATTGCTTTATACTGCACAAATGCAATATGTCCGCCCGGCAGCGTGGACCGAATTTCCTGGAATCAACTTGTAATTTAAATCCGTAATACCTGGCTAATGATTACAATACAATAATAGGCCGTATGCCAATAAGTAAACAAAAAAAGACGACCATAAAAGAAGTTCAATGTTATTAGTTCAAATACCGACGGGTAATAAATGTGCTTGGTTTCAGATATGCAGGTGGATTTTGTTTTAGTCGGCATCTAGGTTGTAACAATACATATATCCTTTTTTTACGCGAGTGAGGCCGCGGGTTAAAGTTAGTAATTGTATAAATCAAATGGAAGGCAATATTGGTCAAGTTATTTCGTCGATCATGTTCGGCAAACATCGCTTGTGCTCGGATATTGAACTGCATGGAATGGAGTTGCCTTTGAAAATATTAGCAAAAAGCGGTGCTTTAGGAGGGCTTGAGTAGTTTTCTACGTAGTAATAATTTTAAGATAGTTTTTTTAAATATATCTATTAATGTATGGATTATTATTTTCATTATTTTTTTATTTATCGAAACCAAATTCTACATACAATAAAATTATAATTTAAAAAATATTATGTCTTCTCCTTTTTTTAATGGATATATAATAATGTGTTTTATGATAGATGACACATCTAGAAATAAATTGAAATGACACGAAATTAGTTTCTCAGTAATATGAAACACAAAAATGCGTAGATTGGGGGGGAGTATTAGGGCTTACTTCGCCCACCCTGAAATACTCTAATGCCGTCTTAGAACATTTATGTCATTTAGGACGGACTGGAAGAAAATTATAATAAGCTAGCAAACCCACATAATGGAAAGAGTTTTGTAACTTTGAATGAAAAATAAATAAAGGATAAAAAAAGTAAAATAAATAAAACATATAATAAAAAAAATATTAAAATGATAAGCAAGGCCGGACAAATCATGTTCGTCTGGTGGAAGAGAGAAAAAAAGTGGGAATTATCGTTGCCTATAAACATTTGCAACGCCAGGAGCGCATTCAACGCGTTGCCACCCAGGGGCTAGGGGGCATATAGATGGCTTAGGAGTATGACATAGAGGGAGCAAACAGGTTACATGGAATTAAAGGAATGGGATACGGGAATGGAATAGGGATTTGAGATAGAGAAAATGAGATAGGAAAACAAAGATATTTAATTTTAAGTTGAACTTTGGTTTCTTAAGACATGTTACTGCCATCTCCTGTTCAAACAATACACATTATTGATACATACATATTCCTTCTCTTTTTGTATAATAGTATATATGTATATCTGTCTCTGTCCTCCACGATTTTGTCCTCAACGTTACTTCGTGGCATTATAAATAAATCAAGCAATTGAATACTTAACTTTTTAAACAATAAGGTTCAATTTTATTTGAATTAATTCACTCCTTTATCATTTTCACTATCTATTTTAGATTTTATTTTAGATAGTTGGTTTTAGGGCCACTTACATGAGGGTCGCCTTTAAATAAAATTAGTTCATCATATTAAACTGCCTAAATACGTTTTATACAAAACGTATTGACAGTTCTTTAAACATATTTAGCGGCAAATTTTGCGTTGTGCAAGACGCTAATTTTATTTAAGGGTGTTAAATACGTTTTGTGTTTCTTAAATAAATTTAAGCAATCGTATGCAAGCGGCCCCTATTCTTGTAACTGGAGTGAAACGTGATTTATTTTATGTCACTGTTATTTAACCGGTGATCAGCGAAATGTGCCATCACTATTATGGATATTTCACTAATTTATTTTGCCGGAAGTTAATTTAGCCTAATGGACATCCAGGCCGTCAACGTTTAGAGACATATCAAATTTTATATTCACCCAAAATCCCCAATCTATAGACCCTGCTTCCCACCAAGTTGCTCTAAGCATTCGGCATACATCGGATACGTTCGGCAAATATCGGCTGCATTCGGTAAACAATCCTGATTGGTGTTAATTTGGAAACTGTAGCATTCGTTAAGTTTGAATTTAGAACGTTCTAAGTTATTCTTTCCAATAAACGCTGACGCTTTTATTTTTAGCTTGTGTGTTTAAGCATTAATTAAGCGTTGTTTAAGTGATTATAATCGTTAAGTGCTTTTTGAGGGATGTTTGATTTTCTTTTATATTTAGTTCACGAACTGATTTCCTATTCTCCATTTGTGTAAACAAAGTGATTATTTGATATTGTTACGAGTTTAGCGGGACTCGAATCAAAATGTATATATTTGTACCTGTGTTAGACGTGTTTGTATAGTACTAATAAATTCTTATAGAGTTTATTAGTACTATACAAACACGTCTAACACAGGTACAAATATAACCCAACAACAACAAATCCAAACGTCATGACGTTTGGATTTGTTGTGTACGTTTATTGAATTACGACCTTCTGCATTCAGAAGGTCGTAATTCAATAAAACGCGCAAAGTCCGTCACTAATAGATTCCCGAAAGTACGTACGCTACTCTACACACATCTCGCCTTGATCGTGACTCTCGCTCGACTGCCTCCTCTCTCCATCGGGCCCTTGATTTATACCTCACAGATACAAATGTGCCCGTATTGTAGTCAACGTAATCCGTAACACCTGGCTAATAATTCGACCGAATGGCGAGTGGCCATAAACGAGTACAATAAAACAATGGACTGTTCTCTAGAATAATTAGTCAACGCATGCCAATAAATAAGTAAACAAAAGAAGACGATCATAAAAGAATTACAATTAGTTCAATGCCGACAGGTAATAAAATGTTTTTTTACAGATGCAGGTGTGAATTTGTTTTTGTCGCCGCCTAGGTTGTATCAATATTATGATTATTTTTACTGTTCGATATCAAATTTAATTTAATAAAACGAGTGATTTTTATCCCTGGAATCCGACGGGAATTTTCCCGGGTAAGGTTTGTAGTTGTTCGAGTGCATAATAATTAGCTTACTCCGAACACAGTTTTATACGAACATACGAATGTAACGAGCTGTAACATACGAACATGGCTGGAACATACGAACATGGCTGGAACATATGAACATAGCTGGAACATATGAACATGGCTGAACATATAGACATAGCTACAATATACGAACATGGCTGGAATATACGAACATGGCTGGAACATACGAACATAGCTGGAACATATGAACATGGCAGAACATACAGACATTGACGGCCTCTGTGGTTGAGCAGGCTAAGCCTTTAACGGCCTACCTCACTGCAACCCAGAGGTTCCGGGTTCGATTCCCGGTATAGTAAATTTCGGAAACGTATTTTCTCCGTTATTTACCATGGTCTGGGTGTCTGGGATCGGCTCCAGAGTGGTCCGTTGTATGTTACCCATAACACAAGCGTAACTTGCTTAATTTGGGGATATACAATATGTGTGTTTGTCTGCCGATTATTATTATTATTATTATTATTATAGACATAGCTGTAATATACGAACATGGCTGGAATATACGAACATAACTGTAACATAGAAACATAGCTCTAACATACGAACAGACATGATGACAACATAAATATCTCACGCATTCGTCTGTTAAAAAGTAGTTAAAATAAAAACTAACTATCTTATCAATATATCACTCAACTCATGCTTTATTTATTTATTGTTAGTTAATTTAACTTGTTGAAAATAACTTTAAAATTAACAAAACAACCAACAAGTAGATAAATCATTTTCTATATTGATTTTAAAGACAGATGCTGTCGTTACCATACAAAAATAACCGTTAGTGATGTGGTTAGATATAAATAAAAAATCTTTACTTGACTGTTTGTGTGTTTGATATTTTAGTTTAGTGTTTAATGAAAATGGCTCCTTTGTATTATGCCCAATGGGCCCAGATTGTGAAAAGACGACTTTTTAACTACATTCTTTCCCTGTTAAAATGTTCATAAAAAAATTAATGTTAAGTTTTTTTGGATTTTTGTTAAATTTTTAAGATACCCAGGGCGGCAAGATTTGAAGTGCCAGAAAGTGCATCTTGTTGCTATAAAAAGCAATGATTTTTAAAAATTGGACTGTTAAGTTTAATTTTGGAATGAATCTTAAAAATTGAGTTCTCATTGGATATATTAAAACTACGTTTTAACGTTTTTAAGTGCGGCAATTTACTTGATTTTTGTTATTCCGACGTTTCGGCCACGTTTACAGTGGCTGTGAAAAGTGGTAGTTTTATTATGTATACAAGTCGCGAAAACTTAAGAGAATATTCTCATTAGATATTTACGTTTTGAAGTCTAGTTACAGTACTTAGATAATAGGGTGGTGTTTTTCACAGTGCCTCAGGGTGCCACTTAAGGCAAGTTCGGACCTGGATAATAGATAGGGCGGCATTTTTCACAGGGCCCCAGGGCGGCTCTTAAGGCAAGTCTGGCCCTGGCTAATACAAAGGGCGGTATTTTTCACAGTGCCTCAGGGTGGCACTTAAGGCAAGTTCGGACCTGGATAATAGATAGGGCGGTATTTTTCACAGTGTCCCAGGGCGGCTCTTAAGGCAAGTCCGGCCCTGGCTAATACATAGGGCGGTATTTTTCACAGTGCCCCGGGGTGGCACTTAAGGCAAGTCCGGCCCTGGCTAATACATAGGGCGGTATTTTTCACAGTGCCTCAGGGTGGCACTTAAGGCAAGTTTGGACCTGGATAATAGATAGGGCGGTGTTTTTCATAGTGCCCCAGGGCGGCACTTAAAGTAAATCCGGCCCGGATATAAAACACTTTTTACCTGAAAAGTCGCTGTCTCCTTTACACCACTTCATTTAATATATGCAAACAGAACCGCGTTATCTGTGTAGCGACTTCAACGTACAAACAGCCACGTCGTGTCGTAGTTAGTAAATCTGTCGGCGAAGTGCATACATCACTCGGTACGTTCAAACAAGTAGTTAGTTATGTGCTTCATTTTTTTTATGTGCTAACAAAAGCTATTTATGATCTATGGAGGTTTTTTTTAAAAGACAATGGTATCTTGGCGTTATATTATCACTAACTGTATGTGTAAATGGGTAGCTATCCGTGCAGGAACGGAGAAAGAATACAATTTCCTGCGACGGGGCTGCCTGTCGTAAGAAGCGACAAAACGACCCACAGCCTGGTGCTAGGATATCTGCCTATTCGGGTAGGTAGCACCCTTGGTCTAGAGCAGCGGTTCCCATACTTATTTGTATATTGCCCACTCAGAGAATAAATTATTTTTTAACGCCCCCATTTTTCCACCTACTTAAAAACCACTATAACGTCAAATTAATTGATTATTGTGAGCTATATTAGCGGAGCGCGTTTGTAATACCGAAGTAAGAAAGAGAGTTGGTCTGAAAGAGAGTGTCGGGGTGAAGGTAAGAAAAGGAATGCTCCGGTGGTTCGGGCATGTGGAACGAATGTATGATGAAAGAATGACTAAACAGATATACAATGCAAAAGTGGATGGATGCAGAAGTCGCGGAAGGCCACGACACACCTTCCATGATCAAATTGATCATGTACTAGCTGAAGGTGATGTCAGGAGCCTTTAGAACAGACGAGCGTGCATGACAAGAGCTATGAATGTCAAAGAAGCAAGTGAGGTGTGTAAGAATAAGCCTAAATGGCGCTCTGTTGTTCGTGCCTACTTCGCAAGGGACCTGGCGTGAAGTTATGTATGTATGTATGTATATTAGCGGAGATTAAACATTCATTCTAAACGAGACTTACTATAGCCCGCAAGAGTTAGGGAGTGGAGTACTACTGCGTGTACTAATGCGACTCTACGAGGTCGCCGGCCTTCAGCTGGCACCCGTAGACGCAGGTATGCGCATGACTTCCCACCCTGAATAATACCGCTTCGGGGGGCCTTTAGCTATCAAGGGAGCAAAGGATTCGTCACCCCCGTCGTCGAAGTGGATGTGTTCTGATTCCCGGGACACATTCAGGCACTCTTTGCGCTGAATCTGGCGTAACTACGTTCTAAGTCTCAGCCTTACCTACACAAAAAAGCGCGGGGCACATGAGAGGAGGGTGGTTTTAGTGGGTATTGGTTGATGCCCGTGCAGCAGCTCGGAGTCTCCACACAAGCTGATCAATTGCGGGCGGGTTACGACGAGAAATCGAGTAACCCCCTCGGCATGCGATAACGGTCTAATCCCTTGCAAAGGACCCAGTATTGTGCGTAAATAGCATTTCCCCCGCCTTAAAAAAAAAGCCCGCAAGAGTTAACTTGAGACCTAACCGCAGTAGGTAGTACACAACGGCACTGAGGTCTCAAGTTAACTCTTACGGGCTACACCTGCCAATGAGAATGATTATTGAAACGCAACTTTATAGTATTCAGATAGAGTATCTTTTATTTTAAAAAAAACAAACATAATCGATTTCTATATAAAAACTAATGTGAAGGATGAATCTGATGCCTCTACACAAAGCCCCGATTTTTTTCTGGGTCTCTTACCGTCTCTCTTTAGGCCTGCAGCGCCCACTTTGGGAAAGGATGGTCTAGAGTATGCCTCCATAACAACCTTGAGTTGTGTTCCGGCATTAGTTACCAGGTTCCAGTCTCCCTTAAGAGAGCAGCAGCGCATTTGTAGCGCCTTTGGTGTTGCAAATGTCCATGCCCGGTGGAAATTGCTTTACATTAGGTAACCCGCTTGCCTGTCTGCTGACCTCACGCTATTAAAAAATCTCTCCGCACCAAAGAGAAATGTAAGTTTTTCTTAGTCGCACTGAAAGTGGCACTTTCGGGGCCAGTTAGACCCCGGAAGTGTCTCACTTTCGGGGTCACTTAGACCCCGTTTGGCAGTGAGCCTGTTAAAGAGAGAATAGAATATACACAACGCGTTTCTAATTCCTTCCCCAAACTAATCTTCAAATGATTTGAACCATTTAATTTTATTTATTTTAGCAAATACTTTAACAACTATAATTTAAGTCGCATGACAAGTATAATTGGCTCCTAATTAGTGCCGGCACACACTACAAATCATTCGCCGTTTAGTCTGTAACGGCCCTTAAATAGAAACTCAAATGGTACATGACAACGTTTAAAATAGATCTTTGATTTATTGAACGACAGTTATTTTCAACGTAAGATGACGGTAGTTTAATATGTTAGAGACTATCACATTATTAAATAATATACGAGGCTTAGAAGCTAATTAAAAAAAGAGTTAATATAAAAAATATGGGCGTCTCGGGACAGCTGACAGAAGTGATAACTTAAACTAATCTAAGTTGAACGAATCAAACTACGTTTTAACGGTTTTAAGCGCGGTAATTTATTAAGTTTTGGTTTGTCCGACGTTTCGGCCGCTTTTCAGTTTCATGCGCCGCTTCTTCTCTTTAAGCCACAACATTTTCAACATGACATGTTGTGAAGCGGTGGTAAATTAGATTAGGCTCCCATAGAGTAAATAATAACCATAAACAAAATTAAAACTAAATAATTAAAATGAACAAGTTGGCGGTAGGCTAAATAAAACTTTAACAATACTTGTTGGACAAATGTCACCTTTGTCGTCCGTCGGACAAACCAAAACTTAATAAATTACCGCGCTTAAAACCGTTAAAACGTAGTTTTATTATGTATACAAGTCGCGAAAACTTAAGAAAATATTAAGTTGAACTAATTAATATTGAAATTGTTTAACTTGATAAAAGCTTAGGTTATTACTTAAATTTTATGTACATTATTAATATGCTAATGTAAGGTGTTTGCTACTAACGCAATTCTTCATTTCATAAAACCTCATTACATCAAAACATTATAGTATTAAAAGTCACTCATGTCACTCGCCTTACATACGTCTAATATTTGCTATAAAATCCAAAACCAAATAAAACTTGTGAAATCCATAAAATATATAATTAAGATCGCAACAGACCTTTCAATTTAATATATCAACAAAACATAAGGAAAGGTTATTTATTAATAAATTCTTTTATTGATTATAAAATATATTTTATTCTTGGTTACAGTTCTTGAATATATACATTACAATTTTGTGTATGTACATTATTAGTATCATTATTTAATCTAATTACCGAAATACTGCTAGTACTGTGTGTTAGAGTGAGAGAGGAGGAGCCTGCCTGCAGCTGCCGTGTACGTGAGAGAAAGGGAAGTCAAACAGACTGGCGCCGTAACGTGTTACGTAACGAATCGGTTTACCCTCCTATAAGAAGTTACCACTTCAAAAATTACAACAATAAAGAAACAGATCCTGACAGGCAGACAAAAAATCAAATTAAATTTTTGGTACAAGTATCAAATATACATTCATATCCATTTAGTAAAAAGCTACTTTTTTGCCATTACAAACAGACAATTCAATTTTATTTATCTATATAGATATATAGAATAGATATCATTTTTTAATTTGGCAATATTGTTGCGAAATTCAAGCAAACCCACGACACGAAACTGGTGAACAATAAATCAAAGGCTTGTAAATCAAGTGAGACCGTGCATGATTTAACTGTTCTCTACCAGGAATTGAATTAGTGACGTGTATTTAACGCCCAAATACCTAACTACACGACTAAAGCGTCCACTTTGATGTTACGAGTAATTAGTTTAGTGGTTTTGTTCTGTTTCCATAAAAAAATCTGGAATAAATTTGTTTCATGTCAATAATTTATTTTGAGCTGTATCGGTGTTTTTTAATCTTAAAGAAATATAAATATATAAAAATTACGAAAAAAACCACGTTACGTCTCATATTGTAAAGATTTTAATTTTTTTAGTAAATTGTTTATCATTAAATACCAACAAAAAGTTGTTTATTTTGCGTCCCACTTTCGATATTTCTTAGTAACAGGAACTTTAAGCTTTTCTCTTACTATGCATGTATAGCAGCTATCCGAAATCAGATTTCCCTCTATATCTTTGTAGTGCTATATAGATACCTTCCTGTCAATTTTCAATTATCTAGACAGAGAAGTTTTTGAGATTGTTTTAACAAAAACAAAACCGATTTGAATCTAAAAAGCAAATATTAAATATTTTTACATCTTGAAGTTGGTGCGTTTTGAAATTGTCTTGTTGTTGCTTTTTACATTTTACTCGGCACCGACTTCATGATGTAGAAAATCTTTCTTTTTTCCTTTTTAGTTACTTACTGTTGTTAAATACTAGAATGCTATTATGAAATAGTTTAAGTAATTATATGTATTTAAGTTATGTATTATCTCATGCCCTGCACCACCTATATCGCCAGATTAGTTTAAGATATTCTTTAAGTTAGGTTGCTTGGAAGGGATAGCTTGGAGCGATAAGGCCGCCTATTGCTTTTACCATGACAATGTTGTAATCTTACATTTTTTGTGATTGATTTTTTGGTAAGCAATAAAGTGGTATCTTGCACTCTACAGAGTGTAAGTCAGACCGCGGAGTACTGCTCACCTATGCTCATCTATGGGTCGAAGCACCCGCTTACCAGACTGAAACCCCCTCGACGCTGTATGGAGTCATCCACCTTCGCGCTGTTCGTATCGTCGACGATCCTATATTAACAAGTGGTCTAGAATCGCTTAGCCTTCGGAAAGACTGCGTCCCTCTGCGTATATTACCGCCTGTACAACGGGGAGTGTTCTGAGGAATTGTTCCTCCTCACTTTTACAACCACGCCACTCGCCATCGACGGGTTGTTCAATCCCATTTCATTGAGCTTCCACGCTCAACTACGCAACGGTTTTCTAGAACATTTGTTCCGCGTACAAGAATGATCTGGAGGGAACTACCCGCCCCGGTTTGCCCTTTGCTATATGACATAGGGTTTTTAAGGTTTTAAAATTTCTCAGAGATTGACGTGTTAGCGACACCCCTGGTGTTGCAAATGTCCATAGGCGACGGTAACCGCTTTCCATCAGGTTGGCCGTCTGTCTGTTTGTCTACATCAGGCAATAAAAGAAATATCTATTTGTTTCTTTATTGCTAAAATTTTTCTTTACTGGGTGTTTGTCTCTTGTTGCATGGTAGCACTTACTTTAAAGTCTAGGATAATGATAAATTATTAAAAAACATAAATAAACTTTCATATAATTTTATTTATACAATATTTAATTACGATGATTAACTTACAATAAAAAATATATATAAGGTGTATCAAATTTAAATAAATGTATTGCAAATAAATATTTACACAAAATTAAACAAATTGGAAGAAATGACATGACTTTCAAATAATTACATATAGTCTATTTTTTTTATATATTTTATTATTACGCTGGGGCTTCATCTGCGTTAGCGTTAAAGGTTATTCATATTGAGTTAGAGTGAGTTTGTAGATTTCTTTAAAGTTTTTATACAAGCCTACAAACTCACTCTAACTTAATATGAATAAGATCGTTAGGTTGTGGCCGAATGCGTCTTATTTAAACGTTAAAAAATAACGTAGCAACATTAGTGTATATACATACGTTATCTGTCAATATTTGACATCATTATCAATGTCATTTCTGCGTAAATCGGCCTATATCTGTAACATTATCCCAGATGAAGCCCCACCATCATATTATATACACAATAAAAAATGCATTAAGTCTAATTCACATTAATTAACACGTTCACAGCGGAACTGATTTTTCAGTACCTTTTATTTCTGATGTACGGGGCGTTTTAGACCTTGTACTAAAACTACCATTGTAGCGCCACGAGGCCTAATGAGCCCCGTAACGTTTTAAGAATTAAAATCTTTCTTTGGCCTATATATCAAATAGTTTACAAATTTTTGTTTTGTTTTGTGCGGTATTAACGGAACTCTGGTTTAATAATAGCACATCTTTGATATACATCTTATTTCTACACTGTTTGTCTTTTTCTTAGCAGCATCGCAAGTGATACATGTTCAAATCAAATCAAATAATATATTGTTTAAAAATGATATACAAATAGGTGTTGGGTGTTGTCGTTTATATAGGGATCACATGTTTTTTGCTGGTTCGGTGTACAATTTTCAGTAACTCTAGAGATACATAACGTAAACATAACATTCTGGGCGACTTAGACCCCGTTTCGCAGTGAACGTGTTAAGTGGTTTGTTTTTTCGAATAAGCGAGTTTGGTTCTTACCAACATTTGGACATATATCTTCCATATAAATAATAAGCCATGGATTAAGTAACATCTCTAAAAGACGATAAACACTTACTCGCAAGTTAACTGACTCCTTAACTAATGGCTCATACCCATTAGTTAAGTAGTCACTTAATTTGCAAGTAAGGTTGTTGCGTCACGTTTCATCTGCCCATTCCAACACAATTTGAAACTAATAATAAACCGGCCAAGTGCGTGTCAGACTGAACTAAAAAAACTAAGTGGCAAAGCTTAAAATTATTTTCAAAAAATTACAAGATACTTTAGTAATCAAAACATTTTTCAAAATTTGTTTTGTACATCTCAAAACTTGATCACTTACCTTAATTTGGTTATTAACTTCTTACATCGTTTTAATGTACATTTTAATCACGTAACTTAAAATAGAAACAACATATAATTATCATTGGAACGAAGTCCCTTATCGCACGTTACTCAGACGCTCGACGAATAAAAGTGTAAGTGTGTGTAGTGTGCAATGACAAATGCTGACCGCTGTATAATGTATATTTCTTTACGCCATAGATGCCTTCTGCGCGATACTGCTGTACTTTCATGTCAGTTACCTTCGCTTATTTGCAACACCAGGGGCGAAACCAGCGCGTTGCCAGCTTTTAGAATGGGACAGAAGGGCTGGAATTTTTAAAATAATTTCTCCCACACGTTTGTCAGGGTTTTATTCTCTTTTTATATGATATTTTCATGTTTTTTTTCTTTATTATATTTGTATAGAATCAGAATGGGGCTTGGCCATCGGAACTCTCACTCATCTCTCAAAACACTACTAACACAAGGTTAACCAAAGAAGTCTAAAGTCAGGTGCAAAGGGAACAATTTTCCGTTGGTAATTTATAATCAATAATTTACTAAGAAAAATATCATAAGTCTACACGATGTGAGACGTAATGTAGTTATTTCATAATTTTTCTATAGTTATTTTGAGGTGAGAAAAATATTCACCAAATCACCTCCAAATTATTGACATGAGCCCATTTTACACCTAACCTTCGATTTTTATAAAAAGAGGATAAAGAAATCGTTAAAGAACAGATACTTGGTTTTATTATTTTTTTAACCTTCTATAAAAGACAAATTTAATATTATTTGTTTTCCACGAGCTGGCATCAAAATTGCCGCACCAGAACCAAGAGAACTATATTATCTCTTTTATTCGAATAGAAATTCTATGTAGTTAGAAGAAGAAAGCATCAGTTCAACGTACATTTCAATTATCTGTATTTGACCACAAATCTGTGGTGCTTCCCAATTAGCCGTGTGTGAGAGTTCGGGCAACAAATATATGGTGGTTCTGTCTTAAGGGTTAAATACTACTATATTTTATACACAATATAATAATAATGCGTCTGAAAAACGACTGCGTCTGTGGATTCCCGTTATAGCCCGAAAAATCAGTACCGAACAATCCTCAAGGACGATGGCGTTGTAACCAGCCTTAATCGTTCTTTTGCACTCTGAGTGAGGCAGTCAGTATTAAATCTATATTACTTCACCCTAAATAAAACTAGTTAATCACTTACGAATTAAATAAAACTAATAAAATAAATATTTACTATAGCCTACTCTTTTATTTACATCTTCAGGAACATTTTATTTAAAATTAATTTATAATTATTTCTATTCAATTAAACAAAAATATCTTATATATCTTTTTAACTTTTAAAGACCTACCTAAATGGAGCTACCTGTCTCGCTTGCACATTGTCATATTTATGAAGATACTAGGCATTTGCCCGCGACTTATCCACGTTGGACAGGTAACAAAGATTACAGTTATTTTGCTAAATATAAAAACAAAGACTCAGAAAATTTAAATGTCAATAGGTATATACATAACGGGATCTTTGAAAGTTGCACCCGTGACTGAAAAACTGAGCGGAAGAAGACTAAGTTGGTACGGGCATATAATGAGGAGGGATGAAAGTCACGTGACAAAAAGAATGTTAAACTACAAGATGGATGGGTACAAATGTAAAGGTAGACCAAAAAAAAATATGGATGGATTGTGTGAAGGATGATATGTTGACTTGTGGTGTGACAGAAGATGTATGTCAGAATAGGGGAGTGTGGAAGGAAAAGACCCCAATATTGTGCCGACCCCAATTAATTGGGATACGGGGAAAGAAAAGAGAGAGGTATATTAAAGGTGATATCACAAAATAACCTCACACGAATAATGAACTATACAAAATAGCCGATATTTCGCAAAAGCATAAATCCATGTATTAGATGTACATGTTATGTTATTGGTACAATCGAACATTGATAGATGGCAGAAGTGGTTATATTCTTAATAGCTTCTGAGTTATCAATAATTAAGACAAATTTGCTCCAGGTGACAATAATTACATTTAGCAAAATGATGGTTTCAACATTTGAATCTTAAGGTATCATTTCTATTTGGTAGTGAAAGGGAGGTACCTCGTACGGTTATCAGCCCAGTTCAATACAAAACATCTTTCTGTATGGCCATTATGCAGCCTTATGAAACCATATAACATTGAAGGTAAAGGATTGCTGGCTTTATTCGATTGGGGGTACCGGCTGTAGTCCCTCATCACTGTCAATGCGGAGATAAAGTCCAGTGGTTCAGGTCACCATGGCTTGTAGCGTGTCATGCACATGCTGCACTAAACGACATTATCCGTCGAGCTCTTGTCACCACCGGGATCCCAGCCATTTTAGAGCCAAATGTACTGTGTCGCGACGATGGCAAGAGACCGGACGGGATGTCTTTGGTGCAATGGAAGAGACGCGACCATATATAGGTACAACATTAGTTTGGGACGCGACGTGCGTTGACACTTTGGTAGCGTCCTATCTATCCGATACGTCTGAAGCTGGACAAGAGGACCTATACGCTGCAAATTTGCATCCATTGGTAGTACATATTTGTGGCTTTTGGTGTCGAAACTCTGGGGCCAAGGGGTCCAGAAGTCCACCGCCTTTATCGAGACCTATCAAAACGGTTGATAGATGTCTCACGGAACCAAAACGCTGGCCTGTATTTTAGGCAACGCATAAGCGTCGCCATACAGCGTGGTGACGCGGCCACCGTTTTGGGAACGTTCCCAACTAAGAGTGATTTGGAAGCCATTTACTATTTGTAATTTTTATCTTTTTACAAGCTTTTATTTAACTTGCAATGGATGTACTACCTATGTATGGATGTAAGTTTGGGTGGAATCTTGCAAGTTAAATATGAAAATCTTCCCGGTTTTCGATTAGTACCAATATGGTACCATGGAGCTGATCTGATGATGGAGTCGGAAGGTGGCCATAGGAACTCCTGTACTAAACAAGATAAACCCGTCGTGTTTGGGCTCGTTTTACTTGTCTTGGCTAGGACTCTGCTGCTACAAGATATCGAGGATCTCAAAACTTGTATTTAAAAACCTTTTTAAAAAAGCTTATGTAATTTAAGCTGTAATAACATTTGAAGGTAGTTATGTTAAATAAATTTGATACACAATCTTCCAAGAATGTAATAACATAAAATCTGAAATTTAAAAGCTAACTTACATGCCAGCTACTGGCTTCAAATTCGAAGAAAGCCAGTGCTTATATTATAGTATCGTGTAAATTGATTTGAAGTCAGTAGAGTGCTACCAAGCCAGTAGCTGGATCAATGTATATCAGCCTTAACTGTACGAATTACACGATAGCCTCTTAAAACTTCTACTTCTACTACATCCTACGTGACATTAATTTCTTCTTCTTCGTCGCTTTCCGTAGCTGTGGTGTGATTGTACAGTCCTTGTGCCATCAGCTGCATTGCCAATGGATTCCTCTGTCCAGTCGCCTTCTTGATCTTCGCCCGTTTGTTCTGGAACCAGATCTTGATCTGAGCCTCCGCCAAGCCCAGTTCAGCTGCAAGGGACTGTCGGCGTCGCTCAGTCAGGTATCGGTTCTCGACGAACTCGTGCTGCAAGAGAGAGAGTATTGTCTGGATTTTCTTGTTGCGCAGGAGTTTTATGACAATAGATAGAAGATAGATAGAAAATACTTTATTGTTCACCATATACGTTATTTATACGTGCAGGAACGGAGAAAGAATATAAATTCCTGCGTCTGGGCGGCCTGTCGTAAGAGGGGACAAAACAACCCACAGCCAGGTGGACATTTGCCCGACTGGATGGCTACTATCCCTAGTCTAAAGTATGTCGCCATAACAACCTTGAGTTGTGTTCTGGCATTAGTGACCAGTCTCCCTTAAGAGAGCAGCAGCGCATTTGTAACACCTTTGGTGTTGCAAATGTCCATAAGCGATGGTAACCACTTTCCATCACCGGACCGTCTGTCTGTGTGCTAAACTTTTGCAATAAAATAAAATAAAACATACACATGAGGTAGGTACATCATTTCCAGTCATTTCAACTCAAGGTAGGAACAAAGGGCGGCCTTATTAGAGCGATCTCTTTCAGACAGCCCGGGTTGTGGATTGAGTGAAAAGAGTGTATGACGGTGGTGTGCAAAACAAATACATTTAATTAAGATAAATGAAAAGAAAATAGACAATAGCACATATTACTATTATCATAATCATTAGGTCCGTGGGGTCCATCGGCAAAGAGTTTCTTCAAAGAGATTTGCAAGAAACTCTTTGATGCCACCCGTGATCAGAAGGCTGGCTCATATTTCGCCCAACAAATAAGCATCGCCATACAGCGCGGCAATGCAGTCAGCCTTCTGGGCACGCTCCCATCTGGCAGCATACAGTCATTATACAGTCTATAATAGCTTCTAATATTTATAACTAAGATTATTTTTAGTTTTTAATTATATTATTCAATATAAAATATTTTCATAGAATATTACATATATCCAATATTACGATGACTAGTTTTTCTTTCATATAAACTACCTTTTGCTTGCGGCTTAGCTCGCGTTCATGTTATCCCACGAGAATCGTACATTTTTACGCAACAAAAAGTAACAAAAAGCCAATGTACTAATTTCAGACTGTAATCCATTTCTGTGCGAAATTTCATAGTAAATGTTTAATGTATTAGACATATTTGTTTAAAGACAGATAGTACTTTGTAAGGGAGTTCCGAAGGTAGGTAATGTTTTGGCCTCTCTGACAGTTAGATGCAACGCATTCCAGACTTTGACAGCCTGCACTTTAAAAGTGCTATCATAAAGGGATGAAGTGTGTGCAGGTGTCAGGAGTCTAGGATATGTATCTGAGCGCAAATTGTGAGACACGAAGAGGCGAAGGAATTCAAAACGTTCCTTGAGGTAACGAGGACTATAAGGACTAAATAGTATATTATAAAGGAGAGCTAGAATGTGATGAAGACGTGAATTATCACGCCTTTTTCCCATGTGGTAGGCAGAAACTATAGATCTCCACTTGCGACGATCCTGACATACAACATTCACTTCATTTACTTTCATTAACCTCTTCATACATACATACATAACTTCACGCCAGGTCTCTTGCGGGGTAGGCACGAACAACAGAGGGCCATTCAGGCTTATTCTTCCACACCTCACTTGCTTCTTTGACATTCATAGCTCTTGTCATGCACGCTCGTCTGTTCTTAAGGCTCCTGACATCACCTTCTGCTAGCACATGATCAATTTGATCATGGAAGGTGTGTCGTGGCCTTCCGCGACTTCACAAGGGATAAGCTCTCTCTCTTCATACAGTTATATATAATTCTTTATAATATATATAGTAACGTAGTATGTAGTATAGTAACCTATATATAGGGTATATATATAATTCTTTCTATTATCTGTGCGCGTGTTTCTCATATCTGTTTTATGTTTCATATACTGTGATCATATACGGCACTGAAGATCAACGCTGTGCTGGAGAAAACTCCAACACAGCTTTATGCTGAGTTGTGTACGTAGGGCTGCCCACTATTTTTGAGAAAAATAACATATTACATTTTTAAGTAAGAAAAAATAAAGTATTTGGTAGAAAAAAAAGTATTTTTCAAAATGTTATCTATTTCTTCTCTTTTAGACACTATTTTTGTGTGCTAGAAGAACGTTTACTTAAGTTTTTGGAAGCTATCTTTATTTTTTATATTATAACAATTCATTTTATATTAAATATATATATGTCCTGTTATTTCTTCTCGCCATTTTACATTCATTACTGAATAAAGTCTTTCAATGAAAGCTGGATCGATAATAGTTCAGTAATTATCTATTCAAGTATTTCATTTTACGTATCAGAGTCAATATTGGAAATAAAGTATTTTCAGATACTTTATTTTTATGCAAAAGTATATTTACCAAAAACAAAGTAGGATACGTTGTTATAAAGTATGGTTGGCAACTCTAGTGGCCTTACTTATAATTGTTTGTTAAATTTTAAGAAACTGCTCAGCAACTGATTAACGAAAATCTTACCCATAAACTCCTCTTAAGGCTAAGAGGTGGTCGTAAAGTAACTCACAAATAACTGTCAGAAATAACCAACATCAAGAGGTAGTTTAAGTGACTGCTAAGAGGCAAGATGACAAGTTTTATTTGAAACAGCCATTGATTAGGGGTTTAAGAGTCTCTTATTTAAGAGATGGCTAATCCTTTCTTAACGTGATTATTATAAGTAAGGCCTTAGGTGTACAACATATCTAATTTAACCATAGAAATGTATGTATAAATTATTTCTACATACTTGTATTGTCGCTTTCCTTGCAAATAAATTCTTGCCTTCTTTTATCTTTCTTTCTTTCTAGCCGAATTTCCACCACTGCTACCTATAATGAATATTACACATATGTAAGATAGTTACTTAGTTAATTATATCTACCTTAAGTCTAGCAAGCTGTGCTGCACTGAACGCCGTTCTAGGTCGCTTCTCTTCTGAATTAACTTTCTTCTTTACCCTTCTACTTCTTGGACCTATTGACAAAAGAAAGGCAGTTTCATAACAGGTATTATGAGACATAGGAAGTAGAATCCAGCAAATAAAAGAGACTATTCACAAATAAAATATTAAAACAATAATTACTACCATTTCACAATATTGGCTGTATCTTTTTAATTCCATTACACGAAAGGGTTACCACGATGCCCTAATGAATAAATAACGCATAATTGCTGGCAACCCCAACAACGACCGTGAATTATTACTTATGTTTGGAAAAGAGCAATCTATTACGTGTAATTTAATTACAATTTCTTTTTTAGGGTTCCGTTGATATTTTGACTAAAGTTTGTCCGTCCATCCTTATATATTACTAGCTGTCACAGCAGACCTTGTCCTGCCCTGAAGAAATAAAATTTAGAACCCGATTGCAGCGCCATCTACAGGGTTTAAAGCTTATTAAGCATTAAGATGTAAGCTATCCTATCTTTCAAGTTGGATCAAACTGCACACGGTGTGCAAATTAGATTAAAATCGGTTAAGTAGTTTAGGAGTCCATCGCGGACAAACAACGTGACACGTAATTTATATATATTAAGATTATCATAGTAATTTTTCTCGTAAACTACTTCATATTTATAGATGACAGACAGGTAGATATCTATAAAATTATACAATTTTAAAAGTGTAGGCCTTTGTTTTGTAGATTTTTGTGGTTGCCTGATTGTTCGGGATTAACATAAAAACAGCTGGGCCGATTTCGATGCGGCTTTTGTTGATCGATAGCAAATACCCGGACTTAAAATCTGCGGTGCTTTATATGTAGCCAATGATGCCGAAACATAACTCGAGGTTGTTATGGAGACATATTATAGACTAGAAATGATGGCCATCCAGAGGTAAAAATGCCCTATCACCTGGATTATTTATTATTAAGATATAAGATCCGTCCTATATCTTACTATTCATTGACTTGTCCTACCATTGGTTGAATTTTGACACTACTTCAAGGAGCTTATGTCAAAATGTACCTGATAGTAAGGCAAATAAACGATCGAAAGGATATAGGAACCGGGCATTCGTCACCTCTCATCACAGTCCACCCAGCCGCGGAAATTAGTTCTCTTTTTATTCCTGCCCAATGCCTAGATAAATAGACCGTACGAAGCCACATTGAAAAAGAAAGAACATTTCAAAATGTCTTGCAAACTTTTATCAATGACTTTAAAAAAAAATGTAAAAATAATTATGTTCTTTTTTCAAACAGACAAACATGGCCGCCGATCTTAATAATCCGATTCGATACACCCCCATTCATTTATGGAAGGTGTGGCTTCGACCCCTATACGGTTTTATGCCGTCCTAATTAAATTAGATCTACCCATTATATTCACATTTATGAGATGTGGGGACCTTGGGATCAACTGAATTATAGCTCACTGGGGCAAACCCATATCTTTGTATTAATAACTACTTAAATAAACTTATATAAAATTTGGCTTCCCCATGCCTGCGTCCACAACTCCACAGAACTTGTAATTGACTAGAAGTTTTTATACGCCGTTACATTTTAATAGTCGCGTGTTTTTATATATCTTCGATTAAATACTCACAGATAAATAATTAAACACAAAAACAAATAGGTGAAACCAGAAGTATGGTTTCTCAGTGAAAAAATGTCATACATATTACATATACCACATCTCAGACATCTCTAAAAAATCAAAAGGATTTAAATGATTTAATAATATTAAATATTGTTCTACATAATACTAATAATATACGGATCGACCAAATTGAATCAATTTGGTTTATACGTCTATTCACTTTGGTTGATTCACTCAAATTTTAAGCCAGAAATGAACCATCTATCACAGACTAAAGAAGCGAAGATTTAAAAAAATTGTGTGCGTGTGTCTTTCCTTGCGTCTGTGTACTTATATAGTAATGTATCCACTGGAAACTATTCCACCTTTGTCCGTACTATTCGATCATTTAATACAAATGGGAACCCAATCACGGTCCTGCATTGCAAACCGCCGGTTAATGCAGCTTATAAATGTTGTTGCAGCATGCATTGCGTCCTACAACACAGAGCAAGATCACTCTTGAGCCCTGAAACTCTAGCCTTCTGCAGGCCTGCAATACAGGTTAGTGTATGGGCCCCTTTTGTAAACTGTTGTAACTTACTGCGGCGCGATTGGCTTCCTTTAGCCGCTCTTTGTCTCTTTGACTTTGAGAGCTTGGCTCTTAGTTTACCTATTTTGTTCTTCTGAGACGTTAAAATTATAAAGCAATAAATCTACATAAAACATGTTTAAATATGTTGCTTAAAAATAGAAAAAAAAACGAAAAAGAATTCAAATATTAAAATTCCATTCTAGAACACAGACAATAGCGCCAACGAACATCAAAATTACAAAATCGAACATCCTATTCCATAATCAAATTTGAATTTTATCGTTTTAAATATAGAACAGGAAATGGTTGTTACAAATCTTTTTTACCAACGTTTGAAAAATACCTCCTTTACTTTTTTTACCGGAAAAACAACTTTATAGTCTAGGGGCTAACGGCAACTTTACGGTGTACACTTTGTAGTCGTTTAAAAGCAGTTTATCACCCGATAAAACGCGCCGGTTACTTTTTTATACCAGTTTTAATTAAACAAAACTCGACGCCAAATTTTGCTTGGAAAAAGTATTTTTCACCGGATCCCTTTAAATGGGGAAGGCAGTTTGTGTGTTATCAGTTCAGGAATGGAGCGTTCTTTTATATTTAAAAAGGAACTGTTAAAAAAGTATTTTCTTAAAAGAATTTAAAAAAAAATTGAAATAAAACGTTTTGGTTTAATCATTCGTGCTAGTTTTTCGTAAAGTATTATTATAGGCCGCACAAATTATCTGTGAAATAGCTAAATATAGAACTAAGACCGCCATAATAAAATATTATTCAAGTTCGGGTTGCCAGTTGTAGAAATGTTGTTTCTCTAACGCTACTGTTGCATCTGGGATAATTATGTAGTTATTGACTGTTTTACGCAGATGTATCTAAATGTTAAATGCATTAGTTGCGTTTTTTTAAATTTTCTTCTTCTAACAGATACGATATTTCTCTTTTTTATATATTTTTATCTTTTTTATTTCTCTTTTGTATCTTTTAACGTTATTTGTGATGCGTATTGTTATTAACTTGTAATGACGTTAAATATTGACAGGTATTATGTATGATATACGTAGAGAATAAAGGCGTTATTTTTAACATTATAAACAAGACGCATTTGAACACATTGACTACCATTATTCCAGATAGAGCAGGTACATGAAAAAAAGAAAATATTAAAATAAGACGCTTTTGGTTTAATGTTTCATGCTAGTCAAATATTCATACGACATACGACTTTAACTGTAATTTGCTTAATGGTAACACATACACAAACGTCAACTTCGATTTGTCAAAACAAAATGGCGGCAAATGTTAATATGCTATGTATTTTGTGAACGTGTTTTAGAAGTTACCAGTAAGAATATAAGTAGGTATAGATATAGCAATTTAAAGTACTAGAATATTTTTTTTATTCTAAGAAAGCAATCAAGTGAGAAATTCTTTATTCAAACCTAAGTTTTGTGTAAAGCCGTGTCACATTTCTTTAAAAAAATTAGTCTTAACTATATTCTGATTTTGAATTACCTGGACTAAAATGACAGCTACGGTCGTCTTTTTTCGATTCTTATATGAGTTGTGCGACTTGAATCAACAATTCACCACTGTGTTAAATTAAATAGAATTTTTATAATAGACTAGAATAGAAAGTCTACCTATATATAGTAAGAAATAATATTATTGCAATTCGTTATAGATATTATAGAAAATACAGATAGAATTTTTATAGAAATGCTCGAAGCTTGCAACATAAAAAAGATCGGCCGCAGCTGTCAGTTTAGTCCAGGTAATTCAAAATCAGAGTATACCTGTATCATTCTGGAACTTGACTAGAATCCTTAATTATTATATTCACTTATTATGTTATATCTGGAATAATTTTAATGGGTTTAATGTGTTATTTGTGGAGCGATATTGTTATAAATTGTTAATAATGTTAAACATTAACAGATAACTTATGTATACACCAGTGTATCTATTTGGTAACTGCGTTATTTTTATCACTATAAACAAGACGCATTCAGCCGCAGTCAATAAAATTATCATTATCCCAGATGGAGCCCGAGCATTATACAACAATTTACGTTTTTACAAACAAGTGTTTCATATTATTTTTGAAGTTGCCATATAGATATTTATTATTTAGTAATCGCCTTAATCCTCAACTTTTGATTTAATCTTTCATTATGGATATTCGAGACGAATTACAGAAATGGAAGAAAATCTTAATCAAAACATCTAAATCTCAGATTAATAGCAAAAATATATAATACTAGAGAAAATTAACATTTCGAGTCTATAAAACTGACTCAATTCACTCAACATAGTCATAATCGGCTTGTCGGCCACATAAATTAAACATAAGTGTTAGCATAAGGCAATAATAAAATTCATACGGTCACCTCCATACACTTAAAATACATTTCACACACGCCAAGTGTCAAGCGGCCATTTTGACCGCCATCTTGGTATTTATGGTTGTTATTTAGTGGATTTTTAACACCGTAAAATGTTATAGAATTACAGTATTTCTGATATGAAACTAATAAGAAGAATTAAATTTAAAATACTACAGATTTTTATTTCTTTTTTGGTTTAGGATTAATTTGTATTTCAGTTTTATTGAAATCACTTGCAAGACATTACGCAGCAGAGTTAGTTACTTTTTTTAATGTCATTTGCAACTGACTGTCATACACTGACAGTTACATTTTATATCATTTTTAAACATAGTTTAACATGGTTTAACGAGGTTTTTTTATTAAGTTAAATATTCAACTTTTAAAACAATTTTCATGTGAAAAGGCACCAGATGAAAACTGGACGGATGGAAATTAAGTTTTTGACTGAAGTCAAACGAAGAAGTTCTTATGACAGAAATCACTAAACAGATCAATTAGAATAAATCTGTCAGTAGATATACAATTTGTATTATCATTAACATTCTACGTAGGAAAAGCCCCTACGCAGTTGTAACTTCAACACAAACACATTATATGTAGATAGAGGACACATTTTACAATAAACTTTATTATTATTTAATTTTTCTCAAATCAAATGTACACGCCATACGAAGCTATAAAAGAATGTAAAAAAGAATTGTATAAATCAGACCATATTATCGCAACTACCCGCGTTCCTTAGTACTTCGCTACCGTTTCGCGTGAACGTGAAAGATCTAGCCGATTGCAGTGATTTAACATTCCACCTTGTTTGTGAAATCAAGTGGATAGATTTAGAACTACCCTCACCGTTGATAGGATTTGTTTATTGCTTGAATGTGGGTAGTTTAAGTTTTATCTGGACTAATGGACTGTTGATATATTAGATAACATTTTTAAGATTTTTTTTTGTTTTGTCTGTCACTGTTAAAATATTTTGTAATGGCTTGTACAATACACGTTCCTGACCCTGTATTAAAAAAATATATAATACATAGTGTTTTGTTAAGTTTTCGCGACTAGTACATGTAATAAAACAAAGTACGTTTTAACGTTTTCAGTAGCCGTGATCATGGACGACAATGACGTTGGAGTGTCGGTGATTACTCGTAATGTTAAGTTTTTATTTAGGCTACCGTCAACTTGTTCATTTTTATTGAATTGTTTTAATTTTTGTTTATGATTATTATTTACTCTATAGGAGCCTAATCTAATTTACCATCGCTTCGTAACATATTGTGACTTATCACACGAGGACTTCGAGTAGGAAAAGCTGTTAAAATCTACGTTTTCTTATTATCAAAGTACTGGCGACTTTTAGAAAAGTATTTAAATATTCCACTGAGTTTAACTATTTTTTATTCCTTCTGTTATCGTGTGAATACATAAATAGCATCTGGCTCAGCCCAATCTATTATTTTTCTCCTAAATTAGTACAGTTCTATAAACTGCAACTCTGTGTGGGACTCAAATCCCACAGAAGCGATGATATACGGCGCGTAGAAAATTACATTGAAAGATATAATAGGATTATTTCCTAAACATATACGTGGTAGAGCCATGCTGGAATAATTATCTTGATTATAGTCATACTCATACCACGCTTTCACAGAATATCGGCGTGAAACGGCTACTCTTGAGCTAATAGTGTTTTCTGTGATGAGTGAAAATTCCAATGGTTCACTTCTCCCTCCCCCTATCGTATCCTCGTATTCCGATCCCATATGCCATCCCTTCTAGCCTTTCCTTTCTGTCTGAACTCATCCCCCCTAACTCATCCCTATCCGATTCTCTGTATTCCATCTTAAAGGTTGGCAACGTGTTGGCTTCGCCTCTGTCTTGCAAACGTCCATAGGCCACATTCCATGAGCTGGATCATGTGACTGTTTGCCAGCTTCGAAATAAATACTTAAACAAAGATCAAACAAACTCACATTTTCATTTACATATTTGTACGTACAGAGTTTTTCACATCACGTAAAGTATCCGCTACAACTTTGGTGGTCTTAAATACTTAATCACACCAGAAAAAGCCTAGCAAATATTGGCTATTATCACAGATCATAGAACTGTGTTTCTATGATATGTGGCTATTATGATATAGATAAAAAAAAGAAAAAAAACTCACATTTCCATTTACGTATTTGTATATATGTTTTTCACATCACGTAAGGTACGGTAAAGCCTAACGCTACAACTTTGGTGGTCTTAAAAAACTAAATTACACCAAAAAAGCCCAACAAATAATTGCTATTAAGACATAAATTTTGAATGTAATCAATTTACAAGTTAATTATAACGAAAAAAACGGCACGAATTAACGTTGTAGTGACGTGATTTCCACGCGGTCATTCGCCTAAAATTAAGCTATTAATATTTCAAAATGTACAATAATATAAATGGCATTCGGATGGCAATAGTGTTGCCAGTTGATAAAAGTTTTACGGGCATTGATTATAATAATATATCCAGCCTTTTTTAGTCACTGCTTTTCTGAGAGCACGCTAATTGTCGAAAATTGTAAGTCCTTAATTATTGTCGTCGCCGGGGGCAATCTGAACCAATTTTGATGATTCTTTTTACTTCGGATTCAGTACAGATTTAGAATAGTTTTATATAAATTTCATTGTTATTAGATAACATATGTATACGGTAGTTAAATGTGAAATATAATTTTATTTCTTATTTCTAATTAAAAAGCAAAAATGAAACGTGTGCGTCTCGGGACGCCCGACAAAGTGATAACTTGCGTGAGAGAAAGGGAAGCCAGACAGACTGGCGCCGTAACGCTTTACGTATCGAAGCGGTTTACCCTCCCATAAGAAGTTATCACTTCAAAAACAATATATTTTAGATCATTTTGAAGTTACATACATTCTACATGTAGCGTGTTCATACGTTTAGACATTTAATCCATAATCTGAGTTGTTTGAAAGATACTGCTCGAAAAGCTTGCACGCAATTTCGCCCCACGTTCAGGGAAATTTGTTGTATGAGCCTGGCAACACTGTACATGGCGTAAACATAACTAAAAGTAACCGGTCTCTATTAAAACAACCGGTTTTTAAAGTGTTCTTTTTATTGCTATTTCTTATTTTACAACATTAATCCTTTTTAATAAATTACATTAATTTAGTATTCTAAAACTGAACGGCGCTTCGCTTACACTAGTGTAGATATCGCGCCATGTTTTACGATTTTGTATGTTGTCAGTGTCAAGTATTTATGAATACTAGCGGTCGCCCAGTGGTCGAAATTCGACCATAATCCATTTAAATTATAAGTTTGAACATTATTAAGGTTCTGTTGTCAAAGACTATACTTCTATAATCACAGATTTCGCCAAGGCTACACTGTTGATTTGACTTTAACAATAAACAAGAGTTTTTTTTATTGCAGAAGTTCAGCAGACAGGCAGACAGACGGTCCATTTGATGGAAAGCGGTTACCATCGCCTATAGACATTTGCAACACCAAAGGTGCTACAAATGCGCTGCTGCTCTCTTATGGGAGACTGGAACCTGGTATATATATGCGTGTGTGTGTCAAAGACATGGTAGTGTGTGTAATGTTTTTATTGATTTAATGTACTTTTTAGAAGCTTTTATTTAAGTAAGTTCGGGTGGAATCTTGCAGGTTAAATTTGACCAACTTCCCGGTTTCCAATTGAGCTGAAATTTTGCAATGTAATAATATGGTACCATGGAGCTGATCTGATGATGGAGTCGGAAGATGGCCATAGGAACTCCTATACTAAACAAGATAGACTCGTCGTGTTTGAGCTCGGTTTACTCGTCTTGGTTAGCACCCTGCTGCTACATGATATCCAGAATCACAAAAGCATGTATTTAAAAACCTTTCTAAAAGACAAGTTATTATCCATATTTTTTTTTAAATATTAGCATTCGTGGCTTCTTTTCTATATAAACTATAAGTGTGCGAATTTTAAAAAGTAAAAAGAGGTACGAAGTTTTCGCTTCAGTGACTAATATAATTTTAGTTTTAAAATAGTCTAGAATAGTATTATATATATTAGTAGGTATATATAATATTAATATATTATGTATTAATACTATTATTAATATTGTATAGCTATTGCTGTTGCTATACACATATTAATGATGTATATATTAGTATATATATAATTTTAATATGAGTTATTGTTTATTCTCTTTTTTTCATTTTAGGTATTTTTATCCGTGCAGGAACGGAGAAAGAATACAATTTCCTGCGGCCGGGCGGCTTGTCGTAAGAGGCGACAAAACAACCCACAGCCAGGTGGTAGGGCATTTGCCCGACTGGATGGCTACCACCCCTGGTCTAAAGTATGTCGCCATAACAACCTTGAGTTGTGTTCCGGCATTAGTGACCAGGTTCCAGTCTTCCTTAAGAGAGCAGCAGCGCATTTGTAGCACCTTTGGTGTTGCAAATGTCCATAGGCGATGGTAACCGCTTTCCATCAAGTGGGCCGTCTGCCTGTCTGCTGACCTCCTACAATAAAATAAAAAAAAGGTATATGTATTCTGTGATATTTATATATCCTATTTATATATGTATTAAATTAGCTAATTCTATTCTATAGTCTTCAAGCGAATATCTATCAGGTGAAAAACATATCCGTGTTATAGAAGACTCAGTTCAATTGTAGGTCTTTGACTGACGCTGGACGAAGAAGTTACAAAAGGCATATTTCACTCAACAGTTGAGATTATCAAAACAACACAACAATTTAATTCTTAAAATCAATCAATCTCTATAAAATATTATAAACGCGAAAGCTTGTAAGAATGGATGTATAGATGTATGTTTGTTACTCTTTCACGCAAAAACTACTGAATGGATTTTGATGAAACTTTACAAAAATATAGCTTACACATTAGAATAACACGTAGGCTATAATTTATAAAGATATAGTGTGAATTATCTAAATAATAACGATTTTCGATCACCTCGCAGATGAAACCGCGAGCGCAGCTAGTATCTTATACTCTACTCTGTCTTTTCTTGCGAGTTAAGTTTTTAATATGAGTTAAATTATATGTTTATAAAATGATTAATTTTAAATTTTTCCTACTGTAATCTATATAGATAAATAAAATTGAAGTGTCTATTTGTAATCTTATACTAATATATAAAGCAGAAGAGTTGGTTTGTTTGTTTGTCCATTTATCGAGGAAGGCTTTAGGCTATATATCATCACGCTAAGACTAATAGGAGCGGGGCACCAATGAAGAATGTTTCTTCAGCTTTATATATTACTAGCGGCCCCGACAGACGTCCTGCTCTGAAAAAATAAAAATCTAGGTTCCGATCCCAGTGCCACCTACCGGTTTCAATTGTGGATTTAAAGCATCCGGGGACCCACTCAAACACACAAAAACAAAATAACCAAAATCGCTCCAGATGATTAAGAGGATTCTAGAACCCGATCTCAGCGCCGCCTACCGGTTCTAATTCCGAATCTAAACCATCCGGAAACCCACTCAAACACACAAAAACAAAATAACCAAAATCGCTCCAGATGATTAGGAGGATTCTAGAACCCGATCTCAGCGCCGCCTACCGGTTCTAATTGCGAATCTAAACCATCCGGGAACCCACTCAAACACACAAAAACAAAATCACCAAAATCGGTCCAGGTGATTAGGAGGATTCTAGAACCCGATCTCAGCGCCGCCTACCGATTCTAATTGCGAATCTAAACCATCCGGGAACCCACTCAAACACACAAAAACAAAATCACCAAAATCGGTCCAGGTGATTAGGAGGATTCTAGAACCCGATCTCAGCGCCGCCTACCGGTTCTAATTGCGAATCTAAACCATCCGAGAACCCACTCAAACACACAAAAACAAAATCACCAAAATCGGTCCAGGTGATTAGGAGGATACTAGAACCCAATCTCAGCGCCACCTACCGGTTCCAACGGGACAAAAAGTATACCAATTTTCAGCCAAATCGGTACAGCCGTTCTTGAGTTATAAATAGTGTAACTAACACGACTTTCTTTTACATATACAGTGGTGTTCAACTAATTAGAAACACTACCAACGGTCCTTGACATTATGTAAGATACTTCACCGCAATCGTTTTTATTTTCAAATTAAACAATAAATAGGACAACAATATGTACAACGGTTTATCATTTATTAGAAAAACATTATAAATCCCATTACACATGTGCAGTTTTAATATTACATTACGGAAAAACATTTAAATCAGTTTTAAGGTATGAACAATAATGGTCAACTAATTAGAAACAACAACAAAAAAGTATGAAAAGCAATATTTTTTTAAGTATTAGTAATTAGTATTGTTATTTACGAAATAGCTACTATCCACAGCCTACCAATAGTTGTAATTAATATTTAGTGGCGTATCCCTTATTTTGAATAACAGCACTACAACGACGTGGCATTGATTCAACCAATTTCATACATTTTTCTTGGGGATTGAATTCCATGCTTCAACAAATGCTTCATATAGTTCGTTATGACTGGTGTTACGTTTGTTTGAGACTTTCTTTTTAACAATACACCTGAGATTTTCAATCGGGTTTAAATCCGGACTATTTTCTGGCGAGTCTAAAACGGATATACGCTGTTCGCTAAGGAAATATTTGACGCTATTGGCCGTGTGTTTAGGATCATTGTCATGCTGAAAGATCCAGGTTACAGGCAAATGATCGTCCGAGTACGGAATCATTGTGTGCTCTAAGATATTTTTGTATTACCATTGATCCATTGTACCTTCAATCTTCCGAACGGGTCCAACTCCACATCCGGAAAAACACCCCCAAACTTTAATGTTACCGCCACCGTGCTTGACTATACTCCTTGTGTATTTATAATTAAAAGCACTGTTTACAGGACGTCTAACATAGCGCTTTCCATCGGAATTTACCATATTTATTTTTGTTTCATCTGAAAATAACACTTTTTTCCATTCTTGTACCGTCCAATTTACATATTTTTTAGCGAATTATAATCGCTTCTTTCGGTGTTGCTTGGTAAGAAGCGGTACCTTTCGAGAGATTCTTCCAAACAATTTAGCTTCCACTAATCTTAGGCGTATCAGTCTTGGCGAGATGTTTCTCGGGTCATCAGACGAAAAAACTTCATTTTGAATCTGGTTGGAGCCTTTACTTGGATCTTTTTTAGCAACACGAACGATTAGCGTATCTTCTCTGGGAGAACTTTTTCTTGGCCGAGCCTTTCTAAGAACATTTTCAACAGTTCCATGTGTTTTATAATGATCAATTGCATTAAAAACTTTCTTAACAGAACAATTTAGAAGCTCAGCTATTCTTCTGTACGCCCACTTATGATCCATATGTAAATTAACAATTATTTGCCTAGTTGACGCGTCACAACTTTTATTTTTGCCCATTTTGAACAAAATAAAAATCTGATCAAATTTTTTATTGCCGCCAAAATAATAGAAAAAGCCAAGAAAGAAATGTCTCTGAAAGAAAATTCTCAAATTTCAACAAAAAAACGAGCTATGGATGCTTTTTTAAAATGTTTCTAATTAGGCGTCCAAGCGGCCAGTAACAGAAAATAAACTCTGACATGTGTAAAACTCATTTTGTAATTAAAAGTAAGATATGTTTTATATTTTATGCATTTAATGAGTTTGTTATTTGAGTGGCTATATTATTGCATGATTATTAATTATTGAATGTGTATATTTTTACGACCATTTGTACGTTGACGTTATACTTTCTGTATTCATAAGAACTGTTTCTAATTAGATGACCACCACTGTATATATAGAAGATAGATTAGTATAAGACACAAGACTTCTTGTATAGACATAGTTCAGCATTACCGGTATAATACTGCTAATTTTAAGAGCAATGTATTTGTCCCGTTATGTCGTGTAAATAAATTATCAACCCCATTTGTCCGGGTAGCCGTTAGAGGGTTGACAGGAATGTTAATTGTCCAAGTTTCGACTATATTATGTCTTTTTAACTGCTTAATGTGTCTGTTTGTTGCATTTGTTTTGTTTATTACGGCTGTTTTGGTTTTTGATGAATTTAATACCAAACATTTAGGTATTTGTTTAGGTATACTGTCATACCCTTCTTTAAATCTATATACAGTAGTGGTCAACTAATTAGAAACACTACCAACGGTCCTTGACATTATGTAAGATACTTCACCGCAATCGTTTTTATTTTCAAATTAAACAATAAATAGGACAACAATATGTTCAACGGTTTATCATTTATTAGAAAAAACATTATAAATCCCATTACACATGTGCAGTTTTAATATTACATTACGGAAAAACATTTAAATCAGTTTTAAGGTATGAACAATAATGGTCAACTAATTAGAAACAACAACAAAAAAGTATGAAAAGCAATATTTTTTTAAGTATTAGTAATTAGTATTGTTATTTACGAAATAGCTACTATCCACAGCCTACCAATAGTTGTAATTAATATTTAGTGGCGTATCCCTTATTTTGAATAACAGCACTACAACGACGTGGCATTGATTCAACCAATTTCATACATTTTTCTTGGGGATTGAATTCCATGCTTCAACAAATGCTTCATATAGTTCGTTATGACTGGTGTTACGTTTGTTTGAGACTTTCTTTTTAACAATACACCTGAGATTTTCTATCGGGTTTAAATCCGGACTATTTGCTGCCCAGTCTAATACGGATATACGCTATTCGCTCAGGAAATATTTGACGCTATTGGTCGTGTGTTTAGGATCATTGTCATGCTGAAAGATCCAGGTTACAGGCAAATGATCGTCCGAGTAGGGAATCATTGTGTGCTCTAAGATATTTTTGTATTGCCATTGATTCATTGTACCTTCAATCTACCGAACGGGTCCAACTCCACAACCGGAAAAACACCCCTAAACTTTAATGTTACCGCCACCGTGCTTGACTATACTCCTTGTGTATTTATAATTAAAAACACTGTTTACAGGACGTCTAACATAGCGCTTTCCATCGGAATTTACCATATTTATTTTTGTTTCATCTGAAAATAACACTTTTTTCCATTCTTGTACCGTCCAATTTACATATTTTTTAGCGAATAATAATCCTTACCAACATTTAGAAATTTACTCAGAAAACACTATTTGTCCACAAATAGCTATTTCTGATTTACTAAAATAATCATGCTAAGACATTTATTTATTATAATAACTTATGTGTTATTGTATATATATGACTATGTATATATGTATGTATGTATTTGTATATTTATTTCTTAAATTATTTGAGTATTTTTGTATTGTGTATATATTGCCTTTTTCCTGCACCACCTATTTCGTCTGATTCAATCTCTGTTATTTAGGTTGCCTGGAAGAGATCAGGAAAATATTGTAAACATGGTCTGTTTTTGTAATTGTATATTTTGGTGTGCAATAAAGTGTTATCTATCTATCTATCTAATAGAAAAAGCCAAGAAAGAAATGTCGCTGAAAGAAAATTCTTAAATTTCAACAAAAAAACGAGCTATGGATGCTTTTTTAAAATGTTTCTAATTAGGCGTCCAAGCGGCCAGTAACAGAAAATAAACTCTGACATGTGTAAAACTCATTTTGTAATTAAAAGTAAGATATGTTTTATATTTTATGCATTTAATGAGTTTTTTATTTGAGTGGCTATATTATTGCATGATTATTAATTATTGAATGTGTATATTTTTACGACCATTTGTACGTTGAATTTATACTTTCTGTATTCATAAGAACTGTTTCTAATTAGATGACCACCATATATATATATATATATATATATATATATATATATATATATATATATATATATATATATATATATATATATATATATATATAAAAGAAAGTCGTGTTAGTTACACTATTTATAACTCAAGTACGGCTGTACTGGTTTGGCTGAAAATCGGTGGGGAGCTTAGAACGAGGAGATGAACATAGGCTGTTTTTATCCCATTGGAACCGGCAGGTGGTTTGGCTGAAAATCGGTGGGGAGCTTAGAACCAGGAGACGAACATAGGGTATTTTTATCCCATTGGAACCAGTAGGTGGCGCTGAGATCGGTTTCTAGAATCCTCCTTATCACCTGGAGCAATGTTATTGATTTTGTTTTTGTGTGTTTGAGTGGGTCCCCGGATGGTTTAAATCCACAATTGGAACCAGTAGGTGGCACTGGGATTGGGTCCTAGATTTTTATTTTTTCAGAGCAGGACAACGTTTGCCGGGGCCGCTATTATTATTATAATTTGTTGTGGTCTGTAAATATTTTAATTACTAAATAAAACTGCAATAATGACGATTTTAATAGTAATGAGGGGAAAAAATAAACAAATAATAAAAATATATTTATAATAAATACAAACATTTAGTATATTTGGTGGCCAGTACTATGTCGCATCAAATAAATAAAAACTCTTTGTTGGTAATTTCAACATATACTATGTAGATATATCTATATTTATTTTGTGCAGGTGCGGAGAAAGAATACAATCTCCTGCGGCCGGGTGGCCTGTCGTAAGAGGCGACAAACCAACCCAGATCCAGGTGGTAGGGCATTTGCTCGTCTGGATGGCTACCACCCCTAGTCTAAAGTATGCCGCCATAACAACCTTGAGTTGTGTTTATCTGCCAATTGGTATGTGCGGGTTTTACGCGATTTCTGTTATTACGATTGCCTGCTTTACGGTTCGGACTTGTTGTATTCGGTTGTGTTTGTAACAACTGCGAATTACGTGTGCGTACTTCTAATAAACATTGTGATATTTCCAAAGCGCGTTTAAATTCGAATCCCACAAATTCGTAACAATACATTATTTACATGTCGGTAATCTATCTGCACTATTCTGCGCAAAAATAAACTGCTGATCGGAATTATAAGTAGTGTAAAACCGTATAAATTAATTATAATTTAATTAATCAATTAAACTTTTTCATCTATTAAAGATATCGATTACGTTGATTCGATTAATGTTACATGAAATGTGACTAGTTTTTTGATATGGGTTAGATTAATTCGATTTGATCGATGCGGTTTTGCGGTTTTATGTCGTTTTATTAATTTACTATTAAATTTCGTATTTTCATGGATAACAAATTTGTTGAGAGAAAGAAAGAAAACTGGTTTATGTTTAAGACGAACATACAATAAGTAAAACAAGTGTAATGGAACACTTACAAGCCAATAGATGGCGCTGTGCAATAATTAATGTCATAAACGTTTCCCGAAACATACAAAGAATGCATATATACTAGGGATGGGCCGAATGTGGTTTGAACCCAATACGAACTTCAGCCGATTTATTCATTTGGTTAAAACAAAAGATGCGGCCGAACTTCGTTTTTATTTCGGCACGCTTTCTCAGGAGCAACATATCATGACCTGTTGACAACATCAACTTGATAACACCGAATTTTGCCTTTTTTACACCATAACCTGCCTCTAGTAAATTTGCAGTATGAGTAGGTGGATAAAAGAATAGATTTGTAGACCTTTGATTGCAAAAAAAATCACCATTTCATAGTTCTAAATTCATAATGTTTAATTCGTTAAAAGTGATTACAATCAAAATTAAGGTAATAATTGCTGGTGTCCCTTAGACGTGTTTTTTTTTTTAATCAAGTTACGCATTAAGCAGTTGCACTACTTACTGATGTTTCTTAGAGGAATAATACGTTTATTTTATTTTTGTTTTAATTTGATGTCTATTTTATTAGGCAAAGACTCAATTAAGAACTAATTTTATTATTTGTTTTATTGTTCCTAACTAAATTAAATGACCATGAGTATATAGATGCCCATTTTTATATTACGGTTATGATAGATATGATTTATATTAACTTCAGTCAAAATAGTACAAGTATCTATTTTACTTTTTCCTTACACCGAATGCTCGGCATTTAAACCGAATTTCGGCCGAATGTCGAAGTTCGGCTCAAGCTGCCGAAATTCGGTCAAACCAAATGTAAAACGAATTTCGGCTCATCCCTTTAAATAACCTTTCCTTACATTATCATATTAATATACATAAAATTTAAGTAATAACCTTCGACTGGGGGCACTGGCTGTAGTCCCTCATCACTGTCAATGCGGAGATAAAGTCAGTGGTTCAGGTTACCATGGCTTGTCGTGCGCTAGAAGTGCCGGCAGAATACCACGCCATGCTGCACTAAATGACATTATCCGCCGGGCTCTTGTCACCACCGGGACCCCAGCCATTTTAGAGCCAAATGGACTGTGTCGCGACGATGGCAAGAGACCGGACGGGATGTCTTTGGTGCCATGGAAGATGGGACGACCATTAGTTTGGGACGCAACGTGCGTTGACACTTTGGCAGCGTCCCATCTTCCCGATACGGCTGTGGTAGCTGGTGCAGCTGCCGCCCGACAAGAGGACCTAAAACGCCGTAAATATGCATCCATTGGCAGTGGATACATATTTGCGGCTTTTGGTGTCGAAACTCTCGGGCCATGGGGTCCAGAAGCCCATCGCCTTTATCGAGACCTATCAAAACGGCTGATAGATGTCTCACGAAACCAAAACGCTGGCCTGTATTTTGGGCAACGCATAAGCATTGCCATACAACGTGGTAATGCGGCCAGCGTTTTGGGAACGTTCCCAACTGACGGTGATTTGGGACCTATTTACTATTTGTAGTTTGAATTTTTTTTTATAAATTAAGTTGTATATATATTTTTAGAATAGGATGTATTTGTTTATTTTAAGTAATAACCTAAGCTTTTATCAAGTTAAACAATTTCAATATTATATAGTTCAACTTAGATTAGTTCAAGTTATCATTTCTGTCTGGCGTGCCGAGACGCACGTTTTTTTATTTGCACAGTTCAGCAGACAGAGGGCCACCTGATGAAAAGTAGTTACCATCGCCTATGGTCTTTTCTAACACCAAAGGTGCTACCAATGTGGTGCCACTTTATAAACGGAAACTGAACTCTTAACCACTAATGCTGGAACACAACTCAAGGTTGTTACGGCGGCATACTCTAGACCAGGGTTGGTAGCCATCCAGATGGGCATCTGGCTGTGGGTTGTTTTGTCGCCTACGACAGGCCGCTTCAACGCAGATCTTTCTCCGTTCCTGCACGGACAACCTATTTTTTTTTTAACAGGGGATATCCGTTTGAGGACCGTAGGCCGCGCGATAGGGAAAGGTCGCGGCCCGTGTGTGGGATTCGCCAGGTCGGGGTGGCACTAGCACCCCACGTTGAGATGTGGGGAACTATTGCCACGCCGCGGTTAGGGATACCCACTAAAACCCCTGAGCAATCACGAGAGTCCTTTGTCCAGGCTGTGGGCTCGCTCGCGCATTCACCACCAGCCTGGACGGACGGTGGCCGGCCCCTTGCGGGCTGGCCTCTCCATTTGGTAGCCGGAGATTTGGGTCTACCCCTATTCCATTCAACTCTCTATTGCATCGTACTATCAAATCCCTCTTATCCCAACCCATCTACCTTAATCTCCTACCTTCGCCCCTGGTGTTCCATCATCCATGAGTAATTATTTTATCCTTGCAGGAACGGAGAAAGAATACAATATCATGCGTTGGGGCGGCCTGTCGTAAGAGGCGACAAAACAACCCACAGCCAGATGGTAAGGTATTTAGGTATGAAGTCATAACAACCTTGAGTTGTGCTCCATTAGTGGCTAGGTTCTAGTCTCGCTTTAGAGAGCGACAGGGTATTGAATGTTGCAGTACTCGAATTAAAATGCTGTTAGAATTACTATTAGTCCATTGAAATCTTACATGAGCTTTGCATTTGTTAGAGGACGCAATTTTATTTTTGGAACATGTGTGGGGGGGTCAATATAAGCTTAACCTCAAGTTTGTGGGGTCGCCACCCTTGTCCCCCGGACGCCATCTTGGATAAAAGGGTGAAAACACTTTTTTCGCGATATCTCGGAAACTATGCGTCTTAAAACAAAATTGTAAAGTCATAATTTGTAGAAAATTGTTTTGCCTACAAATATGTTTATATAACTTTTTGCCCTAAATTAAAAGTTAAAGAAGTTATAAGTAAAAAATTAGTTTTTTTTTATTAATTCCTAACTCTTTTCTTTGCCATAGAACTTACCAAATTTAACTTATCGAATGTTAAGCAGGTAGAAAAGGTCCCCCGTTTTCCCCGCCACCTATGAGGTAGAGACCGCAGGCGCGTTTTTTTTACGTGGTATCCCCAGTAGGCCTACTCCACGGACATCTTGCTTATAAGGTAATCCTCCACATCATAATATTTTTAATCACTTATTAGCTAGCTACTCTAATCGACTTTTCTACGATGGTCCAGGCTGTGGCTCAGAATCTATATCAACGTCAAATGTGAAAGTTTGAGGAATGACAGGAGTTAAAATTGGAGTCATAGTTGGAAGTTCATCTTCAAATTCATTTTCTTCCATTAACTTTGATATCTCCATAATGTTGCTGCATGTTTTGTCCGAACATACATAAAAAATGCGCCTACGGACTCTACCTCATAGGTGGCGGGGAAAACGGGGGACCTTTTCTACCTGCTTAACATTCGATAAGTTAAATTTGGTAAGTTCTATGGTAAAGAAAAGAGTTAGGAATAAATAAAAAAATTCTCACTTTTTTGCTTATAACTTCTTTAATTTTTAATTTATGGCAAAAAGTTATATAAACAGGTACCTACATGTAGGCAAAACAATTTGCTACAAATTACGACTTTGCAAATTTTTTGTAAGACGCATAGTTTCCGAGATATCGCGAAAAAAGTGTTTTCACCCCTTTTTCCAAGATGGCGGCCGGGGGACAAGGGTGGCGACCCCACAAACTTGAGGTTAAGCTTCTATTGTCCGTCCCCCCCACACATGTCCCAAAAATAAAATTGCGTCCTCTAATAAATGCAATATTCGGTCCTTAAATTGTAAGATTTGAATGGACTATATAGAATTTATTAGAGCTATGCAAACACGTTTAACACAGGTACAAATATAGTAACACGCGCAAAGTCCATACACACGTCTTGCTTCGCTTGTGGTTATCACTCGACTGCCGATCTCTCCATTGGGGCATTGCTTTATACTGCACAAATACAATATGTCTCTTGGTCACGTGGACTGAATTTCTTAGAATCACACCTGAGTAATGACTACCATAAAATATTACAATACACAATGGGCTTTTTTCTAATTACAAATTTTAAATACAAAGTAAACAAAAGAAGTCCAAATACCGAAAAGGTAATAAAATGTCTACAGGTACGGTGAATTTATCTTTTATCGGCATTCAGGTCGTAACAGTAATAATATCTTTGGTGTTACAGATGTCCACAGGCGATGGTAACCGCTTTCCATCAAATGGGTCGTCTGCCTCTTCGCAGCTTCGGAGTATAAAAAAGACACACTGACAGGCATAAGACATAAGGGTTTTACCAAAATGGCTGCAGATTCCTAAAAATACAAAGCGGATATTATTGCAATGGAATGTAACCTTTGACTCCTTACATTTTGGTTGATTATCGTTTGAACATACTTATAAAGATTGGGCCACTAAAATTGAGCTTTTAAACTTTCCCCATTGGCTACTTTTATGGGCTCAAATTACAGTGTTTCTTGGTGATTGTTTCGATCATTAGGGATTACTGGAGAAATTTAAAAAGGTGTTATGAGTGCGGCTTGTTATTCACTATAATTGAACATTAGCAGTGGAAATATTATCGTTTATCGCCTATTGACAGGAACTTTTTCGTAACCTGTTCTATATTTTCAACGTCCCCATTCAACACGCATTGCCAACTCTCGTGGTAATGTAATATTTTTAGTAATAGCAATCATAAATTGGATAAAAAATAATTAAGTACATCGGTCCCAAAACTAGGTCACCCTATCTTGTAGAGTTCTTTCTTAATTGGTATAATATATAATAACAGCTTGTAGGTGTCCAACTGCTGGGATCGGGCTTTCTACTATTAATGAATGGACAGTATACCCGCCACGTATGACTCATAGGATATCTCGATGTGCAAGTTTGATCTCGATGTTTTCTTTCACCGTTGTTAGCACGTGGCAATTGTAACAATATGCACATTAGGTCAGAAAACTGCCTAAGTTGTGCATGTGTTCCGGCCAAGATTCAAGCCCGCACCTTTTGAGTTTGGAAGACGTGCGTTATCTTTCTTCCACTACACGTGCAATGAAGTGGTACAATTCTGTTCATGAATGTATTGTTTACAATTATACTAATCACTTACAAGTAAATTTTGTAAGTTTAGTATTTTATTAAGTTTTCGTGACTAGTACACATAATTGGCTACTTTGCAGTAGCGGTGGTCACGGAAGACAAAGGTGTCAAGTGTCAAATGGTGCGCTTAGAACCGTTAATGCCTAGTTTTAATTATAATAAGTATAAATATAAGCCTAAATTGGTATTATGGGTAGGTAATAAGGCCTTATTTATAATTTTATTTCAGGAAACATGTCCCATAGTCATAATACATATTACATTAATAATTACAATCATAAAAAGCTACACATACATACATAAACACATTCACACTTATTAACATATATTATAATTTCACTGCACTGTTATGTATAGAAAGAAAGAAAAATATTTTATTTAGGACAAAAACTAAGTTAATATAAATAGAAAAAAACCAAAATAAGTTTTAAATTAAGTGGGACCTGGATAAGTTAGAAACCTCCATAACTGGAACTCATGCTAAGGTCCCAATACTTTGGCACTGAATTATCCCTGTTAGTGGGACGAAGCAAACCTTTATATCTGGGACTCGTTCTTTCAATTTATCATCATAGTTACCTCTATAACTAAGACAGCGAGTGAATTTTACATGCATAGACCTCTGTAACTGAGATAACATCGTTTTGTTCGTTAACTGACTTGCTCTTATTCTACCCGCAAATTCCGCACTTAACTACTAAGTAATTTATAATGTTTACATAACACGATATTTTATTTAATAATCGCATTTCTATAATTGAAATAACCTGTATTCTGACCTCTATTAATGGAACCCTCTGTAAATGAGAGAAATATTTATTTATACCTGGATATCTGAGACACTGGGGAAGTGGAATACCTCTATAAGTGAAACCACATTGCAGGTCCAAGGCACCTGTCTCACTTAACCAGGTTTCACTGTATATATAAAAAATAGCGGTACATAGCGCAGCAGTGCCTAACGTAGGTACAGTCTATCCTATCAGCAATCATCGCCAGGACGGCGTCGGTGTTGGCCCACACCCGGTGCACCAAGAACACACACCGCTTCCTAATTCAAACATGACATTGCCTAAAAAAAACATGGAAACCATATTTAAAAAAAAAACAATTATACTAATTTTTTTGCGTAATTTTAGCTGCGTAAACAGTAATGGCACAATGTAGTTCGAATATGTCTCGAAAAACATCATTCAAGTCTAAACAAGCGAAATCAAGTGATTAGCGAATGCTTTTTAGCAAAAAATACGTGTTTACCCGGTGGCCCTGTTCTCAGTACTCGCAATTAGTGATGGGAAATGACAATATCGATATTGTATATATTATTACTCTTTTTTTCCCTTTTCTTTGTTTTAGATACAAATATAATCTAGGCTTCTGAATTTTATTCGATACAAGACCGAGAACCTGGAAATCCTGCGTCGACGCTAGCGATTGACAACTGAAGACATGAGTGGTTGAAGCAGGTATGTAACATTATTTACATGGAATGAAAGTATTATATATTGAGGCGACCGAGGGTAGAACTGTCCAGCAGCGTAAATCAGTTTTAGAACTTTTAGAAAAAACTAGAACATTCTGGAAGGAAAAGACAAAGACGGATATATTTAGAAAGGGATAGACGGTGAACGTAAGACAGAGATAGATAGATGTTAGAAAGGGATAGACGATGAACGAAAGAAAGAGATAGATAGATGTTAGAAAGGGATAGATGTATAAACGCAAGTTCCCGAACAGAAGGTTCGGGAAAGAAAAGACAGAGATAGATAGATGGATTCTAGAAAATTCTTTCGGGTATATAAACAGCGCAAGGCGCGCCTGCCGGGGAGTTTAGAGTTGAGTTCAGTTCAAGACGGTGAAGCGACAAATGCGATACCAAAGAGTTGGAAGAAGAGTTTAATAGAAGACATTGACGAGTTTAGTGGTGATTCTAGTGACAAGTTGAGTGGTCAGTTAAGTAAAGGAGGAGTATAGCGTGGTTCGAGACACGAACCGGAAGCGAGCTACACGCGGCAATATCGGAGGTGAGCACTGCAGTAGCAAGAGGTGGTCTACGCAATATCGGCAACGGTATTGTGAGCGAGACACCTCGTCGTCGGAACTGAGCATCGTTGGTCGTGCGTATAGGGGCAACCCTGCAGAGAGGTATTGAGTGCGGCTGTGTAAGTCAGTAAAAGCGTTTATTTAAAAACTGGTGTTTTCTTCCAATCCATAAGAGCGTACCCCCGCAACAATATGTTCTTTATGAGTAGAAACAATGTTTGATCTTTATATAACTCGAGCTAGGGGCATATTTTTTTTATTGCAAGATTTCAGAACACAGGCCGATGGCCCTCTTGTTGGGAAGCGGTTACCATCACCTATGGACATGTGCACAAACCAAAGGTGCTACAAATGCGTCCTCTCTTAAGGAAAGGACTGGAACCTGGTCACTTATGCCGGTTGTTGGCATACTCTACGTCATCCAGTCGAGCAAATACCTTACCACCTGGCTGTGGGCTGTTTTGTCGCCTCTTACGACAGGCCGCCTGGCCGCAGGAAATTGTATTCTTTCTCCGTTCCTGCACGGATAAAGAGTAATCAAAGAAAAGTTACTTGCCAATATTATCAACTATATATATTAAATTTTATAAACCATTATCTCTTCATCCACTCATGTCTTCAATTGCATCACAAACGTTAGTGGTATTTTTATAAATTCAATTCATTTATAAATTCAATTCATTTATAAATCTATATATTATGTAAAACAAAGTCGCGTTATTTACACCATTTATAAGTCAAGAAAGGATTTATATAATGTTTGATTTGTTGGATTTGTCTCCACCCCAAACAGCAGAATAGCGATAAATATATCGACAAAATTTGCAAAAAAACAATAATTAAAAAGGCTTAAAATCCGCTTTCTTCGGCAATTGCCAACTCACGTCAGGCACGCTTCTAGCTTAGGTTCCAGGGCCTTGTTCATTTTCTTGTGTTTGAGCGGAGCTTAAAAAATTTGAGTCATAATTGCACCCGGTAGTTGGTGCTGCACTCAGATTCACGGATATTGATAAAAAATTGTGTGTTAGAGCGTATCTTGGAATGCTTCAGATTCACCATTGTGTCCGGTAGATGGCACTGGGTTCGGGTTCCAGGACTGTTGAAATTTTTGTGTATGTTTGAGTGGGGTCCCTTGGTGATTTAGATTCACAATTGGACCCGGTAGGTGGCGCTGCAATCGGGTTCTAGATTTTTATTTTTAAGGGCAGGACAACGTCTGTTATGCTTGCTAGTAATAAATAAAAGATGCAATTGACGTTTCCAGTATTATCAGAAATACGAAAATAAAGACGTAGGTACTGTTGTACTATAGTGATGAGAGATTTATCGATATCCCTCTTATAAACTATTGTGTAGAAACAGTCACAACAATGAGATATTTTTCACCGTCTCACAAAACGTGTTAGCCCTATAGATGTTGTACGAGTGTATCTACTTATGACATCATTAGTAAGTAAAAGTAAAAAAAGCGCACTAATTTGTTTGTTTAAATTGTTATTAACACAATATAAAAGTAAGACTATCAAATGATATTTTGACGCTTTTTTTATTTGTAAATAATGTTAGTATTGTAATATGTGTCATCTAAGAAATTAACTTATAGTCCGCGATAGTTATATTAAGAAAACTAACTTGCATGCAACAGTTGCAGCTTCTTCCCAGGAAGCATGTTTGCTTCCTGGGAAGGATATATACTAAAGTTATTGTGTTGAGACGATTAAACTATCGCATAATTTTATTGAAATAATTAAATATAATAATTTTGTAACTTAATATTTGAAAGCACATGACACAATTGGGTACAATTTTTTGCTTGACTATCACTTTGTATATGTCCTTATCTCTTATATCGCTTGTAAAACCAAGCCTCAATACCTAACCGTTACTTTGTTTTAAGATCTGATAGGGTTTGTATATCAAGAAAACTAATTTATAAAGGGATCTTAATTTTACATTACTCATTCATACATTCATAGCTTAATACTGAACGGAGTGGTAATACATTACATATCGTATCGAATAGTACTCACAAGATCAGCGTCGCAGTCAGTTAGGCCGACAAAAGCTCAGCTCACTCAATCGCCAAGGTCGTCTACAATGACGTATGTATGAACAAATCAAGAACGACATTGTAGAAAATGCTTTAAATATCTTCATCGATGTATAATTGGATAATTGTGTAAATATTGGAAACAAGAAACTGCTTGTTTAATAACTGTAATTGTTATAAGTAGATAATACACGTAAGTGTATCGTTTATGGTCGATTATTTTAATCGAAACAATTGGTTTCGATTATGTTGTTATGAACTTATATATTCGATTAGTTTCTTGTATTGTTTTACAGTACCATATTTAATTTAGATATATTCTCACTATCGTCTCAGTTTTCAAGTAATAACTCTTTATTGTACACCAATTCAGAAAAAGAACTTATAGACTAAAACTAGGTCTCATTATCCTCAAAGAGCGGTCTTATTGCTAAAAAACAATTTATTCCAGGCAACCTAAATGAGAAAAATTTTAATCAAGCGAAATAGGTGGTGCAGAAAAGTGGCAATAGATACATAAATATTCATAACTAATTTAAAAATATATACATATATGTATATATATATATATATATATATATACAATAATACATAAGTTATTATAATAAATGTATTAGCATGATTGTATTCTGTTAATCAGACATAGCTATTTGTGGACAAATAGTGTTTTCTGAGCAAATTTCTAAATATTGGTAAGGATTTGGCCTCTCTGACAGTAAGAGGCAACATATTCCAAAGTTTGACAGCCTGCACCATAAAAGATAGAATATTTCCAACTATTTCTCTATGAGTATAGTTTTTTAATGATTAAAAAAAAATTGAATGGAAATAAAACTAATTACGGAACTGCTGTTTTAATTTAATCATTTTTTGATGTAAAATTGCAAAATATGTGATTTCACAAGCTGTGACTCGAACAATAGGGGTCAAAAAATCATGAAATTCATGTGACGTATTTTGTGGATAGCCTGTTTCATATTAGAATTTGATATATCGATATGCAGAGGTGTCACATCACTATTTTTCTTTGTAAGCCCTGATCGTCACAGTAACGGGAACTTGGTAGGGGTTCAATTAATGAAAACATAAAGCGCATAAGCCTGGTACAGGCAATAAGAAAATAACAATTCTTACGAACATCTATATGCCTTTCACTCAGTCGAAATAAAAGTGTACACGGAGCCTACTTGAACAAAAGTGTTAAATGAAATGAAGTTACTTTTTTTAATTTCTTGCCGTATGCTTATCAAAATAAGAATGTGAAAAAAATCAGAAGGGATAATTCCGGCCAGGAGATTCCGAAAATGCAATTTTTACAATTTTTCTCTATCTGTCTGTCTGGATGTTCCTGCTAATCTTTGAAACAGCTGGATCAATTTTGACAGAAATTTCATTGGCAGATAGCTGATGTTGGTTTGCGTGTGGTTAATAGTAATGTGTCCACTGGAAACCATTCCACTGTGACGTAAGGGAAATCGTAAGGTCTTCCTCCTTAGCCACAGAATAAGTTTAGGTGGGTCAATGAACACTAGAAGACAATTATTATTCAATCGGTTCCGTAACAGCCGGTGGACTTCCCTACACAAAAGGTACACTGGCCTGTCGAAACCTTGATTGAGCTTCAAGTCCCGATGTTCCACCGCTCTTGTTTTAGCTCGACTGGTAATTCTCCACGTCGGTATGTGTTGACTTGGTTTTTAGGGTTTTCCTAGATATGTAAGGGTAACTTCGGTCCCCAGCCGTATTTAATTAACTTTAAAATAAGTTTTTAATAGTGTGGATTAATATATAGAATAGATTTGTAGCAGCTGATATATTTTAAATTGCAGCGAGTCTCAAATTAACCGCCGTCACAGTTTTTTTTTATTTCTAACCCTCTTCAGTGACATAGATTGACGTTAGTACTGTCATTGGTTTAGTCTGTTCTTTTTTTTTTGGTGCAAGTGCAACGTTACACCACCTTTATCTGTAATAGTTCGATTAATTAAATTCGATTTAATACTAAGTTCTCATAACGCACTGCGGCGCGATTGGCATCATATCAGGCGAGGGTCCAGCCTTCGAAAAAGGTTGTGGTCATAGCCACCTGACAATAAGCCAAGTGCGAGTCGGAGTGTCAACTCACTTATGATTCATAGTGCATTGCTACAAGTACTTCGCTGCGTTCCGGATCACTTGCGATTCATTGTTTTTTATTTAATACTAGCTATGCTCGCGACTTCGTCCGCGTGGAGTTTCTTTTCGTGGAAACCTAAACAAAAGTAGCCTAATATATTCCTTATAACATCAGCTATATGGCAGTGAAATTCCCGTCAAAATCGATCCAGCAGTTTCAGGGATTAGCCGGAACATCCAGAGAGACAGAGACAAAATTCAAAAAATTATAATTTCGGAATCTCCTGTTCCGAATTATCCTCCTTGATTTTTATCACATCTTCATTTTGACATTACACAAAGACACTTCAATGTTAATTACTTGTATGTATAGATTAAGCCATTGGATATAATATCATTAGCCTATCGTGCCCACAACGGATCTGCGCTTGCATCATATTTTAAGATCGGCATTCTTTAGCCAACTTCACTTTAAGAGGCCGAGGCTCCGTCTATCTATTATTAGTCTAATTTGGATACTTTAAAGTTCACTTCGACATTTTCCAAACGTCACTTAAATTTTCAGTTATTGTATACTAACTTTCTTTTTCTCTCTATTGTTTTTACTTACGGCAGCTAGTACTTATAATTCAATTATTCAATAAGGTAAATTATTTTGGTGTTGTATTAATCCAAACTACTTATGTATAAGACACTTACTTATGTATAACTTATGTATAAGAGCCGCTTGCATAAGGTTGCTTAAATTTATTTAAGAAACACAAGACGTAAACGCAAAATTCGCCGCTAAATATGTTTAAAGAACTGTCACTACGTTTTGTGTAAAACATATTTAGGCAGTTTAATATATGTAACTAATTTTAATTAAAGGCGAGCATTATGCAAGCGGCCCTATGACTTATATTATTAAATTCAGTAGAATACTGTTTTTTGTCACTCAATATTATAACTGAATTACACTTTTCTATCCACCAGTACTTTCCCTTATCGAAACTGGCGAACAGCATTGTTGCAGGAATCTCTCAGATTTCCTTTTTGTGTCTCTTAAAAAGTTGTCACCAAAACTGGATATATGACGACACCTGCCCACGGAATTCGGGGACCCAGTAGCCTACACCGCATCCACAGGCATGTATTCTGGTACAATCTCAGACAAATGTCTAAAGCTATAGAAATTGCTAAAATAATCAGTGAGAAGTAAGTGTTTTTCATGTAAAGTAACTCAGTATACAAGAGTAGAATGGAGTAGTAGAGTAGATATCACTTTATTGCTCACCAAATAAAGAATTACAAAAATTGTACGATAACAATATTGTCATGGTAGGTATGTCAAAGTTCAGTATCTAAATTTGTAAACTGTGTATGTCTATGTAACTCTATGTACATATATTTGTATACAAATATGTATCTGTGTTTTTTACTTACTATTAATATATGTATATATACATACATAACTTCACGCCAGGTCCCTTGCGGGGTAGGCACGAACAAAAGAGCGCCATTCAGGCTTATTCTTACACACCTCACTTGCTTCTTTGACATTCATAGCTCTTGTCATGCACGCTCGTCTGTTCTTGAGGCTCCTGACATCACCTTCTGCTAGTACACGATCAATTTGATCATGGAAGGTGTGTCGTGGCCTTCCGCGACTTCTGCATCCATCTACTTTTGCATTGCCCATTCTTTGCATATGCCCGAACCACCGGAGCATTCCTTTCCTTACCTTCACCCCGACACTCTCTTTCAGACCAAGTCTCTTTCTTATATTTTAAAATATGCGCACTAAATACCGACCCATTTTGGACCCATTATTAAAAAATGAAAAATTATCTCCAGAAGGTAGTCTGGAAGAAATCGCTGTTAGCGATAAGATCGCCGATTGTACTAGTTAAATGATTGTTAAATCATGTGTGTAACAAAGAATATTCTATTTTATTCTATGGTAAAAACAAGAGACGGCTCTTCCAGGCAACCTAACTTAAAGAATATTATCTATTATCTGTGCAGGAACGGGAAAAGAATACAATTTCCTACAACCCGGCGGCCTGTCGTAAGAGGCAACAAAACAACCCACAACCAGGTGGTAGGGTATTTGCCTTTTTTTTATTCCAGGAGTTCAGCAGACAAGCATGGCCCACTTGATGGAAAGCGGTTACCATCGCCTATGGACATTTGCAACACCAAAGGTGCTACAAAGGCGCTGCCGCTCTCTTAAGGGAGACTGGAACCTGGTCACTAATGCCGGAACACAACTCAAGGTTGTTATGGCGACATACTTTAGACCAGGGTGGTAGCCATCCAGTTGGGCAAATGCCCTTCCACCTGTCGAAATGTCTGGATGGCTACCACCCCTGGTCTAAAATAGGCCGCCAAAATATGGCCAGGCTCCAGTCTCCCTTTCGAGAGTGGCAGCACATTGGTAGTACCTATCGTATCACAAATGTCCATAGGCGATGTTAACCCCTTTCCATCAGGTGAGCTTTCTGTCAACCTGATGAAGCCAACAATAAAAATTTAAAAAAATCTTAAGAAAAACAAGGTAGGCTATAGATTAAAGCAATACAGAGTGATATGTGTTTATTGCTTTTTAGTGTCAACCATTCCATAGACAAAAAGAAGTTATTATCAGTCTATTCCCCGTGGGATAATGGTCTTTAATTGCAATTAAAAACAACAAACCATTAATGTAAAATTACGGTAATTAATAGCCATTAATGTTTAGCTCTCATAAATGATACCATTTTTGGTGAAAACATAAAAATGTTCGTACGGATCGACGATTTCTTATACGATGTTCATGCTTTACATTTTTAGGGGTCTGTAAAGAATCGAAATGAAGAGAGTGCCCCGTTTAGAGTTTAGGAACGAGATGGAATGCTCCCCGTCTCAAAGGGAGATCTTCCAGCGAGGCTTAGTGATGAGTAGTAACGCGTGAAGCAGTACATTAGTCCCGTACAAAATAGATTTGTACTGATACGACTCAAAATTGAAATTTGTACTACTTCAAAAGTATTACTGCTAGTAAAATGAGGTGACCGAGGCCGATCACATCCGATTCTTAACGAACATTTCCGAACTAGATATTGCTACAACTCCATTAATTCTGCAAAAGTCATTCTGTAACATACTTCTGTATAAAATTTATAAAAAAAAAAGAACTTGAGATATAAATAGAATAAGAGAAAAATATAGATCAAAACAATTTTTAGCTAGACGTGTTGCTGGGGAGTTTGTTGCCGCTTCTTCTCTTTAATAGCAATAACACGTTGCGAAGCGGTGTACATAGACCAGGAAGTAAAATTAAATTCTAACCTACATGTATGACTTTCAAAAATGTTCTCCAGTGGAACTTATTTTGAATAAAAACTTTTGAATTTGATGTTTTGCACGGGACAAATGACAGAACCGCCCTCATCGTTTCAAATGTACTGCCGCGGTACAAACCATATAAATCCCCTCACCTCATTCGAATCGGTACATTGTACTGGTTCAGCAAGGCTATTGTTATTCCTCGCAGGTATGTACTATTGTTGGAAATGTGTATATATTATTTGTGCGTTTCAGAACTCGTTTGCGACTTCAATTATTGTACAAAACAAATCCATGATTAATTGGACTAAGTATGGTTTGTATAAGGATGATAACAAAACTACGTTTTACAGGTTTTGATCGTGGTATTTTCTTTGATTTTCATTTTGACGTTGAAAACAAAGATGTCAATTATCAATAAGTAAAACAAAACATGGCTGAATATACATTAAAAAAATTAACACGACGAATTGACAACATCCTTTTTTTTAATCGGTAAAAATAGCTGAACCCTAAAAACCTGTAATATAATTTTTTCTAACAACATCATCCATCAGAACAAAACTCGGTCATAAAGCATTCTCTTTTACAGAACCGTTATATACAGAAAAACAATTTCGAAAATCAATGTACAGAATTGAAGTCGTGACCATCCATTGATGAGGTGGTAACTTATAATCAAAGACATAAAGGCAGTGAAATAAGATATGGTGGAGTGAGATAATTGAATCAATTTCGAGAAAGAAACACATAATACAGTTTGTGCTGAAAATTTTGAGAAGTTACGTGATGAGCAAAAAGAGGGTAAGCCCAAAAAATAATCGTTTGACATTGTATAGGATATTGTAAATAGTAGGGATGTTATGAAGAACTTTATCCTTAACTGAAAGTGTCGAATATCCAAAATAAAATTCTATCCGAAACCATAACCGAATATTTTTTATTGTTGGAGTACAGCAGAGAGGCACTTGGTGGAAAGCGGTTACCATCGCCTAAAGACATTTGCAACACCAAAGCTGCTACAAATGTACTACTTCTCTCTTAATGGATACTAAGACCTGCCCACTAATGTTGGAACACAACTCAAGGTTGTTATGGCGGCCTACTGTAGACCAGAGGTGGTAACAATCCAGACGAGCAAATGGGTTGGGTTGTTTTGTCGCCTCTTACGACAAGCCGCCCTAACGCAGGAAATTGTATTGTATTATTCTCCGTTCCTGCGCGGATAAAAGTAGAGAGTTTTTCGCTACTTAGCGTAGTTTATGATTTGACCCTGAAGGCTTACTTGAAATATTCACCCTGTTAGCGAAAGTAACTTTGTTTCAAGTTTTTTTTATATTCTACTAGCTGACCCGTGCCCTCTTCGCTGGGCATCAGAAAAAATTTAAAAAATACTTATTATTAATCACAATTATATACCCTATGACACTCAGGAATAATGTAGCTTTTCACTGCTGAAAGAATTTTCAAAATCGGTTGTAGATCCAGGGATTACCCCTACAACGTCACAAACTCTCAAACTTAACCTCTTTATAATATAGGAAAGATTAATATGAGAAATTTCGACTTCTAATGCGACAATTTGTGATAAGTTTTCAGCGTTAGAGCCGTCAAGGTCTGTCGGCACACTAGTCGTTAAATTGTGGATGAAGAAAAATTAACAGATCCACAAGACCGTATTTAAAAAAAAAAACAATTTAATTACTCGACAGAACCAAAGTTAATTAAATTAGACTCCAACTCAACCACACCGGTACTTTAATTAAAACAATGATACATTACAAATGATTATCATTAATAAAGCGTAAAACCATTTTAAAATGAACTCTGTATTAATCAAAATTCGTGTTACTTTTATATTAATGAAAGCCATTGAAAGTATCAAGATATATTGGACATCATACATTAGCTAGTGATGTGACGATGTTTTGTGGATAAAACCGGTTTTCCTATTAATATCCGTAGCATGGACGAATAATCCGAAGGCCGGAGTGGAGGGACGCGCACCGATCCGCGCGTCCTCTCTCACCTAGAGGTGAGCTCAAGAAAGCCGGAGAGACCCAGATCTCTTGCTATCATATGGTGAGGCCAGCCTGCAAAGGAGCCGTCCGCCGTCCATCCGGGCTGCAGGTGAATACGCGAGCCCATAGCCCCGACGATGAACGTTCGAGGATCGGACAGGGGTTTTAGTGGGTATCCCTAACCGCGGCGTGGCAATAAGACTTCATACGTGAGGTGCTAGTAAAATCCCAGCTTGGCGAATCACACACACGGGCCGCGACTTTTCCCCGTCGTGCGGCTTATGGTCCTCAAACGAATTTCCCCTGTATAAAAAGAGGGTTCGAATCCTGACCGGAAAAACATATTCTAGTTTCCTTACCAATTGTGCAGATTATTACAATTCGAGCGTGGTGAAGCCTACTGGTATTACTACCTTGGTTATAGATATTTGGGCCGGCTCAATCGGTGTGATACAACGCAAACACAGAATATCGTCGTGAAACAGTTAGCCTTGAGGTAATTGTGATTCGAAAGGTGAGTGAGACTTCCGAGGGTCCACTTCCCCCTCTCCTTTTTTTTGATGATGCAAGGGGAATATCTTTTCTTAGGACACCGTCCTCGGGCCTGGGGGGAAGCCTCATCGAGGAATGTGTGGGACTCTTGATCGGCCGTACTTTAATTGCATTAGTAAAGATAATATCCGAATCGTATCCGCGAATAAACAGTACAACCCTAATCCTAGTTACAGTGTAATTTTTCCACGAGCATATGTAAAAAGGAATGTACAATGTAACAGTTGTGTAGCGCATTAATTGATTAATCTACTTAGTTATTTATTTATTCTGTACAACGTTTTGTTATATGTCTATATAACTGGTGATTTTGGCGGGAACTAAAATGTGACATTGTAATATCCAGTTTTACTGTTGCCTGCGACTTCGTCTGTATGGGATTTAATTTGCTCTCCAGTGTGGCGACGGCAGCGTGGGCTTTCAATTTTTTATTCCTACAAAAGTAGCCTCAGTTACTCCTTATAACATCAGCTATCTGCCAGTGAATGTCCCGCCAAAATGGATCCAGCCATTTCAGAGATTAGCCGTATGATGGAAGGGAGACGGTGGGATAGGAACAAAAAACTCCAATGCACTCACTCCCAATTAGGAGTGCACGATATATATCGATATTGAATAAAATATCGATATATGTACACGATATATCGATTCCTCCCGATATTATCAAATAATCTAGTATCGATATGTACAATCGATACATTTTATCCGATACATCAAATATCGGTAGAATTAGCACTAGTATTAAAAATGGTATAATCTGTGTCTGTGGGTACTCGTTTCGGTCTCAGTACAGAATAACTTATAAATAAAAGCTATCTGTTTTGATTGTTTTGTTTGATACATTTTACGAAATGTAAATACAGTTATATAAAATCTAACTAATATAAATAAATAGCACAATATATAAAAGCGGCTACAATTCAATTGTATAGAAGAAGCAAGCTGTGGCAATAAATTGATTACCTATTTTATATATTTTAATTAAAATTTTGTTTGAGCAAGGACTCGACAAAAAATATTGGGAATTATAAATAATTAAACTTGATTTGTTTCTTATTCCTAGCTATTTTTACTTATACCTGATCCCTATCAAATACTTAATATTAAAAACTAACTAAATAAGAAAATCACATTTTGTTACGATATATCGAAGATATCGATATATTTCTACGATATATCGCAAACTATCGATACAACATTACGATATATTATATCGAAAATAATATCGATATTTTTTTTGTATGAACATCCCTACTCCCAATGTATCCGATAGAGAAACGATAAGCTAAAGTGGAGACAGGTGACAGGTGTGACATGCGACAAACTAATGCCACTGAAACTAATAGGGCGTTCCACTAGTAACGCACAACGTCCAAAATGCTCAGTTAGCCGTTCCACAAGGCGACCGCGAGCGTTGCGGTCGTGGCGAAAACGTCACTAATGACGTCATCATTTTCGATCACACAACGCCCGCAACAACCCATGTCAAAACGTGGGTCGAAGTGGGCGTTGACCACGGAGCATTAATTTTCTATTGTCAATACGTTGACAAAGGCGCGAATTTTGAAACAAAGATGGCGAATGGAAAAATATCTTTCTTTATTAATTTCGTAAAATTATTTTAATGTATTTTGAACAGCCATCTATCATTTTCCTTTATTTGTTATTAGCAATTATTTACATAATTTATTTCTAATCAGTTTTCATTATCGTTGAATTGAATATAATTATATAATTAATGAGAAATTCATTGTTTGTAGACAAATAGCTTTTGCTGCAGAATTATCCGAAAGAGTTATAACTCAGAATTCAGAATTATAGATAGATAGATAATAGATAATTCAATGTATTTCTTGAAAGGCTTTTAAATTCTTCATCTGAATAACGATCGACTATATTTTTATATTGTGTAATACGTGGCCTGAGATCACGTTTTTTAGTATTACGTTTTATAAACTTAACATCCACTCTTCATCTGAGCTAGAAGAATTTGCTTTCTTCTGAATTATTACCGCGATGAAGTAGTAAGGACATTTTGTATTGTATTGTAATGACATTTTGTATAATTAGCTGTATTTCTTTTAACATAAATTAGTCAAACCTACTACACATTGAAAACGGCGCGATTTTCATATCAACCAATGACATTTGCGTATGACATTAATGACATCAACGCTCCATAACCCGTTCCACTAGCTTTTATGATTATAACGCCCGCAAGCAAGTGGAACGGGAAAAATCGCGGTCGTGATCGTGGTCGTTGTGAGTCCCTAATGGAACGCCCTGTAAATGGTCAGATATGTAAATCTATCATACGACCAGTCATGTCATACGGGTCCGAATGTTGGGCCACTAAAGTAATAAACCACAAACGTCGCCACTCAACTGAGATGAGAATGTTGAGATGGATGTGTGGTGTTACGAGAATGGATAAGGTGAGAAATGAGTACATAAGGGGATCTTTGAAAGTTGCACCCGTGACTGAAAAACTGAGAGAATGAAGACTGAGGTGGTAAGGGCATGTAACGATGAGGGATGAAAGTCACATGACAAAAAGAATGTAAAACTTCTAGATTAATGGGTACAAAAACAAAGTTACACGAAAAAGAGATGGATTGTGTGAAGGATGATATTGTTACACGCCGACAAAAGTAAATGCACACCTGCAGTTAATTACCTTTTCAGCATTTGGACTTCTTTTTTTACTTTGTGTTTAAAATTTGTAATTATAAAAACAGTGTATTGTATATAATATAAAATATTACAATACACAATAGTGTATTGTAATATTTTATGGTAGTCATTAGCCAGGTGTCCATTCTTAGAAACTATTGTTTACGCGGTCGAGTATTGTATCGAAATATATTGTATAGTTTAGTATAAAACAATGCCCGAACGGAGGGGTGTAGCAATCGAGCAATAGGCACAAGCGGGACAAGACGTGTGTACATTCGATATGCTATATAGTGACGGACTGTGCGCGTGTTATTAAATCGTGCATCACGTTTGTACTGGTTGCGTCCAGTTATATTTGTACCTGTCTTATACATGTTTGTAAAGTTCAAATAAATTCTATAGTAATTCCAACGGCATTTTAATTCGAGTCCCGTAATTCGTAACAATATAATGATTTGTGGTGTGAAAGAGGGTGTATGTCAAAATAGAGGAGTATGGATAAAAGACAGATTATGCCGACCCCAAATAATTAGTCTGTGGCTGTCAACCCAGTGTCGACGTTCGAGACTTTTTTTATTGCAGGAGTTCAGCAGACGGCCCACCTGATGGCAAGTGGTTACCATCGCCTATAGATATTTGCAACAACAGAAGTGCTACAAATGCGCCGCTACTCTCTTAAGGGAGACTGGAACCTGGTCACTAATGCCGGAACACAACTCAAGGTTGTTATGGCGGCATACTCTAAACTTCAAATGCCGTCATCGAATAGTTGACTCTATAGACTCTAGTCCGAGTTGGTATTTCACCGAGCCATCCCAAAATTGAGAACATAATACACGCTCGTATTTGTACTTTGTCAATAACTAACTGTTCTGGAACGAAGTACTGACTCATCTTCCAAAGTATGCCCAGCTTTTCAACCGAATGTGAAATAAAAAAAGACCTTTTTAAACTAAAAACTTGAACTTAAAACTCCGTCATAAACTACCTAATTATAACGTAACTTAAGCAAAGAAAAATTAAAACAAGTCGTTATACTACAGGTGCGCTGATCACGCAGTTTAGTGAAGTAATTATTTTCGCGCGATAATCAGCTGTTTTTTGCGCGGCGGCCATTTTGTTTCGCGACACGCCCTAATGCCAGCATTAAACTGTTTTTTAAACTGCAGCAAAACAGGCAATGGTTTTAAAGCTACGACTGTAATTTTTTTCTCAATAGGCTAAAATGTCGAAATAGGGTTGCCACGTTTTTTGAAGAAAAATATTGTTTTTTTAAGTTGATAAATACAAAATTGGTCCTGTATTGTATATATTACTTATGAAATAATACTAATAATTTAATTTTTCATGCGTATTTATTATTACTTTTTCCTTTGGCTAGCGAAGTTGTATTATTTTTTTAAATAATCACAGAAGTCTGAATTATTCCTCTACAGGTGATTTCCAATCACAGTTAATATAAAACAATAACGACAATTGAATATAAATTAATTAAATATCCATAGATAGTACATTAAATACTATATTTTTTCCTATAATATACTAGGATTCGGCCGCGACTTCGTCCACGTTGAACTGAATAAGCAAATTTTACGAGTCGTAACATCTTAAAATCACTCCCGGGAAAAATCCCGCCGGATTCCCGGGATATGAAGTATCACAGAATTTATGACCAAAAATTTTCTAACGGTCAGTGAAAATATAAAATCCGATTTTTTTTTCAACCGGGCTACTTTAAATCGCTTCCAAGGAAATCTCCGTGGGATTCCCGGGATACAGAGTACCGTAACTTTTAACCATATCAAAATCGGCCCAGTGCTCTTTGTATAAATTGCGAACAAACAGACAAACACAAAAATCTAAAAAACATAAGACTACACTTCTACCGCTTCCGCACACTAGGAAGTCTGGCTACGCAGCCAGCAAACTCTGAACAGAATTTGTAGCTCCTTCTTGCGTGGGCTCCCATACACCGTCATATGCTCGATACCACCCCTGGTCAAGAGTATGCCGCCATAACAACCTTGAGTTGTGTTCTGGCATTAGTGACCAAGTACCAGTCTCCATTAAGATAACAACAGTGTATTTATACTTTCATAATATCTTTGGTGTTTCAAATGTCCATAGGCGACGGTAACCGCTTTCCATCAGGTGGGCCAACTACATGTCTGCTGAACTCGTGCAATTAATAAAAAACATCAGTATCATACAACCGAAAACATGACAGGATGCAGAATTTTAAGATCGAATGAAAGATTAATGTTTATACATACCATATTAGACTTTATTACAACGCAATTTGAGCTTGATTTTCAGAAATAACAAACGATGATGGAGTTATGTACGAAGGTAGAATTATAGTTTAAAAAAACCCACTTTCGCAATGTTTACCAATTGTAATACGAGTATATCCCCTTCGTCCATTTATCTCTTTAATCATGCTTCAATTTGCGTATGAAACACATTGTACGTGCCTATAATATTCTAGGGTTACTCTCTTCCCTGAGTTCAACTCATCAAGTCCTGACTTGGTGACAATGAGACCATCTCGGGAGCATGTATACTTTTTCAAATAAAAATAAAAGAGAATCGATCCACAATTGACGGAGGAATTGCGTAACAAACATAAATAATACACACAATCGACTTGAGAACCTCCTCCTTTTGAATCCGTTTAAAATATAATGCACTACAAATAAAACATAACTCTTCATGTTCCCGCTTATTCATAAACTTCTATAACCATAACGAATTTTCAAATTACAATTTCGCGGCATTATTCACAACCTATAAAAAGAAGTGTCAAATTGTCAATGTTCTAAATTTCAAAAAATAATTAATACTCAGAGTAGATTAAATCCGACGTTATTTTAAAGGAGTTAAGGTTTAAAATCGAATTGAATGTTCGTAAATAATTGTTGTAATTATGTTGTCAATACTTTTATTACTTATATTTTTTTTATTTGAAAAAGAACAGGTTATCTACATATGGACATAATATGGATGTTCAAGTGTACGGTTAATGGTTAAACAGAATTATGCTAAAAATAAACCATAGATTATAGAAGGTTGCCTGTGTGAGACGTTTAAAAATAATTCTATGGGTAAAACAGGTTTTTTAGTGTCTGGCTTCATAGGGTATATTTTAATTTACCAAGTTCTGTAATGTAATAACTTGACCATTTTGCATGTTTGCATGCGTTAACTAATGAGAAAATACATAAAATTTAGTGTTTGTTTGCTTTCATTATACTTATAAGTAATTGTTTGAGTAAAAACATTGATACGATCGAATGTAGGTAAAAATAATAAGTAACAGATCTACTGTGACTTTTTTTCAAATACAAATTCAAATACAGCGTAAACTCTACAAAACGACACTGAAGAGACTGTGCATTTTATGGCGTTATAGAGAGTTATCGTTAAATGGAGATAAGTCTGTTATTTTTTTCTGACGTCTTTTGCTGCACCAGTAATTTTGCTGTATTTTTAAGCTTTACTTTTACTTTTTACTTTTCTTTAGGCGCGTTAGGGCAAAATGATAAGAGTAAATTTTTACGATGCGCGCGCACACCGTCACACGAAAAACCTACACAATGAAGTTAGCTATAGTCAACCGACACCATGAACTTAGCTATAGTCAACCGACACCCTGAAGTTAGGTATAGTCAACCGACACCTTGAAGTTAGCTATAGTCAACATTTTAGTTTTCTATTGTTAGTGTCGTTTTTTATCTTGTTAGGCCAAAGAAGTATAACTTCTAACGCGTGTACATAAGTACACACACACTTTTTTTATTCATATCTTTCGATATTGAGTCTACTTGGTGATAAAGGAAGTACTTAGAAATTTCGGAATTTCATGATATTTCGGTATGCATTATGCCGACAGTCGAGTGTATTACGAGCTAAGATAATAAAGCGATAAAAGAACGTACACAGCTGCGCACTTTTTACTAATTTTGGCAACTGAAAAGGTACACTTTATTACATAATTATTGTGGTTATTGAGAGTGCGTGCAATGTTATATAGAGTGTATCAGTGAATGGAAAACAAGCTTTTTTTTAAGGCAGGGGAAATATGCATTTCGCACACTAAAAGCCAAGTGATTCCGAGGCTTAAAGGTTTTGTCGTTAAATGGAAAGACGTTATATGGAGATTACAGTGTATTTATTAATAAAAAAAACTCAGAAGCATGATCTTACACGCACTTAGCCGATTTCATCACCATTTATCCTAAGAACCCCATAAAATATACACAAAACACACGTTGAAAGTATCACAAAACTGGTTTAAGAGTTAATCTGTCTGTGTCAATATTATTATAATAACAAACGCTTCTCATTAATTTCGATAAATATATTTAAATAATTTAAGCATGTTATCATAGTTTATTTAAATTAACATGATTTTAAATAAACATTCATCTATTATTACACGATTATTTTGTATGTCTTATCTGACGCCAGAGACTGGAAGTAATTTGTTGTAAGTTTGTTTTCAAACTATTTGCAGTTATTGAGCCAGATTGAAAAAAATGACCAAGTGTGTGACTTCTATGCAGTGTATATAATAGCCAGGATATGCCCCACTTTTTAGGGGGCGGCAAAATTTCACAATAAATATTATATTTGAACCATTTCATATTTTTATCGCAACTTTGGCGACCTCTGTGGTTGAGCGGACTAAGCCTTTACTGCCGGCTTACCTCACTGCAACGCAAAGGCTCCGGGTTCGATTCCTGGTATGGTAAATTTCGCAAAACGAATTTTCTCCGTTATCTACTATGGTCTGGGTGTCTGGGATCGGCCCCAGAGTAGTACGTTGTATATTACCCATAACACAAGCGTAACTTGCTTAATTTGGGGATATACAGTGCGTGTTTGCCTGCCGATGTTTAACTACAAATTCGGACCGATTGAAAAGAGCACGGAATTTTTCATTACTTATAGCATGACGAATTCGGGGAATCCCTTTTCTTTGTATGATATTTTGTAGCGACTGCTGGCAACACAAAAATAAATAATTTTCATAATCGACTCAGATCCAGAGATTACAACGTCACAAACACACAATCTTTACCTCTTTTTAATATTAGTATAGATAGGTATAGTATGCATTAAATTGAAATTACCTAATGCATTGGCAAAATTGTCTTCCGTCCCGGGCGGCCGTCACCCACGCTACGCCGCTGCGTTCGCGCTTGACTTGAAATTCCCGCGGGATCCACGGGACACAAAGTACTAAGTATTTAAAAAAGAATGTAATTTAGTAGAAAATCGGAATTCGGAATAAGCTAATTTTATGCACCCGAACAATTACAAACCGCTCCTGAGAACATTCCCGCAAAATTAAAAAATATAACACTTTTGATTACATAAAATTTAAAAAAAGCAAGAATTATGTTATTTAGGACAAATAAACATTTTAACAATACTGGCTAAAATAAAAGGTAACTTCATCAATGTAAGTCCTAAAATTGGACCCAGACTCAGCGTAATTCTAGCTGCTAAGGCCAGCGCTGTTCTTCCGCCTGGGACCAGCAGGTGGAGTCACGGAACACAATACAACAACAAATAATATATCAAATCGGTACATTTAATAATTATAAAAATGAAACGGGTTATTAGACATATTTACATTGAAATGATAATAATAAACATATATACATAGATATAACATAGTGAGATACGTGAAGAAAAAACAGGTAAATAAAATAAACAGATTATTGTTATAATGTTATCATAGGTATTAGTAAAATGGTCATAATGCATTTGCTATCGATCAGTGAAGAAATCACTTTGAAATTCGATTTTCTTTTATAATGTGGCCATTTTAAATAATTCCCACGGTATTCCCGGAATAAAAAGTGGCGCAGATTTTAAGTTTAAGTATTTACTGCCGATCAGAGAAAACCGTATCGAAATCGGTCCAGGAATTTCTATGTGAATCCCGAACAAAGAGACAAACACAAGAAATGTATAAACAAAACACTACACCTTAAAAATTTTATAGATCGATTAACCGATTACAGACGCAAACCACATGTATGTACCTACCTATATGACCTATACCTACATTGTTAATCCTTAGATCATTTTCGTAGATACCTACATTACAAACACCAATTTTGGATAAATTTATTGATCAATCGATCAAAGTAATATTTACCCAAAAAATTATCTCATAAGAAAAAACATGGTATACATAAGTTTATGGTTTATGCACACAAATTTAAAAAAAAATGATTTTTTTTTTCATTTTGTTCACCTAGACTCCGGCCTTATTTTTATGATATTCGTATTAAATTGCTGGCTTTAGCATGTATCTACATTAGTAGAAAGAATATAGGTGAAATCAATCAAAGATAAGCAATAATACAAGTTAACAAGTACCTTACTTATTTAAATTACAAAAGAATTATTTTTCATACCTACCTACTTACATGATTCTCACATAAAAAAAAACGAAAAACAATACTCATTTATTATAATATAAATAATTCAACATGACGTTTACGTCATGTTGAATTATTGTATTGTACCTACGCTCTTATTATTACCTAAATGCTTCATTAAGAAATAAATACATTATGACATAAGTATGACAATGACAAATAATTAAAAAATATTTTTCATACTTCCTTGTTCCAAGCGACGCAATAGTAACGTTCTTTGACTCCTCTAATGCATAGACCATCGTCACAAATGTTTTAATTAAAACAAGAAAAAAACACGGCATTTATTTAGACTATAAAAGTTATAATATGTATTCTTGCTTTTATTTGATTTTTAAGTAAAAACATAATGTTATACGGCTATTTTACAACTCAACACAGTATTTTTAGCGAATGACATGGATACACTAAATTAATTAAAATTTATTGACAAAGAAATCGAATTGGTCATGCTTTAGGGCATCACTAATCGACCTGTCATAAGTAAAATATACCGTTAGACAATGTATAACAAAAAGTAGATAAACACACATCTAGCAATTGCTTCTGAAATTTAAAAATAAAAATAATTTTGAAATTAGAACTTACCAGAGCTAGGCCTATCGCTGTAGCGTGTGCAGTAAACCCATGCTGGCCATAAAGAAGCGTTCGAAGTTTGACTGTTCGATTCTGTTCCACAAGTCGATACTCCACTCGAAGTCGATGAAACGATAGAACTCGCTGAATCAGGCCTCCTTTGTACTTCTTGAACTCTCTCTTTCACGCATTCTTTTTCTCCTATCTGTGACACTGTCTGTCTCAAACCTCCCAAAGGAGGTAAGGTACCAAACTCAGCCTCTTTGGCTTTTAAATAATCAAAACTAAACTTATCGCCTTCTTGAGATTTTGAGAGGTCGTACGGTTTGTACAAAATCGAGTGGTTAGGCCCGGCGGGTTTTGGGCCTTCGATTTTGTTTGTTTTTCGAATAGCATTTAAACCAAATTCAGGATGGAGTATGTTCGTAATCGAAAATGGTATAGTCGGCTGACCTCTTCTCTCTTCGAAGTTTTCGTTTATCTGCGGTTTTATGTCCTCTGTACCACTGTAATAGTTTTGGCAAGGTACTGGACTCGGTGGCGGTGAGTTTGGTTGGACTTTGACGACTGTCATCGTCCTATCGTATCTATTCTCGATCGTGGTACAGGTATATTGATTTTGAGGGCAAAAGTTCATGTTTTCAGCATGCGGTGCCGGAACTCTACCGGTCACTGGTCCGGGACTGTTCGCCTGGTTCGGACTGCAACGATCTTCGAACGCCATATTTAGCCCACTTTAAAATGTTCGGAATTTGAATTCAAAAACACATGTTATTCTACCAGCACTAATTTTGACGTATGACAGCAAGATTGAAATGTCACTTTGACATGCGCTTTATGCGGCTGCCGCCGATCGACTGAGCCATGAGTCTCGCCGTGGATAATCGACACGCCCATAAAGAACAAGCTTTTTGCCCTACCCTGGCGAAGGCGGTGTCTGTTCATCCCATACTGAATACAAATAAGCTGACTGACATCTTCTGTCTCTTTTACATTTATGTCTTTAATGACTATTAGAAAGAGATAGTCGATGGAATTGATTTAAGTCGATTGTGTGTTTTGTACAAGGAGATTCAGTTGTAAATTGGATGTATGTTAAAATCCCCCATAATGTATCAATAATACGGCTGGTTTGCTTTTGAGTAAATTTCCAATTTAACTTTGACAGTATTATTATATTGATAGACATGACAGTCGGCCATATTGATTAAGTGACGTATTTACACATTTTTTTTCGTAATATAATTAAGCGGTTATAGTCTATGGATTTAATAATGCATCTTTTTTATTATAAGAATATACCTAGTATGTGTAATATGAAATTGACAGAACTATTTCATATTTACAGTTTTTAACATTTTCGTTTATTTTGCGTTATAATATTTATATTAGGTAATGTAATACCTAAAAAATTTGACTAGCACTCCGCAGTCTCATATGCACTTGAAAAAAAAATTTGAAGTTATTATTAACTACTTATAGATAATATTATAAGATTCTAAAAATGCCTTGTCTGTACATTGAAGCTATTTAAAATCAAACTCAAACTGGAATACATTATATAAACGATAGATAACACGATGCATTTTATTTTTTGATTTTTTGTCTGATAGTCTGTTTCTTCGGGATTCACGTAAAAACTACTGGGCCGATTTCGATGCGTTATTCGCTGATCAACAGCAAATTCTTATACTTAAAATTTGGGTTACGTATTATCCTGGGAGGCCCGCGGCAATTTTCCCTGGAGCGGTTTGTAGTTGTTTGGGTGCGTAAAAATTAGCTTATTCCATATTATACTCAGTTTTCACTAAAACGATAGCTTAAATTCTTATTTTAAATTTGTGTCCCGGGAATCCCGCGGGAATTTAAAGTCAAGCGTGAACGAACTCGCGGGCATATAATTAAATAAACCTGTAGATTACTAAAATAATATTTTTAGAATTTATCTCTGTCAATCTGTTAGAGCATCACGTGAAAACTACTAAACGAATTTAGATGAAACTCACCAAAGAGCTAGCTTATATCCCGGGACGTAATTTAGGATACTTTTCATCCCGATAAATGTCGTCGTTTCAAGGAAAATAGTGAAAAATATGACGCTGCGATCGCATTTTTTGGAAACTACTGAACGTCCTAGATAGGTATAAGAATGAATCTTGACATAAACTGAATTAAAATTAAATGATGTTGTTTCTATAGAATAGACGGATTAGCAAAATAGATGGCGCTGCAATCGCTTGTCATAAACAACATGTCGTTCGTTGTATTACTTCAAATCAGGTCGGCTTCGACTCATCAGTATGTTTTGCTGGGCAGTTGTCTAAACTACCTATATGTACTTAGTTTCTTTGCTATTTAGTGATTATTGAGCATTGTTAGTTTTAGGTAAAACAAAAACGCTTTCCGCGTTTATCTGTTTATATATCTGCTAACTCTTTCAGAACCACGCAATGAATTTTTAAGCGATTTACACACCATCAGTTAGATTTTCGTTTTCAATGACAGTTTATATACATAAAACACCTAACTCTATTTTATGTACGTAAAATAGATCTACTCTGTTTGCAACACCAGGCGTGTTTATTTTTATAGCTGGGGTACAGCAGGCAGGCTGACGGCCCACCAGATGGAAAGCGGTAACCGTCGCCTATGGACGTTTGCAACTCCAGAGATGTTGCCAACGCGCTGCCGGCCTCGTAGAAAGTGGATCCCGTACCAGCGTAAGCAACACTCTTGCAGTTTGTCTGCTATGTCACGAACATGAAGACTGCGGATACGGGAGACCCTGACCCGGTCTTTCCGCGTCACTCCACACATCCATCGAAAGAAGAAAGAATATTTATTTCCAATAGCGACACACAACACAAATCGCAGCATATTTATCTACGTGACTCGCAGTTCTTGCTTGTGTCGCTCAAGTACAGGCCACAGGCCATGCTTCACTGCCATACAAAAGGACAGGTCTATAGATGGATCTATAGATCTGTCCTTTTTATTTAACCCGCATTTTGGGGTCACAAATGATACCTGTCACATCAGGCCACTTGGTCCAAGCTGCTGTGATACGGGCCTTGACGTCGTTGTGGATATCCCCGGATGCACTTAATACAGATCCCAAGTACTTAAACTGATCCGTACTCTGGGCCGTATCTTCGCCTATGCGCATGGATCTGGGATCTGTAGTGTTGCAAATCAAGTACTCAGTCTTCGCCACATTCAGTTTCAAACCGCCGTCCTCTAGCGACCTGTTCCACGCAATTACACGTTCGACGCGTTACGCTGTTCGACACTTCGTCTAATATCACGCTGAACAGAAACGGGCTAAGGACAGATCCCTGGTGCACTCCTACGGTTATGGTGTCGCCAACACCAGTCCGAACCATAGAATCAGAGTCACGGATAGATGTATTTATGTTGATTACATACGTAATGGACCAACATCAAGCACCACTCTCACACAGAGACTTTTTGAAAATTTGTTATGATAGAAAAAATATTTAAAAAAATCGACAAATAAATACACACATTGTATCTATATATGCCCAAGCTAAGCAAGTTACAATTATGTTTCAGTAATATACAACTAACCAGTCCTAATCTGAATCCATACACCCAGATTTACCCGGGTGTTTATGTTTTTTTTGGATTGTTTGTTTCTATAGGTTAACTAATTGTTCAAGATAGAACAACCTCCTTTGTATATTCATACTTATTAATCTGGCACTCTTTACCGTCGTCTGTTTTTCCCGAGGAATACAATCTAGATGTCTTTAAGTCTCGCGTGAACAGATATCTTCTAGGTAAGCGTGCTCCACCTGAGACTGCATTTCCGCCTGACATCAGGGACAATGTCAGTCAAATGCGAACCTATTCATTATAAAGAAATGCTATACATGTCATTGTCTATTCTTAATTACACTTTGTTACCATTATAGGACGTTACGTCCACAATAAATTACATTATTTTACCAATTACAAGATTCCTTATAAATACATTATTTGTGTGCAACACAATAATGTAAAGTTCGTTTATGAAATTTATCATGCCAGGAATCGAACCCGGAGCCTATGTGCTGCAGTGAGGTAGGCCGGCAAAGGCAACCCACTCAACCACAGAGGCTGTCTAATTATACATACAGCAGCCAAATCTTAAGTCCTTCTAAACGCGAAGATAGTTGAAATATTATGTTAAACAAATTAAATTTAACCCCAATGTTAAAATTACCATAGAACCATAGAGCAAGCGGTGACATCAAAAAAACTCAACGTACTTGTCTATGGCCACACCACTTTGACACTTGTACTTATGGTAATCGCTCTATTGTTTTTGGTAGCTTGTTGTCACAACGACTGCGTGTTTTGAATTTGAAATTGAATAAAAAAAATAGTAATTTCGATCTTTTAAAGCCGAAAAAATTAGTATTATCGAAGAATCTGACGTGTGAAATTACCACGTATAGGTAAATGAAGGAAAATATAGTGATGAAACTTGCACCTCGCGATAACTGATACCTAGGTCAATGTGTCTATACGAGTAGTATCTACTTATTTCAACTAATGGTATTTTTTTACCAATGGTAATAAAAACAATATGGAAACTACAACATAGTAATCCAACATAAGCAAGCGTGGCAAGTATACCGTATACTCCTAAATGTGGTGATCCTAACCCAGCAATTAGACGTTTATGAGCATAAAATATTATTTTTACAATAAGTTTCATATTATAAAAAAAACGAAAGAGTTTCAAAAAACTCTTCGCGCAAATATTAACGCTCCCGGCGCCGTACTATAGACAACAAAAGAAAAAATATGAACAACAAACATGGCGTCGCTAACGAGCCGACGCGCGCTGTCAAGGTTTCCCGCCTAAATATCTGTCAGGTGTCAATCTGCGTGGAGTATTGTTTTGCTTTATTGATGACATGGAAAGAAGAATATTATACCTACTTAATATAGAATGTCATTTTCTCAATAAAAAAATTAACTCCGACAGGTTTTACATACACATGACAAAAGATGTATGTCAGAATAGATGAGTGTGCAAGGAAAAGACATATGGTGCCGACCCCAATTAATTGGGATATAGGTAAGTATATGGTGAAAGAAAAGAGAGGTTTTACTCATAGAAGACTAGATAGCTATAGATGGCTAAATTACTAGATATCCATAGATAGCTACATTATATAGATGGCTAGATGACCAGAAAGATAATTTTGGTTTTTTTTTTGGTGCCTTAACCAGGCAGATGGTCCATTCGATAGAAAGTGGAGAAGGTTTGCAACGGCAAGGGTATTACCATCTCGTTGCCGACCTTTTAAAAAGTTATAACGCCCTCTGTCGTAGCGCTGAGGCAAAATGTCGCCGAGAAGTCAATTCATTGTTGTGTTGTACGTGTAGGGTGCTGGTTTCCCATTCAATAAAATACCCCTTTGCTCTTATATATGGTCTGTATTTATTATAGGGGTTTACAACAACAATAGCAATAATTAGCACTATTGATATTATAATGCACGTTAACGTCGATCAACACAAGTTAGCACTAGAATTCGGATTTTCTTCTGAACACTGATAGCACTAATTGTATCGATTTCATCGATCAATACTATTTTTGTTTTGCTGGAGTTCAGTAGACAGGCCCACTTGATGGAAAGCGGTTACCAACGCCTATAGACATTTGCAACAACAAAGGTGCTACAAATGCGCTGCTGCTCTCTTAAATGAGACTGAAACCTGGTCATAAAGCCGGAACACAACTCAAGGCTGTTATGGCGACATACTCTAGACCAGGGGTGGTCGCCATCCGTTCGGGCAAATGCCCTACCACCTGGCTGTGGGTTGTTTTGTCGCCTCTTACGACAGGCCGCCCGGCCGCAGGAAATTGTATTCTTTCTCCGTTCCTTCACGGATAAAAAGTCGCTAGTCGCACTAATAAAATACACTGCTATACGCAAGACCCACAAAAGTAACGCTGAGAGATCAAATGTCTGTAGAGTCTTCCGAGTGCTTCCTGTTCTGGTCTTTGTTTTCCTTTTGATGTTTTGATTTTTCGTTAATACTTCAAATTTCATGTTAAATAAGTACCTATATTATAACGATATAATTTATGAAATGACGTCACGAAATTTAGAATCCCTCCCACCCTTTTCACACTTTGTTTCATTTCTACTGCGTGTGAACTGCACACTCAAACACACACGCACAATTTTTCTATAGGGGTATCTCTAGAGCCAGGTTTATTTATTACATACATAAACAAATTAATTTGCTTTGATTGTAGTGCTCTATGGTGGCGGTTATTATAGAAATAGTGGTTAATGGGGAGACGAGGGCCAGGAGTACCATCATGCAGGATTTACCTAGTTTGGGCTCCTGTCTTCTCTATTTTATTAAGTTTCTCAAATTCTTGTACTCTATTCACTTCATTTTCGCTCCGGGATAAGTGACCAGGTCCCAGTCTCCCTTAAGAGAGCGGCAGTACATTGAGCAACTTTGGTGTGAAAAATGTCCATAAGCGACGGTAACCGCTTTCCATGAAGTGGGCTGTCTGCCTGTCTGCTGAACTCGTTCAATAGAAAAAATCCATCCATGTAATGTACTACACAAATAAAACAATGGCGGCGGTAACAAGATGTTTATTTCACTGCTTTTGTGAAATACCAAACTACCCACAATTTACATACATTACACCGAACAACTACAAACCGCTCCCGGGAATATACCCGCGGGATCCTCGGGATTAAAAAATCACATTTTATTACATAAAATTTCTTGTCAATCAGCGAAAACCGCATCGAAATCGGCTCAGTAGTTTTTACGTGAAACTCAAACAAACAGATAAGAAATCTAAAAAAAATTACATTGTGTCCTCCATCATTAATACAGTGTATTCCAGTTGTTTTTTTTAAATAGCTCAATGTAGAGACCAGGTATTTTTAGAAATTTATTTTAACAGAGTAGAAAATTATTACAGTAGGTACTTATATCGCTATTAAAAAATAGGGGTTGGTGTTAGAAGGATGAAAATTTAGGGTTGTATGTATTTTTCAATGCTAAAACATAATAAAATATAAATATAAAATGTAATCAAAAAAATAAAATAAAAATATTTAGGGTTCAACTACCCTTAACATTTAGGGGGATGAAAAATAGATGCTGGCCGCTTCTCAGACCTATCCGATATGCACACAAAATTTCATAAAAATCGGTTCAGCCGTTTCGGAGGAGTATGGTAACTAACACTGTGACACGAGAATTTTATATAAGCATTATTAGATAACAATTTCAGCATGGCTGTACCAATGAACACTATTGTTAAGATTCGTAAAACACAGATTTGACGAAGTAAATTCTATCAATATTTGCATCTTCAAAAATGCAGTAATACGTAAGCGAGATATCCAAGTCCGTTTAGGCAACTCCTTGCTCATAGGTTATACTATATTTATAAAATCCTTGATAGCAACTTGGTTGTATTCCTCACAAATAAAATATCCCAGAATGACATGTTATCTAAATAAAAACTCCAATTAAATTTTTAAAAGAACAATAAACAAACAATAACATTTATAAATATTACACCTTAGTATGACGCTATGCGCGTGCGCAGCGGAAGGGCTATTTCTGTAACGACTTGTGTGGTCTTGTTTCTGAAACGCGTTTATGATCGTAGTTTCATGTGGGGGGATATTTTACTATATCAGCCTATTAATGTCCCAATAAAGGGCAAATAGCTACCCAATTTCGAAAGACATTTAGGCAATTTATTACGGTTTGTTTCGTCGGTAAAGTCATGGTTTTGAGGTTCCGGCTAACGAAGGTCCTCCCGGAGCAAGGATTCTTCGGGAGGTACCTGTGTCGATTAGAAAGTGAGCCCACGTCAGGTGACCGCGCTGCACACCTTTCAGGCATGTCCTACTTGGATAGAGCAACATCGTGGACTCGTCACCATTACCGGACGTGACGTGCCGGGAGCAAAAACGGATGGGACGCCGTCTCTTCCATCTGCAAGCGTGTCATTCTCAACAAGGAGGAGGCGGAACGAGACCGTCTGCGCACCAGTATGCTCTGCTCCCACTAAAGAGAAAATACGCCCGTGGTGAAGGGTGGATTTCGATTTTGTGGATATAATACCGTCGGGAGGATAGCGTGTCGTGTACAGCGCGCGCTCACCCCTCCTCCCGTAAGGCACTTTACACGCCACCTTACGCATACTATGCTGGAAGACGCTGGGGGTCCGGACAGTAGATGAGGCCGATGGGACGTGCCAGGGCCTGAAGAGTGACAAGGCTCTGGCATAAACGCGGAAGACGGAACACCGAGGTATTTAAGAGGGGATCCCCACTCAGCTGGGAATAGCAGTTCTTTATGAGTGTTAGTGCTACCTCAACGCAGCGAATCCCACAGCTCCTCACCACGTTCCAACGCGGTGGCTTGTCCTCAATCGAATATTCCCTCGTAAAAAGTGGTAAGATCATAGTTCTGCCTAGGCACGTGGAATTGGTATTGTTTCTATTTTCCTATAGCCCTGGCATCTCTCCTAAATGGATACAGTGCGTTCATCCCACCCATAGATATCCCACTGCTGGGCTTCGACCTACTATTATAGGAGAATGAACAGTTATACTCTCTACATCTGTCCATAACGCATCGGTTATCTGTATGTGCAGGTTGCATCACGATGTTTTGGCTACAACGTTGTTAGCAAGTGCATACCTATTAGGTTAGAAAACTGCCTTAGTGGTGCATGCGTTCCGGCCAGAATTCCCGCGCTAGCCATTACGCTACACGACTAACGCTTACCTCTAACTTTAATAAGCGAAAATTATAATTTATTTTTATTGTTAAAGCAGAAATAGCCAGAAGGCTGATTTCGCCAAGGCGTTGCCAGCCTTGAAAAACTTATCGATTAGATTCAATAATTCACAAACAATATCTTCCGCCATTTTGTAAAACAATGACAGCTGTAAAATTTCCCGCGTTTTGCGATTCTTGTTGTCTATTACGTTAAATGGCCAGTGCCTTTTCCAATAAATAGATATTAATTAAAGAGGGGTTATTTCCTGCTGTCATATTTGAAATTTATTGCAATTACAGTATTAGTAACAATTTACAGCTAGAATACTGGTGTGGTCACACGTATATACTGTATAAAACATTTATTTTAAATTGCCTTTTATTTAAAAAAGCTATACTTGGCATGTAGTCCTGTTATTTACAAAGATTCATCTTTTTTTTATCACAGGAGTTCAGCAGACAGGCAGATGGCCCACTTGATGGAAAGCGGTTACTATCGCCTATGGACATTTGCAACACCAAAGGTGCTACAAATGCGCTGCTGATCTCTTACGGGAGACTGGAACCTGGTAACTAATGCCGGAACACAACACAAGGTTGTTATGGCGGCATACTCTAGATCAGTGGTATCCATCCAGTCGGGCAAATGCCCTACCACCTGGCTGTGGGTTGTTTTGTCGCCTCTTACGCCTCTTACGACAGGCCGCCCGGCCGCAGGAAATTGTATTCTCCGTTCCTGGACGGATATCCTAATATTATTATGTTATTTATTATCATTTACGAAATATCATTGAAATTTAATGCTGTTTTGCGATCTACTCTGATAGTCAGTCACTTGATTATTTCCAATTATTAATCTATTAAATAAAATTTGTCGTGATATATTGAATTATATTATTGTATGCTATATGTAATTTATTTTATTATAATCTATAATAAAACTACGTTTTGACGGTTTTAAGCGCGGTAATTTATTTTATTTTATTATTCCGACGTTTCGAGCACTGTTCAGTAAGCCGTAATCACGGTAATTATTTTATTTGTTTATGGGCTCCAATCTCTCTTTGCAATCAACAATGTTTATTTTTAAAAATCTTTATACATTACCGATTATGAAGGGACTTTAATGAAATTTTGTTAATTATGAAATGCTTTGCTCCCGGAAATTGGGATCAAAAGAAATGATAACAGCGTAAGATTATAGCGGAATGGCAGTAGGTATATTCGCCACACTTGTCCAAGGCGGATTTGATACATTAGTTATCTCTATGTGCAAGGTTCATTACGATGTTTTCCTTCACCGTTAATTTATTTATTTCATATCCAACAGCTTACTTATAACTTAAAACAATCAACTCTGTTATTATGTCTATGAATGTTGCCAATTACAGGATATTTTACGCTTTACAGTGTATTTGTGCAAAACCAAGACCGCAAAAAACAGTTTGCTTATGTTAAGCTCTATATAAATGTAGTATATTTAATCAAATAAAATAAAAATAATGTGTAATAATAATAATAATTAACGTGGTAATTATAACAATATGCACATTAGGTCAGGAAACTGCCTAAGTGGTGCATGCTTTCCGGTCAGGATTCGAACCCACGCTTTTTTGGGACTTAACATAATCAACACACGAAACACGAAGCGATATTTGTACCTATTTGTATTTTTATCCGTGCAGGAACGGAGAAAGAATACAATTTCCTGCGGCCGGGCGGCCTAAGAGATAAGAGGCGACAAAACAACCCCTGGTCGCTAAAGTATGTCGCCATAACAACCTCGAGCTGTGTTCCGGTATTAGTGACCAGGTTCCAGTCTTCCTTAAGAGAGCAGCAGCGGATTGGTAGCACCATGGTGTTGCAAATGGCCATAGGCGATGGTAACCGCTTTCCATCAAGTAGGCCGTCTGCCTGTCTGCTGAACTCCTGCAATAAAAAAAATAAAAAAAAAATTGTGCGAAGAAGGCAACAAGGAAGCTTTAGTATATTTTATGAAAGAAAAATGTTTGGAAACTTGAATTTAATGATGGTTTTGGTTTTGGGGGTAGGTTTACTTACCCCCTAATACGGGGTAGGTGCTCGCGTTTTGTCGAAGCCCACCGAACGCCGTCAGAAATAGATTAAGAAAAATATTCAACAGATTATGAAATATTATACCGCCATTTTGGGGTTGATTGTAGGGTGACCACGAAGTATTCTAAAGTGGGATATTCGGACGTAGGTCTTTTTGCCACCTATGTCTCTTTCTTTGGATTCTTTTATCATTAATTTAAATCTTATATCTTATACTAATATATAAAGCTGAAGAGTTTGTTTGTTTGTTTAAACGCGCTAATCTCAGAAACTACTGGTCTGATTTGAAAAAAAATTTCAGTGTTGGATAGCCCATTTATCTAGGAAGGCTATAGGCTATATACCATCACGCTAACACCAATAGGAGCGGAGCAGCAATGAAAAATGTTTCAAAATCGGGAGATTTTTTTAACTATTCAACGCGGACGACGTCGCGGGCACAGCTAGTTGATAGATATATGTATAGTAAAACACTGGGCATACTTGATTACTGTACTATATATTTAGTTTTTCTTTCCAAGGTCTTATGATATGGCGAGAACATGTTTCGCTATTTACGGGCATACAAATTTTCTTAAAAACTAATATGGTAAGTATCATTATTTTTTTTTAATAGTCTAATATAGTTAATAAATATCATATATTTTTATTTAATAGTCGTTTAAGATTATTACAATTTGTTGCACAATTTTGTTACATTTTGGTCAACGTAAAATTCAACTTGAACAAAAATTAATATATTTAATATTAATTTTTGTTCTATTATATATATAAAAATTAATATATTCCTAAAAATAAAATCTCCAGCAATTACTTTATTGTTCATCACATACACATAAAGTGTAACTATTTTGAATACAACACAAATATTAAAACTAAAATATCCTATAAATAAACCTACCTTAAAAATATATATACAATAGTAAAAAACTAAAATTTTAAATAAAAACCTATATTAAAGCCCGTCCAGCCCCACCAGACATGTTGCTGGACATTGTACCTAGAAGGCTGGCAGTATTACCTCGCTGGATACAGAGGCTAATCCTTTGAGCGAGGTAAGCTCCAGCCTTCCGGTCTCCTGTCTCCTCCTCCTCCTTTAATGAAGGTTCTTATCCTAATTTTAGTTTTTTAATAATTAATACACATAACACACACATCGTATTAACGTTAAAAATAATAATAATTGAGCATTGGAAGAGCATCAACACCAATAGTATAACAGTAATTAATACAGGTTTTTACCTACTTTTAGGTGTTGAAGCCCCCATACATTAGTTTTAGATCAAACTTTATTTTCTTTTATATTGTTTCTTTTTACATGTTTTTTTTTACTATTGTATATATATTTTTTAAGTTAGGTTTATTTATAGGATATATTAGTTTTTATTAATAGTTGTTATAATTCAAAATGAAATCGTACATATAACTTATCGAAAGTCACGAGTCAGCACAATCAAAATAATTTTTGTTACTAATTGATAAAGGAGAAAATGCGAATCTATGGTCACCCTACCACAGTGTGGGATAGGCCAGGTGCACACACAAAGGGACCTAATGCGACCCGCCCCTTGTGCACCCCGCTTTATAAACCCCAGTGTATAAATAGGTTTATTTAAGAACGTAGATGAATACACGGTAATGTGTTTACGGGTTTATGTATTTATTTCAATTTCAGATCGAACATTTGAGTGTTTTTGCCAATAATAAGCCAGTTGCGTGCTATTTTATAAACAGTAAATGGATTACGTACAGATAGATGATGGAAATGAAGACAGAAAAAAAATGTTTATTTCTATGCGTAACTTAACAATAATTTATAATAATAACAATGAAAATGTGTACCGCAATTTGCGAAATGAGGTAGGCCTGCAAAGGCATAGCCCACTTCACCACAGAGGCCGTAAGAAAAGAAAAGAAAATTAGCAAAAAAAATTGGAGACATAAAAATTAGTGTAAGTATGTATATTTAAATTGTACAGTCCGATCATTTCTCTGCTCTACCTACATCGCCAGATTAGTTAAGAATTTCTTTTAAGCTAGGTTGCCTGGAAGAGATTTTAAGCTAGGTTGCCTGGAAGAGATCGGTTTTAGCGATAAGGCCGCCTGTTGTTTTGCCAAGAAGTACCTATTGTAATTATGCATTTTGTTTTGTATTTGTTTGTTTTGGTGAGCAATAAAGTGTTATCTACCTATCTATAAAAATCTCTATAGTAGCCAACGATGGAGATGATGAAAAAAAATCTAAACACAAGAGATTTTTCTATTTCTCGATAACCGCGTAATACGCAAAGTCTTTGTCTATGCTAAGTTTTAAATTCATACTACTGAGAGCTGGCAAAGCCGCCTCAGCTGAAGACATCGCACGGCGCAAATATTATATTCCCAAATCGAAGGAGTTAATCTATTAAATATATTTTTTAATCCTTAGCTATTGTTAATCGTTAGTCATCTATCTATAGAAGAAAGAATGATAGACTTTATTTGAAGATATAGCGACGTAATTACATTTCTGATACATTATTATACACAGAGCATATTTTGAGAATTTGTACGCCGCAATTTCAGCGAACAAGGTTTGCACTCAGTATATTGCTGTGCCGGAATGATATCCGACACAACGCTGTCGTATTGTCGTCGTGTGTACGCTGTTGTAACGTGTATTGTTTAGTATTTTGTTAAATTTAAGGTTATAGATAAGATTGAAACAATAATAATTAACACTAAATAAATATTGAAATAAGTAGATATGTACCTATATATACATAAGTTTCAAAAAATTGTACGACGAACCAGCATAAATGAAAGTAGAAAACAGTAGGTATTTATATTTTTACGAGTATATATACTATACATGTTGTTTATTCTTAATAATAAACTATTTTTGACAGATTTTTTAAGTGTGGCAACTATTCGGGTTTTACCCTATGAGTTATCTGTCAATGTTTAATATCGTAACAAATGTTGCATCTCAAATAATACATTAAGCCCTTGGCTACATCTGCGTGACACAACCACTAACGCTAATATTATCCCATATGTAGCAAAGGCATAAGAGAAATAAATAGCTTTCTGTTAAACCGATTAAAAACATGAAGTTTCTTCATGAAGAAAATTGCGTTCCAGGGTTATTAAATGTTTTAAATGTAAAAACAGTTAGGTACCACAACATTTTGAGCATGACATACGCTCTTAAATATGGCCTAATTGTTAAATAAATAGAATTTAATGACATGAATTCTTCTGCTCTACTGAAGTAAGAAAAAAGCTTTTTCAGACACGAATACCACTGTTTTTTTTTATTAATTTATTTGTAACACAACTCAAGGTTGTCATGACGGCAGGAACTTGTATTTTGTCTTCGTTCCTCACAAATGTGTGTGTGATTATAGTCTGAAATAGCACATAGGCTATGTATATAACTTATGTGTATAATTGTATATATAGTATAGTTATATATTTATTATTAAAATGTAAGTAATCGTACAATAATTACGTATACCACCGTCGCCACTCCTAGTCAAAATATTCTTGCCACGGGTTGTCTGGAAGAGATCGCTTTTTAGCGATAAGACCGCCCTTTGTACCCAATTAGATTAATTACTAGTACGTAAGTTTTCTGTAATGGTGTACAATAAAGTGTTGTCTGTCTATCTATTTATAGGCTCAAAATGTACAGTCCCCGTGAGATAACATCAACTCGAGCGAAGCCGCTGGCAAGAGCTAGTAGGTACTTTGTAAATATGGACCTACTACTTATGCAAAATGGAACTAACCCACATACCTAGGTACTGACAGTTTTGAGAAAAAGCTGTTTTTATTAAAATTTTACAAAAAATATTTAGAATATTGTATATTCTAATAATATTCTAAATATTTTTTTGCAAAATATAGACACATTTTTTTGTATGCAAAATTTTAATTAAAACGGCTTTTTCTCAAAACTGTCAGTATGTGGGTTGGTTCCATTTTGCATAAGTAGGTCCATATAAATTATCATCTCAAGAGTATGTCCCTTCATAAATCTTTTTCTAGAATAAGCCTTAACACCATAAACATAATTTATTTCACACGCACACAAAAACAGAACCAAAAATTAAGTTTTTAAGACGCGGCGGTTCTAACGAAGCAATTCACCCAAAATCCAATATGGCGGCGATGAAATTTTTTTGTTTAACCTGTAATTACCTCACTGTGGGCGGGAATCAAGCATGATTTAGAATATGGGAGCGTTGTTAGAGTCGTGTTGAGTATAATGTTGTTTTGATCGAAGTATTTAAGTTTTGGAATAACTTTCAAGCAAATAGGAACGTTCTAAATTTAAAAATTTATTATCTGTTTTATTTGAAGCCTGATTCCTATTCCGTTAAATTATATATTTTTTTTTTATATTTATATGGCTTGGCAACTAGGCCTTTAAGCCAGATCTTAGTTTATAATATACATTTAGTTTCTTCATTTTCTTAAGCCTATGTGTAGCACAGCTGAACTGTAGGTAATCAGCTAGTGCCATTCAACGGAGTTTTTGTGACAACTCAAAAGGCCACATTTGAGTATACAGTTCACATTTCTCACAAAAACACATAATCACTACTCAAAAACTATCAATATCCTACAACTATTGTTCACTTTAGAGTAATTTTACACATTTTTAGAAAATAAAACTGCACAGCACAACATCGCCTTTCAGTTCCCGCCAAAAAAAACTCCGTTAAATTATGTTGTGTACGTAAACTAGCGATGTCCGAGTCGAGCTATTTGACTCGAGTTGTTCGAATCAAACCACGAACGAGTCAACTCGAGTTCAGTTATATAGTAACTCGAATCACTACAACTTACTATAAGAGAATTCCCTGTCTACGGTCGTCGTATTCGCATGATGCATCCCACGGGGGACACGTCTTGCGACAGGCGGCACCAAGCATCTCCGATTTGGATTGAATTGAATGATATGAATCCGTTAGTCGTAACTCCTGCACGTCGTTCAACACGCTTTGTAATAATATTTGGATTCGTCGGTTCATCGGGCCATTTCGGGTTTGGATCGGCTATGATCGGAACTCGGCGGCGGCGGGAATCACAGAGTCGAGTCAACTCGAGTCGTGATTCGAGTCAATTGCCATAATACCTCGAGTTACTCGAGTCAGAAAAAAATCCAACTCGTCACATCGCTAATGTAAACGACGTCATTCCTCGGGATACAAACTGTCCTATCGGGATACACACATGCTCACACCAACGCGCACTACCACCGCATTGCACACACTTCGCAAACAAACCAAGACACACAAAGAGCTAAAAATTAATAACCCAGACACAGGATTGGATTTGGGTAAGCTGAAAACTATAGCATAAAAATATAAAAAGATAGTATTTGTAAAAAATGTAGTACCTACACTTTATTATTTTGAATTAAAAATACCTAAACTTTATCTAATAGTAAATAAAAGTAGTAATAAAAGTAATAATTAGACGTCTATGGACTCTATAACCTCCTTCATACAGAGCAATATGCAAACTTACTGTTCAAACAATCAGAATGTCAGAAGAAAAAATATAATTCACGGGAACTCCCCGTGTATAGTTCATGGATGACGATTTATAATCTGTAGTATTTTTCGACTACAGATTAGACAACGTGATTACATTTCAATGAACTTTTTTTTAAATGTTGGGTTAGCACCAAATGGTATTTAAATACTACTTATATTAGTCATATAGGCAAGGTATTGAAATTATAGTATTTTTTCGTACTATCGTTAGATATGGATAGTATACAGTATGAAGCATGAAATTGTAGTACAAATACTATAATTTATTATAGTACGAAATCCAACCCTGCTCAGTAACTAGTCTAACCATAAATATTGTTACATAAAAACTTTTCGTTTTTTCAACTTTTTAATTATTTTGAATTAGGAACACGTTATATACGTGTTCTAATTTTAAAAACTTTTTTTCGATTTTGCGCCATTTCACATATTTTTTCGTGTACATTATCAAATTACAATACGGAATGGGGTGTTAAAGAAAATAGGAACGCAATGATCGCCTTGCACAAGGTGGGTATGGAGCCGTCGGTCATATTCCAGACACTTCAAAAGTTTGTTATCAGCCGTATGATCGTATATCGTACTATCAACAGATACAACAACACTTCGTCTGTCGAAGACCAGAAAAGATCGGGTTGGCTGCGTGCTGAACTGCAAAGGCTGTTAATGCTGTTAAAGCCAGAATTCGTCGAAACCCCATTAGCAAGCAAAAAATCTTATCGCGAGAAATGAAGATTCCCGCTAGGACTCTGTCGCGTATTATGAAACAAGACCTGAAGCTCGATGCTTATCGTCGATATACAGGACATGCCCTAAATCAATCTTTACAATTAAAGAAACTCGATCGATCTAAACGCCTACTGTCGCGATACGCAGGTGAAAGGCACAGAAATATCTTCTTTGCCGATGAAAAAATTTTCACGATTGAAGAACACTACAATAAGCAAAATGATAAAGTGTACGCTCACAGTTCTAAAGAAGCCGCTCAAGTGGTCTGAAAGGTACAACGTGGTCATCATCCTGCGTCAGTGATGGTTTGGTGGGGCGTGTCTTATCAACGAGTCACAAAACTACATTTTTGTGAAAAGGGAGTGTAAACTTCAGCCAAAATGTATCAAGATCCAGTCTTGGATCATGTTGTGAAACCTCTCAGCAATACACTTTTTAACAATATACCGTGGACTTTCCAGCAGGACTGCACCTGGTCACAAGGCACGAACTACCCAAGCCTGGCTTGAAACCAACGTTCCGGACTTTATAAGAGCTGAACACTGGCCCTCATCTAGCCCAGACCTCAACCCTTTAGACTTCAAATTATGGTCAGTTTTAAAGGCATGGCCTGCTCTAAATGACACGGCGACATTGAGTCTCTTAAAAAATCTTTGAAGCAATCAGTGGCGAAATTTCCCTTAGAAACACAGTGAGTAAATCCATAGATTCGTGGCCAAACCGATCCTTTACTGTATAAAAGCCAAAGGTGGCCATTTTGAATAGAATCTTTTTTTATTTGTTGCTGAAACTTTCATAAATATAATACCTATACTTATATAAATATAATTTTAATAATATTACATTAATTACTTCATTTTAAAAAATGCATTTTCATTTGTAACAGAACTTACGACTGGATTAGGTACCACACTGCACATGCACTTCCTCACAACACCAGCATGTAACAGATACACTCTACATTAGTATAAGTTTAGTATTAAAATTATGTAAAAAAACGATTTTTGTGACCCTGACTTTAAAACTTGCGACCATCCAGTTATATGTGAATTTTGAGAACAGTTTTAGGATGCCAAAATATAAGTTTTTACGTGGTAATATACTGTGGGTAAGTCAATTTTCCGAAGTGAACTATAACATAATATATATGACTGGACTATAGCTTCCATTGGTTAACGCTTCCGAAGTACTTAAGTATATCCACATAAACAAAGCCGCGTGGTAAGCTTCATGCTTGACTTTTAATTTTTTTAATCACCATATTCTCTAAAAAAGTAGCAAAGTTGATTTCCGGGATTTCAAATTAAGAATTATAAGTTAACAGCTGTCATTTCCTGCCACCACAAAATCAATTCGAAAACCAAAAATCACATCCAATTAAGCGGATTCAAAAAATTATCGTAAACACAAAATTAATTATCGAAAAACACAATTTATAAAAATATAAAGCGACTTTGATTAAAAGTAATAAAACATACACTATGACCGCGCATAAATTAAAAATGTCATCTCGTCATTTTTAAACAACCGATTTATGATGATCCCTATTTCTCTTTATACAATATGGGAATTAGGTGTCAACTTGAAAATGCTGGTTAATGTTACGGGAGCGAAAGAGAAAGGTAATAGATTTAATATGTGAAAACGAGATAGATATATTTAATTTGGTCAGCGCGATTAGAACGGGATGGCGTTGATTGGTGGAAATTTCCCGCGCCGTAGGCGTTACTGGACGATTCCCGCCATAAATTGAGATGTTGACACATTAATAACTTTGAGGTTATGTTTTAATATTGTTTTTTTTTCTTCTTATTGCCGGGTAAAGCGCGCGAAATTATAATCCTCTCTCTTTCTTAGTAATTATTGTGCGTTCAGTTTTAACGAGCTACGTGTGTGGCCGGGTCGAGTTGCGTTCGTAATTAAATGGTTTTCGATTAGTGATGGGATCACTTATTGCTAATATCGATTTTTCGGTATCTTCCTATAGGTACTTACATTATATAATAATAATTATTATTACTATTAATTATTATAAGTTACCGCCCGAGCGAGTCCATCAGGCATGTTACTTCGTTTTGTTCTCGTCTTGTTAACTCCGAGTACTTGCACAGGCACAACTTAGTATCCAGGATCATCCAGCAGTAACTTGCTGTTCGATACGGTCCTCGGTGGCGAAATCTACCTCCCTTATTATAAATATACCCCTGAGCCAGTTCTCGGCAATGGTTATAGCAAGCTGTACTGGGAAAAAACTGAAATTTACTCCTTCTTGAAAAAGTCTGTAATGCTCTTCTGCGTATAATTTTCGCATTTCATTTTTTTTAAGTGGTAGGTAAAATACGGTCTCTAATGGCCAGTTCCTATATCTTACCAAACGTTCATTTACCTTTTTTTAATAGTTGCATTTATTCAAAATTATGTATATACATATTAGGTATCTTTCAAAAATGTAGGAACAAGATGTATTAGTTTATAAGATCAATATGGTTTAGAGATTAAGAAAATTATGTAAAACAGAAAGAGGCATATAAATAATAAAACCGACAATCATTCCCCCATAAAAAGAAAAAAAGGTAAAATAAAAAGAATAAAAGAACCTCTGCCTTACACAACGACAGAGGAGGAGGCGATTAAGAAAGAACTAAGCTTCATACAAGTGTACAAGTGAATAAAAAGTCAAATATAGGAACCGGTCGTAGGTACTTCGTGACTATCAAATTGGATATTTTCAATACATTTCAAAAAAGTATTTAAGGGCGCCGCCCGACCGGATTACCACGATCTCCGGATTAGCAGGGGCTTTGATTAACAAGGCCTTACTGTACTGCTACTCCATGTATCAGGGAGCAGTACCTAATCTCGTGTTTATTTTTCACATATACCTATATGCATATACATAAAAACTCGACTGTAGCAAAAAACGTCACAGGTTAATTTGTACCGCAGAGTCGTGTAAAGCACATAATTATGAATTATAATACATGGTGACACTGAAATGAAATTATCCAGTAAGTATTATTAGATATGTTGCAGCAAAACAAATAAAAAAAATGTAGTACGTACGTCATGTCTTTATTATAACTATAGTACTATATATATATATATTTTGCTTTACTTTTATTGTCTCTGTCTTATTGAATATGCACTGTTTGCTACAACTCCATTAATTCTTCAAAAGTCATTCTGTAACATACTTCTGTATAAAAAAAGAACATGAGATATAAATAGAATAAGAGAAATATAAAGAAAAACAATTTTTAGCTAGACGTGTTGCTACGGAGTTTCTTGCCGCTTCTTCTCCTTAACAGCAATAACACATTGCGAAGCGGTGTTCAGACTAGGAAGTACAATTAAATTTTAACCTATGTGTATGACCTTCAAAAACTGTTCTCCAGTGGAACTTAGTTTGAATAAAAACTTTCCAATTTAAACTTGAATTTGAATATTGCTTGTATCGACAATAGGAGCAGAGGCAAAGAATTGTTATTATTATTCAAGTGTTTACTTCTCATTTAATAATAATAATTAGGTATTTAATTAGTTTACCCCCAGAGAGTGCCTCCTGTTAAATGCCTGTCCGGCATTTCACATTTCACACGGCTACACAAGCCCGAGGTCCTCCACGCGGCCACTCTTAATTTTCTTTTGGTCCGTGACAGTGGGGTCCCCACATCCTAGTATCCTTCATCTTTACTCCTTCCCACTTACCACTGGTACATTCCTGGTTTCCCTATACGGGTTGTGAAGGTCGGGCGACAGACGCTACACTTAAACCTTAATTCACCGTATCATTTATGAACAGATTTATAACAACGCCAAGCGGATCCTGGGCGTCGGAGTGAACACTCCAAACGCAACCGGGATTTAACGCTCGGATGATGATGATGATGGTTTAGTTTATTTACGAGTTTCGGCTTTCAGGAGCATAACAATGTCCCATCACTAATTTCGATGTTTTGGTTAGCACTGCGTACCGCCATATTGTGTTCACCATATTTTAATTTGGTTTATTGTTTGATAAACGCGTGATTTTTAATCTTACATGTTTGTTTTTACGTGTTGTTATTTCAACATACAACTAGTTTGTGCCTTTGATTTGGTTTAATTTGAATTGGAAGGCTCTAAACGAGCCTATATGACCTATGTCTATTGTTTTGTTAGTATGTTAAATTTAAAATATTTTACAAATTCCGAATATATATTTTGTGTTTTACAGCTTTTAATATACTTACACATACATACATAACTTCATGCCAGGTCCCTTGCGGGGTAGGCACGAACAACAGAGCACCATTCAGGCTTATTCTTACACACCTCACTTGCTTCTTTGACATTCATAGCTCTTGTCATGCACGCTCGTCTGTTCTTAAGGCTCCTGATATCACCTTCTGCTAGTACACGATCAATTTAATCATGGAAGGTGTGTCGTGGCCTTCCGCGACTTCTGTATCCATCCACTTTTGCATTGTATATCTGTTTAGTCATTCTTTCATCATACATTCGTTCCACATGCCCGAACCACCGGAGTATTCCTTTCCTTACCCTCACCCCGACACTCTTTTTCAGACCAACTCTCTTTCTTACTTCGGTATTACGAACGCGGTCCGCGAGCGGCACCCCGCAGATTTTGCGCAGTGCTCGCATCTCGACTGCGTTTACTCTACTTTCATGCTCTCTCTTCCATAATTACATACCCAACTCTCGCTTCCATACGTGAGCGTAGGTACCAGCACCGCGTTGTGTATGGCAAGCTGGGCCCTGGCTGAGGTTCTTAGCGCCTAGAAGTTTACCTAAAGCTCCATTCACGCTATTCCCCAAATTCACTCTTCTTTCTATGTCAGTATATTTATATACTTAATTTCTGTATATTATTTATTTGTAATAGTTATCGTGCGTATATCGCACGTTGCTCGGCGGATGGGGGCATAGACAAAAAAAGTGTTAGCGAAAGGAAAATGCTGACCACTGTATATTTTTTACAATTTCGAACTTTAATACAAAGAAATTAGATCTAAAATGATATCCATTAGTGTAATATGCGCTGTTTTTAAAATAGATGACCTTGTAATTGCCCTTATTACTACACAATTTCTTTGATAGTATTTCATGGTCTTCCATGGCCTTCAATGGCTTCGATGGCCTTCGATGGTCTTCGGAACTTTGTTCCAACCAAGTGTCCCAAAGACACCTTATTAGTTTTTGATATAAGGGATTTAATTGAAGTAAAATATTGAGTGAGAATGTCCGCATTCTTGTATCATTGTATTAATGTCACTAAATTGGCTGTTGCATATTGTTGGCACTTTTCAAGTAGGTTATGCATATGTTATAGGTAAAATGCAGCTGATAATTCAAGAATCGGTCCCAGACATCCAAACCTTAAACAGACAAGAACAGAAAAAGAACACAATTTCCTGCGGCCGGGACGACAAAACAACCGACAGCCGAGGCCCCAAGTCTGTAACTTTCACAAAGAAAACCATGCCAGTGCGAGACAAGATCTATCCGACTGACAGATGGTTAAATATCCATAGTAAAAAAACCAGTCTCGGTCAAATCAAGATTAATTTAATATTGAGCCGATGGTTACAGACTACTGAAACCGTCGAAAGTTATGATTCCAGTTCGATTCGGTAGCTAATTTAAGTTGCAAACTCGAGGGCTGACCTTAAACAGATATCCGTGCAGGAACGGAGAAATAATACAATTTCCTGCGACCGAGTAAGATAGGTGGTAAGGTATTTGCCCGTCTGGATGGCTACCCCTGGACTAGACTATGCCCCAGTGACTAGTGTGACTAGATTCCAGCCTGCCTTAGAGCAGCAATACATTGGTAACAAAAACCTTTTGTGTCACAAATATCCATAGGCGATGGTAACCGCTTTGCATCAAGTGGGCCATCTGTCTGTGGACCTCGTGCAATAAAAAAAGATAGATAATTATTGTAGGTACACCAAACCATAGACAAACATACCATAAGGAAAAGTTTGTAGATATACAAAATTTACAATGCCAGAAATCGAACCCGGAACCATGGTGTTCGAGTGAGCTAGCCGAGTAATTTTACAACCCTCAACAATACAAAAAATAAACATACATACAAACTCACTCTTATATTTATATATTAATATGTATACAGATTAATTAACAAATCTAAAACGTGTTTGGCACCAATTTTACAAAAAACTGTTACACAACACTATTTTAATTTCACACATTCGTAGTTTCATTACTTAATTTAGAAAACCGGTTTTAATAGAAATTTAGGTCGTTTATGTATTGTTCTTAATTTAGTCTATGATTTCATTCCTGTTCGTGATTTTTTAATATGGCGTCGCTTGGTGTTTGCATTTTGTCATCAAGTATTAAAAAACGTTCTTTGTCCGCTTGATTCACCCATTTGTTATATTTTATCTCAATATTTTAGTAGAAGGGGAGAGGAGGGATAATCGAAACAAAACTTAACTATTATTATTGCGTGGATTAATTCAAATATGTCAAAAATTATAAAAAAGTAGATATCTTATAAGTACTTACTTTTACTATGTAAAGCCACGTTTCTTTCATCCGTCATCCAAAGCCAAAATAATCACAAATCGAACAAATAGGTATAATCTAAAAGGATTCTATATTGATATATTCCCAAAGCGGATCATCAGGCTCACATGTGCTTGTACCTGGGACTTAATCAGAACCATATACTAGAATGACAATAACTCCGCTTTTCATCACATCAGAAGTAAACACTGAAATGCTGATAACAAGTCCTCGCTTCTGATCCAATTTTTGATTTTTAACCGACTTCCAAAAGGAGGAGGTTCTCAAGTTGGTCGGTATTTTTTTTATGTTTGTACACCGATTACTCTGAGATTTATGATCCGATTTACTTGATTCTTTTTTAGTTCGACGTGGAATAGTTTCCATTTGGTCCCCTAAAAATGTAATATACTTTGGCCCAGTAGTTTTTATTTTAAGAACATTTTTTATTAAAAAAACATCCATTCCGTTCCATATGTACACCGATTACGCTGAGATTTGTGGTCCGATTTACGTGATTCCTCTTTAGTTTGATGCGGAATAGCTGCCATTTGGTTCCCTAAAAATTTGACATAGTTTGGCCCAGTAGTTTTTATTTTGTGAATTTTTTTCCGTTCCCGTTTCTTGGGACCTATATTTTTTAAGGCGCGCGGCACCTTTCGTAGGCTTACCCATAGCTAGACACTAAAAAGTAACAAATTAAAAAAAACTTCGTTTAAAAAAATCGACTTCAAAAACTAAAAAGTATAAAATAACTTATTTCTAAACCTATTTTTAATTAAAATATCTTATTTTTAATATATATTATGTAAAACATCTTGAAGTCGGTGCAAAGCAAAACATAAATATTACTATATTTTGAAAATTACTAAGCACCGACTTTTATTAATATTGTGTAAATTAATATTTTCTTAAGTTTTCGCGACTTGTACACATAATAAAACTACGTTTTAACGGTTTTAAGCGCGGTTTTAAGGGCTATTTCGTGTGGGACTACGGCTTCTACGACCAAATCAACGGTGTGGCCATGGGCTCACCGGTGTCTCCTATCGTGGCTGACATTTTTATGGAAGACTTCGAACGGAAGGCACTGGATACTGCTCCGGCTAACCCGAAGATGTATAAAAGGTACGTAGACGATACTTTTGCCGTCCTCCCAAACGATAAAGTCTCTGCATTTCTAGATCATCTTAATTCCATTAACTGTAATATCAAATTTACTATGGAACTAGAGGCAAACCATAAATTAGCTTTTCTTGATGTACTCATCCTAAGGAATTCTGACAATACTCTTGGCCATACGGTGTATAGGAAACCTACCCATACAGATAAATACCTTAATGGTTCGTCTCACCACCATCCTAGTCAGTTAGCTACCGTGGGCAAATCTTTGTTTCAGAGAGCACATAAAATCTGTGACGGGAACCACGTGGCTGGAGAGCTTCAGCATGTCAAGCGAGTCTTACAACGCAATCAGCTGAAGACTCCACACCAACGTCACAAAGGCCCCAAACCACCTTCAGTTGAGCGGTGCCCTGTTACCCTACCCTACATCAAGGGGGTCACAGACAGAATTGGTCACATCCTCAGGCGAGCTTCAATCAAAACATATTTCAAACCGCATAAAAAGATAACCCAATTTTTGAGACCTGTGAAATGCAATATCCCACTCCAGGATGCAGGTGTTTACAAGCTCGATTGTGAATGTGGATTATCATACATTGGGCAAACAAAGAGGAGCATAAAAACACGGGTAAAAGAACACATTGCTGACATGAAACACACAAGGTCTACGAAGTCTGCGATCAGTGAACACACGCTGGATAAACCCAACCATTACATCAGATTCGATAACCCACAAATCCTCGCGAAAGAGAATCGTTTCATACCAATAATGATGCGTGAGGCTATTGAAATCAAAAAACACCCACATTTCAATAGAGAAGATGGTTGGCAGGTACCACCTGTTTGGGATCCAATCATCAAAACTATTAAGACCCAAACCCAGCAAAAACCAACTGCCAGACCTCAAGACACTGTGAGCTCTTTCTGCGTACAACGAAACAAACCAACTTGACTGATAATTTCTTTTATTTTTTTTTTCCTTCCACTCATTTTAATATTATATAAAAAATTTAAGAACTAGGCATGTTTGCTGAAGAGTTTCTTGCGCCGCTTCTTCTCTTCAAGCCACAACATGTTGTGAAGCGGTGGTAAATTAGATTAGGCTCCCATAGAGTAAATAATATCCATAAACAAAATTTAAAACTAAATAATTAAAATGAACAAGTTGGCGGTAGGCTGAATAAAAACTTTGACAATACACGTTTGACAAATGTCATCTTTGTCTTCCGTGACCACGGCCACTGAAAAGCGGCCGAAACGTCGGATAAACCAAAATCTAATAAATTACCGCGCTTAAAACCGTTAAAACGTAGTTTTATTATTGTATAAATTAGTTTTTAAAATGTAACAATGTACCTATCGTATTATCGAATAAACCGGCGCTTTTGTTGGGAACTGAAAGGAAATGTTGTGCTGTGCAGTTTTATTTTTTAAAAATGAGTAAAATTACTCTAAAATGAACAATAGTTGTAGAATATTGATAGTTTTTGAGTAGTAATTATGTGTTTTGTGAGAAACGTGAACTGTATAGTCAAATGTGGTGTTTCGAGTTGTCACAAGAACTCCGTTGAATGGCTTTAGTTGATATCCTACAGTTCAGCTGTGCTACACATAGGCTTAAGAAAATGAAGAAACTATATTGTAAACTAGGATCTGGCTTAAAGGCCTAGCTGCCAAGCCATAGACCTAAATAAAAATAACACGAATAAACCCATGAAGTTTCTGTGCCACAGTCGAATATGTTTTTATGTATATGAATGTAAATGTTAAAAAACATTTTTTTTAACCGACTTCGAAAAAAGGAGGAGGTTCTCAATTCGTCGGGATCTTTTTTTTTATGTATGTTCGCCGATAACTCCGTGATTTATGATCCAATTTACGTGATTCTTTTTTTGTTCGACGCAAAATAGCTTCCAATTGGTCCCCTAAAAATTTTACATAGTTTGGCCCAGTAGTTTTCATGTTATGAACATTTTTCATGGAAATAATTTTTATTCCGTTCCATATGTACACCGATTACTCTGGGATTTATGATTCGATTTACGTGATTCTTTTTTGTTCGACGCGGAATAGCTGCCATGTGGTCTCCTAAAAATTTGACATAGTTTGGCCCAGTAGTTTTCATTTTCGAACATTTTTTTGTTCCCGGTTCTTGGAACCTATATTTTTTAAGAAGCGCGGCACCATTCGTAGGTCCACCCATACATAGCTAGACATTAAAAAGTAACAAATAAAATTTAAAAATTTCGTTTAAAACAACCGACTTCAAAAACGAAAAAACTAAAATGTATAAAATAACTTATTTCTTAAGCTATTATTATTAATATATATTATCTAAAACATCTTGAAGTCGGTGCAAAGTAAAACATAAAAATTACTATATTTTGAAAATTACTAAGTACCGACTTTAAGATGTTTTAGATAATATATATTAATAATAATAGCTTAAGAAATAAGTTATTTTATACATTTTAGTTTTTTCGTTTTTAAAGTCGGTTTTTTTAAACGAAGTTTTTAAATTTTATATAATTTCTAGTGCATGATGAAAGAACAGACATCCAAACAAAGTCACTCTTATAAGAGTATTATAATATGTATTACACTTATTTCTTTATTGTATAATTTTTAATGAAATTATAATTGTGTTTGTGTATTTATGTGAATTTTATTTTTCCAAATTTTTGTTCTTGTTATTTTCACGCTAAGCTGTGTTTGTTTATAATAGGTTCCACACTTTTTTAATATTTTCAATTTTTCGCTTTTGATATTATAGTGTAGTAGGCTAGTAGGTATCTAACTTTAAAACGAAACAAATAAATATATACTATAAATATATAACAAATAAATATTACTTGTATGCATAGCACTCTACAGGTAAATTCGTCATTGTATTTTGGTTTTAATTTCCAGAGCCTAGAAAAAGTTACGATTAAGCTATTTATACACATGACCAAGTCTCAAATTTATACTTGTCAAAATATTAGCATACATTGCAAGTCAAGCGTTAAAATAAAAAAAAACAGTCTCACTTTGTCACAACACTTTATCCTTTGAAATTACACCTGATAATCAATTTACCGCAGAAATTTCGAACAAACTTAGCAATGCATACAAAATAACAATGACGGTATGAAATTTACGAAAAGTAATCTTATTACCGAACGCAAATATAAGATTGTCACACCCACACAAAGTCTTGTAAAATTCTTAAACATTTTAAATCCGATTCATTTGCATCAAGCGTGACTTATTTCGTTCAGAAATTGTTTGAAATGTATAGAAAATAAAGTGAATAGTGTAAAATAAACTATATATGTTGGTTTTAAAGCGTATTTTTGTTTAAGTTTACAAATAATTCGAGCGTCCGACTGCGACGCGAATCGCGCCAAAATATTGACGTCAAGTTTTGACAGTTGAAAGAAAAATTAACTTTTGTTGGAACTCACCTGAGCATAGACAATTGTTGTTTATACCGCGGATTGTGATAAAAAAAACTATTGTTAAACCGTTTTGTTTGTCATTCTCTATTGTTTGTAATAGAATAGAGAATTTACTACTGAGTTTAAAAGTTACGCGTGCCAAATTATAAAAAAATGTAATTAATCTTTTTGGAGACTACTACGAAATAGTATTCAATAATACCAAACCCATACAAAAAAAGTGATGTTTTCACGTGATAATTTAACAGATAAACAAAATATTCTAAAAATTATATTTTCGAAAACTACTGCTCGAAATCAGCACCTGTGACTTTTATCTCTTTTTAAATGAATTGTACAAAATTAACATATTTACAGATTTATTACATTACTCTAGCTATTGTCTGTGGCTTCACTTGTGTTAAAAAAGGATATGTACGTATCTACCTTTTTTATTAAGGCGGGGGAAATGCATTTCGCACGCTACCGGAGCCTTTACTAGGGATTAGACCAAAGCGACGAGAGGTGAGACCACGAATGGGCACCAGAGTCAAATCGCCGGCTTGTGTGGAAACTCGAAAACTCAATACTTCACTAAAACCACCCTGGTCCCATGTGCCCCGCGCTTATAAGGCAGGAAGAGCGTGAGACTTGAACGTAATTACGCCCACGCTGATGTACTTATCTACCTATGTTAAGTGACTGTAGTCAATGTCTAACTTAATTATTAGTTCAAAGTACCTAATGATAATACTCCTAACGCCATCTAGCGAAGATGGAAGTAACCATGACAGTATTTTCTGGCCGCCATTTTGGTGACGTAACCGTAGCCGAACACTCAGTACTGTTTGCATCACTGGCCGGCGAGTACGCGTGCAAACCGAGTTGCGGATGACGTCACGTGAATGTTAATTTGACAAGGTTCCAGCGCATTAGCAATTTGCGGGGATAATAATTCACCACATTAAAACTGTTGCAGTCTTTTTCGTTGCCATGACGATATATTTGTTGTGTTGTGAACACGAATGGACAAGTTGAGAAATGAGTACATAAGGGAATCTTTGAAAATTGCACCCGTGACTAAAAAAATGAGAGAAATAAGATGAAGGCGGTATGGGAATATAATGAGGAGAGACGAAAGTCACGTGACAAAAAGAATGTTAAACTACAAGATGGATGGGATGGATGTAAAGGTAGACCAAAAATGAGATGGATGGATTGTGTGAAGGATGATATGATGATTTGTGGTGTGACTGAAGATGTATCTCAGAATAGAGGAGTGTGGAAGGAAAAGACATTGTGCCGACCCCTAATTGGGTTATGGTGAAAGAAATAAGATAGAGATTATATTTGTTAGTGAATCGCAACGGTGGCGCCATCTACTCAGTTATATTTGTCTATCCATCGGGAACAGTAGATACTTTTTCTGGATGAAAGGTACCCTGTGTTCTTTTCTATACCCCAGATAACATGCAAAATTTAATGATTTTTTATTGCGCATTTCAGGCGTGCAAACGTCAGAACCAAACACATTGATATTTATAATATCAGTTAGGACTAGCTGTTCTTCGCTATTTTGCTCAGCACATTGAAAATACTCATGATTAGAGCAAACTTTCTACACCTCTTTTTGCGTGTACAGTCGCGGAATGAAAAAGTTCATCACCTTAAGTCGGCTTTACCTTGCACGAGTACAAGAATAAGTACCGCCAACATTTTAATGAATATTACGTTTACATACCTAATATAGAAACGTGAAAAAAGAAAATTTCAATATTGAAAATGACAGAGACTGAGATTAACAATAAAAAATATGGAGGATAGAGGTAATAGAGTCCGTGACCATTCATTCCCTTTGTGAGTGCGGCTTAGACGAGGGCACTTTGGAGCACATCTTTTTTCACTGCCAAAAAATTATCATTCCACTCTACGATATTTTACCAGGAGATTTCCCTCGCCCTGTCAACATAAATTTCCTTTTAGCACTGGCCAATAAAAAATCTGTTAATATATTATGTAAGTTTATAACATTAAATAACATTTATTTATAAGGTAGTTAGATTAACTCTGTTTATGTTGTGTTGTCCCTAGGTTCACAGAAGTTACGACTGGAAAGAAAACCGACCAATTTTTTTTTTCGAGCTGTTATTGCCAATACCCACATCTGACATTCTCTGTTACTGTGACATTGGCCGAATCAGCGCCAGTAGCGTTGGAGCCAAATCGCCAAAAATAGAATAGAATAGTATAGAGGTAAGGAGAACCATCTCAGTATACTAAAAAGTGTCCACTGAAGCTCAGCAAATTAAGATGGCGCCATAATGCAAGTTTTCCACTTGCTATTGTATTTAAAAATAGTGCCACAAATAATTACAGTGCGACACTAGATTAAAGAAGGAAAGAAAGACTTCCTCTTTGTCACCGCGCATTTTACAAAAATGCAACTATTGCAAGTCTCCTCTTGGTGGAATTTTCAGGTAATTTAGTTAGTTATCTTAATTAGGGAAATAGGTTTCAAAAATTCAATTGGTCAGAAATTTATATACATACATCTCAATACGAAAAAGTCTCAATACTTTTCGAAATTTCGTTCTTCGTTTATAAGTGCTAAATTCATATAATTTCCTTTTGCCTCACTAGCGCTATTTTGACGAGTTTTCGAACCATAATTTGCTGTTTACAGGGGGACACTTTTTCAACTGATGCCCCATACTAGATGGTCCTCCTTACCTCTAGCCTCCATAATGAGAAATAAAAAGGATATAACCACTACGCTTATCATAATTTTTATATCTCTAAACAATATTTTAATTAGACAAGATCATGATAGAAAGTCAAACAACTTACAATTAGCAGACATGACATTAGCCGAAATTAATATTACAAAAATAGAATAGAATAGTATAGAATATACTTTATTGTACAAAAATGCTACATAAATTCAAGAACATTAAATATAAGTACAATTGGCGGCCCATGGCGATTCCTTCCAGACAACCTTTGGATGGAGTATAGGAAGGACAACAAAAGTCGGTAGTTGCTAAACCAGCACTCGTACAATAATTTCGTTTATTAATTAAAAATAAAAATAAATAGTAATATATGTGATAATATATATACTAAAATAAATACACATATTATATTATATACATACAAAAGTAAACAATAACTCTATAGGTTGAGGTAGTAATCTTTAACTAATTTGTTAAAAGAAGGTAATGATCGTGTCTGCTTGATGTTTAGAGGTAATGCATTCCATAGTTGAATGGCCTGGATGGTAAAAGACTTGTTGTAAAAACTTGTTCTGTTTACAGGCGTTTTCAGTTTCAAATTCTCTGACAATCTTAAGAATCTTGAATCACAGTAATTAAGGAACTGAAAGCGTTCCTTGAGATAAGCTGGGGACTTAGGATTAAACAAAATGTTGTGAAGAAGAGATAGGATATGTGCATTCCGGCGAAGGCGGATGGGAAGCCACTTGAGTTTAATGCAAAATTCAGATATATGATCATATTTGCGTAGCCCAAATATGAAACGTATGCAAAAGTTTTGAAGCCGCTCAAGTTTATCAAGTTGATATTCTGCGAGATCAAGAAAATACCGAAATTTTAAACATTTTGTCTTATAAATATTCATATTGAGAGATTGGCGTGCGACGGGCACGCCATTGGAATGAGCAGAATATCGAAATCAGGCAAATCTATGATTGAAACGATAGTGTCCGGCGATTTTAACGAGATAGTTATAGCAGAATTGGGCCCCTGGTCGGTTCTTGAACTATTGGTCACACACTCCACTCAACATCAAACAAGCTAAGAACGGCTGTACCGATATGGCTAAAAATTGGTGGGGAGGTGGGTAGCTTAGAACCAGGAGACGGACATAGGATACTTTTTATCCCGTTGGAACCGGTAGGTGGCGCTGAGATCGGGACCTAGATTTTTATTTTTTCAGAGTAGGACAACATCTTTCGGGACTGCTAGTAGCTTTATAAAAGAAGACATGACAAATGCAGTAATCACTTTTAGGCAAACACTACTTGCAATTTGATATTTTGTAATTTGAAAAAATTATAAAGTAATTAATTTAAAGAAGAAAATAAGGCTTTAATAGCTAATAAGTTTCAAACTGATCTTTGGTCCTCGCAAATCTAAAACATGCTGCTAATTCTACATGTAGTATGATATATCTTATGTTTGTATAGTATATAGAGTATACTATTATTCATTTTTTTATTTTTTTATTCTTGGAATGCTTCACATCACATATTGTCTTCACCGTCACTGTTGTCTTCATATCTTCCTTAGTTTAGGGGGTTGCCTGGAAGAAATCGCTTTAAGCGATAAGGCAGCCCTTTGTTCAACATTTCTTTTCATCAACTTTGTTTCATTCATTGTTACTGCTTTCTGCTGCTATTAACCCAAGATGGTTCCACTACCCTCCATAACATAGAGGTTATAATCAAAATAAACCATAAACAACAACCACAGACAATTCAACATAGACAAGGATATAAAAACCACATAAACATGGCGGAGGGATATGTTAATAATGATCATCTCTGCCCCCCGGGAAGCCGCTAATTATATCTTAGAATATAAAGTTTTTTCATCAAAGACGGTTGAATATGCATTAACTTTAAGAATTGTTTCATGAGAGGTAGCGGATTATATTTTAACCCAATATTTAATAAGCTTTTAAAAAAAAGGGTTTTTAAATACAAGCTTTTGAGATCCTGGATATCATGTAGCAGCAGAGTGCTAGCCAAGACAAGTAAAACTAACCCAAACACAACGGGTCTATCTTGTTTAGTACAGCAGTTCCTATGGCCACCTTCCGACTCCATCATCAGATCAGCTCGACTCGATGGTGCGATATTATTGCATTGTCACGCGATATACATAGGCGTGCAAAATTTCAGCTCAATCAGAAACCGGGAAGTTGGTCAAATTTCACTTGCAAGATTCCACCCGAACTTACATACATACATACATCCATTGCAAGTTAAATAAAAGCTTGTAAAAATCATCTACTATCTATCATACGACAATATGGCCGACAAATCCCGTAGAACATAACTCGTATCAATATCTTTATTATTTATTATTTAGTTTATTTGGTTGACCAACAATTACTTGCACTAATACAAAGGATGTACATTGCTTTATAAAAAAAGACATGGCAAATGCAGTAATCACTTATAGTCAAACACTACATGCAATTTGATATTTTGTAGTTTGAAAAAAATGTAATATAATTAATTTAAAGAAGAAAGAAAAAACATTATAAGGCTTTAATTGCTATTAAGTTCCAAACATAAATACATTAAAAAACGTGTTACGTAACGAAACGGTATCCCCTCCCATGGTTATCACTTCAAAAAAAGAGTTAATTAGCAATGCGAGATGCAATAATTTGACGAAATTTTTAATATGTATTTGCATGTAAGTGATATCACTAATAAAGGTTTATAAGTTTACATATTCTAGGTATCTTATACAAATGTACAACAAAATAGTTCTGAATTATTGTATGAGACATAGTTTTTGTTATTTTTTATTTCAGGAGTTCAGCAGACAGGCAGACAGCCCACTTAATAGAAAGCGGTTACCATCGCCTATATATAGACATTTGCAACCCAAAGGTGCTACAACTGCGCTGCTGCTCTCTTAAGGGAGACTGGAACCTGGTCACTAATGCCGGAACACAACTCAAGTGTTATGGCGACATACTTTAGACCAGGGGTGGTAGCCATCCAGTCGGGCAAATGCCCTACCACCTGGCTGTGGGTTGTTTTGTCGCCTCTTACGACAGGCCGCCCGGCCGCAGGAAATTGTATTCTTTCTCCGTTCCTGCACGGATAAAGCTAATAATGTAAAAAAAATATCTTGTAATAGTCTCTGGTCACCCCGCTAAGATAACAAGCTTGAAGTGATTCTTTCGCCAACAGTAATGGCGTTTCGGCATTTTGTGTTTTAGCCAAAACAACAAAAAAAGTAAGAAATATTTTGACAGGACATAACAATGGTGGAACAAAGGATACCACATGCCGGGTTTCGGGCAACGTTTCATCAATACTAAAGTTATCCTGTTTGGTTCTTCACGCTTCTTTTGAACAGGTTAGGCAGAGGTGTCAATTTTAAGTTTTAAAATATTTTGTACCGCGGCATAGAAGTAAAAAGCATACTTATTAGGCTGGCTTGCACCTAGGTTGCCATCCAACGTGGAAATGCTGCCAGTATTTTGGGCACGCTACGCGCCGAAACCTACATGTCTACTTTTAACTTATGGATTATGAGTTTATATTAATTTATTAAGAACTTAGTTTATTTTTAATTGTTGTGTATTTATAAAAAAAATGATTAAAACTAATTTAATTAAAAATAGTCGAGAACACTTTTCGATTGACAAGCTATTATTATAGGCGTATTTATAAATTAATATAATTTGATTAAAAAATATGTCGCATCTGGTTATCAGATGGGTAAAGATCGATCTACACCCACCTGATAACTAGTAGGGTTATTCACAAACGTCGGAAACGTTTCCGTGTAAGAATCGAACATTCCCATTCCACGGGTTGTCTGGAAGAGATCGCTTTTTAGCGATAAGACCGCCCTTTGTACACAATTAAATTATTACTAGTAGTCCGTAAGTTTTCTGTAATGGTGTACAATAAAGTGTTATCTATCTATCTATCTATTCCCCTACGAAACAATATGCCATCCTACGGAGCGTGAAACGAACACATTCGAGAATGTGTTTCCGACAGGATTTGTCAATAGCGTTGCATGTTCCGTCGGATTGCAAATTGATTCGTTCGGGCGCTTTCTTACACGGAAAGTTTTCCGACGTTTGTGAATAACCCTACTGGTTTGCAGATGGGTGACGGTCGATCTTCGCCGTCTCGGGGACGTAGCTAACACCGTATCAATGATACGGGGCTCCTGTGACCCGGGGGCCCCGAGAATGTGTGAGCAAAATTCCTAAAATATTATCCACTATCGTTTATAGATTAATAATCATTTTTAAGAATAACTGCTCGGCGAAAAGGAATGCCCGCGGTTTCACTCGCGTTGTGATGGAAAATCGATGTATTTTGGATAATTCACACTATCGACCTTACTAGAAACGATTAGGCATCTCTTAAGTAAGACAATCAGAATCAGACCCTAATCAATAAATATTACACTTTTTACACTTATAAACGTGAATTACCTGTTGTTTACCTAAGAGGAGCACAGATAAACGAAATTTGAATGGTTAACGTAGGTTGTACTCAAAATATTCGACTAAAGAGGAGTTTATGGGTAAGTTTTTCACTAATCAGTTGCTCAACAGTTTCTTCAAATTTATGAAACGATTATGAGTAAGGCTCTGAATCTTTATAAATTACAGCCTATGTCTTATTTTGATGTGTAAGCTATATTATTGGAAAGTGCATCAAACGCCATTCATATGTATATTATTTAGACATAATAATTTAAGAAAAAGTAGTGTTTTCTGAGTGCGTTCTTAATAATGTATGTGATGTTTTGGCCTCTCTGACAGTAAGAGGCAGCGCATTCCAAAGTTTGACAGCCTGCACTGTAAAAGAGTTATCATAAAAGGATTAAGTGTGTGCAGGTGTAGTGATACGTATGAGTGTGCAAATTGTGGGAAGTAGAATGTCGAAGAATTACTGTAACATACAAGCTTTAATTAAATATTTCTTTGAATGAATGAAAGAAAAAATGTTTTTTGGTCATCATATAACGAGACACATGGCAATAAATTGTACGGTAATTTACCACAAAGTCTCGCAATGGTACCAATTAAGTGCAGTTCAGCACGTGCTATATAATAATATGTATGTATATGTTGTGAATAATAATAAATTACATACATAGATATCCACATAATAAATATAAACATAATTATAATCACTACTTAGCAAATTAGAAACAAACATTGAATGAATTTAATTTGATTTGTGCATAAATATTTTTTTTTAATACAAATACAGATGGATGTACATGAAGAGTTCAAACGCTACGGGACCTTAATAATAATCATCCGACGATATCAAGACCACAGTAAAAAAAAACCTTTTTAAAATCTCCGAAAAATAAGCTATACTAAACCGTATTTTATTATTTACTGATAACAAAATCATCAAAGCGAAGTTAAGTAGGTATATTAAAAAATGCCAAAGGACCCCGTCGGTGCCATCAGAAGCTCTGCGGGTAATAAAACTGCCTAATTTATGCCTCCGAGCCTGTACAGTATTAATACGCGGCGAACATCATTATCCTAATAAGGGGTCACTCATACTTATCCGCGAATAAAATGTATTGCTCGTTTCGTCCGGGTAAGCAGCACGTTAGGCCGCAGATGCGCTAGATGCACGGATGCAGCCAAAATGTACATTTTTGAAGTGATAACTTCTTATGGGAGGATAAGCCGCGTCGTTATGTAACGCGTTACGGCGCCAATATGTCTGGTAGGCAGGCTAAGTTATCAGTTCTGTCGGGCGTCCCGAGACGCACACGTTTTCATTGAAGTGATAACTTCTTATGGGAGGGTAAACCGCTTTGTTACGTAACGCGTTACGGTGCCAGTCTGTCTCGCTTCCCGTTCTCTCACGATAGATTAGTTTAAGTTATCACTTCTGTCGGCTGTCCCGAGACTCACACCGTCTTTTTTATTCTTTTATTACAATTTATGCTGGGATTTAACACTGACTGTAAAAGAAGTTGGAACAGTCGCATGTATAATCTATAAAACACAAATTTTTAAATTTTTGACTGCAAGGAAAAATATTTCCTAGGACCGATAAGTACTGTTTTCATCCTTGTTATCGGGCAACTCCAAGCATACTGTCAGAATATGAGAAACGAAAAAAAACGTAGAAGCTGTACATCCGTGTATTCGGTGAATTTTTGGTTCAGTTTGCCCAATGGTCTTATAGGGCCCTACGTGTACAATACAATAATGCGTTCAATGCTCTGTTGAGGCTTCCTCTCTTCTGGAGTGCGTCCGTAATATTTTTGGCTGCACGCATGGATAGTCTTGACCCTATAATTTTTGATATGTTTATTCAACAAAACCAGTGTAATGAATATTTTTTTGGTAATAACCATTTAATTGTACTTTATGTTAGAACAAAACCGACAAGAAAAGCTTTTATGTGCTAAGCTGCGACCGGTTACATTTTTTCCGGTTTTTGGAAACCGTTTAGTGACCTCAAATATCGCTGAAATAACGTAGTATATATAGGTTGACCTGCATGAGCATCAGGTTGGTATTTAACTACTTAACTGTTACTAAAGTAAAAGTATGGAATCTAGTAAACAATACAGCTTTAAAAAGCCAACATATCCAGAGAGCACCACCAGTCTCTTTCATCTTTTACGTTTTGATATAGCAAAACACTACGCTTTCATACAACTTTTATAATTTAAACCATATTATTTTATAATCTCAGCAAAAATTTAAAGTCTTGATAAAATTCTTTTTGATTTAATGTCTCAATTGACTATGCTGCAGCTACTTAGGGAGACTTCAATAAGTCACCAGATATGACGAACTTGCGTTTATGTGTATTAATTATTGCCTGTCGGTTCACGATTTAACTGGAGAGGTATACAATAGTCCAGCCGGGTTGAAACCATTATGCTCGCGCCGGTGTGTATGCGCAATATCATCATTTGTCTATGAGGAACACTCGTAGTCTACGGCCAACCGCCAATATTCGAATCTATTACTGAACGAAAAACGAACGTACGCGCAACCAAGTCTTTAGTAAGTATAAAATTGTACCTATTGAAGACTTCCTACGCTTCATTTCCTTTACAATTAGTAAATTTTTGCGCGTACATGCAATTCATTTTGCTGCTTCAACCAATTCAAAGCGACGGTTGACTATAAAATTGTAGTCTGTTTTTTATAGACAATCTTAGGTCCGAGGGATGTGACAATTGCGATTACTCCATGTGATGGAAAATCGAATAAACTGGCCTGAACCGATTTTATTACTCCTATATTATTCTGTACTCAACTTTTTTATGTTCATATGAAATTATATCCACTGTATATATTTAAATATAAGGATTTCGTAGTTACAGAAATTTAATATAAAAAACTTAAAAGTGAAAAAACTTTATAAACATATTTACTAATAATGTTATCCAAACAGGTGTCGGTGAGGAGATTTCCAAAAGGGCTGGCCGCGTTACCACCTTGTATGTTAATGCTGAAGCGTTGCCCTAAATACGGACCAGCCCCATGGTTCTTACGCGAAACTTCTTACAATCGCATTGAAAGGTCTCGATTAAATTGATAAGCCTAACGTCTCCATGGCCCCAAGTCTCAACCCCAAAAGACAGAAATCACCTAATCCCGAAAGTTATTACTAAGCTGAGCATTCCATTTCAGAGGAACATGGTCCATCATCGACGCCGATTCAAGGCTGTTTGTAAGTTTCAAATTTCGGTACTCGATTTTCTTTTTATATGTAAATATCTTTGATTAACTCGTATTAAAATACGCGAATATAACGACGAAATGTAAACAACCCTTAACACACTTAAATGGTGACCGCAAGAGGCGTGCATCGCAGGCCATGTATAAAACTATTCTAAAAAAAAAAGAATCGAAATTAAAAAAAAACCAATGATGAGGTAACGAACGAGGCGGTTGGCTCATTCCTTTTTTAAAAGCCCCGCGTCGACGTGTGTGGTCCGTTATAAAAATTCAAATTTGAATTCTATTCGAACGTTCTTTACCTTCGATATTCGAATGCGGGTTCCATTTTCGAATTTTTCCGTTCGTTTCCATGGTGTTGTTAGTCGTTTTATTATTTTTTTCTTTTGTAGGTAGATCTAAATTGTTTTTGGGTGCTGGTTAATTAAACTGCTTTGGGAATGGAGGTTCTATGTACAAATACAAATAGATAAAGATATAAACATCACGCCTGTCGACCTTATAGTATATGCAGTGTTATGTACCTACATCCTTTATGAAATAAATATTATTAATCATTATTTTGGCGAACGACGCCAAGCTGAAAATGCTGTTCTATTCATTATCTAGGACATTCTGCTCGGTATCGCAGGAGGCAAAACCCTTCAACCATATTCATAGTCCTGCAGACGCAGCAGACTGTTAGACGGACTGTCATGCAGGATAGTGAAATGGCTCTTTAATAACGTAACCTGTGCTAAATACGACAAATCGGTCAAGTGCGTGTCGGACCACGAACAGTTAAGTATTCCATATAGATAAAAAAATTGACAACAGAACCTAAAATACTTGGTCTTCGGAGAGAAGTTGCGCCTTCTACATCTTTCTGTGTATGTATAATGTGGTGTGTTTTATTTTTTATTGAGTTCAGCAGACAGGCAGACGGCCCACCTGATGGTAAACTGTTACCATCGCCTATGGATATTTGCAACACCAAAGGGGCTACAAATGCGCTGCTGCTCTCTAAAGGGAGACCGAAGCCTGGCCTTTAATGCCGGACCACATGACCGTGGTCTAGAATATTCTAAACCCAGGGTGGTAGGCATCCAGACGGGCAAAAACCCTAACATCTGGCTGTGGGTTGTTTTCCATTCCTGCATGGATGCGATACAGATAAGAGTGTTCCGAGGAACTGTTCAGAATGGTGTCTTCGTCTTCTTTCTACCACCGCACCGCTCATCATCGGCTGGGCGTACATCCCCCCTTCCTTGAGCCGTTTCGCTCATGTACGCAACGTATCTCAAGAACGTTTCTCTTGAGCTGGATTTGGAATAAGCTCCCAGATGAGGGTTTCCCACAGCGCTACGATATTAAGTTTTTTTTTTAAAGGGTGTCGTAAAAATGCAAACGAACATAGGAGACGGTAACCGCTTTCCATCAGGTGGGTCGTCTGTCAGTCTGCTGTACGCCAGCTATAAAATAAAGTCATCATATACATCTTGAAGTCTTCAAGTCACGAATGAATAGGTATTTTCTAGATCAGAGGGCCTCATCCTAGACTGGGTCATCACTCAACATCAGGTGAGACAGTAGTCAAACCAAAACCTATATTTCCATTAAATATATATATATATATATATATATATATATATATATATATATATATATATATATATATATATATATTTAACGTCGTCCGGCCTGAAAAATAGGGGTTGATCGTAGAGGGTCGAAAATTTATTCTCAGGCCTACCCAATATTTATGAGTATAAATATTGGGAGTAATATTCAGACCTACACAAAATTTCATGAGAATCGGTCAAGCCGTTTCGGAGGAGTTTTACTACAAAAACTGCGACACGAGAATTTTATATTAAATATATATATATTACTCGACAATAATCCACCCCCATATCTCTGTGTTTGTACATAACTAGATATAATTTAGTCTTAAGTTCATGTTTGTATTGGTGTACAATAAAGAGTTATCTATCTATCTATCTATCTATCTCAAATTCTATTCAATTGAAGCAAAAACTAATTTTCTAAATTTCTTTGTAAATATTTCTCGGGCTCAAGTAAAATGATAGAAAAACATATTTTACACTTTGAGTTGCACAAACAAACACTTCTTCCCACCCCGTCGGCGTTAAACGTGTTGCCATTTTTTTTTTTGCACGTTCAACGTCCATTAATTTCATTGCGCTGGCAACACCGCAATTATCCTATTAAAGCGAGAACTGCGCAGGCGCAGCTAATAGCCGTAAATAAGTCATATATTATAGTATGGTATGATAAGTATACGCTGGTATGGCGAGTGTAGTATGGCCAATTTTATACTTAAACGAAAATGTACTTACTTTTTGTATTATTGGAGTAAAGCCTGGTGGAAAGTGGTTTTCAGTTACCTATGGACCAGGGCTTGAAATACCGGTAAAATAAGAAATATTGTTATAAAACTCAGCGTTATTTCTAGACGATTTTAACATTAATCATATCATTTATAAATTCAAATTATTATTGTTTTATCTAAAACATATCTAGTAGAATGATAACAAAATTTGAAATTGCGTAGTACTGTGAGCCCAGTGACGCATTTTTGTTAATGATTTAAACGTCCTAAGTGCAACACACGCGATAAACCTTGGTATTTTGACGGTTTTAGCGGAATTTTGTAAAATTAATAATGTTTATTGTAAATTAGATTTTTATAATTGTAACTATGACTATAAATATATATTTCAGACACAAATATTTTTTGTTTATGAATTAATATAAATAAATATACGAAGAAACTAAAATCTTAAATCTACATCAACTATATAAATATAACCCGTGCATTTTAGTAAAAAAATCATGGAAAATATCATACAAACAAACATTCAGTTCACTCATTAAAAATCTAAATACAATTTAAGACATAGTAATAAAATTATTATTCGCGCACCTAGAACAGAAAAATATGGCAAAAGAAATATTTTATGCGAAGGAGCCAATTTTTACAATAAATTCCCAAAAGAAGTAAAGGAGTGTAGAAATATAAATTCCTATAAAAGGAAATTAAAACAATATATTTCAAAAATTTAATATTAAAAAAAAATTTACAGGAGGCTTACTCAGGAAATCCTATCATTATGTTTCTCTATTCGTCTATTTATTATTGTTATTTTTTATGAATGTCTACTCGCTCTTAGATTTATAGGACTTGTGTTAGAATATAAATTATTGTATCTCATATAAGTGAACTGTAATGTTCTTTTTGAGAGTAAAGTTCTTTAAACCCAAATATACCTGTTTGTGCCGTTTGCTGTCGAGACGCTTGGACCGTGGGGTCCTGAGGCCATGAGCCTCTACCAAAATTTATCGAAACGGCTCATTGACTCTTCAGGTGATCAGAAGGCTGGTGCCTACCTCGGCCAACGGATCAGTATGGCGATCCAGCGAGGAAACGTAGCCAGCCTTCTGGGCACCTTACCCATAGAAGACGGTGATCTGGGCTCAGTATTCTACTTATAGTCTTGAGGGACTATGGGTAAAATACAACACAAATAAGTTAAGTTTTCTTACATTGTATTCAATAGTATGTAATTTTATAATTATATGTTTTAAATATACATCAATAAAAATAAATAAAAAGTTATATTTTTTTAGCAAAGTGGGTCATAATTCAGTTGATTCGATTGTACATTAATTTGGTATTTTAAAATTAAGAAAATTAATTATAGATAAATAGATAACACTTTATTGCTCACCAAATATACAATTTCAAAATACACAAACTTCCAGGCAACCTAACTTAAGGAATAATTTAATCTAATCTGGCGATGTAGGTGGTGCAGATCATTAAATATATCATAAATAAATATACTTAAACTACATAATTTATACATTAAATACACATACTTAAACTACTTTATAAATTAAATACATACATATTAAATAGTCTATAATATAAGAATTAGGCATAATTATTAATTATTTATGTTTCTCAAATTAAATTAACAAATTGCAGTTAATTGATATAAATAAAGTATACTTAAACGATGGTCGTACTATACTTAAGCGCAACTAAGTTATAATCCAAATGAATGCTGCCTTGTTGAACCGGTTTAATTACTTGCCGCTTTTAAGTATAATTAATCCAGTTACTTAAGTTCACATCTAAGTAAGAGAAATAACTATAAAAAATCTGGCAAGGTCATTTCAAGAACTATGAAGGTTTACGTAGAGGAGATAGAAGATTAGTGTTATTTAGTTGGAAAAACGAATCGCAACGTACAAGTGGAAAAACTTCAACTGACAAGTGACAAAATGAATCGCAACAAAATATTAACTTGAAGTTTTACGGGTAGCATTTTCTTGGAGAAATATAGAAATATCACTTATTCGAAATAACCACATCACATTACAATTAATTTATCAAGCACAAGTACGGTCTTGCATGGAATACTGTTCTTACCTTCGGGATGGCTCAACTAAATACCAGTTAGAGACACTCGAGTCAATAGAGAAAAGAGCTAGGAAACTGATAGGCAACAACCGACTATTCGACGAGAGGCTTCAGACCCTAAATCATCGACGTAAAGTCGCTAGTTTTTCGGTATTCTAAAGAATACACTTCGGGTAGTGTGCCACGGAACTACATAAATTGGTGCCTCCCTCACCATTCTCCCACCGGGCAAGCAGACGTACGCACTCACGCCACCAATATATGGTGGAAATACCAACAAAGCGGACGAAACGCTATACTTCCATTTTTATTATACGCACCGCTGAGGAATGGAACTCTTTACCGTCGTCTGTTAGTTTTTCTAGGTATCTTCTAGCGTGCTCCACCTTAGACTGCATTTCTGCCTGACATCAGGCGCAGTGTCAGTTAAACGCAAACCCATTAATTATAAAAAAAAACCTCATATCTCAGAAACTTTGCGCCACCGTTACACGGTGGAAACACCACCAGTCAGAGCCAAGCGTTTCGCTTCATCTGTTCTGGTGCGCACTGCCGAAGAGTGAAATAATTGGCCGGAGTCTGTTTTTCCTTACAAATACAATCTTGAAGTCTTCTAGTCACGAGTGAAAAGGTATCTTCTAGGTAAGCATGCTCCATCTTAAACTGCGTCATCACTCAAAATGAGGTGAGACAGTGGTCAAACTCAAACCTATACTTCCATAAAAAACAGGTTAACGGGCTAACTGTGATGGAAATTGGTTAATACCAGATGTGCTGCCAGCCTTGAAGGACAATCTGGAACCTTGCCGCTAATGCCAGCAGACAAGGTTATTTTGGCAGCATACACCAGACCAAGGGTGGTAACCATCCAGATGGCCAAATGCCCTCCCACTTGGCTGTGGGTTGTTCTGTCTGTGAGTATTCATTTCTTATTGTACACAAAATAGTAATACATACTAGTGGTCGACCGTGGTAGAAATTCGACCATTATAATTAATTTAAATTATAAGTTTGAACATTATTAAGGTTATGTTGACAAAGTCTTATACTTCTATAACCACATATTTCGCCAAGGCTACACTGTTAATTTGACTTTAACAATAAACAAAAGAGTATACATGCGTGTGTGTAATGTTTTTTTTATTAACTTAATGTATTTTTTATGCGTGAGGAAACGGTTTCGCAGGGAAGTTGTAACAATAAATCGGTCATCACGACCGGTGGTTGCACGAGTCCTGCCTGTACCACGTCTCCTTCTGTAAGAACCTGTCTCCACAAACCTTCTGTATATTCTAGAAACCGTAGACCGTACAAGATTTCTTGTTATAACTATAGATAAGTACTGTAATTGGAAAACGCATGTTGACCAAACTAGCAAAAAAGTTAATAGTTTTGTGTATGTCCTAGCAAAGCTAAGAAAAATTTCATCATTAAGTACAGTACTAATGGCATATCATGGATATGTGGCTTCGGTACTACGGTATGGGATAATTATTTAGGGTAACTCTACAGACATAAATAGAGCATTTATAACTCAAAAAAAATGCATCCGAGCTATTGTAGATATCCGATTTTATGATTCTTGTAAGCCTCATTTTAAAAATTTACAAATTTTACCACTGCCATGTATGTATATTTATGAAATATGTTTATTTGTCAGAAACAATTTAACAATTTTTACGACGGCAAAAGACCTCTATCCAAACAATACTAGAAATAGTGAACGACTAGTTTTAAATGTGGCACCAAAAACAACCCTCTTTACCAGAAACTGCTATAACATGTGCATTCAAATATATAATAAAATTCCAATGCACATAAAAGAGTTTAGGATTAACAAATTTAAAATTCAACTAAAGGAATGGCTTTTAAATAGAATGTTTTACTCGGTGGACGAATTCCTCAATTGTAAATAAATATTTTCTTTGACTTATGAATGTTATTATTATTATTATTACTACTATAATTATTAATTATTGTTTGACATTTATCAGTTTTTTGTTTCATATGATCCTTTTAATATTGTATAATTTATTAAAATTTATTAGAAACATTTGTATGCTCCTATGGGAGCAAAACATGTGTACCTACAGTGTGACATATATGCCAACTGTTTAACCATGTTTTGAACAAATAAATTTGATTTGATTTGATTTGACTGGTTTAAATTTAAATTTCTACCAATCGTTTGTCGATATAAGCCCTCCCACACCAATGCTACAATTTGAGCCGCTTGTTCGGACGAAGTATCCATATTATGGTTCAAAAACTCTCGATGAGTTAAAAAACTAACCCAACAATTCTGCTGGTAACAATAATTCAATTGACAAAAGAATACAAAATCAATGAGAATCAATTTAAAACTTTGCTATAAATAACACGCAAATCTGATACTACGAGTAAATTTTCTTTTCCCGGCTATATTCATTTGTTTTACTGCAGTTCTATTTTTAAATTTTCCTTTTTTTTGAGATTAAGAGCCAGTCTCTCCATATTTATATAATTTACTCTAAAAAGTTTGCATACTTATTTAAAAAAAACATTTCAAAGTAATCCTGAACTTTGATGCAGTTTATGAGTCCGTCAGTTTAAATGTTGTCCGATTCTCAAACCTACCCAATATGTACACAAAATTTCATAAGAATCGGTCAAGCCGTTTTGGAGGAGTTTAACTACAAACACCGCGACACGAGAATTTTATATATTAGATAAGTGTGTAAAAGTTCATACTCCTCCGTCCGCGAAATTATCGTTCAAAAAGAGGTGCGGTCAAATGACCGTCGCAATTCGATGTTTAATGTCTTAGTACTATTCGCGACGACGATATCGAGAATATATTAGATAGGCCGCCCGGCCGCAGGATTTTTTTTCTCTTTCCTGCACGGATAAAAATGTGTTCATATCCACGGATATAATTGTATTCCAGCAAGAAAAAAGCCTTGTCGTTCAATAAAATTCAAATACGCAAATACAACATCACTAATATCAGATTACAAAGGGGTAAAATCTGAACTATTACTATTGTAACGTGATTACACGTCAAAGCGTTGAAGGTTAAAAGCGTTATCTACACTTTTTTGAGGCGGGGGAAATCCACTTCGCACACTGCCGGGTCCTTTGCTAGGGATTAGACCAAAGCGATGAGAGGTGAAGCCACGAATAGCCACTAGTGTCAATCGCCGGCTTGTGTGGAAACTCGACTACTCAATACTCCACTAAAACCACCCTTCTCCCACGTGCCCCGCGCTTATGCCAGGAAGAGTGTAAGACTTAGATCGCAGTTATGCCCACGCCGATCCTAACGCATCAGTGCTTGCGAATGCCCCGGGAAGCAGGACGAAGTCATTCGTCAACAAGGGGATGAACGTCTTATCTATACTGTGACTGTACTACAGGACTCGAATTAAAATAAATGCCGTTGGAATTACTATAGAGTTTATTAGAACTGTACACGTATAAAACAGGTACAAATAAAACTGGATGCAACCAGTTCACACTGCACAATTCAACACGCGCAAAGTCCGTCACCATATCGCTAATCGAAAGTACTACACACGTCTTACTCGTATCGTAGTCGTTGCTTGACTGCTCCACCCCTCCGTTCGGGCATTGTTTTATACTAAACTGTATAATACCGACAAGGAGGCCCCCGTTCACGCACATCTGGCAAGCTCCGACGCAATTAAAAAAAAACAAGGATTAATTAATTCGTCACTATTGACAGCCATAACGTAAGTACGATAACAATAGGATGTTTTTAAATTTTAAACACGAAGCAAACAAAAGAATTCCTAATCATAGAAGCCAATAAACTACGTTTTTACGACATGCAGATGTACGGTCTTTGTCAGTATGTAACAATACTATCGTAACCCTACCTAATATTATGAACGCAAATGTTTGTTTGGGAGGTTTTCACGTCATCTACACAACAGATTATCACAAATTTTGCATACGCATTATCAGGAGTATAGAATCACTATTTAGCCGCGTACTCTTCTGGCGAGTCGTCACTTATCTGTGCAAAAACGGAGAAAGAATACAATCTCCTCCATTGGGGCGGCCTGTCGTGAAAGGCGACAAAACAACCCACAGCCAGGTGGTAGGGTATTTTCCCGACTGGATGGCTACTACCTCTGATCTAGAGTGTGCTGCCATAACAACCTTGAGTTGTCTTTCGGCATTAGCGCCCATATTCCAGTCTCCCTTAAGAGAGAAGCAGCGCATTTGTAGCACCTTTGGTGTTGCAAATATCTATAGGATTATAACCGCTTTCCATTAGGTGGGCCGTCTGCCTGCACTTACCTCTTGCAATAAAAAAAACATTTTTTATCTAAAATAAGAGGTTGGAGCGAGCTACGATGTAAATTTGTCATTTAATTATTCTTCAATAGTGTAATATCCCTTTTTTAGCAAGAAACTTTTATAATTTGGTTTTTAATTTAGTGAAACACATACCACTAAAGTCTTCAATGCGCACGAAGCTAGGTATATGTAAAATAATAATAAAAATATGATATACATTATACACTGTTATAACAACAAAATGATGCAAAATATTGTAACTTTATGGTTTACTTGGCACCGACTTCAAGATGTAGAAAATTTTATATTATTTCGTTTCTTAATAAACTAAATAAATTCTTAGTCAAAAATCTTTATTAAGTTATTTTATACTTTTTAGTTTTTGAAGTCGGTTTTTTTAAATGTTTTTTTATTTTTATTTGTTACTTTTTAGTGTCTAACTACTGGCATTTGACCGACTGGATGGATACCACCCCTGGTCTAGAGTATGCCGCCATTACAACCTTGAGTTGTGTTCCGGCATTATTAACCAGGTTCCAGTCTCCCTTAAGAGAGCAGCAGCGCATTTGTAGCACCTGTGGTGTTGCAAATATCCATAGGTGATGAAAAAAAGAACGAAATAATCCAATATGCTAACACCAACCGGGAATTACTCTCGGATGATAAATATCCCTGTTACATTAGACCTTGAACACCCTCGTCGGCTGTAAAACGTTTATTAACATATAAATTGTTATTTGTGAATTGTGTTGAGTGGAAATGATAAGGCACGGCCGTATTGCGCCCGGAGTTTCAAAATGGCGGCGGCGGATTATGCGCTAACAGGTAAACTGAATTTCTTATTTTATAAATATTATTTTATTTTATTAGAATCTCCAACAATGGATACACATTTTAAAATATACATAACCTAAATTTTTATTTATGTGCTCCTTCAATTACCGAAGACCACAACATATAAATTTAATGTGTAATAGGTATACAATACAATAATGGGAATATTGAAAGCTAAACAATATAATACTATATATTCGTGATAGAATACAACATTACATATATAGATATATTAGTTTATTCATAAAAAAATAAAAATTGTCTATGTATTATATATATAATATACCTATTATAACCTGGCCATTACGTCTAGAACTTGAAGCACTTTTATGCCTTCTAGCAATATTCTATTACCCCAGAGTTGTGACGGCTGCCATTCAAGAAGCTGGCTTCGAATTGATGGAACATCCTCAATATTCACCTGACTTAGCTCCTAGTGATTTCTACCTATTTCCGCGGTTATAGGAACATCTTAGGAGCCATAAATTCCAAAATGATTACGAAAAGTCGCCGCGATACACGATTTTTTAAGGAATCAGCAAGATCTTTAAAAAAGGGAAATTTAGCTTTAGAAAAAAGATATACAAAGTGTATGAAACTGAAAGGTGACCACGTCGAAAAATAAAATAACACTTTACTCATTATCACTTCTTATTGAACACCCCTAGTACATGTTATAAAGTTTTGGATTACAAAATAATTTTTACATTATGGTTGCAATGCCATTTATGCATTGATTTTGCCAATGTCGTGTGAACAGAAAAGCCAGGTGATAAAAATAGGATAATAATTAGCAATTTGGCCGGTAAATTAAAAAGAAAAACAAAAATCTGCCAATCTAATATACAAAATCAATTAATAATGTTTATGTTGACAAAATGCGCATGTCGTAAATAGAGCAACTCGCCACTTCCGCAATGTTTGACGTAATACTAAAAATTACTAGTAAGTATCAAAATTATTTACCGCTTTCTGTCATGTAAACCGTCGGCGGGTCTGCTATAAACTCCAGCTGTAACTTTTGTACGAAAGTGGCACCAATATTATTTTCATCTTTGTTTGACCAGCGTGTAAGAAGATGTTTATAAAAACAGTAAGACCTAATTCGCAAGTTAACTATTTAACTAATACATATTTCATTAATACTATTATCTGATGTTGCAGGTTACATGCAGGCCTCACCTAAATAGCCCTAAAATGGGCACATAGCAAAAATATTAACAGCAACATATGAAAAGGTTATAATAAAAATGCCGCCATATTTGCACCATAGACAATAAACTGACAGATGTAGCTAATGTTCCATTTTCAACCAATGGGTGTTTTTTTTTCTACAATAGAGAAACGACAGCTGCATTTTCGGCCAGCATTACACCGTGTTATTGGCCAGTTTTTATAATCTGTGGTCGGGAGGGGTTAGGGATGTTAATAGACTTTTTTTCTAAAATGATGATGTTAGGATAAGGGATGTTATATTTTGGGTCTATAATGAGATTTTGAAATTAGAATTTTGTTCTTTTTTTTTAAACAGATGACTTGGATTGATTAGTTAATTTAAATGATACAATTTCTTGATGACTTCAATTTCGAATGAGAGCTGCTTGGTGTTGAAAAGTCGGACAAGTGCGTAACAATCTACGAACTATGAAGGGTGTCGCAGAATTGACGAATCTAATTGTTTTTCTTTAGAAGATCATTTTAATAGATTACAAACAATTAGATTACAATGAATTACACTGTCTAATTATATTTAAGTGTCTTAGACAACTTAAGTGACATCTAAAGTTAGATAAATAGAATAGAATAGAAAACACTTTATTGTTCACTAAAATAAACAATTACAGAATAAATAATTACAATAATTAAAGGCAAAAAATACCTGACTGAGAGGACACTTTTAACAACATATGTCTAGGTATAGGTGATTAAAATAAAAACAAGTAAAATAAATAAGGAAGAACATTACAATGTGGACAGTAAACAGCTTACTTAAGAAAGAAGAATAGAAAATATTAGATATTACAGTAGAAAATGTTTTATTTGAAACATATTATCGTCGCCCCTGTGCAATAATCCAGTAAGTTCCGTGCAATAAAAATGTCATGAGGATACTTTTCATAAGTAAGAGTGGGAAATATTTGAAAAAAGAAATATATTTATGCAGTTTTAGAATGTAATGCTCAAAATCGAGTCATAAGTGATACTTTAAGGGCGAATGCTCGCGTTGCACCTTTAAGTAGGTATAATAGTGTATTTAAACTATTTATATTCAATAATAGCGTTTATTGGAATCTAAGGAATGGCCTAACGAGCAGTCCAGCACGCTGTTGCCTATTTTTTATATTCAATTAATAAGAATTTATGATATGTAAGGCTGTTTTTACACTTATGGCTAATTTGTTTCCATTAATAATACGTGCATCCAGAAATCGATCCATAGTTTCAACAGACTTGTAAGGAAACACTGCATAATACGTAAAGAGTGGCGCAATAGAACGTGCATATTGCATCATCTTTTTTCGCGGGGTAGAAAGTGCGCGGGCGGGGGGAGCCTGCATCGTTGAGTAGGCGGGCTCATGGAGTTTTAGTCACTATGAGTCACTTCGACGGGAAGCGTCGCGCATTTTGCGTGCGCGCATTTTACGAGAACTCTCGGTCATACATCGTTACTAGGCGTTTATATTGTTCTGAATATGGACTACGGCAAATTAGTGAACCTCCGAGTGCTAATTTAATTAAAATATGGGTACAGCGTTTTGAAGAGACTGGTTCAACGTTTAAACCTCAAGCAAAAGGTCGTCCAAGAACATCTAGGACCGACGACAATATTGAGAGAGTTATGCAGTCTGTACGAGGAGATCCACAAATGTCTACTCGCAAGAGCTCGTCTGTCTTACACTTATCGCGACGAAGTTTGCAACGAATTTTAAACTTGGATCTTAAACTGCATCCTTACAAGCTGCAGTTAACACAAGAATTGAAACAGTCTGACTTCGGAGCAAGGCTCGCATTTGCTAATGAAATGCTTAATCGATTTTCCAATTTTGACAATATCCTTTTCTCAGATGAGGCCCACTTCCATATCAATGGGTTCGTAAACCGTCAAAATTGTCGTTACTGGAACAGTGAGAATTCCAAACTCAAGCACCAGAAACCACTGCATAGTCCTAAAGTGACAGTATGGGCAGCAATCTCTGGTAGAGGAATAATTGGACCGTTTTTCTTTGAAAATGCGCGGGGGCAAAACGTCACTGTTAATACCGAACGCTATGTTGCGATGTTGGAAGGTTTTTTTGGCTCCAGAGCTTGAAAATTCAAGAATAGTGAATGCTAGGACTTGGTTTCAACAAGACGGAGCTACCTGTCACACATCAAATGACTCCATGGCGGTTGTGAAACAGATGTTCCCTGGCAGACTGATTTCGAAAAGAGGTGATATCCCATGGCCCCCACGTAGTCCAGACGTGACGCCTCCTGACTTTTTTTTGTGGGGATACCTCAAGAACAAAGTCTACAGCAATAATCCGAAAAACATCGATCAGCTCAAGGAGAATATCCGTGGTGAAATGGCAGCAATTACACCAGCATTACTGAAGAAAGTTTTCAATAACTTCCGTTTGCGATTAGAGGAGTGTCGTCGTAGAGAGGGTCATCATTTAGACGATGTTATTTTTAAAAAATAAACTTCAGTTATTTCTTAATAATACCTCAGTTTTATTTTAACTATACCTTTTCTATTTATTTTTTAATCAATATTTTAAATATGCACGTTCTATTGCGCCACCCGATATTATTATTTTTTTATTGCAGGAGTTCAGCAGACAGGCAGACGGCCCACTTGATGGAAAGCGTTTACCATTGCCTATGGACATTTGCAACACCAAAGGTGCTACAAATGCGCCGCTGCTCTCTTAAGGGAGACTGAAACCTGATCACTAATGCCGGAACACAACTCAAGGTTGTTTTGGTGACATACTTTAGACCAGGGTTGGTAGCAATCCAGTCGGGCAGCATATATATACTATATATATAAGTATCTTATTGTACATTATATTATATATATTATCAATAATATAGTCTTAAGCTGCACGCCAACAATTTATTGTGATTAAAATCCTTGTCCATCCAAAGGTTGCCTGGAAGAGATTGCTTTAAGCAATAACGCCGCCCATTGTCCAATAAAGAGTATTGTTGTTGTTGTTCATTTTTTTCTTACAATATATCCGTTATATAATAAACGCGTATGTTTGTTTGTTCCGCTTTCACGCCTTAAATTTAGATCAAATTTTGCGTACACGTCGCCATGTGTACGTAATCGGATATAGGGTAAAAAAATATGTTTACAATTCACATATTCTGAAAGTATGCTTGGAGTTCCCTTTGCCTTTGTCTTCCGTGATCACGGCCAGTAAAAAGTGGCCGAAACATCGAATAAAAAATCAAATAAATTACCGCGCTTAAAACCGTTAAAACGTAGTTTTGTTATATGCTTGCTTCTGCCCGCGACGTCGTCCGCGTGGAATAGTTAAAATAAAAGACAATGTGCGTCTCAAGACGCCCGAAAGAAATTATAACTTAAACTAATCTAACGTGAGGGAAAGGGAAGACAGACTGACACCGTAACTCGTTACGTAACGAAACAGTTTACCCTCTTATAAGAAGTTATCACTTAAAAAAATGTTTGGCCTTAGCGTGATGATATACAGCCTTAGGGATATATATCCTTCCTCGATAAATGGGTTATCTAACATTGAAAGAATTTTTCAAATCAGACCAGTAGTTCCTGAGATTAGCGCGTTCAAACAAACAAACTCTTCAGCTTACTATAAGATTAGTATAAGAGAAGATAAAGTCACGAAAACTTAGTTAATACTATCCATACAATTTTTAATTAAATAGTAACTTTTTTATTACATAACGTTGTTGGAATGCCAAAATCGTGTCTGAAACTTTAGCTTGCAATATTACAAGAATAATAAATAAACCCCCAATATTATTTACAAGAGACAAACGTAATAAAACAAGAATTGTAGCCGCCATCTTGGTCGAATATCGACGCCATATGCCCGTAATGGCTTTCCCGCGGTTTCGGCTGTGTCGTAACTTTTTTTTCTAACCATAGACAATAAAGCTAGTGGCTACGGTTTTATTGGATTCTGTCTGCTGAGTATGTGCGTTTACGGAACGTTGCTTTATGGGAAACGGAGGTGACTCATATATGTATTTTTTTAAATACAATTTTAGTTAAATTGTTTATCTATAAAGCATTTTTTAGTTTTAGCGACATGTATACATAATTGAAACTACGTTTTAACTGTTTGTATCTATACTCTGATTTTTGAAGTGATAACTTCTTATGGGAGGGTAAACCGGTTCGTTACGTAACGCGTTACAGAGCCAAACTGTCTGACTTTTCTATCTCGTGTTAGATTACTTTAAGTTATTACTTCTGTCGGGCGTCCCGAGACGCATCCCGTATGTTTGTTTTAATTACCTGGACTCAAATGACAGCTGCGATCGACATTTTCACCACTGTGAGTTGAATCCAATAGAATTTCTATAAAAATTCTGTAGGATGCAACTCGCAGTGGTGATTTGTTGCTTCAACTCACACAGATCACTTATGAATCAAAAATGGTCGACCGCAGATGTCATTTTAGACCAGGTAATTAAAAATCAGAGTATATATAGATGGTTAATTTAAAATATATTCTGTTTTAATATTTGTCCGTGCAGGAACGGACAAAGAATACAATTTCCTACGTTGGGGCGGGCTGTCGTAAGAGGAGACAAAACAACCCACAGCTAGGTGGTAGGGCATTGGCCTGCCATGGCTACCACCCCTGGTCTAAATTATGTCACCATAACAACTTTGAGTTGTGTTCCGGCATTAGTGACCAGGTTCCAGGCACCTTTGTTGTTGCAAATGTCCATAGGTGATGGTAACCGCTTTCCATCAACTGGGCCGTCTGCCTGTCTGTTGAACTCCTGCAACAAAAAATATGTAAATTATTTTTATTTGTTAACTTATTTACAATCACTTTAAACAAAATTAAAACTAAAATATACCCATATCTAATAATAATATGTACAGCTTAAGTTACTATTTTTTACTTTAATATCTACCTACCTATTTTTAATTTTTTTAAAGATTAATTTTACTTATCTCACTACTTACTGATGGAATGATGGATTCATCGATTTAGGTACTATTTGGGCCTGTAATTTGACAGAATACCAATACCTGCAAAGAGCGCATTCTTCCCTGATAATCCAGACACAAAATCTAGAACACTGGAAATGACATTTTCTTTTTGATTTATAACCTACATATTTGACAGGATGGGAATGTTTGCCTAAAATTAATGTTATACGTATTCTTTTTTATTTCACGAGTTCAGCAGACAGGCAGACGACAGGCAGGCAGACACTTGCAACACCAAAGGTGCTACAAATGCGCTGCTGCTCTCTTAAGGGAGACTGGAACCTGGCCACTAATGCCGGAATACAACTCAATGTTGTTATGGCGGCATAGTCTAGACCAGGGGTGGTAGCAATCCAGACTCTACCACCTGCGTATGGGTTGTTTTTTTTAAATGAGGTCTGTAACTTGGCGCTGGCACCTCAGATGTCAAGTAATATTTAAATATTTTGACACCACGTTTTTCTTGTGTATTCATTTGTCCCGTCATGTCTGTCGTCAATCGTATACCATTTAATCCATTTATTTATTTTATAGTACTCTTATTTATAACTCACACATTCGGCCACTGCCGATCCCGAATTTCTACAGTTTTGTCGCCTCCTACGACAGGTCGCCCGGCTGCACGAAATTGTATTCTTTCTCCATTCCTACACGGATAATAGAAGTAACGTATTCAGAAACAATAAGTTTCAATATGACTATTATTCACATATATATTTATTATCCAAATCTTTTACATTTTTTTATAAATATCTTATAAAATATATATATACATTTATTTATAAAAAAAATATAAAAAACTGATCTTCGCCGGCAGTGGGGCCTCGGGTCCAGACTACCGGTGGTTAAGGCTCCAGACACAGGAATCTCCTCACAATACGGGCCGTGTCCAACAAAGCTGCCTTCTGCATCAGACCCTTCAACCAGATACCAAGCGAGAGCCTTTCAAGGTGGCGGTCAAGGCTCTTCGCTATTAATCCATTCACTGACACCACTATCGGTACTATGATTGTAGAATTTAGGTTCCACATGGCGGTAACCTCGTGAGCAAGATCAATATACATTATTTGTTTATCTTTCTCGGCATTCACGAGGTTACCATCATGGGGGATCGCGACATCTACAATTAAAGCACGTCTCGCAGACCGATCAACTATGACAATGTCAGGCTTATTGGCAACAATTGACTATTATTATTATTATTTATTATTATACTTCAATTCTTTTCTAAAGACTCAGCTAAACCTGGAAATACCAAATTAACACGGGTGAACACCAAGTGTTAATTTGGGGCGTGGTGTTGTGAATGGTGGTGTTTTTTTTATATTGTTACATATTGTACTTCTTCATTTAATTGCAGAATTTTTCTGACTATCCTACATGTCTTGAGTATTGCTGCTTTTTGTAATGAGATGTAAATGTATTTAGGTAAACCAAGTAATCCGAGCCGTGAGGATAAATCTTTTGCTATAACCCCGGTGGTGGAAACTACTATTGTAAGGTGACCAACTATTTTTTGTTCAAAAAGAGTACACTTTGCAAGTATTTCATAGGTGAAAAAAAAGAAAAAAAAACGATAAAAACTTTACTTTCTTTTAAAAACATACTTTTCTTCGGAGTGGATTTTTTTTGCTAAATGAGGATGTTCGTCTAATAATGTAGCCACATCCGACCAACTTTCATTTTGCATATTAAATTTGACTGTTAAGACGGCAGGTAATGTACATAATACGGCCTCTCAATTGTGCCGGAAACGGCAGCCATATGTGCACGCGAATTTCAAATCACTGTCAAACTCGTGTCTGGTGTTTGCCCTGTCCTCTGACGTGCCGGAAACGGCAAGCAATATGCGCACGTGAAATTCAAATCACTATCAAAATAATTTTAAATATTTAATTAATAAAATTGAAATAAAATAATCTAAAAAAATGTTTTAGAAATACAAATGAGTATAAAATTATACAAATGAGTACTTTTAGAGTACAGGAATTGAAAAGAGTACGATTTGCGAAAAAAGAGTGAAAAACTCAGTAAATGAGTATAGCTGGTCACCTTACTATTGGGACTATTGTAACTTTATGCATATTCCAGAGTATCTTCACTTCTTCCTGTAATTCTGTATATTTACGTATTTATTCAGTGATGGTGGATTGGATGTTGTGTGTATTCGGTATGGCTATATCTATTAAGTATGTGTGTTTATTTACTTTGTCTATAACTGTTATATCTGGTCTATTGTTGTGTTCAGTATGTTCAGTGAGTATAGTACGGTCATAGTAAAGCTTGTTCGTGGTATTTTCTAGTACTGTAGGGAGGGGGTTTATATTTATAGTATGGTGTGTAAGGCTCTTTATTAAGTTTGTGTTTCGATGCTATTTTCTGATGTATTATATTAGCCAGTTGATTATGCCGATGAGTATAATCATTCTGTTTTAGTGTGACGTATACTCCAGTTATATGTTGTATTGTTTCTGGTTTGTTGTGACATTTCCTGCATAAATCATTTGAAACACTTCGGTCCTTGATAATAAACATTATTATTATGAGTATGACTAGTGTTAATAGCAGTTGATACCAGTAGCGCCATCTTCTCTCGCTCTGTTGTACTTATATTCGTGGATCAAATTATTATTAAAGATTTAGACTAGGAGGGATTTCATTCATTATATGTATATACTTATAATAGCAAACCAATATAAATAGCAGAGATATAACCTAAACGGTTCAAGAGTGGGATTAAATAAAAAAAAAATTCTGGGGGAATTATTATATTAACTAATATTTGCAAGTTGCCTATTAAGAAAACTTGCAAATAACGTAACACGTTTTAAGTAAACACTTTTAGATTATTATTAGTTATTTGCTGTATGACCATTTCATAAATTGTGTAAAATAACTAATCAAGAGAAAATTGTAGGTAGTTATTTAAATTTTAAAATAATGAAGGTAGGTACAAACCCGCTGTGTATTGGGCATTCTTCGTTCTGAATTCAAATAAAACAGTGCACAAAGTTCTACGTGTCTCGGTATATAAATCTGGCGCTAACACTTAACTACCGCCTTTTTCTTCGTTCTACCATTGCACCGCTGCCATCAGCTGGGCGGTCATCCGCACTTCCTTGCGCCGCTTCGCTCATGTACGCAACGGTTCTCTAGAACTTGTCCCTTGCGCACCAATGAGCTTCTATCTGAGATTTTCCCATAGCGCTACAAACATGTCACGTCATAAAATTTCTTTTAGGCTGGCAGCGCATTGGTCAAATCTCTGGCGCCGCAAAAATGCATGGTAATCTCTTACCATCAAGTGGGGCGTCAGCCAGTCTGCTGTACTCCAGCTATAATAAAATCTCCGCCTACGTTAAATGTTATTTACCTTCTAAATTCTAAGTTTATATGCAAAGGCTTAAAAAGAAGCAAGTTTACAAAATCAACTTAATATTTACGGTAAGACTAGCAGCACCGGCATACATTATCCTACTCCTATATCCTGAAAAAATAAAAATGTAAAACCTGATTGCAACACCGCCACGGAAGGCGGATCCGGTTCCATTTCTGGATCTAAACCATCCAAATATCCCCATAAACACTCACAAAATTCATCAAAATCCTGGAACCCGGTACCAGCGCCACCTACTGGGTCTAATTGTGAAACTATTCAGGAATCCACCCAAACAGACACAAAAAAATCATCAAAATCCTGAAATCCAATTCCAGCGCCACCTGCTGGATCTAATTACGAATCCAAACCATCACAGGACCCACTCAATTACACACACAATATTTCATCAAAATCTGTTAAACAGTTTCCGAGGAGTTTAGTGATATACCTATATACACCTATACCTATGTACATACATACGTACAGAAGTACTCGTACTACCCAATTCTTAATAATAAAATGATTTTCTTTCTATTTATATAACGCTAAAGTAGTCTCTCCTTTCGCTTGCTATATTACATACATGTATATGATAGATATTACATAAGTACAATAATTTATAAGTCTTCCTCAAATCTAAAAAGTGTGCAACAATAAACATTGTTATATTTCTAAAACGTCAAGAAAATACTGTTCAATTTGCAGAAAATAAACTTCGAACAAAACGCTTAATCACAGACTGTCAATCTTTAAAGATACTTTGCGCAAAATAACTTAAAAATTAAGTCAACCATGTAATTACACCAAAATACAAGTGCAAAAATCCAATCATCTTAAATTTGCGACAATTTAATGTAATTTTACGTTACATTAAACTTACCTGTATAATCTGTAACCACATTGAAAAAACTTAAGAAAAAAATGTAACAAGAACTACAATGAATTTTACAGTATAATACCTTTAGTTACCCAATACCATTGGTGAATAAAAGAAAAGTCGAAATTGTCTATGGTATTAAAAAGATTTTGGGTTGAATCAGCCGGGGCCACTTTGACACGCGTCGGCGACGCGTAAACATCTTGTTAGTAAAAGCCAAATATGTACGTTTATAAATACAAATAAGGTGTGATATAATAGTGATGAGGTATCGATGGAATTTATCGAAACATTTTTGTTGCATTCTTTGGTATTTATTCAGAAAACAACATTAGATTTCTGTTATAATTTGAATTCAGAACATAATTAGAATTTAAATATACCGACTTTATTAAAGACCCTAGTTTTTTAAACACAGCCATGTTTAAATATTCTTAGAATTCCTTTTAGACACGGCTTTACACGGTTTGTGTATAAAAACAAAATTAAAATTTCTGGAATATTGCATTTTTTACATCTATCTCAAATTTGACATTTCAGTAGGAGGTAAGAATTTCATCAAAAACACAATTATGATTAAAAACAATCTACGTCTTACAAATATTTGTAATGTGTAATATGTAGTTTGATGTATATGTTATGCAATTTTCGTAGTTCCTTATATTTTATTTCCTATTATTTTAATATTAAATCAGTCTAATCATTAATAACATTTGTGTGTGTTTTATGTGTTCATATTAAAGAAAATTATAGTTTATAATGATAATAATAATAATCGGCAGACAAACACATTTTATATCCCCAAGCTAAGCTAAGTTACGCTTGTATTGTGAGCGATATACAGCGTACCATTCTAGGACCGATCCCAGACACTCAGACTATAGTAAATTACAGAAAGTTAGTTTCCAAAATTTACCATTCCAGAAATCAAACCCGGAGCCTCTGCGTTCTAGCTAATTCGGCAGGCTAAGAAATAGCCCGCTCAATCACAAAGGCCGTCGTTTATCTACAATATACAAATTCATCATATCTATACGTGAAGCAAAAACTTTGTTACGAAAACGTAAAAAGGGTTACGTTTTAAAAAAGTAAAAAGGGCAATTTTTTGCGCCGACGAAGGAGTGTGAAATTTCGCACACATATAGAGAAGGAGCGACGAATGCTAATATTTTTTTAAAATAATGCATAAAGAGTACATTAAATTAAAAAAAAATATATTAAACACACTACGACGTATTTGACACAAACGCATATATACTCTTTTATTTATTGTTAAAGTCAAATTACCAGTGTAGCCTTGGCGAAATCTATGATTATAAAAGTACCTATAGTCTTTGACATTGATTATTATGGTCGAATTTCGACCACGGGCGACCACCAGTTATAATGATTCTGTAGACTCTGTAGAAGATTGGAGATTGACCAATCAATTTTAAAAAAGAGGGAAAAATCAGAACTTTTAGAATGTTTGTCTGCCTGTCTATCCATATGTCTATTTATATCCCGAGTCAACATTTGGGATACTTTTATCCCGATAATTAACGTTGTTTACGTGGAATAGACGGATAGAGTTAAGTGGCGCTGTGGTCGTTTTTTTCGTGATGCTGCCATTACAATTCTCTACGAAATACTTCGTCGAACATACGGAGGCACATAATTATTATTTTTAAATAAAATTGTATACTTAAACATCACTCTTCACCCCACCAAAAACTCGATAATAATATCGAATGTGATCATTGAACTAGTACGCGCACATCACTAGCCTCTCAACAATACAATGGTTGTAACCAAACAAATGTTTTTACGTTGTGCCTTGTCACAGACTATATGTAAATCGGTCGCGTAATTTGTGTTGTCACTTTGTCGGCTGTCTGTGGGTGGCTTGCGTTTTTTTGTCGCATGTTATAGGGTTGCCATCGTTAAGAAATATTATTGCAAAAATGAAAAAGTTACAGATATTTTTAAAAACAGGTATTTATGCTCAATCCAAAAAGGTTATACCCAGTCTAGACACCAAAGCTCTTTACAAAGCAATATAATGTGTTTAAATACTTGTAATATGTGTTGTAATTGGTATCCAACGAATCAGTATGGTGATCCAGCGTAGAAACGTAGCCAGCCTTCTGGGTACCTACCTTACTCATTGACTTGATGATACCATGATACTATTATATTGAGACTAGGTGGCTCAGTATTCTCCTTAAACTCTTAAGGGATTATAAGTAAAATACAATATAACTAAAATAAAGTTTTCCAAATCGTACTAATCTATAATATCTAACTTTAATAAAATATGTAATTGCTTGTCGAAACTACAAAATGATTGATTATTTAAATGCAGATAAATAAATATTTTAAATTATATACCTATTATTATGCATTATACGGTCGCGGTTTGAAAAGGTTCATCACCTTGAAATCGAATTTTGCTTGCACGAGTGCAGGAAACAGTACCGCCAATATTTTTATAAATGTTACGTTTATATAATATAGAAACGAAAATGCCAATGTTGTCACTGACAGACACTGAGATTAACAATAGTGTTAATCATCAGAAACAAAGAGGATATAATCACAACGCTTATCATAAATATAAAACCAATAAAAAGGTTTTACATCTCTAAACAATCTTTTTAGACATGATAGAAAATCAAACAATTTTGATCTAAGAATTTTTAAACTTTATTGTCAAACAGTCCCAAGTATTAGATAGATTAAATAATAATATTTACTTTTGGTGTAGTGTAACTTACTATTAGTTTCTGTTCTTTTTCTATACTATGAGTATGCATAGGCCTTAAATTTATGGAAATACTGTAGGATACTTTTCTGTGACTTAGTTTGAAAAGGTGCTCGTGAAACGTTAAATGAATAAATTTAAAAACTGGCGTATCTTTTCATACAGCGACAGTACAAATAGCATTTTTCATTTAAATTTAAGCATTTTTTTTATAGAATAAACATTTCAATTATATTAATGTCTATTCACGAGATTTTGCAATACTTTCAAGATGGCATCCCTAAACTAGACTGACGTATCAAAAGGGGAGACGCGCGTTTAATTTAAGTCACCGATGCGTATTATATGTTGTATAAAGTTTGTAATAGTTTACAAACTAAATTTAAAACCAACAAATAAAAGTCCCGGAACATAGTTTTTACTGATTTATTTCGAAATGACCACGCCATGAGCTTGACGCTCTGAGACAAAATCTTATTGCCTGAAGCAGGTAAACAGGCAGCCAGCCCACTTAGTTAAAAGAATTACAAAATTATTTTATTTTTACAAGCTTTCTATTAACTGGCAATGGATGTATCATCCCCGCAAATTGCTAACGCGCTGGAACCTTGTCAAATTAACATGCACGTGACGTCATCCGCAACTCGATATGTAGGCGTACTCGCCGGCCAGTTATGCTAACAGTACTGAGTGTTCGGCTACGATTACGTGACCAAAATGGCGGCTAGGTGCAATAGCAATTTGCGGGGATAATATGTATGTAAGTTCGGGTGGAATCTTGCAAGTTAACTTAGACCAACTTCCCGGTTACCGATTTTGCACGCATATGTGTATCGCGTGACAATGCAATAATATAGTACCATCGACCTGATCTGATGATGGAGTCGGAAGGTGGCCATAGGAACTTCTGTACAAACTAGTTAGACCCGTCTTGTTTGGGCTCGTTTTACTTGTCTCGGCTAGCACTCTGCTGCTACATATTATCCAGGCTCTCAAAACCTTGTATTTAAAAACCTTTTTAAAAAAGCTTATTATTGCATGAGTTCAGCAGACTTAACTCTTTATTCTACACCAGTACATTTTACTCCAAATCCTTCGCGGTACAGGCTATTTGCTTTAGAAACTTTTTAACCGTAGATATCACAAAAACTAAATCACTTGCCATATTTTAAAGAAAACCATTACCTTTGGTTATAATAAAATATATATTTTTTCTATTCTTCTTAACTTAGCTGTTTACTGTCCGCATTGTACTGTTCTTCTTTTTTTATGTTTTATTTAATTATACCTAGACATAAGTTTTTAAAAGTATCCTCTCAGTCAGGTTGCCTGGAAAATATCGCTTTTAGAGATAAGGCCGGCTTTTATTCATACATACATGCAATTCCTTATTTACCAGACTAAAACTATATATATATGTCGGAGGGAAGCTATGACTATGACGATATGACGATGTATTGTTGACTGGATGTATACCGCACAATATCATTTGTTTACATTTTAATTACTTCTAAAATTCTTAATTTAATTTAATTTGATTTGTTAAACGTTTCTATAACTTAAAGATCGTTCTAACGTAATAAAAGTTATGAATATTGTAATTTAATAAACGACCAATCAGAGCAGAGCTTATGGCGGAGCGGGGTCAGACGCCCTCTATACTTTGAGTAGTATCTACTTCGGTAGACTGAGGAGTTTTTGTGGCGCATTTGGTTGGTGGCTGCAGGTCGAGTTGGACCTTTGAGAGTTTTAAAGAAAGTATTGAAGTTGAAAGTATGAGCGGGTGCCCTGAACCCGCTGCTCGGTCTAAACTATGTCATAATGTTGATCAAATCTAAATTAAAAGTGTATAAACCGTGGCTATTGTGTTTTATGCTCGCATTTTATCCTGATGACGCCCACTAAACCTGCATTAACTAAAGATGATGTCGTGAGAACGAGGCCGTTCTGCGACATATATATATATATATATATATATATATATATATATATATAATACAAGAAATACGATATATATATATCTAACTAGGATATGCGCCCGTCTGCTTCTACGCTTGAGTTGAAATTCCTACAGGATTCCCGGTTGTGTCTTCCTTTTCGCGTAAGACCAAAAGGACCCAATTTTGTTAAATAATAATTAATAAAACTAATTCTACTTATATAATATTTAATTAGTAAATCAAATAAATAAATTTTAATAAAACCAACAATTTAATTTACATAGGTTCACACAGTAAGAGTAGCCTATCAAAGCACATCAAGTACATGCATGGTTGACTTACAATTTTAACTGTCTAGAGTTAATTTTTTATATATATATGTAATGCGTGTATGGCTGTTCGCGTGCGTATACATCGGTGGATAAACATAATCTGATATATAATAAGGTTTATTTTTATCATAATATCTATGAAGCTGCGATGTTTATGTAAGTTAGTAAAGAGTACCTCAGTTGATTACTGCTGTGAGTCTCGAGCTTCTATCTTACTATTTCACACATTCGCTATACTATCTTAAAGATAGGTCCATAGTTTTCCATGTGTTGGGATTTGTGTAATACGTAATACAGGTGTGAGGGTTGCACCCTTGAGGCTAATGTTAACTAACAATCACTACAGGGGCGGGCTTGAGATGGGTCAGGAAGGTGTGGTACAAGCCAGCAGCTTATGATAAAAATATTAGTACGGTCATTCTTATAACTATAATAATAATTTTCTTTGTCTTTCTTTGTCTTGGTCTTATACACTGTTTGATACAACTCCATTAATAGTCTAAAAAGTAATTCTGTAACATACTGTATAAAACTTATTTAAAAAAAGAACTTGAGATATAAATAGAATAAAAAATATATAAAGAAAAACAATTTTTAGCTAGACGAATTGGGGAGTTTTTTGCCGCTTCTTCTCCTTAACAGCAATAACACGTTGCGAAGCGGTGTACATAGACTAGGAAGTAAAATTAAACTTTAATTGATACCTTCAAAAAGTATTCTCCAGTGGAACTTACTTTGAATAAAACTTTTTGAATTTGAATTTGATTCTTGTTGATAAATTAGGATTGACAGAAGTTTGTATGTTTGTTACGCGATTTCTCTGTCAGTTGTGGACTGATTTTCAATTTTCCTTATATTTGAAAGATGACTGATGAGTGGATCCATGAACAATTAAAAGCAACCCTTGTCGAAGGGTGCCTACACTCATCGAAAGGCAAACTTGTATACGCCTGCCAGTAGCATAGTTTCTACAATATATTTCTAAACCTATTCAACTATTTGCGCAACTAAAAATTAGATTTCTTTAAGCAAAACAAACCGCCATCAAAATAAAAAAACTTTATATTAATATTTTCTGCAACGTCTTGAAGTCGGTGCGAAATGAAACATAAAAACCACTAACTATTATAAAGCACTTCGTCAGCCCTGGTTGCAGCTTAATCCTAAGTTCTAGTGGTGTTAGTTTGATGTACTTACGTTTGTGTGTGATTTTTAAAAAAGATTCATTTAACAACACTATAAAACAAAGTATACATAAAAAGTGTATCGCCTATCTCTTGTACCACACCCGAAGAAAATCCATTAAATTAAACTCACACGGAAAATCTATAAACAGAACACACCCTTGTATTCACGCCATTTTCCTTGTGGGGTAAGCAAGGGTGCAAGATCACACTTACGAATAGAGTTTCTGTCAGTTAAATCCACTGAGATACTTGCTTCCTCTTTGGGATTATGGCTCGATCGATTTCAGCTTTGATTTTGCCCATGACAAGAATGAACGATGACAAGACGATGACAAGAATGTCAGGTGCATTGTGTTAGTTTTAGTTAGTACTGGTTAGTTTTAGTTAGTATTAGTTAGTTTTGTACTAACTCATACTGTGTTTATGTGATGTGTGTGCACGTGTTATATATATGATACGATGAATGTGATTAGTTGAAAAATACACCGGCTCACAAAAAAATAAAAATTGGTCTACTTTTGGCCATACCCTATTCGGAAATCAGAAATCTTTTCTAACAACTCACAACTCACTTTTCTTAATCTATTCATAACAAAGTTACACATCAATTTCTATACTATAATAATTTTATTGTCACAAATAAAATTAAAATTAGGTCTTATCATAGGACACAAACTCGACTTTTTAAAAAACCCCTTGTAGCGCTGTGGGAAAACCACGGCTGGGAGCTCATTCCGAATCCCCATGATGCGCAAGAAAAACGATCTAGAGACCCGTTGCGTACAAGAGCGAAGCGGCTCAAGGAAGTGGGGGTGACCCCAGGCGATGGCGTGCGGGGGGCGGTGGTAAAAGGAATACGTAGGCACCATTCTGAACAGTTCCTCGGAACACTCCCCATTATACAGTCGGTAGTATACGCAGAGAGACGCGAAGTCTCTCCGAAGGCCAAGCGTATCTAAACCGTCTGTGAGTATGGGATCGTCGACAATGCGAACGGCTCGACGTTGAATACTGTCTGTACTGTACTGGCTTTGTAAAGCACAAGGCGTTGCCGCGGAATGAAAAACTGCTTAGACCGGTTTAGCACTCTCAATTTCTTGTAGGCAAATTTTGCCTTGCATTCAAAGTGGCCCCTGAACTGTACATCATTTGCAATGTCGACACCAAGGATCCCTATACTATTAGAGGTGGTACGGGGTGTTCCTTGGAACTGAAGCGCGTGTACGAATGCGGTTTTTATGTATGTAAGAGGTATAAAAGTCTAGTAACATAAGTTACTAGTTACACCCAGTGCCGTAAATAGGGTGGTGCCACCGATGCCCAGGCACAGGGCGTAGACTCTGGGGGCGCAAGAATGGCCAGACCAGGCAGGTCTATTATTTTTTCGGTTTGCTCCTGATAAGTTCCCGCTGCGCCCCTAGTGCTCGATTCCAACACATACATGCCAGTATCATCAAAAACGTCTGTTAAATTAGACAAAACATCGCGCTAATTTTTTTGGCAGCGCACGCAAGTGCATTAAAAATATAGTTTTTTTCTTCTTTGGTATTAGATAATTGGTCCACCAACACTAAGGTCCTTGTGCGTTATTTTATCACCTTGAATGAAATAAAGTAGGCCCATACATAGCATTGCTCTAGCTAGGGTACCTATAATATCGGTACATACCGACAAAGAAATGCGCACACCTGCCCGTCGTAAAACGCTGTTTATTACCTTCTTTGATTTTGGAATTCTTTTGTTTACTTTGTTTTTCGAATTTGTAATTCAGAAAAACATGCTATTGTTATTGAACTTGTTTTACGGCTGTCATTAGTGTCGAACTAATCCTTGCTTATCAGGTGTGCGGATTAACTCGTTGAACGCGGCCCTTTGTTCTATTATACAGTTTAGCCCGAACGGAGGGGTTAAGCAATCAAGTTACGATTACGATACTAGCAAGTGTGTAGTACTTTCGATTAGCAATGTAGTGACGGACTTTCGGCGTGTTATTGAATCGTGCAGTTTATACAGTGTCTAGTTATATTTGTACCTGTTTTATACGTGTTTGTACAGTTCTTAAAAACTCACTAGTAATTCCAACGGCATTTTAATTCGAATCCTGTAGCTCGTAACAATATCATATAGGAAGCTCGTAGAGGGTGCATAAAGGCTTTATTTTATACGTCCCTGGTTACACCACACTATAGATTTTACAGGCCTTTCTTTTCTCTGCTCCACCTACATCACCAGATTAGTTAGGAATTTCTTTTAAGCTAGGTTGCCTGGAAGAGATCGCTTTTAGCGATAAGGCCGCCTTTTGTTATGCCAAGAAATATTGGTAATTATGCATTTCGTATTTATTTTGGAGAGCAATAAAGTGTTATCTATCTATCATACCATCACAGATAATTCAGACAATATTATTGACATCAATATAGGCAATAATACTGAGTGTTATCTAGTATATTCCCACACCCTATTCCGATGCTATATTTCAAAATAAATAAACAGCCCTAAGCCGCAAATCGCATTGGAGCTTGTAATTGAATCTATGGATTTAACACCCACATTACACCCTTGTGAAACGATTTGCTCTATAGTCTTGTTTATGGCAGTTTATTAAATGGGGTAATATCCTATCCGCCTATCGTATTGTGTAAATAGACAATAATATCACAAGAGGAATACACGCTTTGAGCGGGAACTCGGAGGGTGAGGTTTTGTTGTACAGTTCTATTTTAAAAAAATGTTCAATTAAAAATTGGTAATACAGCGTAAACTCTATATAACGACACTGAAGGCAGCCCTTTTTGACGTTATAGAGAATTGTCGTTAAATGGAGAGAAGCCTGTTATTTTTGTCTGACAACTTTTGCTGCACCAGTAATTTTGTTGTGTTTTTTATCCGTGTTCTTGTATCCGTGCAGGAACGGAGAAAGAATACAATTTCCTGCTTTAGGGCGGCCTGTCGTAAGAGGCGACAAAACAACCCACAGCCAAATTGCTAGGGCATTTGCCCGACTGGATGCTACCACATCTGATCTAGAGTATGTCGCCATAACAGCCTTAAGTTGTGTTCCGGCATTAGTGACCAGGTTCCGTCTCCCTTAAGGGAGCAGCAGTGCGTTTTTAGGCCTTTAGTGTTGCAAATGTCTTTAGGCGATGGTAACCTCTTTGCATCAAGTTGGTCGTCTGCCTGTCTGCTGAACTGCTATAAAAAAAATGTTATTTTATTTTTATCTTACGATATTGAGGAATCTTGGTGATAAAAGAAGTACTTATAAATTTCGGTATGCATGAATAATAGAATAATAAAGCGATAAAAAAAACGATAATTTGAACTTAAAAGTTATTTTTTAATACTTAATTGTTGTTGTTATTGAGATTGGGTGTAATGCTATATAGAGTGTATCATTGTATGGAAGACGAGATAAACCAACGAAAGCCAAGTGATTTCGACGCTTACGGGAGTTTTTCGTTAAATCGAGTAACGTTACATGAAGTTTACACGGTATTTTCATACAAGATATTCTTGAATAAAAGGAGACGCGGAGATTTGGGCCAAAGAAATGTAATCAGTTTAGATATGGCTTAAAAGAAGCGTTATATTTTCCTACTAGAAATGGGAAAACCTAACTTTTACCTGAAAGTCGAGAAATCTTAAAAAATAAGGTCACAAATAAAATAAAGATTACTAGACTCAATTTATGAGAACTGGTATTCGACAGTGGTCGAAATTCGACAATAATAATTGATTTAAATTATAAGTTTCAACATTATGAAGGTTCCGTAATCACAGATTTTGCGCAACAGTGTTAATTTGACTTTAAAAATAAACAAAAGAGTATATATGCGTGTGTGTGTCAAATAGCAGAAGGTGATGTCAGGAGCCTTAAGAAGAGACGAGCGTGCATGTCAAGAGATATGAATGTCAAAGAAGCAACTGAGGTGTGTAAGAATAAGCCTGAATGGCGCTCTGTTGTTCGTGCCTACCCCGCAAGGGACCTGGCGTGAAGTTATGTATGTATGTGTCAAATACATGGTAGTGTCAGTAATTTTTTTTATTGATTTAATGTATTTTTAATACATAATTTAAAGAAATATTAGCATTCTGCACTCATTCTCTATATAAACTACTAGCGGCCCCAGCAGACGTTGTCCTGCTTTGAAAAAATAAAAATCTAAAACCCGATCCCAGCGCCACCTACCGGTTCCAATTGTGGATTTAAACCATCCGGGGACCTACTCAAATACACAAAACAAAATCACCAAAATCGCTCCCGGTGATTAGGAGGATTCTAGAACCCGATCCCAGCGCCACCTACTGGTTCGAATTGTGGATTTAAACCATCCGGGGACACCCACTTAAATACACAAAAACAAAATCGCTCCCCGTTGTTAAGAGGATTCTAGAACCCGATCTCAGCGCCACCTACCGGTTCCAACGGTATAAAAACTATCCTATCTTTTAAGTTGGATCAAACTGCACACGCTGTGCAAATTTGATTAAAATCGGTTGAGTAGTTTAGGATTCCATCGCGGACAAACATCGTGACAGGAGATTTATATATATTAAAATAAGTGGGCGAAATTTCATACTATTCCGTTCGCGCAATTTTCGTAAAAATGGTTACAAAGTTTTTGCTTCACATATTAATATAATGATGTATTTCAACAATTAATAATATGAAAACACTTACACGTACAACACGTAAATATAATTTTGGTGTCAATAAATATTATTATTATTAAATGTTATTGTCTTGGAAGACCACGGGCTATAAAAATGGCCCGGCCTTTGGAGGGCTTGCGTGGGGCCATGGGAAGGCCAACACGTAGAGGCCCCTTGACAAGTTTAATGGAAATGTGGCGTGCCACTGACCGACGATTATCCCTGTCTCCACCATATAATAATGTACCCAAGGACAAGCCCCGGCCAGTGTAGGACTATTGTGGGAAATGAGGACAAAAAGTACCGGGCTATTGGGGTGATAGACTACTAGTGTTACTAGGGTCTGGGAATATGGGGACCATGGCGTCTGCCCGTCGCAATGTTCAGGGAACATGGAAAAATGGGTAGACGGTGACTCGCCACTCCCTGCATGGGCCCCAAAAAATGCCATAGAAGGCAGGGGCAACATGGGTGTGAGTGGCTAAGGGGTGTCGAGAGGTGGGCTGCAGGTTATTATTATTATTACTTACACCACACGAATAATTCATTCAAAATAACTAAACCCACATAATAAAAAATCTTAAAAACAATGTCATTTTTTTTAATCTGTATTTAATCTGTTGTCAGTGTATCATCGTCCACTGCTGGATCTAGGTCTCCCCCTTATTTATGTCACTTATCCCGGTCCTCCACTTTCGTCATCCAGCCCCTAACACCGGGCTAGATAGTGTCCTACATTACATTTCCAATCTTGGTCTCCACTCCAGAATACGGACACGGCACATGAACAGACTCCATGAATCATGAGAAAAAAGAAACTTATATATTAGCCTTAAAAAATGTCAGTGGTACTTAATTTGAATAAAAATATTTGAATTTAAACTCATTTATAGAGATAAGGTCAAAAAATAAATATTATAATGGCCGCTTTACAGGACACTTTCATCAATTATAACAGGACCTCTCAAACAAAGCAAACAATTAGTTCAAAGGTATCAACACAAAACGGTCACTCTCTATTGTTGTTGCAACAATACAAAATTACATCGGTCAGTCTGCGGTCGGCAGTTGTTTGTACTTTAAACATTGTTTTCTTGTTTTTGTTTTGTGCAAAAACAATTTTTTTTTCAGGTACGTATTATTGTTTGACGTGGATACGGTTTGGGACTAAAGATACAAAACTATCGATAAAGGCTTAGGAATATTTTCACTACTAGCATTTTTCTGTTCTGTGTTTCGAGTTTTTTCTGCACGTTCCAGCCTTCTTTACATATTTCGATAGCTCATAAATAAATAGTCAAATTTTAAATGGCATAATGTCCTAAAATGTCACGTGTCCTAGTTATTTGGAATTAAAAGTCGGTAGGTGCTAATAAATACTTTATGGAAAACGACTTTACTTCTTACTTGTATTATTTTCATCATTTACATCGACTTTTAAACACCTATTCTGCCACTGAATTTTTATATATAAAGTCAAATATCCTGTAGGAATTGTATTGTTACTATAATCAAGAAAAAAATAGCAAGAAACTTGTATGAAACAAGGCTGAACTAAAATTTATTATTTTTATTTTGACGTTAAAAAGAAATAATCTTCTATTCGAATCGAATAGTAAGTATATACTGGCGAAGGCGGCGATTGTCAACAATAAAAAATCGATAATTGAAACAAGTTTATTACAGCGATATAAGTACAACACTAACGATTACCGCGCGCGGGAAATCTGACAGCTGTCACGCCATAGATAATTTTCCAAGATGTCGCCCGCGCTTTGTGCATCGGTCACTTTAACAAAGGTAAGGAAGAGCGCAATTGTTACATTGTTACTATAAATAATATACACGTGTTCGTATTGTAAACAATTTTGTTTAATTTATTTAAAGGTGTAATGGACGATTTGTAAATGGGGAGAATGAATGGCACGTGTACAAGAAAGTTCATGTAATTTTCCTTTATAAATATGGTTTCGTATTGTTTATGTATTTTGCTAATATCAAGATTTTAGAAATGTTAAAATAATAGAAATGTACTTGCTCGACTGGATGGCGACCACCCCTGGTCTAGAGTATGCCGCTATAACAATCTTGTGTTGTGTTCCGGCATTAGTGACCAGGTTCCATTCTCCCTTAAGAGAGCAACAGCTCATTTGTAGCACCTTTGGTGTTGCAAATGTCCATAGGCGATGATAACCGCTTTCCATCAAGTGGTCCGTCTGCCTGTCTGCTGAACTCCTGCAATAAAAAATATAAAAAAATACTCTTGTTACTTTATTTGTTATATTACTCTAGTTGTTTTATTTTACTCTTGTTTCTTTGTTTTACTATTGTTTCTTTATTTTACATACAAAGTCTTTTGTAAATATTTCTTTATCAGATCCATGAAACATGAACAAAACATGAAAAAAGCTAATAAATGCAAAGACATTGGCTTCAACGCGTATGCAAGTTTACTTGAATAAGTTAAATTTGAATTGCTTATCAACGAAATGGTTCTGTACAGGTTTTTTGTGAATATTTTCCATTCAAAAGTAATAATATAGTATTTTTGTAAGTTTTCGCGGCTTGTACCTACACATAATGAAAACAAATTTTTGACGGTTTTAAGTTCAAATTTAATTTTAATTTCGACGTTTCGACTATTTTTGGCTAGTTTAAAGTGGGTGAAGCGTTGATAAAAAAAACAAATAAATAAAATGGCGCGCTTAAAACCGTTAAAACGTAGTTTTAATTGCTTGATAACATTCAAGAAATCTTAATATTTTTTCTTTATTCTGTATTCCTACAGTAATCATAACATTTTTTAAATATATATTTTATTATATTTGTATAATATTTACTTAAGTTTCCGCGACTTAATCGCGTTTTAAGTGTGATAATTTATTTGATATTTATTTATTATTTCGACGTTTCTGAAAATATTTTATCCGTGCAGGAACGAAGAAAGAATAGAATTTCCTGCGGCCGGGCGGCCTGTCGTAAGTAGCGACAAAACAACCTACAGCCAGGTGGTAGGGCATTTGCCCGACTGGATGGCTACCACCCCTGGTCTAGAGTATACCGCCATAACAACCTTGTGTTGTGTTCCGGCATTAGTGACCAGGTTCCAGTCTCCCTTAAGAGAGCAGCAGCGCATTTGTAGCACCTTTGCTGTTGCAAATGTCCATAGGCGACGGTAACCGCTTTCCATCAAGTGGGCTGTCTGCCTGTATGCTGAACTCCTGCAATAAAAAATAATAAAAAATATTTGTGAAAAGTGATCGAAACGTCGGAATAATAAAAATCAAACGAATCACCGCGCTTGAAACCGTTAAAACGTAGTTTTATTATACATACGTCTATGTTTTTATGTAGAAAATACGGTGTGTTATTTTTTTATAAATTAGTTTATTTTTACAAACTGTAAGTAACTAAGTTTACGTATAAGAAAAATGAAAAAAAAATGGCTTAATATCTTGAACAGATTAACAAGGCGCCAACGATAATATAGTTAACCCCACAAGTGTTTCGTTTTTGGCAAAAATAATAACCATGGAACCCCAAAAACGCCCACGACGCAGCCTCCAAATTTACCGACAATATGTCACTCAAAAGTCAAAACGGTGCATTAGAGTCAAAATATTTTGAAAAGCGTCGCCGCAACGCACTAAATTTGTATCCGTGTCGGCTTTTACAAAGATGCCATTGTTAAGACGTGATAGGTGAGATTTTTTCTATTGTTACGATTGTTGCACACAGTTTTCTGACCAATTGATCATTCTATTATACTTCAATAGTTGTAACATGATTTGCGATTTACCTTTGAAAGTAAATTAAAATAATTCAACAGACATGTCGAGCATTTATCGTCATTTTGTCGTAACAGACAGACAGATAGATAGATAACACTTTATCGCTCACCAAATATACACTTTCAAAATACACAATTACAATATTGTCATGGTAGGAACAAAAGGCGGCCTTATCGCTTAAAGCAATCACTTCCAGGCAACCTAACTTAAGGAATAATTTAATCTAATCTGGCGATGTAGGTGGTGCAGATCATTAAATATATCATAAATAAACATACTTAATCTACATAATTTATAAATTAAATACATACATACATAACTTCACGCCAGGTCCCTTCCGGGGTAGGCACGAACAACAGAGCGCCATACATAGGTGTGTCGTGGCCTTCCGCGACTTCTGCATCCATCCACTTTTGCATTGTATATCTGTTTAATCATTCTTTCATCATACATTCTTTCCACATGCCCGAACCACCGGAGCATTCCTTTCCTTACCTTCACCCCGACACTCTCTTTCTTACTTCGGTATTACGAACGCGGTCCGCGAGCGTCACTCCGCAGATTTTGCGCAGTGCTCGCATCTCGACTGCGTTTACTCTACTTTCATGCTCTCTGTTCCATACCCAACTCTCGCTTCCATACGTGAGCGTAGGTACCAGCATCGCGTTGTGTATGGCAAGCTGGGCTTTCTGGCTGAGGTTCTTAGCGCCTAGAAGTTTACCTAACGCTCCATTCACACTATTCCCCAAATTTACTCTTCTTTCTATGTCAGCAGTGTACCTTCCATCCCTGCTAAAAGCACATCCAAGATATACAAACTCATTCACTGGTTCCAGCATAACATCATCGACCATTATCCTTGCATTCGTTCTGGTTTCTTCTCTTTCAAACACCATAACCTTTGTTTTCTTCGCATTCAAATGTAAGCCTCTCGCCTGACAGTCATCTTTCATCATTGTGACTCGTGTTTGCAGTTCTGATGGCGATTCGGCTAAAAGCACGGCATCATCCGCATAAAGCAAAGTGCTAACAACTAGATCACCCATAAATAAATAAAATACACATACTAAACACATAATAAATTAAATACACATACTTAAACTACTTTATAAATTAAATACATTCATAGGTACATAATATACATACATATATATTAAATAGTCTATAATATAAGAATTAGGCATAATTATTTAAGGAAAAGTAGTGTTTTCTGAGTGCGTTCTTAAATGTATGCGATGTTGTGGCCTCTGACAGTAAGAGGCAGCGCATTCCAAAGTTTGACAGCCTGCACTGTAAAAGAGTTATCATAAAAGGATTAAGTGTGTGCAGGTGTAGTGAGTTTACGATACGTATGAGTGCGCAAATTGTGGGAAGTAGAAACGCGAAGGAATTCAAAACGTTCCTTAAGGTAAGGAGGACTACTAAGTATATATTTTTTGCAAAAGGTATTTGTTTTAAACTATTATTTTTTTTTTTTTAATATTAAATAGGTTTGCGTTTGACCACGATCACGTTCAATGCCGGACGATGATGCGGTCGAAGATGGAGTACGCTTACCTAGATAGTACCTATTCACACGCGTCTTGAAGATACCCGGATTGTGCTTTTCGGGAAACACGGACTCTGGTAGTGCATTCCACAATTCTACGGTACGTAGAAGGAACGTGGAGGTGAAACGTTTAGTACGCACTGGCAGCGTATCCACCGTGAAACGATGGCGTAGACCAGAGCGCCTTGTAGTCTAAAGATGAAAATTTGTAGGGGGAATCAGGTCAAACAGTTCAGTCGCACACTCTCCGAAATGAATGAATGTTTTAAGGCTTTCAGTTTTTTATTTAGTGGGGTCTAATCTAACTATAATTGAGAGTCTTAAAACAAAATAATAGTTTATAGTATCTTTTGGAACCAAATGTCGCTTACAAAATGGCGGGAAAGCCTCGATGTTATCCAGGTAAACAAATTTTGGCGAGTTTTTGGAGGGAACTTAAAGGAGATGTTGTGCTGTGCAGTTTTATTTTCAAAAATTGTGTAAAGTTACGCTAAAATGAACAATACTTGTAGGATATTGATAGTTTTTGAGTAGTAATTTTATGTGTTTTGTGAGAAATGTGGACTGTATAGTCAAATGTGGCCTTTTGAGTTGTCACAAGAACTCCGTTGAATGGCACTAGCTGATTACCTACAGTTCAGCTGTGCTACACATAGGCATAAGAAAATGAAGAAACTATATTCTAAACTGAGATCTGGCTTAAAGGCCTAGTTGCCAAGCCATAAACCTAAATAAACAAATTTTGGCAGCTTATGCTCATGAAGTTTCATTTTTTTTCCGGTCAAAATATAGGTAGGTACTACTACATGTCTTCATTGATGGGTACTGCAATAAGCCCTGGCTGCCAAGCCATAAACTCCAAAAAAAATCATCCTAAATTTCAGAGTGCATAATATATTTTGCGTGTTTTATACTTTTTTTAAACAGTAGTTAAAATTTTGTCCCAAATCCCAATATAAAAAGCAAAAAAATCAACAAAGAACAGTGAGTTGTTTAAGCCTTTGAAGTTACGGATTAGCTTATCTGTGGCAGCAAAAAGCGCGGGAACTCAGCTGTCACGGTGACAGTTGAAATGTGGCGGATTTTAATTGTCAAATTAATGGTAGGAGCGTGATTTTGAATTAATTTCCTATTAGTATAAAAACATTTAGTGTAGTAATCCAAAACACATACTAGCTATGCCCGTGCATTTGTTCGCGAAGGTTTACAAATTATCTTTATTTTGGCAAGATATCGAAATCCGAGAAACACGACATTAAGGATAAAATTATTGATTTAATTCTTAACTTTTGTCACTAAAATTTGTTGAGCCGTTTCGAAGGCTGTTACATTTAATCAAATAAAAGTAGGTACTAAATATGATATTTAATTTATGAATAAGCATCGTGTAAATACAAATGTCGACTTCATTTTGGCATTTGTTTTGAAATCACAGATAGACATTTTATTAACAGTAAGTACCATAGTAAATAATATCAACCCATGTTGACATTCCAGTCAGGAAAATGGACTGACCATTAGGCATGCTAGGCTCTGATCTGATTTACAGGTTTCACAGATCTACAATAGTAATTTGTAGCTTTTCTGAGCCCTGTGATATTTTTTATAAACACAATATAGTGAAATAAAATTAAATTTTTTTATATAGCTGCACAACAAACTATCAATCTTAAAATCAACAAAAAGTCCATAAATGTGTTGTCTATGCGCTCATTAAAAAGGAGAATTTTATATGGCACTCGAAAAACAAAATTCAAAGTTCGAACGATAGAATCAGATTTGAATGTTGCATTCGAATTTCGAATTATCCTTCGACCGCACACGACGCAAATATGCGCCATTCGCGATGTGGCACGTTTCAAAGCGCCAGCGCACAATAGGCCCGTCGCACACTTAATTGACTAGGAATCTGGGTTGCGTAACTTTTTAATTTTATTTGAATACTAACCAAACGCAGACGGATGAATGTCCATCAAACTGTTGCCTAAAAATGAAATTAAGTATGTATTTAATAGTAATTAAAATAATTATTATATATGATATTTGGAAGGAGATTAAGAGGGTACAAATGTATAATGACACCTTGGATTGGAATGGCAGGCTTAAGAAATACTGGCTTGATACTCAAAGTACACAGTGTTGAAGCTCTCATAATAAGGGATGCCGAAGACGGTTTGAAGTGGAGAATAAAATAAGGAAAACGGACCCCAGGCTCCGAAGCGGATACACACACCGCAACCGACAATTAACAAGGATGATAATGATCAATAAAGGACTTTAATTTTATGATGTAAATAAATAGAAAGGAACAAACAAAAGGAGGTTTAAGTTAAAAGTAAATTCGTAAAAGGCTGATGATCAAGAAGGTTGGATTGCATTCAGGCTGTTAACAAATGTCACCAAATTCACCATGAAATTAAAAGTAGACAATTAAATTAATGAGCTATTAATGTTAATTCATACTAATTTAGAATTAATAATAATTAATGAAGTCATATTAATTAGTGAGCCATTCTTATTAATTAATAAAAAATTTATTCTGCATTGTAATTTATTACTTGAGTTCATATTTTATGCCAGTAAGTAGCAAAGTCAAGGTTAATCTGTGGACTTGATTTTCAATCTAGAATTACTTTAAATTACGAACAACTAGCTTTTGCCTGCGGCTTCGCTCGCGTTAAAAAAGAATATACATAATAGTCATGAAGTGGGCATGTTATAATACTTAGATATACCGGACTTCATTTTTTATTTGAAGAATCTAATGATAATTACAAGTAACGCCATCTAGTGTAGGTAGAACTAAACATGAGAGTAACACATTAAAATTGTCGCTGTCATTGTCGTTGCCACGACAATGTACCCTTTAGTGATTTTTTTATTTTATTTTTATTGCAGGAGTCCAGCAGACGGCCCACTTGATGGAAAGCAGTTATCATCGCCTATAGTCATTTGCAACACCAAAGGTGCTACAAATGCGCTGCTGCTCTCTTAAGGGAGACTGGAACCTGGTTCTTAATGCCGGAACACAACTCAAGGTTAATATGGCGACATACTTTAATTCAGGGGTGGTGGCCATCCAGTCGGACAAATACCCTACCACCTGGGTTGTTTTGTCGCCTCTTACGACAAATCACCCGGCCGCAGGAAATTGTATTCTTTCTCCATTCCTGCACGGATAAAAAATAAAAAAAAATATCCGTGCAAATTGGAATTGAGAAAGTGGCACTAATAAAACGATATCTATCTATTTTATTGTAATAAAACATACACTAGGCCCTTTTCTATACTCCTCACAATATGTATGCACAATTTTGTTACGATCTGTTGTATAGTTAAGGCCTGAAAGCGTCACAAACAAACTCACATTCGCATTTATAATATTAGTTATGATGTATCATTAGTACATTATACCTACATATTTCTATCTATAATGCCTACACAAAAGCGTAACGGAAGCTTGTATTTTTTTTAAATTTAATCGCACCATAATACTGTTTTATTACATCCGGTTTTGGTTGCATTAAAAAGAAAATAGTTTCGGTTGAATGGGTCCACCATTTTAGTTATTCCGTATTCAAAATATTCTGGGGTTCACATACTATTTGTTGTAAACAGCCAGTAATCGATGTTTGTACGTGTCTATGGTTATTCTAAATTCAAAATATTTTAGGAGTACAAATGTTTTTGTAAACAGCCACTGTGTGGCACCAGTAGTTGATAACGTTTTTATTATCAAATGTATCTACCCCTTTTATTTTGTGGGTGTGAATATATTTAAATATTTTTACATAGAATTGATATAACTTAGGCGTTTAATTTCAGAAGCATTCGATTATTCGAAATAGAAGCATGTTGCCAGGTGGTAGGGTATTTTCCCGACTCGATGTCTACCACCCCTGATCTAAAGTATGTCGCCATAACAACCTTGAGTTGTGTTCCGGCATTAGTGACCACGTTCCAGTCTCCCTTAAGAGAGCAGCAGCGCATTTGTAGCGCCTTTGGTGTTGCAAATGTCCATAGGCGATGGTAACCGCTTTCCATCAAGTGGGCCGTCTGCCTGTCTGCTGAACTCAAAAAGCATAAATATAGATAATTAAGTGATTCACCGACACGTCTTTTATATCCAGGAAAGTAGAGTATTATAATGGGGTGGTTAAATTCTGAAACAATGTTCATATAAAAGGGCTTTCAGGCATCATCAGCCTACCTGATGGAAGGCAGTTACCATCGCCTATAGACATTTGCAACACCACAGGTGCTACAAATGCGCTGCTGCTCTCTTAAGGGAGACTGGAACCTGGCCACTAATGCCGGAACACAAGTCAAGGTTGTTGTGGCGACATACTTTAGACCAGGGGTGGTAGCCATCCAGTCGGGCAAATGCCCTACCACCTGGCTGTGAGTTGATTTGTCGCCTCTTACGACAGGCCGCCCGGCCGCAGGAGATTGTATTCAAATACAAGAGATATTTCAAATACAAATATCATCATCATATTTTAAAATATTGTTATAAGCTACAAGACTCGAATTAAAATGCCGTTGGAATTACTATAGAATTTATTAGAACTATACAAACACGTATAACACAGTTACAAACATAATTGGACACAACCAGTACAAACTGCACGATTCAATAACACGCGCAAAGTCCGTCACCATATAGCTTATCGAATGTACACGTCTTGCCCGTGTCGTAATCGTCGCTTGACTGCCTCACCCCTCCGTTCGGGCATTGTTTTATACTAACTATACAATACAACACTCGACCGCGTGGACTGAATTTTCCAGGAAAACGTAATCCGCACATCTGCGACCATAAAAGAGCACAATAACAATAGGATGGTTTTCTAAGTAAACAATAGTCCAGATGAGGGAAGATAATAAACTGTGCTTTATGGCAGGCAGGTGTGCATTTACTTTTGTCAGCATGTAACAATATTATAAAATATCATGAAAGAAGTAAATTATGAAGCCACGTACAGAAATATGTTTCTTCGGTGTTTTGTAATATAATAAAAAGTTTAATTTGATTATCAACTATTGTGTTCTTAAGTAATATTTTCATATAATTTCGCTATATAGACAAGTCGAGCTAATGTACTAAGTTTAATGAAAATCATTACATAACACTGTGCTATGCACCAAATCAATATGTACAAAATACAAACTATCTTTTCGTATAATAGAATTGATAAGTAGTTTGTTAGCATTGGTAGTAACTATCTATATTGTTATCTCAGCCTATTCTTCACGGCATTATACTCAAGATACCTTCGTTCGAATTACAGAAACGTGAAAAAAGTAAAAAACTTTTATCTCTGACCGTCCGTAACGACAATAGCCTTGACATCCGTAAAAATTGACGCAATTTAAACATTTGAAATTCGAAATACGGAATGAAGAAAAAAATTGGATAGTCTATGGCTTAGAATCACCGAACGGAAGACAATAGGCCATTAAGAAGCATTAGATGGTTATCTCGAAGATAGAATCGTAGGGCCTTCTAGTTTGAAAAGTAACAATGGGTAAGTGAGTTTTCCTCGATTTTAGAAATTATTATAATTTAAATCAAAGTTGTAAAGTGTAAGTCGTGTTAGCGTAATGGCTAACGTACGCGTCCCAAACTCAAAGGGCGCGGGTTCGATCCTGACCGGAACGCATGTACCACTTAGGCAGTTCTCTGACCTTATGTGTATATTTTTACAATTACCACGTGCTAACAACGGCGAAGCAAAACATCGTGAGATAACCGATGTGTCAAACTTGCCAAGCTGCCTTGGACAAGCGTGGCGGGTATACTGTCCGTTCCCCCTATAGTGGGAGGCCCGAGCCCAGCAGTGGGACAGTTATGGGCTGTTATTATTATATTTTTATGTTATATAAATCGAAGTTTGTAGAATTATTTTTGAGTTAGAACTTTATATCAAACTAGCTGTGCCCGAGACGTTGTTTGAGTGGAGTTACATTTATTTATTTCTTATCTTATGAACTCTGCAAAATATGGATATACATACATACATAACTTCACGCCAGGTCCCTTGCGGGGTAGACACGAACAACAGAGCGCCATTCAGGCTTATTCTTACACACCTCACTTGCTTCTTTGACATTCATAGCTCTTGCCATGCACGCTCGTCTGGTCTTAAGGCTCCTGACATCACCTTCAGCTAGTACATGATCAATTTGATCATGGAAGGTGTGTCGTGGCCTTCCGCGACTTCTGCATCCATCCACTTTTGCATTGTATATCTGTTTAGTCATTCTTTCATCATACATTCTTTCCACATGCCCGAACCACCGGAGCATTCCTTTCCTTACCTTCACCCCGACACTCTCTTTCAGACCAACTCTCTTAGAATAAATATGGACCTAGAACATATATATAAATTTAAGTTGAAATCCTATTTTAAATTCTTGTTTTTTATTGAAATACTATTCAATCCCATAAAAATTTGGGAGGCTTGAGCCCAGCAGTGGGACGTTTGCGGGCTGTTGTTATTATATGAACATAAAGACAGGTACAAGTTTGTCCGCGTCACGCTCGAGATGTAGAATACTATCAGCGCCATCTAGTTTATTTAATATGATGATGAAATACGCTTTGCTAGACACTGTTTTTGTAAGGTTTTACGTTTTCGCGGAATCTTGTCTTTCTAATGTATAAATTGTTTTATTGTATGATTATACCGGCAATATCAATACTTAATTAGGTCCATAAGTTGTATAATAAGCTGTTTAAGTAATTCAAGGTTTTTTTATTATCCCAAGGGAACTTAGGGAACTTAATTTTTCGGGATCAAAAGTATCCTATATGTTGTCCAGGGATATAAGCTACCACCATACAAAATTTCGTTTAAATCGGTCCAGTCGTTTCGGAAACTAACCCGTACAAATAGACAGAGAAACAATAACTTTGAAAAAAGAAACTACATTAGTTCTATTTCACTTCTTACATCCCTTGGCTCGGTTTTTAGCATTTTTTTTATCATTGTACAGAAATTCGACCTCGACGGTTTTATTATAAGTATGTATAGATTTGAAAAGCGTTCAAAGTCACTAAATTATTCTATAGCACCTAATAATCGATCTAAATAACCAAATGGCAACTATTCCGCATTAATCTAAAAAAGAATCACGTTAATCGGATCATAAATCTCAGCGTAATCGGTGTACATACATAAAAAATACCAATCAAGTGGAGAACCTCCTCCTTTTTGGAGTTGGTTAAAAAGCAAAAATTCTTCGCATTACTAACAGTTACCTCTAGAACGTTGTTTTGAATTTTTCAAACGGCCGCTTCGTTAATGTTCGGCATTTCGTCGTTTCGGTGTCGATTTTTGCGGCTCCAGATTTTATATTGTCTACGGGCTATTATTTGATTTTGGAATGGAAACGTTCCGATTTTAAAATTGAAATGTCTTTCTCATTGTATTAGGCGATTTTATTAAAAATAAAAAAACAAACGTGTGCGTCTCTGGACGCCCGACAGAAGTGATAACTTCTAATCTAAGTTGAACTATTTAATATTGAAATTGTTTAACTTGAGAAAAGCTTAGGTTATTACTTAAGTTGTATGCATATTAATATGATAATGTAAGGAAAGGTTATTTATTAATAAAATCTTTTATTGATTATAAAATATATTTTATTCTTAGTTACAATTCTTGAATATGTACATTAGTAGAAATACGGCTAGCGCTGTGGGTTAGAGTGAGAGAGGAGCCTGCCTACCGCTGCCGTATGCGTGAGAGAAAGGGGAGCCAGACCGACTGGCACCGTAACGCGTTACGTAACGAAGCGGTTTACCCTCCCATAAGAAGTTATCACTTCAATAAAAACTGTTTTGAGACAAATGATGAGATTTTTGAAACGATATACTTATTACTATAGCAGTGTATATTAGTGTTAGTCTCTCAGTTACAAATTAACGGCCAGTTCATATATGTCACCAAACACCACCAATTTGCCCTACGATCGTTTAAAATTTGACATAACTACATAAGTATCATACATGTAATGTCAATCTTCTACCAATGGTAAGGCATAAGAATGAATGCTAAGATATAAGAACTGGCCATAAGTCCAATTCATTTTCAATATTGCTGTCATGTGGTATAACGGAGACAGAGCTATGGATGTCAAAATGTTCCTAAAAAGACTAAAATAATTTTAAGAAAAATAAAACAGAACAAGTGATATTATGGTTTTTAATTTTGTAATTGTAATTTTAATACCGACATTAATAATGTCACTATTAAAATTACGGAGAAGATACTTATTGAAAATAAATTTGTCACCGAAACCAGTATAAACGAATTAATTCAAAATAAAAATAACAAAAACAGTCATCAGCCTGTTTATAATTAAAAAAGAAAAAGAACAGTCGCGTTCGTAATTTAAAATCTTGAAACAAAAATACATAAGGTGTTCCTTTTTTAAAAGGGGCCAATGAAAAATCGCGGTTGATACGCGTAATGCCCTACCGTATTTTGAAACCGGAGAACGTTTTAGGAAAATAAATGTATAGAGTCGTCCTTACTTCACTCTTTTTCTTACACCTCCCAATTATTTAAGGGGTTTGGCACAATATGTGTTCCGTAATATTAGCACAATCAATTTCTCCGCGTATTGCATAGCTTGCAATTTTAGTATATTAAAAACAAATGCATCGCCACCCCGTGTGAGCTATCGACGCCGATGCTGCCCTCACGCGGACAGTCAGTGCAACTTCCTTCACTGCACGCGCCGTATCGACCTTCCTGTTTTTCGTCCATTTTCAAATGTTTTTCAAATATATACAATTAGCTAATCCTCTAGCCAATCAAGAAATTGTGCCAGTGAATGTGATTTACAATCCACGATCGAAGAGTTCCCGCGTTTTCCAAATTCCGCATTCTAAACCGTACAATATTTATTTTTATTCCATACTCCTCTAGCTATCTACCAGTGAAAGTCACGTCAAAATCGTTCCAACCATTTCAGAGATTAGCCGTAACATCCAGACAGACAGTTTTTTTTTTTAAATTGATGTTTTAATATAAGTATCGTATATTCTTTCATATACATTTAGTAAAAATCTGTTATATTGACATTACAAACATACAATTCAATTTTATCTATCTGTATGGATTTGAATGTTTTATATTATTTTTAATTTTAATAATTTCCTTAGTCTGGACTAAGTTACCATGTTACCTCTGGAGGTAACATGAAATCCAGACCGTAATACTATTCTCTCTCTTTTCTTTTGACACTCTTCTATTATGATACACGTCGTATGTCACACCATATCAGCCTTCACACAATCCATCCATGCATCTCTTTTTGTTATACCTTTACATCTGTACCCATGCATGTGGTAGTTTAACATTCTTTTAATCACGTGACTTTCATCCCTCCTCATTACATGCCCATACCACCTCAGTCTTCTTACTCTCATTTTTTTTTAGTCACGGGTGCAAATTCTAAACTTACTTATAACTAACAATATTATTTGGAGTTCAACAACATAATATTTTCGCTTTCCATAAGACACATAAATCGTGATATTCTTTGTAGACTATTGTCCGGCTCCTATATCTATCTTACCGACCTTTAATTTGGCTTACTATCAGTTAAAATTTGACATAACCTCCATATGTCTTATGTCGAAATTCAACCGAAGGTAGAGCAAGTGACTGAATAGAAGATATAGGAACCGGTCATATACGAAAAAGTTGTAATACTATTAGCAAAAATTTAGTTTTTATAATGCATCTTCTTTTATATCATTTCGATGCCTAGTAATACAGCGTTTTTGTAAATATCGGTTTTTAATCGTATCTTTTTTTCTTTAAACAACAAATGGTTTAATTGATTTTTTTTTATTTTCTTATACCTATAGAAAAGGAAACAAATAAATATGTAGAAGTTGACTGGTTTGCCAATGAAAGCATCAAAATGCAACTTATTTGGTTTTATACAATATTTGTTTAAACTTTAAAATATTATTACATTACCTTATATAATTTAGTATTAATTAATTAATTTAGTACTCTAGCTAAATTGGGTTATATGAACCATATAAAATACATCTAACACGAACAACACACAAATGAGAGTTTTAATGTCCACTATACACAGTGTTAAATCGGTTCGGACAGAAAGTACTATTCGATCATTATCTTTGTTGGCATTTCAATATAAAAAATTGTAATAATTACAACTGTATTTCAATTTTATTTTTTAAGAACAGTTTTCCCTAAATATATGTTTACGATCAAATAATACATAACAAGTCAACTCCACACCATCCTTGCGCGTACAATATTGCCGCCGAAAACCGTATTCCAATATAAAGAACAAGAGCGTTCCAAATTCAAATCTCACACACACAAAGCACATAATATAAATTTGTTCGGGGGACGTTCCTTTTTCAAATTTAAGACGCCGTTTTAGTTCAAAGCGCGATAAAGTGTTTACCGACTTATTTGCGGCCAGTATCTTTTTTTTTAGATATTCTTACGAACTTTTTAGGGCCCACTCTCATCAGCAGAATAAATTATGCTGCGGCCGCATCTGCGTTAGTGTTAATGATTTAGACATTGAATATGTCTTATTTAAATCGTTAAAAGTAACGCCGTTAACGCATAACCGCATTAGTGTACATACATACGTTATCTGCCAATGTTTAACGTCATTAACAATGTCGCATCTCAAATAACACACTATAAACGCATACCTGCCTGAAACGGCCTCTATCTGTACCACTTAACTTAATGAGAAAACAAGGCGAAATTATAACAATTGTTCTGTCAAACAAACGTTCACTGTTTTCGTCATCTGGGTACAGAATCACAAGACTACTTGCATATGACATAGCATAGCCAGACAGATATTCAACAGTTTAAAAGTCCCTTTGTTTCTAAAAGAAACTTCGGAACCTCCTATCAAGAACTTGACTGTTTTTCTCACTTTCAAATTGTCAACGGCATATCTGGCAACCTTACACTACTATCAGTCCAAAAAAACCGTCAATAATTGCTTTTAGGAATTCACTAAAATCGATACATGCAATAGCCACTTATCGATATATTAATATCAATAAAAAAGTACAAATTAAAAATATACACATTTGATAAGAACAATAATCGTAACCATTAGTTGTTACTTAAAATTCAAATTTGGAACGATAATGTTTAAATGAATTCTTTTTGTGGAACACGTTTGAATTTAAATTAATTTGTAACAGAATTTAAAGAAGATAATAATAGTGACATGTTATGTATAATATTAGTAGGTTTTTGTGGAAACTGAAGCTGATTTTAGAAGGTTCACTTCTGTCTTTCAATTCCGTTGAATCAACTAAAGTGATTCATATTGTTACAACCTAGGCCCTAACAAAGAAATATTCCACGTACAGATCTGCAAAAGCACATTTTATTACCTGCATTGGAACTAAATGTAATCCTTTTATGATCGCCTTCTTTTGTTCACTTATTTATTGGCATACGTTGCTAGTTATTGTAGAGAACAGTCTATTGTTCTATTGTACTCGTTTACGGCTGCAACATTAGCCAGGTGTGACGGATTACGATTACGAGCTGATTGTGTCGACGTTGCCGGGCGGGTACATTTTGCATTTGTGAGATATAAAATGACGGTCTAATGGAGGAAGGGAGGCAGTTGGGCTATGACTACGATACGGACGTGACGTGTGTACATTCGGGAATCTAATAGTGACGGACTTTGCGCGTTTCATTGAATTACGATCTTCTACATTACGTTTGGATTTGTTGTGTTCGGCAACATTCAATGTGATTGCATGTCGCCGTGTTCTTTCAGTTCTGCGTCTTACAATTAATCGATTCAATTTACTCTACAAGACGTGCCCGCGTCCTTGCCGTTTCCCGTAAAGAGTCTGGTTTCTGGCTCCAAGCTATCCCGTCCCCAAATATATATACTTCCTTTTTCTTTAGCTATAAATCTGCACTTGGGTTCTCGCATACATGCAGCACACACATGCGTCTGTGGAACGGAGGTAATCAATCTAGGATACCGTGGTCTTTCTTGCTGTCGCAGGGCCGGAGGTCACGCTATGCTGCCTTGAATGATGTCTTATGGAGGGCGCTTGCCACCGCTAAAGTGCCGGCTTTATTGAAGCCAAACGGTATTGCACGTGGTAGGCGTTCTAACCTTCTTAGACACGTCGGCCGCATCCCATTTACCAAACACGTCTAGATCAGCCGGTTCGGCGGCGGAAACAGCTGAATCACTCAACCGTCGCAAATATGCAACCCTCAGTGAGAGTTATATCTTTGTGCCGTTTGCTGTCGAGATGCTTGGACCGTGGGGTCCTGGGATATTGACTCTTCGGGTGATCAAAAGGCTGGTGCCTACCTCGTGCAACGGATTAGAAAGGCGATCCAAGGAGGAAACGTAGCCAGCCGGCTGGGCACCTTACCCATAGAAGACGGTGATCTGGGCTCAGTATTCTACTTACAGTCTTGAGGGACTACGGGTAGAATACAATACAAATAAGTTAAGTTTTCTTTTAGTGTAATAGAATTTATTAAAATTTGTATCGATTCAATTTCATTGCTCTTTCAATCTAAAACAGACTTGGCTTAAAGGTCTTGAAACCGAGTCATAAGATTTAAAATAAAAATTGTGTGTGTGTGTGTGTGTGTACTTATGTACACGCGTTAGAATTTATACTTCTTTGGCGTATCAAGATAATAAATAAAGCCCCGATAAAGTTTCGATTCGACCGTGGTAGGGGCTTTATTTATTTAACCGACCGTATTGAAAAATACAATCAAAAACTGAGGTTAACTCTAAATAACTTACAAAATTTAGAAAAATAGAAAAAGCGATATTATTACTTTTTTTAGAAATTCACTGGAATTAGAATTAAAATAAATCCTTTGATTTTGCGGATCACTTTAATATATATATATATAAAATTATAACCCGAAAAATAAATTCAAATTTCGATTTTCTCATTGAAAATGTGTATTGTCAACGATAACCATTTTCTATCAGGTGGGCTTGTTTGCTTGATTCACACGAATAAAAAGGTAGTTTCTCTTGTGCTAGAGCAGCGATTCCCAAAGTGGTCGATATCGGTTTCCCAGGGATCGACATAAACGATAAGTAACGATAACGATAAGTCTAGAAATCCACTCCTACTAGTAGTGGAGGATTTACCCTAAGGCCCAGGAGGCCCGGGCCCAGGGCGGTTAGATTTTAGGGGCGGCCAATCGCGACAAAAATTTCACCGATGATAACAAGAAATAACTCAAAGTACGTAAATATTCTAAAGGCTCGCGCACATTATGGTGGACCGCACTGCAATTATCCCTGAAACCTCGGTTTTTTTTTACAAACTAGCAGATATTATAGTTAACTAAATTTCTGAATTGATTTCGATAAAAGAAGGCAAAAAATGTGTGCTGGGACACGTATTAGAAGTGAAACTTCAACGGACATATAGAAAAACGAATCGCAACAGACAATTGGAAAAACGAATGGCAACGGGTAAGTGGAAAAACGAATTGCAAAGGACAAGTGGAAAAACGAATGGTAATGGATAAGTGGAAAAACGAATCGCAACGGACAAGTGGAAAAACGAATCGCAACGGACAAGTGGAAAACCTTCAACTGATAAGTGACAAAATGAATCGCAACAAAATTTTAACTTGAAGTGTTACGGGCAGATTGTTAATGTACATGTCCAATTTGAAAACATGTCCGTAAAACTTCTGCTTCAATACCTTTCTATAACTTTTTGAATTATTCAATTCGGACATTCCATTCGAAATATATCACGAGTTTAAAAATGTAAGAATTAGGACATGCGGCCGTGACGCTTTTTCATGAGCGAAAAATCGTAAGACCCCCTCTATATAGAAGTTTCACTTCAAAAAGTAAATTCATTATGTACTCAATATTATTATATTGAGTACATAATGAATTTACTTTGGTGCTGAGACAGGGGTGGCTGGTACTTACCTACATGGCCTGGGGTCTAGGGCGGCCAAGGCTGCAAATCTGCCACTGCCCACTAGTTTACACAATTTCTTATTTGAATTTTCAAGGATACTGTATAAATTATGTTAAATGTACCAACTTGTTATAAAAAGAATCACATATTTACTAAATTTTATGTTTATTTATTTTGTTAAATTTTGATGAGAAAATGATGTCAACGATTTTAAGCGCGGTAATTTATTTGATTTTGGTTATTCCGACGTTTCGGCCGCTTTTCAGTGACCGTGGTCACGTACGACAAAGATGATATTTGTCCAACGAGTATTGTTAAAGTTTTATTTAGCCTTTTTTTTATTGCAGGAGGTCAGCAGACAGGCAGACGGCCCACATGATGGAAAGCGGTTACCATCGCCTATGGACATTTGCAACACCAAAGGTGCTACAAATGCGCTGCTGCTCTCTTAAGGGAGACTGGAACCTGGTCACTAATGCCGAAACACAACTGAAGGTTGTTATGGCGACATACTTTAGACCAGGGGTGGTAGCCATCCAGTCGGGCAAATGCCCTACCACCTGGCTGTGGGTTGTTTAGTCGCCTCTTACGACAGGCCGCCCGACCGCAGGAAATTGTATTCTTTCTCCGTTCCTGCACGGATAGCCTACCGCCAACTTGTTCATTTCAATTATTTACTTTTAATGTTGTTTATGATTATTATTTACACTATGGGAGGCTCCCATAGAGTAAATAATAATCATAAACAAATCAAAAATCTAATTTACCACCGCTTCACAACATGTCTTGTTGAACATGTTGTGGCTTGAAGAGAAGAAGCGGCGAAAGAAACTCTTCAGCAAACCTGCCTAGTTCTAAAATTTTTATATAATATTAAAATGGGTGGAAGGAAAAATAAAAGAAATTATCAGTCAAGTTGATTTGTGTTCCATTGCATGCAGCAAGAGCTCAGTGTCTTGAGGTCTGGCAGTTGGTTTTTGCTGGGTTTGGGTCTTAATAATTTCGATGATTGGATCCCAAACAGGTGGTACTTGCCAACCACCAAACAACCAAACACTAAACAGTGGTTTAGGAATTACATACAGACAGATGCGTAAAGCGACTTTATTTTATACTATGTGAAGAAGAAGAAAAACAAAAAAATAAACAGTAGATCAATAAAAAAAGAAATTTTAAAAAAGTAATTATCTACAGCTATAAAAGAGAATACAGTTTTTATGTAGATCTCACGGTGCCAAGAAAAAGGTTTTCATTCTTAAATAATATTAAATTGGTTCCGTATAAATAAATGTTCCCTTATTCATATTCAAAAGATTTTTATTCAAACTAAGTTTAAGAATGTTTCGTGAATTTTATGCAAGTAAGTGCTACATATACTATTTTAATATTTGCGGGTAGTTGTGTTTACTAATCTATATTTTTACGAGTGCGGGACTCGAATTAAAATGCCGTTGTAATTATTATAGAATTTATTAAACCTATACAAACACGTATAACACAGGTACAAATATAACTGGACACAACCAGTATACACTGCACGATTCAATAAGACGCGCAAAGTCCGTCACAACATAGCTTATCGAATGTACACGTCTTGCTCGTATCGTAATCGTCGCTTGACTTCCTCACCCCCCAAGTTCGGTCATTTTTTTATACTAAACTGTACAATACAACAATCGACCGCGTGGACTGAAGTTTCCAAGAAAACGTAATCTGCACACCTGCGGCCATAAACGAGTACAATAACTATAGGATGTTTTTCTTGATTACAAATTTTAAACACGAAGTAAACAAACGAATTCCAAATACGTGAAAGGTAATAAACTACAGGCGTGCTTTCACTTTGTCGGCGTGTAACAATATAAATAAAAATGAATCGTCGAAATTTATCTACGCGCATAACTTGATAACGACTTTTACCGATTTTGTGTGTCCCTAGATTATTTAGATTCACAATTGGAACTGGTAGGTGGCGTTGGGATCGGGTTCTAGGGTCATCTTAATCTCCCGAACAGTTTTTGACGAGTTTTTGTGTCTATGAGTGGCCACTCGAGTGGTTTAGATTCGCAATTGGAACGGGTAAGTGGCAGATTTTAATTTTTTCAGGGCAGGACAACGTCTGCCGGGAACTGTAGACGGATATTAAAGTGAGCAGGGGCCTAGTGACGAAAGATCATTCTCAATTCGACTTTGATGGGACGCACATGTCTAATTACTGTGCGATAATCCTAACTTATAATTAAGTATGCTTAGCGCCATTCTTCGTTCGAAAGTCGATTATAAAAGTTCTTAAAGTTTTTCGTATTTTATAGATAGATAGATAAATAACACTTTCATGTACACCATTACAGAAAACCAGTATTATTCAAACTGTGCATAAAGAGCGATCTTATCGCTAAAAAGCGATCTCTTCCAAATAATCCGTGGCAAGAATATTGCTGATTTTTACTTTACTGCGCAGCGACTTCAAGGAATTGTACATACATACATAACTTCACGCCAGGTCCCTTGCGGGGTAGGCACGAACAACAGAGCGCCTTACAGGCTTATTCTTACACACCTCACTTGCTTCTTTGACATTCATAGCTCTTGTCATGCACGCTCGTCTGTTCTTAAGGCTCCTGACATCACCTTCTGCTAGTACACGATCAATTTGATCATGGAAGGTGTGTCGTGGCCTTCCGCGACTTCTGCATCCATCCACTTTTGCATTGTATATCTGTTTAGTCATTCTTTCATCACACATTCTTTCCACATGCCCGAACCACCGGAGCATTCCCTTCCTTACCTTCACCCCGACACTTTCTTACTTCGGTATTACGAATGCGGTCCGCGAGCGTCACTCCGCAGATATTGTAGATATTATTTATCTTTGGCAGCATACCCATCATATTATCTGACCTGTTTTTGTCTTAAATTTTTAATTAGTGTTTATTATTGAAGTAAAACTTCTTTATCGGCGTTGAAAAATAATTTACCGTCACTTTTTTCGGTTACGCGCCATCTTGTTTTCTTGCATATAGTAGATCATTTTTGGAAAAATAACGTCATAAAGAAGTTCCACTTCTTACGTGTGTATACTAGTACACGCACAGATTTTATTATTTATCAGTGGGCGTCCGATGGCTGCAATGATGATGATGGAGGTAAAAATATAAGCGAGTGGGGGGCGCATTTTTTCAGTGTTAGCCCCCCTCGAAAAATTCAAGATCCGGGGCTGAGGAATTGTTCGCGATCTTATGCCAAACGTCAAGACAAATGCAAAGAAACACGGAACGCGCGGTTCAAATATTGACAGCGTTAGCCGTGAGGGAATTTCCCTGTCTTCACGAAACTCAGTTACAAGACATTACACGATATTAGCCTTTTTTAGTTTTTTATTTAAATTCAATAATCAGAGGAGTATCTCGTTCAGGAATATATTTTATAAAGATCGGACTTGGAAAACAAAATGGCGATCGTCTTCTTTAAGCTTTATGGTGTGTAGTAACATAAATTTCACAAACGAACCCAAAGACAAGCGGCGATGTAATAAATATAAACATTTCCTCGATGGTACGCCGCTCTGTCTGTTTGTCTGTGAGCGTGATCTAAACAAATTATCACATTTGTTTGACATTGGATTTATGTACAGGCTGTTTGAAAATTCTATAACCATTCAATCAAGTACCTAACAGTCTGGACGAAGTTTTTGGCGAGAACTTGATGGAATTATGATTTTCTGTACTGTTTTTGAAGTGATAACTTCTTATGGGAGGGTAAACCTATTCTATTCTAAACCGCTTCGTTACGTAACGCGTTACGGCGTGAGTCTGTCTGGCTTCCCTTTCTCTCACACAAGTTGTCACTTCTGTCGGGCGTCCCGAGACGCACAGTTTTTTTTTAAAGATTTGACAATACCATAGTAGAAGACTATACTAAAGAATGAGAATAGTCGTGCTTAGTTCACGAGCGACGTACTATTAAAGAAAGAGACTTTATTTGAAAAAAATAGCGACGTAACTATATTCCTTATCCATTATCCGTGTATAACGGAGCATATTTTGAGAATTTGTACGCCGCATTCTCAGCAAACAAGGTTTGCACCCATATTGCTGTGCCGGAATTATATCCGACAAGACGCTGATTTTTAGAGCATACCTTGTGTAAGTACCTTGGTGTAAGTCCAAAACTACCCAATTTTGTTAAACTACTTGTGTAATATGTAATTAGTAAATGCTATAAATAAATGTTAATAAAATCAACAATAAAATACTTTGTATTAAGAACCGGATCCCTACACTATATCTACTAATGCTGAGTTTCTATGTCTAATTGACCGTTCGTTTACTTTACTGTTGGTTAAAATTTTACATAAGTTTCAGACAAGGAATGTCAACAGTCAACCGATAGTACAGCAAGTGAATGAATAGTAAGATATGGGAACTACTCACTAAAGTAACGTTTCAAGTTTCAATCAGTAAAACTACTTCCCGCTGCGTTGTTGTGAAGAGCCATGGTCCGCCGGCAGGAACGATCTTAATCTTTCTTTACTACCGCTTCGCAACGTATTACAGCTGGTAGAGAAGAAGCGGCGGAAGAAACTATCTAGCAACACGCCTAAGCTAGTCTTGTGTCTGTAATGAGTGGGTGTGATTGGTGGGTTTTTGCATTGTGTGAGTGCTCCGGGGCCGAAGCTCTCCGCCGTCTGTTATGCCAGGCTGATATTCTGAGCCTTGGGGGGGTTATTATCGCGAGGAGTTGTGTGATTTCGTCAGGCTTGTCACTGAGGATGTTGCGAGGACTACGTTTGCTCGTGGGAGCGTTCGGTGTGGGTTTATAATTGACAGTTTCCGTCACCTGAGGGTTCGGGTGATGGGCGGCTCGGTCAAAGAAATTGTGCGAGAAGGAGACGAGATTGTCTTTGATGGAGGTTAGGTTGACGTTTCGCATATAGAGCGGAGCGTAAACTGCAGTACATATGAATCTCTTTTTAATGACAACTTTTTTAGCAGGATCCAGCTGAATAGCCGCAGATAGCTGTGTCGATGAGCGATATGGGAGTTTGGGGGCTTCCCGACTCTGGGAGCGGAGGCGTTCACCCTGGAAGCAGCGCGCTCGAGGAGGCACTTCCTCTAAGGTTTGACCTCGGCTCGACCGCTACATTCTTCTCCTCCAGCTATAACACGATGTGAAGCGGTAGTGAAGATAGACTAGGATCGGCTCCACCGGTGGAGTCCAAAACGAGTCCCCATTAAAACACTTCAGCCTATTTGGCTTAGCTCGTTCAGCCTTTTACGGCTAAATACTATAGAGTCAATCCCCTTTAATGAGAACTTTTCTAACAGCCTGTATATACCGATATTGACCAAAGCAACACCGCCCAGACCATACTTATAATAAAAAAAAACTATCTCCTTCTAACACAAATTAATAACTATCTCTATCCCACTCGCACACCAAAATGGTACAACTAATAAAAAATAATAATTTATGGAACACCACTATAAAATTGTCCCTGTTTGATCATAAATTATAAGGAGATGAGGGTTTGCTGTAAGCTGGTCGGTGAGATTGCCTGTATATAATTTACTCGGGACCACAGTAAAATAATGATGACCTACTGACTGTTCAGTTTTTTGTGTTCTCTATTTGAAATTAATAGGGTGTTGCTACACTAAGGAAAGTTTGGGATAGGTCCTAAGCTGAAGTTCTATTTTCAAAAAACAAATAAAAAAAATTAATGAACAATATTAAGAACCTGCTTCATTTGCGTTTTTGTTAGAGACTGTAAACAAATGCGACTTATTTATAGCGTTAAAAAATAACGCGTTAACGACATATGCGTTATTCGTCAATCTTTAACGTTATTAACAATGTCGCATTTCAAATAATGTATTAAACACAGTCACTGAAACTAACATTGTCCAAGGTGTATCAGTACCATTAGAATAGAGTAGAATAGAAAACACTTTATTGATCACCAAATAAACAATTAGAGAATAAATAATTACGCTTAATATCGCTTAAAGCGATCTCTTCCAGGCAACCTGATTGAAAGGATACTTTAACAACTAATGTCTAGCCTCTAGGTATAATTTAGTTAAAAAGAAGTAAAATAAAAAAAGGAACAACAGTACAATGTGGACAGCAAACAGCTAAGTTAAGAAAGAAGAATAGAAAAATATATATTATACACTAAGGTAGGTTTTTGACAGATTTTTTAAACAAGGCAAGTAATTAAGCTTTTCTTACATCTACGGCAGCATTATAAAGTAAGAAAAATAATCATACAAAAAAATAAAACTTGTAAATAAATTAAACCTTAAAAATTATTATACAAATTAAAACTACGTTTTAACGGTTTTATCCGCGGTTAAACCGTTCAAACGTAGTTTCAAATAGGTGGTAGTCGTGAAAACTTAAGTTAATACTATATACCTATACAAATTAAAACTAATCTACAAAATCATTTAATTAAATATGAGTTTTGAAATTGTCAGTCATCATTTATGGCCAGTCAAAACGTGCAGTTTAGCTCGGGCTGGGGTGGGAGTCAGGCTATCCTCTGGTACCTATTTAATTGAAGATTATTCTAAAACTTGAATTACTTGACAATGGCTAAATGTACAAATCTTGCAAAAGCATATTAAAAATAAAATGAATAATCTATGGCTTAACTACTAGGTACTATTTATAAATATTTGACAATGGCTAGATTTCCAAAAATTTTGATGAGTACCATTAAATAATATTATCAAATTTAAAAAATAAAAAGACAATAAATATCATCATAAATAAATTCATTTTGTTTAAAAGTTACAATTTATAACATAATTTCAAAATCTTGTTCAAAATCATCAGGCTTGTGGTTACATTACAAAGATTAGGCGGCCATATTGAATTTTTTTGTCTATACTCCGTAATGGCGGTGGTAATCTGTGGCCGCGGGATGACTTCATATAATCTATGGCCAGCAGATGACTCTATATTATCTATGGTCTGTTGTTTTAGAGATCACCAGGCGAATATTCTATCACAGCTGTAAAAACGTAATCCATTAATTTTTTCACTGGTGTTTAGGTACAATATTGGCATGATAAGCTTGAGGCTTGAGCCTTTAACAAAAAAAAATTAATACTGAACCCTTTCTACTTCTTAAAAATGGGTTCATACTGATATACCTATCGTAAAATATAATAATCATTTTATACAAATTCCTTCATACGTCACATACACTCAATTTGCGCTCCACTAATAATCTCCTGTTAATGGCACCTGCACACTCTTCAACATTTTATTCCAACTCCTTCGCCATGCAGGCTGTCTTTCTTTGGAACTCTTTACCCACTGACGTCAGAAAAGCCAAATCCTTTACCATATTTAAAAATCCACTCAGGAAACATTATGATAATCTTACGCAATAATATATGTGTGCTGGCTTATTATACTTTTGACTGTACAGCAGATCTGTCCATGTACCTATGTCATTTTTATTTTTTCCTTTATTGTATTATAACAATAATTATAGATAATTTAACCATTTCATTTAAATCAGGTTGCTTGGAAGAGATCGCTTTTAACAATAAGGCCGCCTTTTGTTTTAACAAGTAAGTAAAAAAAAATTGTGAACAATAAAGTGTTGTCTATGTCTATACAAAAAAAATGATAACTTAGTTTTTCTGTTAATAACTATCCTGAATATTGTAACGGCTTTGAAGTGAAACAATCGAAAATGGAAAGGTGATGAAGATAACAGAGCCCAGGCACCCAGACCGGGCTAAACCACAGAAGGGTGTTATTTAAATTGAAAATTAATAGTAACGGGTGAAGAGAAATGTGTTTATTTCGAAATAAGGTTGAATTTTATGTGTTTATCTCTTTTTGGGTGTCTTTTTTTTGTTTCATTGATTTTCAAATCACAACGATTCTAAAGAAGTTTCACTTCAAACGCGGTAACGGTAAAGCGGTAACCATCGCCTATGGACATCTGTAACACCAAGGTGCTGCCGCTCTCTTTATTATTTATTTATTTATTTTATTGCAGGAGTTTAGCAGACAGGCAGATGGCCCACTTGATGGAAAGCGGTTACCATATGAAGAATATGAAGCCTATGAAGATTTGCAACACCAAAGGTGCTACAAATTCGCTGCTACACTCTTAAGGAAGGCTGGAACCTGGTCACTAATGCCGAAACACAACTCAAGGTTGCTATGGCGACATACTTTAGACCAGGGGTGGTAGCCATCCAGTCGGGCAAATGCCCTACCATCTGGCTGTGGGTTGTGTTGTTGGTGTTTTGTTAAAGCGAGACTGAAACCTGGCCACTAATGCCGGAACAACAAGTCAAGGTTGTTATAGCGGCATACTCTAGACTAGTGGTGGTTCCCATCCTGTCGGGCGCCATTACTTGTGGATTGAAAGTTCTCACAGATCTATTCAAAAACTTTTTTTTAATTTCGAACTGTTTATACCTCACACGTCACTAAATTCAATTGTAACAATATTTTGACATTTGACAATAGGTTACAATTTATTGCGGCGGCGTCTTTTCTGGCGGCACGCCGTAATCAGCCCGGACTTTACCTGTGCTATACGTTGGCTTACACGGAATGGAGTCGCTTTTGACAGTCAGGCCAAAGCGTACGGCCACTGAGCTCCATTATTAACAATATACAAGAATAGGATTTAAAAGTAGTTAAAAGTAAATATCGGTTTTTATCGATAAGGCCACCTGTTATACTATCTCTTGTATTTTTCTATTTCTGTTTATTCTATGCATTTGTGTACACAAAAGCTGTTCGAGGAATATTGGCTCGTATTTTACAAATAAATACGCAACAAACAACATACTAAGACAGACGTATTAACATCACCATCACGAGCGGCACTTGGGCACTGCAAATTGTGCGTCTCAGGTCATCGTACGAGCTTAATAAACAACATACAACAATTGAACATGGTTTGGCTGGGCAACACTTTTCAAACGGGGTCCATCGTTAAAGACGATAAAGCTCAGACACTTGGGAAATGTACAAACCGTACATTTAATACAATACAATACACTTTACTGTACACAACATTAAATGGAAAACAATAATACAAATACACAAAAAAACTTACTTACTAAAAGGTACAATGGGCGGCCTTATTGCTAAAAGCAATCTCTTCCAGGCAACCTTTGGACGGACAAGATCTTATTACACAGATGGCGTTGGCGTGCAGTTGAAATAGATATAAATATAAAATAATAAAATAAATATAAAATAAATAAAAAATGTAATAATAAAATAATTATAATACATATATTATACATAGTTATAAAAATATATACGTACATAAACATACGGAACAAACAATAAACACGTTATACAGTTAAATAGTGCTCCTTCACAAGTCTGTTAAATAAATGGATAGATTTAGCAGACCGGACATCTGCCGTCAGAGCATTCCAGAGATGCACAGCCTGGACAGAGAACGATCTTGCGTAAATCTCCGTAGAATGTATCGGTGTCCTAAGTCGCAACCTCTCTGACGTTCTCAAAGACCTTGAATCACTGTGAAAGAACTGAAAACCTTCTTTAAGATAAGAAGGGGTCCTAGGATCAAACAATACGTTATAAAGAAGAGACAAAACATGAGCATTACGGCGAAGTCGGATAGGCAACCATTTGAGCTTTGTGCGAAATTCAGATATGTGATCATATTTGCGCAAGCCAAATATGAATCGCATACAGAAATTTTGAAGTCGCTCAAGTTTATCTAATTGGTGCTGGTTAAGATCTAGATAGCTGACGTCACCATAATCAAGTATAGGAAGAAGGAGCGATTGCGCTAGCGCTATTTATTTTAAATATTGCAGACGGCGAAGAGAAGCAGCTGATGCAAATATTTTCTGACTGATTTTCTGATGCTGAAGGCCCCACGATAACGATTTATCTATGTGAATTCCTAGATTCTTCACAGTATCACTTATAGGAACAACAGTCCCATCAAACATGATAGGTGGTAATGAGGACCAGTCAATTTAATTTAATGTTAATTTTATTATATGTATAGGTTAAGTTCGGCTTCTATATATTTACGCAGCAAATTGTGACCCTCGTCTATATTTTATGAATTGTATGAGATCAGCAGACAGGCAGACAGCCCGCATGATGAAAAGCGGTTATCATCGCCTATGGACATTTGTAATACCAATGTACTTTTTTTAAGTCAGTTAAAAATAGATAGATAACACTTTATTGCTCACCAAATATACAATTTCAAAAATACACAATTACAATATTGTCATGGTACAAACAATAGGCGGCCTTATCGCTGAAAGCAATCTCTTCCAGGCAACCTAACTTAAGGAATAATTTAATCTAATCTGGCGATGTAGGTGGTGCAGATCATTAAATATCATAAATAAACATACTTAAGAAAATAAATTAAGTTGTAAATTTTAATAATTGTTCTTATGTGTTTTTCTGTTGTCTATTGTTTTAGACGAGTCACAAGTGCGATTGAATACTTTTATACTTTTTTTAAAAGCTTAACAAGACAATAAATATACGAACGGTAATCGGTTTCGACGAATATAAAAGGCCAAAGTGACTCCCTGCCATGTTACTCTAAGCAATCGTATATCACCTAAGATACGACGGGGGCGGTATCTTTGTGAGTGGGTGGTCGAAGCCACCCCTTGTAAGCGACAAAACAACCCTAAATAGTCTCTTTTAGCATTTTTTGAGTGATTTATTGATTATTTTTTCTTATTTTCTAATTTTTTCTTGGTTGTAATTGATAGATTTTGAAATTGGATAAGTGTTTTGTTATTTTCGAAAGTGTATTTTTGCAAAGCGGCAACGTTTTTAAACGTCAAAAGCAGGCAAATAGTACTGTTTGTTTGTATTGTCATATTTTATTATTATTTACATATACGTGTATATACCAATATGTATATGTGTATACCTATGTACAAAATGTATATATTTTTTATTTTATTCCTGCAAGAACGGAAAGAATACGTGTTGCAATCTCATTAGTGCAAAACCTATTTTTCTCATAGAATAGAATATTGAATTTGATTTACAATTTTATGTCAAACTGTTTTGTAGAGTGAAAATTATTGAGAAATACAAACGTATTAACTATCCATTTTTGTGTTTATTAAGTATATATAATAGAAATAACACAAAAAAGCAGGATATCTTATACTAATATCTAAAGCTGAAGAGTTTGTTGGTTTGTTTGATTGATTGAACGCACTGATCTCAGGAACTACTGGTCTGATTTGAAAAATTCTTTCAGTGTTGGATAGCCCATTTATCGAGGAAGGCTATAGGCTATATACCACCACGCTAAGACCAATAATGTTTCAAAATCGGGGGGTTTTGAAAACAAATTCCTCTTCTATATAAAATCACAATATCTCTCGTTCAACGACCACAACAATACGATTTCCTGCGGCCGGACGGTCTATCGTAAGAGACGACAAAGCAACCCACAGTCAGGTGGTAGGGTATTGGCCTGTATCGAGGGCTACCACTCCTGGTCTAGAGTATGCCGCCATAACGACGTTGAGTTGTATTGCGGCATTAGTGGCCAGGTTCCAATCTCTTCTAAGAGAGTAACAGCGTATTTGTGGCACTTTAGTACCCCCTGACTGTGAGTTGTTTTATCGCCTCTTACGACAGGCCGTCCCAATGCAGGAAATTAGTTTCTTTCTCCTCCTTACTGCATCGTTCTATCCAAGTTCTTCCATGTTGTTATTTGAATTTGCATGTGGAAAGGTATAATTATTTGGTGAAATCTTTAAAAAAATTCCATTTATATTGAAAGTATAGCTATACCCAAAAATTATACTAATTTCATGTAGGATGCAGTTGACCACATGACATCTGGGCGACGACCACAAACAAGATGTTAAATACAAACTGACCGATGTAATTTTATATTATTAAAATAAATAGATGGACGAAGATACCCGCGATTCTGTTTAGGCTTGTTCCAGTAGACAAAGCGATACTAAAGAAATCTATTAACAAATATGGCCAAGTGCGTGCTGTGTCGTATATAGTTTTTTTTATTGCATAAGTTCAGCAGACAAGCAGACGGCCCACTTGCCGGAAAGCGGTTACCATCGCCTGTGGAAATTTGCAACATCAAAGCTGCTACAAATTCAAAAGTTTTTATTCAAAATAAGTTCCACTGGAGAACACTTTTTGAAGGTCATACATATAGGTTGAATTTTAATTTTACTTCCTAGTCTATGTACACCGCTTCGCAGCGTGTTATTCCTGTTAAGGAGAAGAAGCGGCAAGAAATTCCCCAGCAACACGTCTAGCTAAAAGTTGTTTTTCTTTATATTTCTCTTATTCTATTTATATCTCAAGTTATTTTTTATTTTAAGTTATATACAAAATATCTTACAGAAAGGCTTTTGAAGAATTAATGGAGTTGTAGCAAACAGTGCATATTCTATACGACAGAGCGCAATAAGAGTAAAGATTTTTTTTACTATAGTTATAATAAAGACATGACGCTCTACATTTTTTTATTTGTTTTCCTGCAACATATCTCCATAAACTCCTTACAAGCTTGGCAAGATAAAAACGTTATACAAAATATATTATAACAGGTTGGAGCGAGTTGCTATGCAAATGAAGTTTTGTCATTTAAGTATTCTTCAATAGTGTAGTAGGTATCCCTTTTTTAGCAAGAAACTTTTTAATTTGGTTTTTATGCGCTACTGCTCCTTTAAAAGAGACTGGAATCTGGCCGCTAAAGCCGGAACACAACTCAAGGATGTAAGGATGGAGGAAGGATAGCGGCATAGGTACTCTAGACCAGGGGTGGTGGCCATCCAGTCGGGCAAACACCATACCACCTGGCTGTCGGTTGTTTTGTCGCCTCTTATGACAGGACGCCCTAACGCAGGAAATTGTATTCTTTCTCCGTTCCTGCACGGATAAAGGTTAAAAGAAAATTATGATATTATCAATGCAGAAGAAGTCGTTTCAGCGTGATGGCTAGTGCACACTTCCCAAACTCAGGGGTGCGGGTTCCAATCCTCAGCGAAACGCCTGCACAACTTAGGCAGTTATCTGAACTAATTTGCATATTGTTACAATTAACACATGCTAACAAAGGTGAAGGAAAACATCGTGATGTTACCTGTACATCGAGATAACATGTCAAACTTGCCAAGCCGCCCAGGACAAGCGTGGCGGCTATACTGTCCGTTCCCCCTTTAGTGGGAGCCCGAGCCCAACAGTGGGACAGTTATGGGCTGTTCACGGAAGATAAAGAGGTCAAGTATCAATGAGTATTGTTGAAGTTTTATTTAGCCTACCGCTCAGTTATTCAGTTGAATTCATCATCATCCGAGCGTTAAATCTCGGTAATATTATTATTATGTATGTAAGATTATTATTATTTCCATCCATTATTTAATGCATTGATTGTCTGTCCCGATTTGCTTAATAGCTTTAGTTATAAAGTACCGACTAGATGCCCTCAAACACCTATCGCACCCCTGTGTCCACATTTACGTCGCACTGTTCTAGGTGCCAACTCTCCCATACCTAGACTAATTAAAATAATAAACTTTTATAGTGATATTACTGATCTACATGCAAATTCATATTACAAATTTCGTCAAATTGAGATGCAATATCTCACATTGCCAATTAACTTCTCTTTTTACAAGATTTTATTTAACTTGCAATGGGTGTATGTATATATGTAAGTTCTGGTGGAATCTTGAAAGTTAAATTTGACCAACTTCCCAGTTTCCGATTGAGCTGAAATTTTTCACGCATATGTATATCGCGTGACAATGCAATAATATGGTACCATGGAGCTGATCTGATGATGGAGTCGGAAGGTGGCCATAGGAACTCCTGTACTAAACAAGATAGACCCGTCGTGTTTGGGCTCGTTTTACTTGTCTTGGCTAGCACTCTGCTGCTACATGATATCTAGGATCTCAAAAGCTTGTATTTAAAAACCTTAAAAAAAAGCTTATTTTTAATTTAGTTTGTTTGTTTTTTTTGAACTTAATAGCTATTAATGCCTTGTAATTTTTTTTTCTTTCTTCTTTAAATTAATTATTATATTATATTTTTTTCAAATGACAAAATATCAAATTGCAAGTAGTGTTTGCCTATAAGTAATGACTGCATTTATCATGTCTTTTTTTATAAAGCAATGTACATCCTTTGTATCAGTGTAAGTAATTGTTGGTAAACCAAATAAATAAATAAATAAGATTCCATTTCGAAATAAATACGTTCATTTTGTCAAAGCTAACTTAGCCTGCAGTATGTAACAAACTTTACAACTTAGCTCATAATATAGGAACTCCTGACCCAATTCTGAATGTCCATATGTCTGACCACTGCACTTGCGGTATAATTTAGGCGATTTCTAAAAATTATTTTGAAAATTTTCACGTGTCTTCATAACATGTGTTCATTGTTAACTTAAACTGTGCTTAAGTATGTTTTAAGTAATTGAAGCAACTTTATAAGCTGCGGTTTTTATTGTGTACATTTAAGTATTGTTATTTTGTGGTTATTGTGAAATCAGAATGCATTAAAAAGTTAAAAATATGTTTTCTTTCATCTTATCCCAAGCATTTGGAGTTAAGTTTATTGCATTGTATAATTGTATTCGATTATATGTAATTTTATAATCGTAATGTCGTCAATATCCAGGAACGGAGACAGAATACAATTTCCTGCGTTGGGGCGGCCTGTCGTAAGAGGCGACTAAACAACCCTCAGCCAGGTGGTAGGGCATTCGCCCGACTGAATGGCTACCACCCCTGGTGTAAAGTATGTCGCCATAACAACCTTGAGCTGTGTTCCGGCATTAGTGACCAGGTTCCCTTAAGAAAGCAGCAGCTCATTTGTAGCACCTTTGGTGTTGCAAATGTCCATAGGCGATGGTAACCGCTTTCCATCAAGTGGGCCGTCTACCTGTCTGCTGAACTCCTGCGATAAAAAAAAAATATTTTTATTTAGATAGTTTGTTTCTGAATAAATCTATATGTTTATAAATGGTATCTTGTAAATATCTGCCTTTATATACCTATAATAATTTCTCGGTTTTAAACGGTAAATACGAAGGTAGTCTTTTTGTAATTTAGCTACAGAACCATAAAAAAGAATTTACGTATCACAAATAAATCAGCACATAAACAATTTACATTAAAAGAACAAATTATCATAAAAATTAAGAAATAAATAAAATTGAAGTGTCTGTATGTAATGTCAAAATGACAGCTTTTAACTAAATGCATATGAAAGTATAATACAAAGCGTAAAATCCCTTAGACATTTTTTTAAGGCGATTAAATGCATTTCGCACACTACCGGGTCGTTTGCTATGGGTTGGACCAAAACGATGAGAGGTGAAGCCACGAATAGCCACCAGAGACAATCGCCGGGTTGTGTGGAGACTCGACTACTCAATACTCCACTAAAACCACCCTCCTGCCATGCGCCCCGCGCTTATGGTAAGAAAAGCTTGAGACTTAGGATGTAGTTATGCCCACGGTGATCCTAGCGCATCAGTGCTTGAGAATGCCTCGGGAAAGGCAAACTCACTTCGTCAACAGGGGTGACGACCTCCACTCCCTAGAAGCAGTATTCTTCGACAGCTTATATGAGCCAAGCACCACTAATCACTCGCTCACATCTTCTAATTTGATTATTTTTAAGTTTTACACACGTCGCGGCGCGGTGGATTGTTTTTGAACTCTTATTCAAATATTCGAAAAGTTGAGAGGAAGAAAATTAAGTTGGTATGGGCATATAATGAGGAGGGATGAAAGTCACGTGACAAGAAGAATGTTACACTACAAGATAGATGGGTACAGATGTACGAGGCTCACATATGCAGCTCCGGCATGGTATGCGCTGTGTTCGGCCACTAATAAGAAGCTGCTACAAGCGCAGCAAAACATCACCTTGCGGATGTGCACGGACGCGGGTCGATACGTCAGAAATGACGTCATCGCTCGCGACTTGGGCGTCCCGTCGGTGGAGGAATTCGTGGTGATGTCGGCGCGTCGGATGTTCGACCGCGCCGACAACTGCCGCCATACCCACCTGAACGGGATCGCCCCGCTACATGCGCGACCCCCAGATGAACGTTCCAATAAAATCTGGCTATCGACCCCACGTGACCTCATCCGCCGGGATTAGGGTGATGTAAGAGGTCACGATTTATGCCCCTAATGCCACAGATAGGCCACCAGATGCCAATGATGGCCAACCGAAGCCCGGGAAGGCCATCGAAAGTCATGAGAGGCCAACAAACGCCGCAGATGTAGCCAACGCAAAGCCGTGAAGGCCATCGCAGCCGCGGGTTGGCCCGCGCGAGCCGCCGACACCACGGCGGCTCTCATACAAAGATACCGGAGGGTAGTAGCCCTCCGAGCTGCAGCCGGGGTAAAGAGCCCCCTCACCGACACGCCACCATCACAAGTGGCGTTGTCGAAGATAACTGATGAAGATGTAAAAGTAGACCAAAAAAAGATGGATGGATTGTGTGAAGGATGGTGTGATGATTTGTGGTGTGACAGAAGATGTATGTCAGAATAGAGGGGTGTGGAAGGAAAAGACATATTGTACCGACGCCAATTAATTGGGATATGGCGAAAGAAGAGAGAGAGAGATTTAAATATTTTGTGTAAACACTTTTTAGTTCGTAGGTATACGTGCGTAGCGAGCGAGTTTTGCATCGCCTCTCTTTTTAGCGAACGAACGGAATAGAATGAATAGAAAAATTCAATTTTTAAAATTTTTGTGTGTTTGTTTCGGCTAATCTCTGAAATGGCTGGACCGTTTTTGACCGGAATTTCACTGGCAGATAGCTGATGTTATAAGGAGTAACTTAGAAGACTTTTTTCAGGATTCCGCGAAAACCAACACACAGGCGAAGTCGCGGGTACAGCTAGTCCTACATAAATTTACGCACACGAGTTTTAAAAACATACTTCAATCATTTGACGATTTTGTTCATATGGACACCGTCTACATTTTAATTCGTTCAAAATATCTTTTAATTTACATGTGAATAACAGATTGCAGATTTTCCATGAAGTATATTTATTACATACGGTGCTTTAAACATTTAGCATCTGCTGGTAAATAGCAAATTAACAACCTAGAAAGCAAATGTCATTAAAATTATTTCAAAGTAATTCTACTTGCAGATATAGGAGCTTATGCAAGTTACCAGCCATCTATCAGTAAATAGCAAAATTAAATTGCAAAGAAACAATACTCCTACTTGCAAATATAGATGGAGCTTTACAGAAATCATCTGCCATCTATGAGTGAATAGCAAACTAAATACCAAAGAAACTGTAGTCCTACTTTCTGATACAGTTAGAGCAATTATACAAGTCATATGCCATCTATCGGTGAATATTGTAACTAAATGCCAAAGAACCTGGACTTCTACTTGCTGATATAGATGAAGTATTATGCAAGTCATCTGCCATCTATCAGTGAATAGCACAATTAAATATCACTAAACTATACTCCTACTCGCAGATATAGCTGGAGCGTTATACAAGTCTTCTGCCATCTATCAGCGAATAGCAAAATTAAATACCACGAAACTGAATGCCTGTACTTGTCAATATAGATGAAGTTTTGTACAAACTTTATCATAGTGAACACCAAATTTATATTAAGATGTTTTCAGCAAATATTTTCAAGATTCTCAAATAAATTAAACAACAACCCTGTCATAATATAACATAAAAATATATTTCTTATCGTCTAAATACATAATTGTTTAAAGTACATAATTTTTATTTGCTATATTTTAAATCTATACAAGAGTTTGCCATACGCCCGATATCAACAAGAATCCCAACATTTACAATGCAGATGGTTAACTATCAAGACCTATAATATTTTCTTAAGTTTTCGCGATGTATACATAATAAAACTACGTTTTAACGGTTTGATTTGATTTTTGGTTATTCCAACGTTTCGGTCGCTTTTCAGTGGCCATGATCATGGAAGACAAAGATGACAATTGTCAACAAGTATTGTTAAAATTTTATTTTAATATTTTAAGTTAAGTAATATAAGTTAAGTTTTTTAATAAAGTACCGAGCTTAAAAACCTGCCCGCATACTTCTAACACATATATGTCCACTGTTTGCGCTTGCGCAGTGATTGTTTTTTTGTTGTTGTGTCACTGTTTATATATTCAAAATTCAAATTCAAGTTTTTGTTCAAAATAAGTTCCACTGGAGAACACTTTTTGAAGGTCATACATATAAGTTAAAATTTAATTTTACTTCCTAGTCTATGTACACCGCTTCGCACCGTGTTATTGCAGTTAAAGGAGAAGCGGCAACACGTCTAGCTAAAAATTGTTTTTCTTATATTTCTTGTTCCATTTATATAAGTTTTTTTTTTAATTTTATACAAAAGTATGTTACAGAATGACTTTTGAACAATTAATGGAGTTGTAGCAAACAGTGCATATTCAATAAGACAGAGTGCAATAAAAGGATAGAAAATAAATATAGTTATAAATATAAAGACATAACTTTTTTTTTCTGCAACATATCTCCATACATTCCTTACAAGTACGGCAAGATAAAAACGTTATATTCGTACAAAACACAGTATAGGATTTGTATGAAATGGGTATATATTCTTGTTATATTATAAGATAGCGATATTAGTCTTGCGGCTTTTGGTATATTTTTTTTAATTTTCCCTCTCCGAGCGAACGAGATTTTTTTTTGCTTTTTTAGGGGGTTATTCTTTGTTGCTTCTAATTTTATATAATTCTTGTTCCAAAGTTAATTTATACATATTGTATCTAGACTATTGTTTTTTGTTACAGATATCCTTATATATACTATATTATCCAATTATAGGCACTACTTTCTTATTTTTACTGTTTTGTTTGGCTTTTGGTATATTATCGATAGTTTGACTCAAGGAGTTTCCAGGTTAAGACCATTAAAACGTAGTTTTATTATATCAAGACCTATGATACGGAGGACCCATAACTGTCGGACATCCGAAACCATAATAAGGGGTCCACAAATGACGCGACATGAGACTCCTCCCTCCCTAGTGTGACATCACGTTTTTTTAACTTGTCATCAAGAACAGGAGTTTACGTAATTAATTTTATTTCCATTTAAAGCTTAAATATATATTAGACTAGCTTCTGCCCGCTACTTAGTCCGCGTAGAAAATTACTTAATTATCCCACGGGAACTCTTTAATTTTCGGGATCAAAAGCATCCTATATCCCTGATCAACAGGGAAATAAGCTACCACCATACAAAATTTCATTTGAATCGGTCCTGTCGTTTCGAAGAATAGCCCGTACAAACAGAGAAACAAAAAATTTGAAAAATATCTAAATTAGTTCTATTTCACTTCTTACATCCCCCTGACTCGGTTATTAGCATTTTTTCATTGTACAGAAATTCGACCACAGTTTTATTATATGTATAGATTAATAGATTTTGAAATATGACGTCACGCAATTGTCGACCACTCCTACCCCTTGTCACACAATGTCACACTCCGTCAATTTGACATCATATATAGTGTAAACTCCATGTAACGTCACTCGATTTAACGACACACTCCCTTAAGCGTCGAAATCACTTGGCTTTGGTTGGTTAAGCTTGTCTTCCATACAATGATACACTTTATACAGCATTACACCCACTCTCAATAACGACAACAATTAAGTTATAAAAAGTACCTTTTAAGTTGCCAAAATTAGTAAAAATTGCGCAGCGGTGTACGTTCTTTTATCACTTTATCGATTGTCGGCATCATGCATGCAATCCCGAAATTTCTAAGTACTTCCTTTATCACCAAAATGCCTCAATATCGCAAGATATGAATAAAATAAGTAAAAAATACAACATAATTAATGGTGCAGCCAAAGACGTCAGACAAAAATAACAGACTTCCATCCATTTAACGACAACTCTCTATAACGCCATAAAATGCACAGTCCCTTCAGTGTCGTTATGTAGAGTTTACACTTATAATAATAAATACCCGTAAGCGTGTAATATCTAGCGGAGGTGGAACTAACCATGAGAGCAACGCATTAAAATTGCCGCTGTCATCGCCGTCGCCTTGACGATGTATTTGTTAGTGAATTGCAACGGTGGCACTAATGAAGCGCGATTGGAGCGCCATCTCTTCAAATATATTCATCTATCCCTCGGGAAAAGTACTTTTTAATGGTTCAAAGGTATCTTATGTTCTATTCTAGAGCCTTGACAACGCCTATGCAAAAAAATCCTCACAAACAAAAAAATCATATTCGCATTTATAATATCAGTATTTTTTTCGTTTTAACGATTTTAAGCGCGGCATTTATTTGATTTTTATTCCGACGTTTCGGCCACTTTTCAGTAGCCACGATCATCGAAGACAAAGATGTCAAGAGTAGAGATGCCACGAATAGTGGTTTGGCCGAATTTAAGTACAAATATTAACAAGTCATACAGCTAGTACAATACATAGCACAATGTGTGAGCGGGACGAATGATGTGCGAGCGAGATAGAGCAACTACTAATATGTGCGCTCGCGCATTGCGGTAGTCAGTTCGTTGTGTAATGTTAAAGTTTTTATATAGCCTACCCTCAACAAATTTATTTTATTATTTATTTTTAATTTTTGTTTATGGTTTTTGTGTATTATTTACTATAGGCCCTTGCTGAAGAGTTTCTTGCGTATATTGCGAAGCGGTATTAAAGTTGATTAAGCTGTTTACACAAAACATCACCTCCTTTTGTAAACTGGGTAAATAAATCAAAAAATCAAATAAATGCTGCGCTTAAAACCGTTAAAACGTACTTTTAATAACGTATAATATTAGTTCGGATTCTACCAACTTCTACTGCCGTTTCTTCTTCTTCTTTTTCTTCCTATCCCCAAACTCGTACTCCACATTAGTCCCACTCAAATTCTGATACCCGTCTAATTTATGTGTTTCATAATTTGGAAAATTGATGCCCTCAGTCTGTTGGTAGTTCTCGCTGAAGGTCTCCGAGAACTTCGTACTCAGCGTCTCGGAGCCGAAGAATTTGTTCAGTGTCTCTGGTTTCTGGAGGTTCTGGTATTTCTCGTTTTGCGGGTAGATCGTGTTTATTATGTTCGTTGCTATGGTAACGGTCGAGGCGGGATAAGCGCCCTGCTGGATTGGTCAGAACTTTAAATCCTAAAAATAAAACATCCTGTAGATAGCATAGAAGAAGGAATGCCAATCAACCCAATAGAACATCCTGTAGATACCATAGAAGAAGGAATGCCAATCAACCCAATAGAAAATGTGTTTAAAAAACACACACAAAAACCTGTATTTGAAAAATCTCTTCAGTCCTTGTTTTTATTAAAAATCTCAATGAAAGCATTCAAAAGGTCACATTCATATTTAAAAATATTTTTTAACCCTTAAATGGGGGCAAATTTAATATTATTTTTGTCCATAATCGGTCAGCTGCCATCAAAATTGCCGCGCCAAAACCAAGAGAATTATATCGTCTCTTTCACTCTAACACAAATTCTATGTAGTTAGAGGGAGAAAGCATGAGTGCAACGTTCGTTTCAATTATCTGTATTTGACCACAAATTTGTGGTGCTTCCCAATTAGCATGTGTGACATTTCGACTATTTTGAGGTGGTTCCGTCTTACAGGGTTAAAGTAAAATCAGTCATACAGTCTTAGGGCCGCTTGCATTGCGAGCACCTTTAAATAAAATTAGTTAATCATATTAAACTGCCTAAGTACGTTTTACACAAAACGTGTTGACAATTCTTTAAACATATTTAGCGACAAATTTTCCGTTGTGCAAAACGCTAATTGTATTTAAGAGTGTTAAATACGTTTTGTGTTTCTTAAATAAATTTAAGCAACCTTAGAGTACGACCAGTAATAAATAATAATAACAGCCCATACTAGTGTCCCACTGCTGGGCTCGGACCTCCCACTATAGGGGAACGGACAGTACACCCGCCACGCTCGTCCAAGGCGGCTCGGCGGGTTTGACACATCGGTAATCTCGATGTGCAGGTTTCATCACGATGTTTTCCTTCACCGTTGTAAGCACGTGGTGATCAGTGCGGACATGAATTAGAATGGATATGGTTTAGTATGGATATGAATTAGCATGGATATGGATTAATATGGATATATATTAGTATGGACATTGATTGAATGTGAGAAGAATGAATGTGAGAGGTGGAATGAAAGATAAGATGGACGAAATGATTGATATAATGAATGAGAGAAGCCTGGATGCCTTATGTCTGACAGAGACAAAGCGGAAGGGGTGTGACGTCGATGACCTCCCCGGTGGCATGCTTGCTCTGTGGTCCGGCGTGGACCTGGACGAGCGTGCAAGTGGGGGGGTAGGCGTCGTACTTTCATCCCGCTTTGTGTCTGGAGTGAAAGACTATTGTCTGGTGAACCCGAGACTTCTTTGGGTCCGTCTAAAGCTGGGGATCACGCGAGTTTTTCTGGTCGCAGCTTATGCTCCCGTAAGCTCAGCGGATCCCCAAGAACTCGAGAAGTTTTGGGAGTCTGTGAGAGAAATTCTGGATCTGGCTGAAGGGAACGAAAGACTAATTATGTGTGGTGATTTTAATGGCTGGGTGGGGACCAAACGAGACGGCTTTGAGGCTGTCCTTGGACCCTATGGCGACAAGAGAGCGAACGAGGCTGGTAAGCCAATCATAGACGTATGCATGGAAAGAAACTTGCTTGTGTCGAACACCTTATTCCATCATAAGGATATTCACACGTATACATGGAGAATGAATGAACAGAAAAGTATGATTGATCTGATTTTAATAGATAGTCGCCTCCGAAACACAATAACGGATACAAGAGCCTACAGAGGCCCCACTCTTGGAACGGACCACTACCTGGTGATAAGCCGGTTTGTGGGCCTTTTCAAGAAGTGGAGGCACAGGCGAGAGCGTACCAATTTCGGGGAGCTTGAAAGAATAAAATGTGAAAAATTGGAAGATGTTAGTGTAAGGAGTATGTATGCGCGCCTAGTCGAAGAAAGGCTTGCAAAGGCGGACTTCTCCGACTTAGATGTGGATAATGACTGGGATAGTATGAAGGAAAGTATAGTGGAAAGCGCAAAAGAAGCATGTGGATGCGCAAAGAGGCATATAACAACGAAAGGTGACGAATGGTGGGACGCAGATGTTAAATCTAGCGTAGAGAGAAAGAGAAAAGCCTGGCTGGATTATATTGCATCTTTGCATCAGAATGACAGTATGAAAGAGATGAAGAAAGAAATTTATCGCCTCTGCAAGAATGAAACCAAAGCTTTAGTGAAAGAGAAGCGTGAAAGAATAAAATTGAAAGAAGAAGAGAAGCTGACGGAGAACTTCGAGGCGAATACCAAACTCTTTTGGAGAGAGGTTAAGAAGTCTCGGGGTTGTTCGTCAGCTTCCAGAATGGAAAGAATAAAATCTAAAGCAGGGGACATTCTTGCTAACCCACAAGAGGTTTTAGCGCGATGGAGTGAATATTTTAGAGAAATGTATGATAATATCTCGGATGCTGGCACCACGACTGAGTCTGTGACCGACTTCGAGGAGTCAGCATCCGAGATCACTTTGGAAGAGATCGAATGGTCGATAAGAAGTCTGAAAAATGGAAAGGCAGCAGGAATCGATAGTGTGTCTGCTGAGATGATCAAATATGGTGGAACCTGCGTCCGGGACGCTTTCCTGTCCTTATGCAACTTGTGCTGGAGGACGGGAAAGGTTCCCAAGGACTGGAGGCGCGCTGTCATCGTGCCCTTGTATAAAGGCAAGGGGTCACGTATGGAGTGCGCCAGCTACAGGGCCATCAGTTTGATCAGCACAGCATCTAAAGTATATGCGAAGATTATTGAAAGGAGAATGAGAGTGGTATCCGATGGATTACTGTGGGATGCACAAGGGGGCTTCAGAAATGGAAGGGGATGTATGGATCAAGTTTTCTCGCTCCGCAATATCGTGGAGAAGCAGCTGGCATTGGGCCGGAAGGTTTTCTGCGGTTTTGTGGATCTAGAGAAAGCATTTGACAGGGTTGTGCGGAAGGACCTCTGGGACATATTGCCCGGATATGGGATCAATGGCCAATTGCTGCGTGCTGTGCAGTCCACTTACGAGGACTGTATGGCATGCGTGCGGGTGGACGGCAGCCTGTCGCCCTGGTTTGACGTCAATATTGGCGTCCGGCAGGGCTGCGTGCTGTCGGCTTTGCTGTTCATCCTATATCTGGACAACTGTCTCCAGAGATTAAGATTGATGGATGTTGGGGTGCGGATGGGTGACCTAGTTGTTAGCACTTTGCTTTATGCGGATGATGCCGTGCTTTTAGCCGAATCGCCATCAGAACTGCAAACACTAGTCACAATGATGAAAGATGACTGTCAGGCGAGAGGCTTACACTTGAATGCGAAGAAAACAAAGGTTATGGTGTTTGAAAGAGAAGAAACCAGAACGAATGCAAGGATAATGGTCGATGATGTTATGCTGGAACAAGTGAATGAGTTTGTATATCTTGGATGTGCTTTTAGCAGGGATGGAAGGTACACCGCTGACATAGAAAGAAGAGTAAATTTGGGGAATAGTGTGAATGGAGCGTTAGGTAAACTTTTAGGCGCTAAGAACCTCAGCCAGAAAGCCCAGCTTGTTATACACAACGCGGTGCTGGTACCTACGCTCACGTATGGAAGCGAGAGTTGGGTATGGAACAGAGAGCATGAAAGTAGAGTAAACGCAGTCGAGATGCGAGCACTGCGCAAAATCTGCGGAGTGACGCTCGCGGACCGCGTTCGTAATACCGAAGTAAGAAAGAGAGTTGGTCTGAAAGAGAGTGTCGGGGTGAAGGTAAGGAAAGGAATGCTCCGGTGGTTCGGGCATGTGGAAAGAATGTTTGATGAAAGAATGATTAAACAGATATACAATGCAAAAGTGGATGGATGCAGAAGTCGCGGAAGGCCACGACATACCTTCCATGATCAAATTGATCGTGTATTAGCAGAAGGTGATGTCAGGAGCCTTAAGAACAGACGAGCGTGCATGACAAGAGCTATGAATGTCAAAGAAGCAAGTGAGGTGTGTAAAAATAAGCCTGTATGGCGCTCTGTTGTTCGTGCCTACCCCGCAAGGGACCTGGCGTGAAGTTATGTATGTATGTATGTATGACATTGATTAGTGTGTATATGGATAATATGGCTATGGATCTATGAATTTTCGATTGTTACGCGGTACTTTTTTTATTGCGTCGAATGATGATTGATGGTGATTGAGTTGGAGACGCACCGTGTGACTGCTCCTGTGTAATACTGTTAATATTTGATTTTATTGAGAATTTTTAATTATTATCTATCCCCCGTAGTGTTTCCCTTGTAGCAATAGTTTAGTAGGATATTTTATATATTTCCTCTCAAGGACGCCCCTCCCTTAAAATACTGACAGATTAGTGTTCCCCCTTGTTCCTGTTCCTACCACCACCGGCTGGAGTACCAGGTAAGTACCTAGCATCTAAGTACTAAAATTACCTTGTGGGTTTGTGCCGTCGTGTTACCGATCCCGCCGTGTACGGTACAATATGGATACGCATTAGAATGGATATGAATTATAGACTAGTAAACAATTGCCTTTTGGACCAACTTTTTTCAGCAGTCTCCGAAAATTATAAATGAGGTGTCATTCGATTCGGAATGGTATCTAGATGATTTTAGAAAAAAATGAAGTTCCGCTTGCAAAAATTGTAAAAGTTATTAACAATTAACTAAAAAAAGGGGGGGTTTAGTTTTTTGTAAATATCTCAAAAAGTAATAAAGATTTTTCAAATTTGAAAAAATATTCGAAAAGAGGAGGAAATTTCCTAAAAAAAAGTCTCGACTCCCGAAACTGTAAGATCAATATTTATAATTTTTCCAGAGGGATGAAAATACGGCCGAAAACGGGTACTCTGGCTTACGCAAGCCACACCACACCCACATCGGCCCTTAATTAATAAATATTATTTAAACATACTAAATATGAAAATAAAAAATTGAAAAAATTCAGGCACTAACTGAATAGATGAATGAACAATAATCTGCTTGAAATTTTTTTTTTATAACAATTTTTCATTTAGTTATTCAATAGTTAATTAATATTTTTTTTGCTTGAACATGAACATTGCAAGTGTGATAATTGTTAAACTACAAATTTAAGATTTTTTTTCCTTTCTTGAAGCAACTTTTGAAAGGCTTTAGAATAGAAACCCGTTGAAAAAATTAGAAAATGTTTATTTTTCATTTTTTTATTAATAATTTTCGTTGTTACAAAAATAAAAGTTTTTTTTCAAATTTGAATAATCTTTATTACATTTTGAGATATTTGCAAAAAACTAAACCCCCCTTCTTTTTTTTAGTTCATTGTTAATAACTTTTACAATTTTTGCACGCGGAACTTCATTTTTTTCAAAAATCATCTAGATGCCATTCCGAATCGAATGACACCTCATTTATAATTTTCGGAGACTGCTGAAAAAAGTTGGTCCAAAAGGCACTTGTTTACTAGTCTATTAGTATGGATATAGATTCGTATGGATATGGTGTAATATGGATATGTCAAATATACGATTAATGAACAGTAGATTATATCGTCTCACCTTGATGGCTTGCGGTAAGTCGGGAAGTTTCATGTCTCGCAACTGCTGCGGCAGGTTCATACTCTTGACGGCGGACACGGCGCGGGCGGGCGCGGCCGATATCCCGGCCTGAAACACACCAATTGCTATCTATAATATTATTAAATTCTAAAAAACCAACTGGAATAGACTATATGAGTCGTATAATTCCAATACCCGCCAACTCCCTTAAAAGACAAAATTAAGTTATGTATGTTTCTGGATAGTCTATGAAATTTCTCGTATGGCATGTGGTTTGTTGTTTTTTTTTTTTTTTTTTTTTTTAATACCAAAAACCGCCAACTTCCAAATAATTTGACATCAAACTTTCGAATTCGTTCCAAAATCCGAGATATTAGAACACTTTTTCGCTTTTACTGACAATATGTTGCGTGTGGAGTTAGCGGATATTGGAATTATACGACTCATATGAACAATGAAGAACGCGTTCGTCTGTTTGTTCGGGATTAACGTAAAAACTACTGGGTTTCGCGGATCGACAGAAAAGTCATTAGAGTTAAAATCTGCGCTACTTTTTATCCTGGGAATCCCGCGGGATTTATTTGGAATTAATTTAGAATTGCCAGATTGAAAAAAGTCGAATTCAAGTGCGAGTTGTCTCACCGTTGGATAGCAAAATGTAATGCAATAAAATGTGTGATACTTTTCATCCCGGGAATCCCGCGGGAATTTCAAGTCCAGCGTGGACGAAGTCGTGGGCATATCCTAGTAATATTATAAAATTGTAAAAGTGTAGTCTTTGGGTTCTTACATTTCTTGTGTTCATTCGGGATTCACGTAAAAACTACTGAATCGATTTCAATGCAGTTTTCGCTGATCGATAGTAAATTACCGGACTTAGAATCTGCGTTACTTTATATAATGAGTATTCTACGGGATTTTTTTTGGAGAAGTATAGTGTCCATGTCGAAAAAAAATGATACGTGCATTATGTATACAGACTGGTCATTATTCATAGTGACCGTATTTATCTAACTGCCCATAAAATTTATAAAAATAAAATCAATTTTTAACATTTTGGTCCCATTTGTTTCGGCTAATCTCTGTAACGGCTAGACCGATTTTGACGGGACTCACTGGCAGATATCTGATGTTATGAGGAGAAACTTGGGCTACTTTTAAAATTCGGGTTCCAAGAAAAAACATTCCACACAGACAAAGTCACGGGCAAAGCTAGTCTTCTTATATATAAAAATGAATCGCAAAATGTGTTGGTAAGCGCATAACTTGAGAATGACTTTACCGATTTTGATGAAATTTTATGTGTGTGTTTGAGTGGGTCCCGGGGTGGTTTAGATCCACAATTGGAACCGGTAGGTGGCGCTGAGATAGGATTCTACAATCCTCCTAATCACCTGGAGCGATTTTGGTGATTTTGTTTTTGTGTGTTTGAGTGGGTTTCCGGATGGTTTAGATTCGCAATTAGAACCGGTAGGTGGCGCTGAGATCGGGTTCTAGAAACCTCCTAATCACCTGGACCGATTATGGTGATTTTTTTTGTGTCATGAAACAAAGTCTTTTAGGAATTCAGAAAATATGGCGGTACGAAGTTCGCCGGGTCAGCTAATTATAAATAAAATTAAAATGATATTACGAAGAACATCTTACCTCGGCCTTTTGCATCTTATTCTGTTCATGTAACCTGCACAATATATCCGCCATGTTGGTCTGAAGCACCATACCCCCCATCACCAGCTCATCCAACACCTGGTGTGCTGCGTCAGCATGGAAGATCAGATCCAACTCGCAGACATTCTCGAAACATTTGTCTAGAGTCTCAACAAACACCTGAAAATGCAAAGGCATTAAATAATTAAAAATACATTTCAAAATGTTTAACATTATATTAATCTCGTAATTAAAAAATAATAAATTATAATTCATAATTAAAAACACATTTTAAAATGTTTAACGTAATATAATTTTCTTAATTCAAATTATAACTCATAATTAAAAATACATTTTAAAATGTTAAAGATAATATTATCTTCCTAATTAAAAAATAATTTATAATTCATAATAAAAATAAATTTCAATGTGTCTGAGACAATATTGTTTTCATAATTAACTGATAAATTATAATTCATAATTAAAAATACATTTTAATGTGTGGCATATATATGGTACCAGTAATGCACAATAAATTATCAGACCACATAAAGAGATAAAACCTCATATATATATATAAAAAGTATAATTTTTTTGTAATGAAATGCTACTATAAAATTGAGGATTAATAATAATTATATGATAAATTCTGATTATTATTATTTTATTTTCTCTCACTGAATGCTTTGTTCGACAGGTAATATTTTTTCCATGCTTCCGTTCCACATGGCGACCACAGTCATTGTGGTCGTGGCAAGAAGACACTAATGAGTCATCATTTTTGATCACACAACACTCACAAAGACCCATGTCAAGAGGTGGGTCGAATAACCATTCCACTTGGGTTTATGATTGTAAAGCTGGCAAGCAAGTGGACGAGAAAAAATGTGGTTGTGAACTTGCTCATTATGAGTCTCTAATGGAATGTAGCCTATATTATTATTGTAACTTAATCAATTTGATTTTGGTTTGTAGAATATAATATCTGAACACTGCACACCTAATAAGGCAAAATGTTATATAGCCATTACAACAAAACACTTATGTACACATCCATTTTTAGCAATAAATGATTATTCTCTGCTAAAGAGAGAGAGATACTTTGTTCCGATTTTGTCATAGCTGTGAAATTAATATAATACCTGTATAAGATCTAATATGCCAAGTTCACTTTCCGATGAATCAACACAGAACACAAAGTATAGTGTCGCATAGTGTCTATAGATCAACTTGTAGTCTGAACCACCAATCAAACTGAAATAGGAAAAATAACAAATTACGGCGGTACTAGTTGGAGGAAAAAACAAAACCTTGGTTAGTTAAAAATTAACTATGCCTAGTGCCAATGTTGTCAGTCGAGATGCCAACGTAGCCAGACACCTAGAGCACTGTTCTGCAAAGTATTGTTACATACCGATAAAGAGCGCACACCTGCATGTTTATTGCTTTCTTTGATTTAGGCATTCTTTTGTTTACTTTGTGTTTAGATTTTTTAATCCAGAAAAACATGCTATTGTTATTGAACTTTTATGGCCGTCGAAGCTTGCTAGGTGTGCGGGATTAACTTGGCGAACACGATCCTTTGTTCTATTATACAGTTTAGTATAAAAGAATGCCCGAACGGAGGGGTGGGGCAACCAAGCGACGATTACGATACGAGTAAGACGTGTGTACTTTCGATTAGCGATATAGTGATGGAGTTTGCGCGTGTTGAATTGCATTGAATCGTGCAGCGTGAACTGGTTGCATCCAGTTTTATTTGTACCTGTTTATGTTTTTGTACAGTTCTAATAAACTCTATAGTAATTCCAACGGCATTTATCTTGATTCGAGTCCTGTTGCTTGTAACAGTATATACCGCGGCACACCAGTGTACCTAGTCATTAATTGGTGTGCCTTGGAAAAATAGGGTTATGCTGCAATTTAAACTTTAGGTTTGTTGATTAATAATAAATATTATTTCAATGGTTAATAAATAATGTTGATTAATATTACTTAAAAAATGATTGTTACTTGTGGTGTACCTCTGTTATCCTAGATGTACCTTGAACACAAAAAGTTTGCAGAACACTGACCTAGGGTGATAATAAATAAAATAAAATTAGCCTTTATTGCTGAAAAACAAATAAAAGAGATCTGCTAATTGGTATCTAGTTTAGCCTCTCCCTCTCTCCCTCTCAAGATGTTTGCTGCCCATTTTTCCTTGTCTTTGCAGGTTCTGGACCACAATGTTCCTGCTGTTTGTTTAAAATCGTCCTCCCACCTCTTGTATTGTCTTCCTCTTTGCCTTTTACCGTCTCTAGAGACCTACCTAGAGTGATAGGTGCTTGCTAATATAACTTCTAGGGTCTCATAGATTTATTTGCAAAAACAAGTTTTATTTCATACCTGCCACCTTCAAGAAAATTGCACACATTGTCATCCCTTTTTGAGACCAATTGAAAGGTCTCCTTGATTATCTGCTGCTGCATATCTTCATTCTGTAATAAAAGTAATGACCATAAAAGTTTTTTCACATTTTGCTTTTGTATTAATTATATTTTATATTGGTACGAGTTGCAGGTCTCAAATTAAAATGCCATTGGGATTATTATAGAATTGGGTTGGGTTTACATATATATCCCCGGATGATTTCCTGGATGATTTTAATGGTTAATGTGTTTAGGAATATATTTAAGACTTATTTATAACAACTGAAATTTGTTTTGAGTGGAAAAAATACATATTCAATTAATTATCGAAGTTTGAAATTCACGACAATGATCTGGTAATTTTGTCGCCGAGACGTTTTTTTACGTTTTTTGACGGGATTTATTTAAATAGGAGACTGTATGTATCCGAAAATTTAAATATGTGGAGTTTTAAACAGTCGGTTAAGTTAGGTTTTGTGTAGAACCGACTGGTAACCATTCACTATTTATCTTATATATAAGTGAAAAACATAAGTGAGGTTAGATTGACAAAAACATTAATAACTCAGGAACTATACATTTCCGCCACATGGGAGTTGCAGAAGGGGTAAGTTTTCCTCCCTCCCCCTCCCCCCCTTCCCCCTCATTACTTATGATTCCGGGGACATATATGTAAATCACACCCATAGAATTTATTAGAAATACACAAACATGTATAACACAGGTACAATATAACTGGACGCAATAAGTCCAAACGTAATGCAGAAGATCGTAATTCAAATACATATGTAAAGTCTGTCACTAAATAGATTACTGAATGTACACAAGTCTTGCTTTGATCATGGTTCTCGCTTGACTGACTTATCTCTCAATTGGGGCATTGATTTATACTGTACAAATACAATATGTCTACTTGGCAACGTGAACTGAATTTCCTACAATCACACCTGGCTAATGACTACCAGAAAAGATAAACGGTGGGCTGTTTGCCTAATCACAAATTTTAAATACAAAATAAACAAAAGAAGTCTTAACACTGAAAAGGTAATAAAATGTCTAGAGGAATGCAGGTGTGAATTTGTCTTTTGTCGGCACCTAGGTCGTAACAATATACTTGCTGTATTTGAGATTTCTGATGCAAGGGACTAATATTTATACCTTCTTAAACCCTGCAAGATATCTATGGGTGCAAAGTGACAAAAGCTATCAAAAAAATGCTACATTTCAAGAGAATCGAAATAAAATTTAGTTAATTTAGAACAGAATTTATTGAAACTCTCATCACTATACTAACACATAATTTATTTATTATCAAAAAGGATACAAGATAAACTGGAATGTGTATTTTAATTTTACAACTACCGTTTAGCTTGGATATTAAATATATCCAATCTTATACTTGTATATATCGGTAATCATAAGCAAATATTAAATTAGAACACAATAGGCGTAACATGAAAAACAGACGTAGAGTTCTGTCGAAATAAATTTGTTAAAATATGGTAAAAAGTTTCCAAAAACAATTATATGATAATACACATTTATAAGAATCAATAAAACACGTTCGTAAACAATTTAACTTGTTAATCACCACATCACGCCTCTAAAACTATTTCAAATAAACTTTCACTTACAAAATATTGATAAAATTTCGATAGCCGCGGCTTCCCATGATTATTAAACACTAATATTGCCTTAATCATTGCAAATAACTTAAACAAGCTTTAAAAACTAAACAAAGTTGCTGTATTTCATTTAAAAACAAAATTTAAATAAGTCGTCGGAACTACTCGTGAAAACTAGAAAGATTGAAATTTTATCGATTTTATTTTGCTAGCATTGCTAGCAAGTCAGCAATCAGCAAGTGGCAAATGGCAATGACACCATTGTATGTCATAAACGAAAACAATGCTAACAATGACATTGACAGTAGCGTGAAAAACATCTCGTCCAGAAATATATAAAATGAAATTTTTAAGTATCTTACTATTGATTAGAGTTATATATATATATTAGTTACCGAAGTAATTCTTCTTATTTTATTTACAATATTAAAAACAACACTGAATAATTTTATAAAACTATTAACCTAAATCGGATCATTTCTATTGAAGATATTTTCGTAAAACACATAATAATAATTTAGTTATTATTGACTTGAGTTACTTAATATAGGAACTTTAATAACGATTTACAATTTTATCGGGACCTACGTGGTCTATTTATAATTTAATACAAACTTACTTGATTTTAGTTTTGGTAGTATATTTTGGCAGTCTCTGGCAAAGTGGCAAGTGGCAACACTGACGCACTCGCGAAAAACGCGTTGCGCGGATAGTTTTTATGATTGACATAAAAGCAAATTTTCACAAAAACTGAATGATAATTGTGTTAAATAAACAACATATGTCTAATTTAGTGTTAATTAATACATTGGTGTTGTTTGCGGAAAGTAAAAACTTCTTCATACCGCTTTTTGAGCGCGGGAACGAAAGCCTCGGTGATCTTGTTATCCTGTCTTTATTTGGGTGCCGGATTGAATTTACAGGTATCGTATGCTTATTTTAAAACTAAAAACGAAGAAATTGCATAATCACGCGCATAAAACGTATGAAATATTTTTGCTGGTTGTTAAAAATTGCATTTAAAAAGCATTCTTAAGTTCATCTTTCAGACAAAACGAACCAGTTTCAATTATCAACCAAACAGTTGCTATTGTTGCGTATTTTTCCATAATTAACGAAAAAGAACACATTGCGTATGTTTATTATTACTCTTTTACGTCTCGATATGTACCGCACACGTATATATGCGTAATAAAAGAGTTATTTTCATGAAGAAAATTGTGTGAAAGTTGATTTCTAATAGATACTGCCATATTTATATATTTGACCTTATTACAGGACGCCGTTGTATTATAAATGCAAGTAAACAGTTGTTATTAACATAATACATTGTTTCAATATTTTTATATTGTTGACATTATATATAAAAATAATATTATTCTTTTCACATAAACAATTTAGGGAATGTAATTGGTATATTAAGGAACTTTGAATTTGTAATGTAACTAAGGATCCATATAGTCATGAGTAACCATCCAATATTTCAAAAACTTTTGTATTCAGCTAATGGTGGGTCAACAGCCAGCTGTAAAACAATTTGATAGCCATTTGACTAATGAGTTAATGACTTGTTAGCTGATTGCTGACTTCTGAGACATAAAACTTATAAATTTTCAGTTTTACCTGACAACCAATAGCCGGCTCATGAGTAGATGGCAAAGGCTAAGCTGTCAACTAGCCAGTTTTCTGTTTTATTAGACAACTATTAGCCAGCTAAAAAATTAACAATTAACTAACAAAGCAAGTAATTCATAACTATGGATTTCTCAATAAAAGCATAAATAATCGGCAGACAAACACACATATTGATATCCCCAAATTAAGCAAGTTACGCTTGTGTTATGGATGATACACTATGGACTACTCTGGGGCCGATCCCAGACACCCAGACTATAGTAAATGTTATATATTTAGCAATTGGGTGTGTGTCAATCAACCAAGCGAGTAGGAATCACACTGCTTTATTCACGTAGTTAGAGGCGTGGGGGAGGAGCCGCACGCATATATACATAACATCCCTCGCTCTTAATAAATAAACTTACTAAATAATGGAGAAAATATGTTTCTGAAATTTACTATACCAGGAATCGAACCCAGAACCTCTGTGTTGCAGTGAGGTAGGCTGGCAAAGGCTTAGCCCGTTCAACCACTAAGGCGCCGTCCTATTGTCATCGCTCACGCGATGGTTACGATGCGATTTCATCGTACGATGAAACCGGTCGCGCGATTAGAAGGCGCTGTCCTATTGTCATCGTACAATGAAACCGGTTTAGAATCGTGTTTTGGACCGATGCTATCACACTCGAAATGGCTCTTAACAGAGATGCACAGTTTATGCTATCGGGCCATATTTCTTTAATCGTAAATAACATTAAAAAAAGAAAACGTGGACGACATAATATATCTACTTTATAAAAACAAAAATCAGCGAGTGAATTTTACAATCAGTATTTCGATGTACGGAAGAAAGAAGATTTTTACTAATATTTGTCTATGTCAACAGAAACATTTGATCCCGCGAGCGGCGAGTGCTATAGGATAGGACATTCAGTACTTATCAGTATGTTTGCGATGCGTCGATGGTCGCGCGATGAAATTTAGACAAATTGATCGCATCGCATGATCGCGCGACCGTCAATTCAGTAGTGATCAGTATGTTTGAACGGTCCACGATCATTTTTTGATCGCATCGCACCAATCGCGCGAGCGATGACAATAGGTCGGCGCCTTAGACCGTATATTTACAGTGATGGTGACTGTACATTCTCTATTTCACTCCCTTCAAGATTGGTTTTGATGCAATGTACTTCCTCAAGATTACAATCTATCTCTTTGCTGAATTTTATTACAATCTATTCTAGAAAGGGAAGAAATAATTTTAAGACCATAGTTGATTTACGATATTGTCATCAAATTACTGCTGCATTTATAACATTACTAGGGAACTATAGATAAAGGTTACTACTATAGTGCAATTTATTTTCATAACAAAGCTGGCAAACAACTCAAAACAGTGATTTAGTTGATACTTGCAACATTAGGAGCATCACTAATGCATTGCCAACCTTTAGGATGAGATATAGAGGACCGCATAGGGGGATGAGATAAAGAGATAGGATAGGCGGAATAGTATAGAGAGGTCGGATAGGCGGAATAATATAGAGAGGTCGGATAGGCGGAATAATATAGAGAGGTCGGATAGGCGGAATAATATAGAGAGGTCGGATAGGCGGAATAATATAGAGAGGTCGGATAGGCGGAATAATATAGAGAGGGTGGGATATAGAAGAACGGGATGAGACAAGGATTGGTTCATTGGAACTCTCATTCAGTGTATGAAATCAACTTATGAATTGTTATAGATTATTATCCATTTAATCATGAGAAATAGTTAGTTACTATCTAATGTTTCGTCTGCGTTCTTATAAAATATTATTTCCTAACAATGAACACTGTATTGATTGTTGAACACCTATAATAATTGAACTTTTATAAACAGAAGATTCACACTGTTTTTGGCTAGAGCAGTTGCTAGGAGGATGGCTATTTTGACAAATATATAGTGTCAGTCAGTCAGAGCTCTGATTTAGTTGAGTTTCAACTGCGCCCGAGGCGTTACTTAGTGTATTTTCGAAACTAGTATTTTATAACGACGGGTTTTGCGCGATTTATGTCAATACAATTTTCTGCTTTATGGTTTGGACTTCTTATAATCGGTTTTGTTTGTAAGAACTGTTAATTGCGTGCCTGTATTTCTAAGAAACTTTGTGATCATTACAACGGCATTTTGAATTCTGATCACACAAATATGTAAGTAACACTATTAAATTTTTTGTTGTTAAAGTGTTTTGTTCACATAGGCAGACTCCATCTGTATTTTTATTTTGTCTGAGCCAATAACTTGTATGACATAGTCATGGCTTCTCTATCCATCAACACAATATTCATGGATAGAGTGGCCATGGCTGGTATTTAGACAGCTGCTATTAAGCTGGGCTCCAATTCTGCTGTTACAAAATCGTCAGAATGGCGGCCACAAAAAAAAATAGTATATCATTATACATTCATTGGGTACAAAATCATATCTCTAGGGATAAAGGTGTTATAAACATTATCACAAACATGATGATAATAGTGATTTGTAAATGTGACCTATGACACAACATAAACGCAGATAAACTGACAACCAGAAAAAGTCCAGTCTTACATTTTTTTTAATGCTACTTGTGAAACCAATGAAGAAATTTATTGGATATGTATAGCTATTAATTATTGTAATAATCAGGGTCCCATTTGTATCTACTATCTATTACAATATCATCAGAATCGCCGACCACTGGCGTCATAATGACTTTAAACTATCACAGTAAATAACATTTTAGAATTCGAAAATAATTTCAACGACAATAGACTTGGGTAGCTCGCGAATGTGAGATAAAAATGAACTGTATCCCAATTTTAAACTTAAACTCCCAATTTAAATCTCCCATTCGCTTAGTAAACATATAGTTCAACGGCAATCAGCTCACCAACTCAATCAGCTCACCAAAATCAGCTCACCAACTCAATCAGCTCACCAACTCAAACAGCTCACCAACTTAGCTCTCCAGCTAAATCGGTTCATTAACTCATTTGCCAACATAGAACACAATGTTGTTATGTACTGTGAATAGATCTTAGTTTTTTGCTTATCGTGGTATAGAGGTTCGCTTTTGACAGCTATCCCACTACCTGATGTTTAGTGAAGATGCGATCTAGGATAGAGCATGCCTACCTAGTAGATATCTATTCACTCGCCACTGAAGAAATATATTAAAGTGACAACTTCTTTAAGTAACAATCCTATGACTGACAGATTCTTCTTAACTAGGCGAGCAATGCTAGCTCCCACACTCATCCCACATCCCACAATCCAGGCATTTTTGTGGTACACTGTACTGAGAAACTATCACACTTTCAGATTTCGGTTTTGATATAGTAATTCAATTTATTATTTTATACAAATTATAAAACAAATAAGACATGTGACATGTGTAATATCAACTGGACTTTTACTACTAACGCCATCTATTCAAAAACTAAAGAATTAATATCGATGTAAACAGAGTGTGGTTAAGCACAAATAAATAATCAATAATTAATTAATTACTACTATCTAGAAGAGCCTAAAGCACTGCGTTTTGCTAATAAATACAGGAAGGAATATAAAGGAAGGATTGCACAGTACCTTGACGTAGTGAAGCAATGATTATTCCTTGTTTCTTAGAAGTTAGCATGACACGCACAAATGTTCAAATTGCAGGAATCCAACTAATTTGCTGATATATTAAGTGCTAGTAAGTTCTGCACGCGACTTCGTACGCGTGGATTGTTTTTTTCATTAAAAGTATCATATGTTACTTCTAATACCTCCAAGAATATGTGTACAAAGACGCGTACGCTTTGCAGTTCGTTGGCAATAGGTGAATTTTATAAGATGACTATTGCGATGCAGTTGTCGTCGCATGCCGTCTCCTTTCTTCCACGTGCTAAGGTATGTACAGGAGAGGAAAAAAAGTTAGGAGGTGATTTTTCATTATTTGAAGTATTCATTACATTACTTTAAGAATTTTCAATATTGTTACGAACTAGGCGCCGACAAAAACAAATTCACACCTGCATATCTGTAAAAACATATTTTAAAACCTTTCGGCATTTGGACTTCTTTTGTTTACTTTGTGTTCAAAATTTGCGATTAGAAACAGCCTATTGTTGTATTGTAATCTTTTACGGCAGTCATTAGCCAGGTGTGTCGGATTAAGTCGGCTTAGATACGGGGACATTGCAGTTGCGCAGTATAAAACGATGACCTGATGTAGTTCGGAGTTAGTCGAGCGAGCACCACGAACGTAACGAGACGTGTGTACTACAATCGGGAAACTTTTAGTTAGTTTTAGACTTTGCGTATTTTATTGAATTACGACCTTCTGCATTACGTTTGGACTTGTGTTCGGTTATATTTGTACCTGTGATATACGTGTTTGTATAGTTCTAATAAACTTTAGTAATTCTAACGGCATTTTAATTCGAGTTTCGTAACAATATAATTAAATACGTTCAACCAAAATATAATATACATAAATGCATTTAGTCATTATGCGAGTTATAAATAGTAAGGCGTGCGTCGCATGCGTCGACTAATTTAGTAACGATCTATTTTCATGCATAAAATTACATACATGTTTAAGAGGTGAGCTGTGTGGTACACTTTATGAGACAACCACGCGCATAGCTTTTCCATGTGTTTTGTAGTATTATTATGCGTGTAAATATAATTGTAAAATACTAGGGGACTCTATACAATTTGTAGTACCCTAGTACCAGGGTTGGCTTATTTTAAGAAATCTTAACATTTCTTTTTACTCATCATCATCCGAGCGTTAAATCGCGGTTTCGTTAGAAGCGATCACTTCGACGCCCAGGGACAGATTTCCATATAGTAAATAATAATCATAAACATAATTAAAATGAACAAGTTGGCGGTAGGCTAAATAAAACGTTAACAATGTCATCTTTGTCGTCCGTGACCACGGCCACTGAAAAGCGGTCGAAACGTGGGATAAACCAAAATCAAATAAATTACCGCGCTTAAAACCGTTAAAACGTAGTTTTACTATGTATACAAGTCGCGAAAACCTAAGAAAATATTATCGACGATATTTATCAAAGAACAGCCGACAGAATAGGTTTGTAATGGTTAGTTTAGCTTCTTTAAGACGGAACCACCAGAAATTTGTTCTCGAGTGTCGCACATGGCTAATTGGGAAGCACCTCAAATTTGTGGTCAAATACAGATATTTGAAACGAACGTTGAATTGATGCTTTCTCCCTCTAACACGTAGAATTTGTATTAAAATAAAAGAGACGATTTAAATGTATTGGTTTTGCCGCGGAAATTTTGAAGGCAGCTTTGGACAAAAATAATATTAATTTTGGACCCTCAAAGGGGTTAATTAAATAATTGTTCTGTTAAGTATCACAAGGTGTTAATGTTCTTGCTTACAAAATTATACTCATTATTATTGCTAACTAAACATCATAGGCTATGTTGCTAATTTGCGTACAAAGTAACTAAAGCAACTTGATACTTACATGGTGTTTTATGTCGTACTAAAATTTACTAGTAAATATCGAAATTACTTTTGACCTTAAATTAGAGTTGTTAGAGTTTAAACAAATTTCATTTCACCGAACTAATAAACAGCTAGATTGATTTTGATTAACTTTTTTGTTTGTGACCCACTCAAAGATCCAGGGATAGCTTAGATTCACAATTGGACCCGGCACTGCAGTCTGGTTCTAAATTATCATCTTAAGGTCTGCTGGGTCCCTCGTTAAAACATAAAATAGAAGATAATATAGGACACATGACAAATTACAAAAACTGTTGAGAACCTCTCACTCTCCTGACAAGCACAAAATTGTGAAGGTTCGTCACCTGTACAGACCCTCTCACTCCCCTGATCGTCACGCCGGCGAGTGGGAGTTCATCCACACTTTCTTGACACCTGGAAGTTATCTACTGTACGTGGCGCTCGCTCCTTTATGCCATACGTGAGCAAGCTGTGGAATAAGCTCCCGCCCACGGTTTTCCCGGAGCGCTACAATATGGGGCTCTTCAAAGAGTAAACAGATATTTAATTTTTCAACGAGGTAGGCGACGCATCCGCTCCCTTATTATGCAGATGTCCATGGGGAACGGTAGCCACTTGCCATCAAGTGGACCCGTCTGCCAGTTTGCCTATAAGCAAACATTAAAAAAACGCGCTTGGTTCATTTATTATTTACTGTTCTTCTTAATTTGTATTCATATCAAGTTGCCATACATGCAGTTTCTATACGTGGCCGACATATTTATTGCGTAAAATTTGTCAATCATTCAATTCGCGAATCTACGCCGCGTAGGTGTGTCAACGTTGCGTATAGGTCAGGATATACTAGCAATGTTAAGTGTGTGTGTGTGTGTGTGTGTGTGTGTGTGTGTGTGTGTGCGTGCGCGCGCGCGCGCGCGTGTGTGTGTGTGTGTGTGTGTCTGTGTGTGTGTCTCTGTGTGTGTGTGTAAAACAAGTACCTATAATCTCAACATAAAAATTTACAAAAACATCCGTGCAGGAACGGAGAAAGAATACAACCCACAACCAGGTGGTATGGCATTTGCCCGACTGGATGGCTACCACCCCTTGTTTAGTCGCTCATAACAACCTTGAGCTGTGTTCCGGCATTTGTGGCCAGGTTCCAGTGCATAGGCGATGGTAACAGCTTTCAGGTGGGCCGTCTGCCTGTCTGCTGAACTCATGTAAAAAAAAAAGATGTATAAATTCAGCCGTCATACCTGTTAATACTTCACATTACATCGACGCCTTGCAATGACATAATATTTGCGTGTAGGTTAATAGGCCAGCTATCTAATGCGTCCAAGATTAATAATCGCTTAATCTCGTGCGTTCCATATTTAAAAATGTGCGATAAACGCAGAGGTGACGATAAAAGTATATCTATCTTGTTTACACTTATGGATTGCTGTATGCGTGTCCTTATCGCTATTTTAGAGTGGGTGCGTAATTTTAGTAGAAAAATGTTGCCAGTTCAGAAAAAATATGATTAAATAGTTATTCCTTAAATACCCAAGATGGATATAAAATCGCATCGATGTCCACATACCTACTTACGTCTTAATTTCCAAATAATTTGTAGTACTTCCTTATGGTAACCACTTTCCACTATATTCTATTCCTTTTATCCCATTCCTCCTGCCTGGTCTCTCTATTTCATCTCAGTCATCATTATTTGAACGTTAAATCCCTATTGCGTTCGCCCCGACGTCCAATGTCCGTTTTCCTAGTTTTCTCTTCCACTTTGCGCACTCTTCAGCATCCCCCGTTTTGACACCATTGGTAGGCATGTCATCCTTAACAACGTCAACCCAGCATTTATTGGGCTTTCTCTTTAGACCCGGACCTGGCGGAGGCGCCGTGGCTAGACATTTGTTCCACATATAATTAGCAGGCCTTCGTAAAACGCGGCCGCACCAGCGTAAGCGATTCTCTTGCAGTGCTATGACATTACAGTGGGGTAGTGTGGGCTTCACCGCTGCATTCCGTCTAGCCAAAAGTCAGGGCCACGGGATCGAGGCAATGCCGACACCGCGGCCCTAGATGGCGTGGTCCAGTGGGCCCACCGCTGTCTGTCTGCTATGTAACGGACATGAAGACTGCCGCGGATGCGGGAGTTTCTTTATCTCTTCCCAGTATCCCATCTAAAGGCTGGCCGCCTCTGATGTTGCAAACATCTAGGCGACGATAACCACTTTCTATTGGGTAGTCTTCTGCCTGTGTGCCAGCTTCACAATAAAGGCAACGTGGACCGGACGCTTGCTTGCCTTTTTCAGGCAGTAAAAATCTATGTAGGAGGTTTTTTTTGTCAACTGGCAACCCAGTCGTGTGTGTTCGGACGCATACAAATATCACATCTCCGGTTGCTATGCGCACGCGCCGCACCTGTCCGGAGTCGCTCCTGTGACCTTGCCAGGTCAGGGCTGACCGCTCAATGCTGGTCGTTAGTATGCATTGTATATCTTGAAATTATTTATATATCAACTGTGTGATTTAAATTTATTAAATAGTTTTCTGAGCTTATAATAAATTTTAAGAAAAGCTATTTACAAATGAATACGAATCTATCTTACTATTTATATAGTACTAATCATACAATGTATTTACAATGTATACCTTTGTCCCGCATGGTGCAAATACGAGTATATAAGAGACCCTAGAAGTATATAATGTAAACAGTTGACTAAAAATATAAAAATCATTAGCGTGTACAGGATGGGGGCCGGGTCTGTCGTGCCCATCCCAGTAAGGTCTAGTGCCCATCCCAGTAAGGTCTAGTGCCCACCCCAGTATGGTCTAGTGCCCACCCTAGGATATTGTCGATTCAAAATTTGAGGCCGGTCACCTAAAAAACTTCACTCAACAATAATTGAAATGAAATAGTTATCTACAACAAAAAACCTCCACATACTTAGTTTTTATTACTTACTATTATTTGTTACTTCTGAATACACAACGTACTAAGCTACAGTACAATTGGCCAGGCTCAACCCTCCCACTGAAAACTTTTTGTAATGGCAACAAAGTGATATCTATCTATCTAAAAGTAAGACGTGCTAATTTTCTATTAGCTAACGGCGAAGGTAATATATATAATAAAATTTAATACGTGCACGAATGGTGAGATAATACTAATTTCTGTGGCCGGGTGGCCTGTTGTAAGAGGCGACAAAATAAACACACAGAGAGTAGGGCATTTGTCCGTCTGGATAACCATCAGCCCTGGTCTATAGTATGCGGCCATAACAACCTTAGTTGTGTTCCGGCATTAGTGACCAGGTTCCAATCCCCCTTAGAAGAGCAGCAGCGCATTAGTGGCGCCTCGGGTTTTGTTAATGTCCATAGGTAAAAGTAACCACTTTCCATCATGTAAGCCCTTCAACCAGTCTGCTGGTCTCCAGTAATAATAAACACCCATGAATTATGATTACTATTGAAGTCAAATTTGACACAGTTTAATACAGAGATTCCCAACCCTTTAAGGGACTACCGTCCCCTTTTCCAACGCCCCCCTGTTAGATAATAGTCAATTATACTAATAGAAAATAGACAGACATATAGAGTCTGTCTATTTTCTATCAATAATGCCCCTAAACTGAATCAATTCGTTTATACTTAATGCTTATTTGTTTTTGTTTATTTACGCCGTAAATAAACATTTAAAACATAGGTGCAAACTTTACGCCATCATAGTAAAACAAATTATGGCTAGATAAAATGATTGTCATGTAAATAGAGTTATTTTCAATTTATTTAATTATATTACATTTTTAATTACGTCGGTACGCCGCGACCGCCTCCTTGACTGTCATAACGTTCCGCCGTTTGCCTTTGGACCCACTACCGCCCCCGTTGGGAACCTATGGTGTAATAAATGTCCTAAATATATCCAATATTTCAAAATTTGGCACGCCTTTTCAGTAAAAATATATAAAATATATTTTTGACAACCATCGCATAATTATAGATTATAACAAATTAAATTATATTTTTAGGCTATAAGTTTTTCTGAGTATATATACTGTTATGGTATTCAATAGTGTTATCTATCTCTCTCCCTCTCTCTCTCTCCTCTCTCTCTCTCTCTCTATGACTCTCTATATGGAGTTTATATAATACGCGAACAGAGCGCTATATAACGACGTCAATTATGGGGATTATGGGGATAAAAACTATCCTAAGCATCGAACCGTGATTTTAATTAGCTCTGCGCTGGGTTTCATTATCATCATCGTTCAGTCGTTTTCATATGATGCTCTGACAGACATAAATTGTATTTTCGGAATCTGCTGGTCTGAATTAGTCTCCTGATTGACTGAAATATTAGTACCTAACTAAATAGGCCCAATAAACTAAATAAGTAAGCGTCCAAGCTTCGCACCCATACATCAGAATGAGCCGTATGTAGTCCATTGAAATTTTACATGAGCTTTCATTTCTTAGAGGACGCAATTTTATTTTTGGGACATGTGTGGGGGGTCAATAGAAGCTTAACCTCAATTTTGTGGGGTCGCCACCCTTGTCCCCCGGCCGCCATCTTGGATAAAGAGGTGAAAACACTTTTTTCGCGATATCTCGGAAACTATGCGTCTTACAAAAAAATTGTAAAGTCATAATTTGTAGCAAATTGTTTTGCCTACAAATATGTTTACATAACTTTTTGCCCTAAATTAAAAATTAAAGAAGTTATAAGCAAAAAAGTGAGATTTTTTTTATTAATTCCTAACTCTTTTCTTTACCATAGAACTTACCAAATTTAACTTATCGAATGTTAAGCAGGTAGAAAAGGCGCGTTTTTCAGGACGTCAGGACTTATACTGGTAAAATTTTCTAACTTGTAAAATGCATAGTTTTTAGTAAACAACAAAAAATGGCATTTTTGCGTTGCGCCTACATGTTATGAAGCCCTCGATATATATACGCTATTTATTTATCTTAATATATATAAATTACATGTCACGTTGTTTGTCCGCGTTGGACTCCTAAACTACTTAACCGATTTTAATCAAATTTGCACACCGTGTGCAGTTTGATCCAACTTGAAAGATAGGATAGCTTACATCTCAATTTATAGTTAATTGGTTAAGCGATACGAAGTTCGCCGGGTTAGCTAGTAATGTTATAAAACATTGGTATTTCATAACTATTAATTACAATTTATTCTACGTGTGCTATCGACATTTTGTACTGCCCATGAAAATTATGACATAAATTGTTTCATGTGAAATTTACTATCTAGAAATACGTAACTTGATAGGCGTGCAAACCTCAAAAGTAAAATAAAAGAATACAATTTCCTGCGTTAAGGCGGTCTGTCGTAAGAAGCGATAAAACAACCCACAGCCAGGTGGTAGGGCAATTGCCCGTCTGGATGGCAACCACCCCTGGCCTAGAGTATGACGCCGTAGCAACCTTGAGTTGTGTTCCGGCGTTAGTGGCCAGATTCCAGTGTCCCTTTAGAGAGCGGCAGCGCATTTGTAGTACTTTTGGTTTTGCAAGAGTCTATAGGTGACGATACCCGCTTACCATCAGGAAGGCCGTCTGCCTATCTGCTGAACTCGTGCAACAAAAAAACGCCGTTATAGAATAGTCACATTAGTGTAATGTTATAGTCCGAGGTCGATATGCAGTCTCTACCCAGAATGACTGGTTTATCCTAGGTTTGACTGAGACCTTTTGACAAAACCCGAAATAAATTCCAATTTCGGCATTTGACTAAAGTATATTTTTTTTACTACTCTACGGACTCTAGTTCCGTACCCTTTTTAAAACCTTTATTTCTAGATTTAATTTTTAAAATTTAAGACGCTTATTATTTTAGTTCTTGTGTGTGACATTAATTAATTTGTGTTGAAGTGTATGTATCTTACGAGTAACTTATTATATTAATTTATCCTAATTTTAATACTAAACTTATACTAATTTAGAGTGTATCTGTTACATGCTGGTGTTGTGAGGAAGTGCATGTGCAGTTTGGGCCTTATGTCTATACTTATATATCATCCTATCAGGTGCCATGTGTGTTGTGTTTTCGTTTCTGTGTCTGGGTTATTAATTTTTAGGCTCTTTGTGTGTCTTGGTTTGGTTGTGAAATGTGCGTGTAATGCAATGCGGTGGTAGTGCGCGTTGGTTTGAGTGTGTGTATAAGTTTTGTTGTTTGTTTATGACGACTAAAGTATTTTTAGCCAAACCTAGAACTACTTAATTTTTAGTCAAACGTCGAACGTAAAATAATCAGTTTCGGGCTTAGTCGATCCTAAAAGCGACTAAGGCAGACTCAGTCAAACGTCGATGAGTACTGCACTTGTAACATGTTTAATTACTGTATAAATAGATCTCTCCTATAGTAGTATGAATTTCTCCGTGCAGTTTGGGGCATAAATAATCGGAGCGCTGAAGCGAGTATTTTGCTCTCTCTTCCACTCACGGGCCTTATGGGCAGGCATAGTGATACGCATTATTGTTGTCGATAAGCGTTATCGATAGTGTATTTAGTTTTGTCATTTTATGGGTTAGTGATATAAATAAAAGACAAAAATAGATAAAACGTATCGTATTTATTAAAATAAGAATAATAATGATTTAAAATAAATTATTAATTAGGTATCTATGTATTAAGAAACTTTAAGTACAAAAGTGTAGACTGTAACAAGTTATATTAAAAATAAATATAAACACGTATATCTAAGTTTAAAGTTAACAGCAAAAAAGATAATAATGATTTTTATAAAAATGATAATCTTTTTTTGATAAGAATGAGTTATTACCGATAATGGCGTTTCGCCCGCGCAACATGCTCACCCCCTGAGCCGGGCTGAGGCCGAGCTTTGATTTATGACCCAAACTGCACGGAGAAAATAATTCTACTATAGGTTAGACGAAAATTCGTTAGTCAAAGGCAGCGTCATTTATTTGGAATTTGACTAAGACTTCATATCAGACCTGAGGTTTGACTAGTCAAACCTAGGAGCGCCAGAGCTTCCATGTTTCACTAAAACATATATACTGTTATGAGTTGCGAGACTCAAATTAAAATGCCGTTAGAATTACTATAGAGTTTATTAGAACTATACAAACACGTATAACAGGTGCAGGTGGAACACAACAAGTCCAAACGTAATGCAGGTCGTAATTCAATAACACTCACAAAGTCCGTCATTAAATAGATTAGCGAATGTACTGTGGCGGCCAGGTTTTAGTCGTTACAGTAAATAAGTCTTGATTCGCTCGTGGTTATCGCTCGACTGCCTCGTCCGTCGTCCCTCAATCGGAGCATTGCTTTATACTGCACAGATGTAATATGTCTGCCCGGCCCCGTGCACCGAATTTCCTAGAATCAGTTTGTACTTTAAATCCGACACACCTGGATAATGACTGCCATAAAAGATTACAATACACAATGGGCTGTTTCCTACTCACAATTTTGAGACACAAAGTAAACAAAAGAAGTCCAATGCCGAAAGGTAATAAATTTTTTTTTTTACAGACGCAAGTGTGAATTTGTTTTTGTCGGCGTCTAGGTCGTATACATATACATTATTTATCCTTACAAGATCCTCTCCATACATTACAAACAGGATTTTGACAATATTTTACATTATTTAATGTTTTAATGGCCTGTAACTGTAACATTATCCCAGATGAGGCCCCATCTTTAAAATTCCACATTTTTCGAGAATAAACTGCACGGCGCAACACCACGTTCCTACCAAAAACTCTTACATGTCTCGCGAATTGGGGTTTTAATTTTCAAAAACTATTTTGAAGGAAAACTGGAGTTCTAGACTACGATGGCTACTATAGGAGATATATTTGTCTAGTAATGAAGTTACAGGCTGAATCTAGGTCAATCGATACAGTATGTTCCGAATATAAACATTGCCTACATTATTTCCGGTCTACAATCTACCTCGACGGTGGCTATAATAAATCCATATTGAGGTAGTAATTTAAAAATAACTTTGGCTGTATATTCATTATGTTATTTAAACATTAAAATATATTGAACATATGTATACTATCCTAGTTCCTCGTCCTCTGGTTGAATGAGGCGAAAATAAGCCGGCCAGCGTAGCCCAGTGAACAAGTAGTTTATAGATTAATACCATTTTTGAGAATATCTGCTAGGCCAATTATATATAGCTCCTAGGAGTGTTAAGTATAAGTAATAACTTATATTCAATATATAATTATTTTAATTCAATTCGACAATTTGTTTGTTGATTCTATATATATAAAAACCCCTTTTGGGCCCCCCAATACATTTTGATACAGTGCCCTTCTAAGGCAAGTTACGCCCCTACTTACTTACTATGGTGTGGGTGTCTGGGATCGACCCGAGAATGTTAGTTACCCAAATTATAGCCAAAAAGGTCGCGGACGTTCGCAATATTTTTGGTGCCGCTTGGTACCACCGTTCTAATTCATAACTAAATAGGTCGTCATGGCAACGGAAACGAAGCACCTCTAGCACTACTACTACTCTACTCTACTCACTTGAACACACACAAAAATCATCAAATTGGGTCCAACTGTTTAGGAGTACTTCATTGACATACAAACTACAAAAAATTATATATATATAAAGATATGGATTTAATATTAACCTTACGAGCACTATTTTCAAAAATGTAGTCTACCCGCGGCATAAACAATTCAGAAACTGACTACACATTACCGAACAGTGTCTAATTTTCATGGGCAATTACCTCTGAAACCAATCTAATTTCCTTATTTTAAAAAAAAATATCCAGAGTCTTAATGTGATCAAGCTTTTTTACCTTTGCCTCATAAACTAGAAAAAAACACCATTCATAGACAACAAAAGACATTACAAGTGTATTGGAGCATTTGAAATTGAAATAAAAAACATGGCGCTTCCTATTTCCTATTTGGTTGGGTTTTTCGCGCTTTTTATTTTGATAAAACGTCGCTGCTTGTCTATGGTTGTATCAGTTCTAGATTTGAAGTGTAGTGCGAAAGATTACATTGACATTAGTGTGGTACATTGAAGTGATTTTTTTAATACTTGTGGTCGCGGTTTCGGGTAAGCCATTTATGAAAGTAGATAGAATTTTTGGGTGTTTTAATTGGATTTCTTGAGTGTCTTCTCAACTTTTGAATTTGTAAATATAGTTGTAGGCAATGTTGTACACAGGGCGTTGGGAGGTCTTCCAGTAACCTCCTTCCTTCCGTACCCGGAGAATAGAATAGTGCACAAATGCATTCTCCCAGATATAAAAAATGTATCCGTGCATAAACGGAGAAAGAATACAATTTCCTGCGGCCGGGCGTCCTGTCGTAAGAAACGAGAAAACAACCCACAGCCAGGTGGGGTAGGGCATTTGCTCGACTGGATGACTACCACCCATGGTCAAAAGTATGTCGCTATAACAACCTTGAGTTGTGTTCCGGCATTAGTGGCCAGGTTTCAGTGGCCCTTAAGAGAGCAGCAACGCATTTGTAGCACCTTTGGTGTTGTAAATGTCCATAGGCGATGTTAACCGTTTTCTATCTAGTGGGCCGTCTGCCCGTCTGCTGAACTCTTGCAATTAAAAAAAATGCGACTCGACCAACGTTGCAGTGTACTCTCTGTTCACATTTATTTCAATCCAATGCATTTACACTAGAAGCATATTTTGTAAAATCTCACGCGGGAGGCGGTTGAACCAAGGGAGAGTGGGGTGGGAAAATAACCAAAAACGCCTCACGTAATTAATGAACGCCCCCTTCCCTTAAATCTAATATTCAATTTAAAAAATAAATATACTTGTACTAAAACTTTATCCTACTTAAATGGCAACACTCGCATGTTTCACATACTTTTCTAAACCATACTAAGCTCTATTGTTCTCCATACTTTACTCCTTGAACTGCTTCTTAATGTTATACAATAAACTACATATGTTGTAGAACATGATCTATATAGAGCTGAAAATACCACACAGAGAGTCTTCTAAAGTAAGTCTAAATCTTCTATAAAGATATTACGATGCAAACAATACCTCCCTGACTCGCGTTACAAGTGTATCGTCAGCATAATCATGCAAGTATATGATGGAAACACGAATCCTAATAGCGTATATCGAGTTCTATAACAATAGCATTGTCAACATTTATTATGGCGGTGTTAGCAGCTCTAAATAGCATATATAAAGATGTATATACAAGAAGAATTTTTCCAGTGGGCCTTCATGATCAAATCCTAAAATATACGAAATAGCGAAAAACATTCAAAGGAATGTCGAGGCCGAATTTGACGAAAACTAAAGTGGTATAAAATTTTAAAAAATCAATGACCCTTATCTGTAATTGAATTCGCTGATCTTGAAAAAATGAAGACTTTCTGTATTAATATACCAAATCATAGTGTAGTTTGTAAAGATCAATTTCTGTGAAGGAATATCAAACGGCAATGTAAAGGAAAAGGTTGATTATCAACAAAATGTTCTATTTTTCATACATTAATTAAACATCAAATTGCGTCGCTCATTTGACCACACCTTATTTATTTTACTTTATTTTACTATTGATATACTACTACAGTCATTCATAAATTAGCAATGTTCTAAAATGATACCTACCGCTTCGATTTTATATAAAAATCGAGCTACTTTCTTGAATTCATTTTAATCAATTTAATGCAACTATATTATTTGCTAAAGAAATACAGTATTGCGTAATAAATAAACCATAAAATTCACATATTTATACTTAGAGTGAAATAAAACCAAAATTAGTCTTTGGACACCTGTTTGGATCGAAGTTTCGAAGACCACCGAAGATCACATCGAAGAAATTGTATAACGCGTACAATTATTACACTAATGGATATTATTTAAAATGTTATTTAGTTGCGTTAAAGTTCCAAATTGTATAACATTTTGTAATACAGTGGTCATCATTTTTCTTCACTGTTACTCTTTTTTTGTCTAGCCTCCGTCCGCTGTGTGACGTGCGATAAGGATCTTCGTTCCAATTAATTCTGTGGTATTTCCTTTTAATTAAAAGTTTGGTAATAAGAGCAAGACCTATTTTCAAAACAGCATATAATTATTACAGCAATGGATATTATTTAAAATGTTATTTAATTGCGTTAAAGTTCGAAATTGCATAATAATATACAGTGCTCAAAATTTTTCTTTACCGTTACAATTTTTTGTCTAGCCTCCGTCCGCTGTGTGACGTGCGATAAGGATCTTCGTTCCAATTAATTCTGTGGTGTGTAATTATCTTTTAATTAAAAACGTAGTATGTCTATTTAGTCTAAGAACAAGACCTATACAATAAGACCTATTTTCAAAACAGCGTATAATACCCTGATGGATATTATTTAAATCATATTTAATTGCATTAAATGTTGAAATTGTATAATAATATACAGTGGTCAACATTTTTCGTTTCTATTTTTCTTTTGTCTCTTGTCCGCCGAGTAACGTGCAATAAGGATTATTGGTGGCAGTTGCTTCTTTTAAAATGAAACTCGATATAGACTGGAATGTATGATTATTATTAACGTTGTTTACAATTAAACTATACATAGAATAAATTAATACAAAAAGTGCGTATTGGTGCTATTACGAATGAGCAAGTAAGTGCGCGAGAGAGTCGAGTGAGAGTGAGTCCTTCCGGCCTCCAAGGCCGCTCTTATATCCCGCGTTCCGTCCGACGCCTAGCTGCTAATTGTGCGAGCTATGGGCGTCGGAGGTATGAGAGTAGGTCTGCTCCGGCGGAATCTTCGTTCCAATAAATTCTGTGATATTTCCTTTTAACTAAAACAATTTCCTTTAAAGGCGAGATTACAGATTAGTTGATTCACAGAACATCTAAGATATAGGATGTTTTCCGTTTAATTAAATTTAACGCGGATATTTTAGAAATATTTGTTTACACACGTCGTATCTATACTTAAATATGACATCTGTGACACATTTCACGGTCAAATAACGATATATACTCGAGTAGCCTTGAATCATTTTCCTGTCATAGATTAATTATTTTGTTCATGTAGAAGAGTCATCTTATTTAGGTGTCAAAAAGGTGTTATACAGGTGTTTTATTACCCCTTCGAATTAAGAGTCGAATTATTGTTCACATTAACTCTTTATTATCTCCTGGTAAGACGTCATAAATCCTTTATTTCTATTGTTTACATTTCATGCACATTCTTTGAAGCCATAACTAACTTTGACTAGTAGGCATGATGCTAGAAGGCCATGACTATTTTACATATACATAATGGCGCTCAGCCGGGAGGCAGTTAGTTGAGTTTCAACTGCGGGCGAGTAGTTACCTAGTGCAGTTTTATGTTATTGCGATTATCTGCTTTACGGCTTAGTTTTGTTTGTGATAACTGTGAATTGCGTGTGTACTTCTAATTAACTTAGGTAGTGATAATTCCCACTTTCCTAATTTTAAATCGTATCCCACTAATTCGTAAAAAATACATACACGAAAGCAGTATACAGAATTAACAATATTTCAATTTAGAGTTGGTAAAGCCATGCTGGGATCTTGATTACCGCGCCCTTATAGAATATCGGCGTGAAACTCTTAGCCTTGAACTAATAGTGTAGCGTGCGATGAGTGAGAGATTCGCTAGCCCACTTTCCCGTCCTCCTATCTCATCTTCTCTCTTTTTTTATTTCCAAAAGCTGGCAAACAATCAGACGGCCCACTTGATGGAAAGTGGTCACCGCCGCCTATGGACGCTTACAACACCTGCGGACCTGTCATTGTCAACCTGTTGCCGTCCTCGACGAAATTTTATAAAGCCCTTAAATAACCCCACGTTGTAGCGCAGAGGTAAAACCGCGGCGGGAAGTTCCCCGCAAGTCTTTATTGTACGCGGAATGAACCTTCTAGAGGACCGTTGCGTAGCTAACCTCGATAGCTCGAAGAATGCAAGCTCTCTACCTAGGTTCTCTTGTAAGACCGCTATATTCCATCTCTCCTATCGCAGCCTAAGGGCTGGCAACACGTTGACTTCGCTCCTAATGTTGCCAATCCATTTCGGCCATCTTGTCATTTTTGATAAGTTTTATCAAGTTTTGTCATTTACTCTACAAATAGACGGGGGGTGGTATAGTTTGCGAAATGAAATGAAGTGAATCTTCCGGGGCAAATACATAAAAATTTAATACAATGTAACCTGTACCGCGGTGTAAACACTAGTAAGATATATACTTAGGGCCTTACTTATAATCGTTTATTAAATTTAAAGAAACTGCTTAGCAACTGATTAATGACAATCTCACCCATAAACTCCTCTTTAGTCGAATCTTTTGGGTACAACCTACGTTAATCATTCAAATTTCGCTTATCTGTGCTCCTCATAGGTACACAACAAGTAATACACGTTTTCAAGTGAAAAAAAGAGATATTCATTGTTTAGGGATTGATTCTGATTCTCTCACTTAAGGGATGCCTAATCGTTTCTTAACGAGATTATTATATGTAACGCCGTAGTAACATATATACTTAATATACAGACCATAAAAATACATATACAGAGTATATACGTTAACATAATAAAGACAAAGGTTAACAACACGGAAAATCATAAAACTAGTTCTAATCTCAAATGTTCCGTTAACTACTTCAAGTTCGAAAAACATAATAAGATAACAATAGGGCTATAATTAACGCATTGTGAGTATGACGAGAACATTCTTGAACTATCTTGAATAATGTTACTTCCTTAATATAAAGTCGAAGACGTAAAAATGGCCCGGGCTATTGGAGGCATTGCGTGAGGCGATGGCAAGGCTCAGTGCCGGCTCTACCTATAGTCTAGTGCAAGGTGTGCAGTACACGCGGGTGCCGGATCATAGGCGGTGCTCAACGCTGCTCTGGACACCTCCGAAATGCATGCATCGCACACGGCGCCGCCTTTTCCAAGACCCTGTACCCCTGTTATGGCGGAAGCCGGGCGCGGTAGCAAAGCAAGGAGCGCCAAGAGTGTCTCCTATACTGCAATAACTTTTGTTTCAACGTAAATTCAGCCTTATAACAGATAATTACAGATTATGTTGGCATAGTGTCGCATTATTCTTGGAACACCTTTCTATTTAAAAATTACTTTTTGCTCGTGTAGGTCCCTCCCCTCCCCTCAAGACCCTCCTCACAAGAAGTCTCATCATCACACATACATCAGTAAATATGGATCATGTTTAAAATACTTAAAAAATACTTTTAATGTTTGACAGAACGAAGTCTGTCCGGGCAGCTAGTAATATAATAATAAATTACTATACACCCTAGAGTCCGTGACCATTCCCTTTGTGAGTGCGGCTTAGACGAGGGCACTTTGGAGCACATCTTTTTTCACTGCCAAAAAACTATCATTCCACTCTACGATATTTTACCAGGAGATTTCCCTCGCCCTGTCAACATAAATTTCCTTTTAGCACTGGCCAATAAAAAATCTGTTAATATATTATGTAAGTTTATAACATTAAATAACATTTATTTATAAGGTAGTTAGATTAACTCTGTTTATGTTGTGTTGTCCCTAGGTTCACAGAAGTTACGACTGGAAAGAAAACCGACCAAATTTTTTTTTCGAGCTGTTATTGCCAATAACCCACACCTGACATTCTCTGTTACTGTGACATTGGCCGAATCAGCGCCAGTAGCGTTGGAGCCAAATCGCCAAAAATAGAATAGAATAGAACTATACACCCTACCCGCAGGGAGGCTTTGTGGCTAAGCCTTAGGTGAGTAGCGACACCTCGTACCCCATTCCGGGGTCCAAGGCAAGGCCCCCACCCCCGTGCTTGCCTTAACCAGCTGGCACGGAGTGGAGATCGCCAGAACTAATACTTAAGCTCCAAGGGCGGAAGTGATAAATGGCATCACGTCAGAAGTAGCTTCGGTGAACCTGCAGCCCACCTCTCTACACCCATGTTGCCCCTGTCTTCTATGGCATTTTCTGGGGCGTGTCACCGTCTGTCCATTGTCGCCATGTTCCCCAAACAATGCGACGGGCTGACGCCATAGTCTACATATTCCCAGAGTCCTAGTATCACTAGCAGTTCACCCCAATGGCCCGGCACTTTTTGTCCTCATTTCCCACAATAGTCCTACACTGACCGGGTCTTGTCCTTAGGTGCATTATTATATGGTGTAGACTGAGACTGAAATGAGGAAAACAGTTAACATCAGTCATCTCTTCGAAACCCTTCGTTTCTTTAACTTTTAATAAAATTTAAAAACTTCGTTTAAAAAAACCGACTTCAAAAACTAAAAAAACTAAAATGTATAAAATAACTTATTTCTTAAGCTATTATTATTAATATATATTATCTAAAACATCTTGAAGTCGGTGCAAAGTAAAACATAAAAATTACTATATTTTGAAAATTACTAAGTAACGAAGTTTTTAAATTTTATTTGTTACTTTTTAGTGTCTAGCTATGTATGGGAGGACCTACGAATGGTGCCGCGCTTCTTAAAAAATATAGGTCCCAAGAACCGGGAACAAAAAATGATCGTAAAATGAAAACTACTGGGCCAAACTATGTCAAATTTTTAGGGGACCACATGGCAGCTATTCCGCGTCGAACAAAAAAAGAATCACGTAAATCGAATCATAAATCTCAGAGTAATCGGTGTACATATGGAACGGAGTGAAAAATATTTTCATGAAAAGTGTTCATAAAATGAAAACTACTGAGCCAAACTATGTAAAAATTTTAGGGGACCAATTGGAAGCTATTCCGCGTCGAACAAAAAAAGAATCACGTAAATCGGATCATAAATCACGGAGTTATCGGCGAACATACATAAAAAAAAGCAAAAAAAAAAAAAAGATCCCGACGAATTGAGAACCTCCTCCTTTTTCGAAGTCGGTTAAAAAGAGACAGTATATGACATGTCCCCTCTGGTCACGAAGCCTTATTATACTTAATCTATGACGCTTTACCTTTCGTTACAAATCGCTAACGTAACGAAGTGTTATCGTAATATTATGATAAAAATTAAACTTAGACACGAACACGCCTCGCAAGAGAGCGTTCATGTATTTTATTATTTGTCGTGTTGTACATTAATTTGTTTTTCGAACATTTGTTGTAAGCACACTTTTTGTTCTTCTTTCGTTTACTGGTGAGTTTTTATGCCTTTCAAGTGAGCGTTCATGTGTGTTATATTTGTTGTTGTACATTAATTTGTTTTTAGAACGACATTTTATTTGATTTGCTGTAGAATTTTTTTGTTCTTTCGTTAACAATACGGGCGTGTTGGTTTTAACGCATACTATCAAGTGAGCGTTCGTGTATATATAATGTCGATTGTTGTGCATTAATTTGTTTTTAGAGTGAAATTTGTTTTGTTTTTGTTCTTCTTTGTAAGACGGATGAGTGGATTTTTTATGTATTCATTAGCAGGTATATTTTATAGCGTTTATATTTTTTACGATTATTGTAACGTATTATTATTATCTGTATTTGTCTATCTATACCACGGAAGTCATTTATCGAGATAATAAGTATCCGAAGTGTTGACCCGGAATATCAAGTTTCGCTCAAATCCGTTAATTAGTTTTACGTGATGCTCCAACAGACAGACAGGCAAAAATTGTACCAGTAGTTTCTTCAGACCAGTAGTTCCTGAGATTAGCGCGTTCAAGCAAACATACTCTTCAACTTTATATGTAATATTAGTATAAGATTTAACTCTGTTTCGATTTCTGTACGTATACTTTATGATTTCACAGCTTTTTATGTATTAAGATATATAGAGATAACTAGGTGACCCGGCAAACTTCGTACCGCCTATTTTCTGAATTTCTAAAAGACTGTTCCATGACATAAAAACAAAATCACCAAAATCGGTCTAGGTGATTGGGAGGATTTTAGAACCCGATCTCAGCGCCACCTACCGGTTCTAATTGCGAATCTAAACCATCCGGGAACCCACTCAAACACAAAAACAAAATTACCAAAATCGGTACAGGTGATTAGGAGGATTCTAGAACCCGATCTCAGCGCCACCTATCGGTTCCAATTGTGGCTATAAACCATCCCGGGACCCACTCAAACACCCAAAAACAAAATTACCAAAATCGGTCCAGGTGATTAGGAGGATTCTAGAACCCGATCTCAGCGCCACGTACCGGTTCCAATTGTGGCTGTAAACCATCCCGGGACCCACTCAACACGCACAAAATTTCATCAAAATCGGATGTATAGATTACGATCCTATAAAGGACATACACACAAACATTCATTTTTATATATAAAGATTTTTTATTTATGTTAGACGTATGTAAGGCGAGTGACATGTGTGATTTTTTTAATAATATAATATATTATGATGTCATGAGGTTTTGTGAAATGAATAAGTTGCGTTAATCGCACACGGCCGATTCCTGTATCTTACTATTCATTCTCTCGCCTTACCGTCGGTAAAATGTTGACATTACCTGCATGTATTCGTGCAGGAACGGAGAAAAATACAATTTCCTGCGGCCGGGCGGCCTGTCGTAGGAGGCGACAGAACAACCCACAGCCAGGTGGTAGGATATTTTCCCGACTGGATGGCTACCACCACTGGTCTAAAGTATTCCGCCATAACAACCTTGGGTTGTGTTCCGGCATCATTGACCAGGTTCCAGTCTCCCTTAAGGGAGCAGCAGCGCATTTGTAGGACCTTTGGTGTTGCAAATGTCCATAGGCGATGGTAACCGCTTTCCATCAAGTGGGCTGTCTGCCTGTCTGCTGAACTCCTGCAATAAATAAAAAATGGAGCTCATGTTAAATTTTAGCCGATAGTAAGGCAAATAAATGAACGGTCTGTAGTCTATAGTCAGATACAGACATATAAGGGTGCTGTTGGATCTGTTTAGCGAAAACATACTAATATACTACTCAAAAAACTTAAATAGCTCTTTGGAGGTTAGTGTTTTTACGAAACCGTTGTTAGTATTTTGGAAAGATTTGGCCTTTTTAACAATTTCTCAATTGTGTCATATTTTGGTAATACGTGTTTTTAAATGGTGCTAACCGTGCGAGAATGGTCACAACGCCTAAGAAGTTTTGGCAAATATCTTGTTCTGTAAGAGATCGATCGATCGACGAGCCATCATTGTCCTTTTTTGACCAAATATATGAAACGTGAAGTAGTCTCCTATGATTTTTTTATAGTTTACTAGCTGTATCCGGCAGATGTTGTCCTGCCTTTAAAAACCATAAATCTAGAACCCGATTCCAGCGCCATCTACCGGGACCAAATGTTAATCTAAACTATTCTCAAATCCACTTGAACAAACAAAAATTCATCAAAATCAGGCCCACCGTTTAGGACGTTAATTTAAACCATTCCGGGACAAACTTCAACACATACAACAACGAAAAGTACACCTAAATTCTGGTACCCGATTGCAGCGCCATCTACCTGGTTCAAATGTAAATCTAAATTATCCCAGTAGAAAATTATAAAAATACTAATATCGCTATTAAAAAATAGGGGTTGATCGTACAGGGTTCAAAATTTAGGGTTGTATGTATTTTTAATGTTATATCATAAAAAAATAAAAATCTTAAAATTAAAAAACAAATTAGGGTGGACAACCCTTATCACTTAGGGGTATGAAAAATAGATAGTAGCTGATTCTCAGACCTACCCAATATGCACACAAAATTTCATGAGATTCGGTCAAGCCGTTTCGGAAGAGTATGGGAACGAACATTGTGACACGGGAACTTTATATATAAGATATTGTTACATGCCGTGCAAGAAATGCGCACACCTGCCTCCCGTAAAAACGCAGTTTATTACCTTTCTTGCATTCGGAGTTCTTTTGTTTACTTCGAGTTTAGAATTTTTTATGCAGAATACCATGCTATTGCTATTGAACTTGTTTTATGGCCGTCGAAGCTTGCCAGGTGTGCGGGATTAACTCGGCGAAGTCGGCGAACGCGATCCTTTGTTCTATTATACAGTTTAGTATAAAACAATGCCCGAACGGAGGGGTAGGGTAGTCAACCGACGACTACGATACGAGTCAGACGTGTGTAGTACTTTCGATTAGCGATATAGTGACGGACTTTGCGCGTGTTATTGAATCGTTTGTACTGGCTGTGTCCAGTCATATTTGTGCCTGTTTTATACATGTTTGTATAGTTCAAATAAACTCTTTAAGTAATTCCAACGGCATTGTAATTCGAGTCCTGTGTAGCTCGTAACAGTATAATAATATCAGCCCATAAATGTCCCACTGCTGAGCTCGGGCCTCCCATTATAGACACCGAACGACATATAGAATATAAAGAAATATAATAGACATATACGGCCTTACTTATAATAATCTCGTTAAGAAACGATTAGGCATCTCTTAAGTAGGAGAATCAGAATCGGACCCTAATCAAGGAATATGTTTTTTTCACTTATTTACCTGTTGACCCTGTTATTTACCTAAGAAGAGCACTGATAAACGAAATTTGAATGATTAACGTAGGTTATGCCCAAAATATTCGGCTAAAGAGGAGTTTATGGGTAAGATTTTCACTAATCAGTTGCTGAGCAGTTTCTTTAAATTTAAGAAACGATTATAAGTAAGGCCCATAAAGAGTAGATAGGACAGTGCACCTGCCACACTTGTCCAAGGCGGCTTGGCAGGTTTGACATATCGGCTATCTCGATATGCAGGTCGCATCACGATGTTTTCCTTCACCGTTGTTAGCACGTGGTAATTGTAACAATATGCACGTTAGATCAGAAAACCGACTAAGTGGTGCACGCGTTCCGGCCTGGATCGAACCCACGCCCTTTGAGTTTGGAATTGAATTGTTAATCTACACGAACGAAGCCGCGGGCAACTCCTGGTCTCACTGTAACTATAACCAACTGTGTCAAAAGGTCTAAGCAAGGTAATTCACAGACTCTTTGTTGGTTCGTACGTATTTCTCAGAACCGGCGTCCCAAGCTGTCAAGTGTCATATTGTGACCCGTCTTAAATTCCAATATGGCGGAATGCAAACTATAAAAACAAATAATCGCTGTTCCACGGCACAGATAACCGTATGAATGAAATCACTGTTTTTCTTTTTAATCTTTAAGCCAAGTCATTCCTAATATTATTTACCATAGTTGAGATGCGTGGAACGCAGATTTCTTGCAAGTAAATTTTGTCAACTTATATTTTTTATCTTCTAAATTTATTATATCGTACACTATTTATATTGTTACGAGCTACAGGACTCGAATTAAAATGCCGTTGGAATTACTATAGAATTTATTAGAACTATACAAAAACGTATAATACGTACAAATATAACTGGGTACAACGTCCGTCACTATGTAGCTAATCGAATGTACGTCTTGCCTTGATCGTGGTTCTCGCTAGACTGCCTCTTTCCCCCCCCCCCCCCCCCCCCTCCCGTTCGGGCATAATTTTATACTAAACTGTACAATACAACAAAGGACCGTAATCTGCACACCTGCTACGGGTAAACAAGTGCAATAACAATAGGCTATTGTCTAATTGCAAATTTTAAACACGAAGTAAACAAAAGAAGTCCATATTCGGGAAAGGTAATAAACCAGGTTTATGGCAGGCAGGTGTGCATCCACTTTTTTCGGCATATAACAATTTGATCCTACACTCCTTACCTTAAGGAATGTTTCAACTTCCTTCATACATCACACACCTTCGATTTGCGCTCCTCTTATAATAAACATGATAATGCGTAAACAAGATAACGAACTCTATTTATGACCGGTTCCTGTATCTTACCGACCGTTTATTTGCCTTACTATCTGTTTATATTTGACATAAGGTCCACGTAAGAAATTTCAACATTCAACCGAGTGTACGGTTAATGAATGAATAGTGAGATATATAGCCAGGCGGTAGAGTTTTGTCAGTTGATGGGGCATTTACCCGTCTTGATGGCTACCACCCCCGGTCTAGAGTATTACGATATTTAGTTGTGTTCCAAAGGTTGGTTGTGCTCTGATGGTCATATTTGAGAAACGGTGGCTCGTAGGAAAAAAGTATTGATACATTTTTATAGATAATTTTATGATTTACAATTTTTGACTGGGGTGCTTTTATGTAAAACTTACCGTTTTGAAAATCGCGAAAACTTTTTTTACCTTTGACTTCGAGTAAAATTCTATACACAGGAATGATGGGGAACTTTATTTTTTTATGTATAATTATGTTTTGAACAATTTTACTGATTTTCAGGTTGATGTGATTTTATGCACCTTCACAATATTTTTTTGGTCTAGATCTAGATTGACCCGACTACACTTTCATAGAAATGTTTGACAAATGATAAGACTGGTGTGCATATGCACATGACGTTTAGTCGACGATTAAAATAAAATAATCGCTAGAACTATATATAGCTAAACAGGGGTTATTTTATTTAAACCGTCGCTTGAACGTCTATGCGTCCAGCCCTAAGTATACGATATGATAAATATTCTTAAATACACGTCAAACAAACTTCTTCGAGGTTGTTTATATTTAACATTCAATATCACGACATGATTCAGGGGACGCGGCGTTAAACGAAAACGGACGAGTAACGTAGCGGCCGCCTGATTCGTTATGCGCCTTGTCTGTGTGCCTCTGTGTGAAGTGAAAAAAAACACGTTCGTGTTTATCAAGGTCTTTACGGAATAAGTGTGTGTACACACGTGACGACTTTGGTCGACGTTAGTTGGATTTTTAAAGGGAATCGGCAGCGGCGGATTTTCACGTTAAATGATAGTTAGATAACATATACAATTTTAAAAATACATAATTACAATATTGTCATAGTAGAAACACTAGGCGGCCATATCGCTTAAAGCAATCTCTTCCAGGCAACCGAACTTAAGGAATAGTTTAACCTAATCTGGCGATGTAGGTGGTGCAGATTATTAGGTATATCATAAATAGTAGTTGTAGTTTAAGTAACATACTTAAACTACATATTTTATAAATTAAATACACATACTTAAATTAGATAGGTGATGTTTTGGCCTCTCTCTAAATGGATAAATGAAAACTCTGTATTGTTCACCATAAACTTAAACGTAGACAATTATATGAATACATTTCAGCTAGAACAATGAGTGGCTTTATAGCTTATAGCGAACCGGGCAACCCGGTCTCTAAGGAGATGTTAAATAAAAATATGCAATGTTTATGGTGTACTAAACTATAAGTATATAATAACAGCCCATAACTGTCCCACTGCTGGGCTCGGGCCTCCCACTGTAGGGGAATGAACAGTATACCCGCCACGCTTGTCCAAGGCGGTTTGGCAGGTTCGACACATCGGTTATTTCGATATGCAGGTTGCATCACGATGTTTTCCTTCACCGTTGTTAGCACGTGGTAATTGTAACATTAGCACATTACAAACTATAATTAATATAGTCATAATCATCAACAACTATTGAAATGTGTGCTGGGACACATAGTAGAAGTGAAACTTCAACGGACAAGTGGAAAAACTTATGGCAACGGATTAGTGGCAAAACGAATTGCAACAAAATTTTAACTTGAAGTTTTACGGGCAGGTTTTCAGCTTGGACAAGTATATTAAGAATCAATTTTTCGTAGGTTTACTGCAAATTATGACTTGGTGAGGTTAAGTACATTTAAATGAATGCTTTTTTATTTAAACATTTTATTTTATCAAACAAAAAAACTAAATTCGATACGGGAACAAAAAAACGCATCCATAGTATACTCTAAATTTATGCCGCTACTCCACGCGGCCGCTTTTTTGTGACAAAAAAAGTGTGTGTGTACTTATGTACACGCGTTAGAAGTTATACTTCTTTGGCCTAACAAGATAAAAAAACGACACTAACAATAGAAAAACTAAAATGTTGACTATAGCTAACTTCAAGGTGTCGGTTGACTATAGCTAACTTCATGGTGTAGGTTTTTCGTGTGACGGTGTGCGCGCGCATCGTGAAAATTTACTCTCATCATTTTTCCCTAACGCGCCTAAAGAAGTATAACTTCAAAAAATCCTTAAACCCCCGTTTATATAGGTTTCACTTCAAAAACCTAATTAAGTTTTTATGTGAGTAGCATAGAGCTACTACATACAACTATGAGATATAGGAATCGACTGTCAGTCGCTCGTGTGTAACCACTTTTAGAACGTCGAAAGAGCAACGCACTCACACATACACGCGGACGTTATCGCGGCGCGAGCGTGTGCGCGAGTCGTTGCGCCAGCGCAACTGTTCTCGCTTTGTACCAAGATTTTAGTGGTTTTAATTAGAGATCGTACGATTACATACATTATTTATCATGTCTGAGACTTGGAGGTTTTATTTTCTAGATCTTGTTGGCAATAACAACAATTATTACAAACTAGCTCTTGGCCGCGGCTTCGCTTTCATTAATGTTTTCCCGAGGGAACCGTTCATTTTTTCGGGATAAGAGCAGCCCATATGCTATTCCAGTCGATAATGTATCTCTGTGCCAATAGAGAGTGATTTTAAAAATTTCTTTTCACTATTTTGATATTTGTTACAATAATTGTAGGGAGTTTAGTTATTTCTAATTAATCAATCATGACGTATATGTGTTTTCATATTATTAGTTGTTGAAATTCATTTACAAATACGATTATGGCTATCAATAGATTAATTTTCTGAGACCTTATTTTTAAGATTTCTCGTTTTCCATATAGAATCTAGAGCTGATGTTGTCCGTCCCGCTCACACACTGTGCTATATATTGTACTAGCTGTACGACTTGTTAATGCAGTGAAACTTGGTTAAGTGGGACCTGGATAAGTGAGAAACCTCCATAACCTCCATAACTAGAACTCATGCTGAGGTCGCAACGCTTTGGCACTGAATTTCCCCTGTTAGTGGAACGAAGCAAGCCTCTATATCTGGGATTCGTTCTTTCGATTAATCATCATAGTTACCTCTATAACTGAGACAGCGAGTGAATGTTATATGCCTCTGTAACTGAGTTAACATCGTTTCGTTTGTTTACTTACTTGTTCTTATTTATTTGAAAAATGTCAAAACGAAAGCTGCAATCTTTATCCGTACGTGAAAAACTGAAGTTAATATCCGTTTATAAAAGTGGGAATGCGATGAAGTCTGTGTCAAATTTAATGTGCCAAAATCTACTTTTTGTAGAATAATTGAGAATAAAGGTAAAATTCAAACAATGTTCTGAAGGACAAGGGAAACTAAAACGTGTACGTTATCGGAATATCCTGAACTTTAACTCTATTAATGGAACCCTCTGTAAATACATACATACATAACTTCACGCCAGGTCCCTTGCGGGGTAGGCACGAACAACAGAGCGCCATTCAGGCTTATTCTTACACACCTCACTTGCTTCTTAGACATTCATAGCTCTTGTCATGCATGCTCGTCAGTCTCGTCAGTGTGTTTTATTTGCAGATGATGTGTCTATAGTTGTAACAAGAACGGATAAAAATGGTGATCACCAAAAAATAATGCAAAACGAAATAGGAATAGTATTAGACTGGTTAAAAAGAAATAAGTTAAAAGCAAATTTATCTAAAACAAAATTTATTTATTTTCATAATTACAATAATAAAGACAATTTCCATGCTAACTTAACATTTAATAATGACATAATAGAAAAAGTTGACGAATTTAAATTTTTAGGTATATTACTTGACAAACATTGTAAGTGGAAAGCACATGTGGATTTGGTATGTAAAAAATTAAACAAATTTGTATTTGCCCTAAATAGACTAAGACGCACAGCCAATGAAAAGGCGGCTCTAACTGTATATTATGGGTATGTTGAATCGGTGTTACGTTATGGTTTGATTATTTGGGGAAATTACACAGACATTAAAAGAGCTTTCATTGTACAGAAAAAATGCGTAAGGGCAGTCTGCGGAGTTGGACCCTTCTTATCTTGTAGACCACTTTTTAGAAAATTAAAGGTACTCACGTTAACTAGTTTATATATATTTCAAATAGGAAGTTTTGTAAAAGACAATCTGTTAATGTTTGATAAATATTCTGATTGTGTTAATTCTAGAGTAAAATTTAGAGATCCCGCTAGATTAGTAACACCAAACTGCAACACCACGTTAAGACAAAAAAACTGCCAAGTGATGATCATAAAAGTCTTTAATTCAATACCCACATCAATAAGAGAATTGCCAAAAAGAAAATTTAAACTAAAATTACATTCATGGCTGATAGAAAAGTGTTTTTATGACATTAGGGATTTTATTAGGTAAATAATATATTTAATTTATATTTTTAGCTCTGACATCTGATTTTTTTTTAATTTATCCTTTTTTTGACATTCTTTAATCTCTGTATTTAATTTATTGTTAATCAAACTACGTTTATAAATTTAGAATTATTATAGTTTTTTTTTAATTGACATGTAAGTACCAAATATTTGTATGACCATATTTCGGTCAAATACAGTGAGACCAACTCGATATGTAAACCATCTTTTGTACTTTTACCTGTATTTCAACAAATAAAGATTCATTCATTCATTCATTCTGTTCTTAAGGCTCTTGACATCACCTTCTGCTAGCACACGATCAATTTGATTATGGAAGGTGTGTCGTCGCCTTCCGCGACTTCTGCATCCATCCACTTTTGCATTGTATATCTGTTTAGTCATTCTTTCATCACACATCCTCTGTAAATGAGACAAATATTTATTTATACTTGGATACTTCTGGTAAAGGATTTATAAGGAGGAAAGGAATCAAGGTTTATTATAGGTCGATACAAGTCTCCTGCGCTGAACGCTTTAATGCGCATTCTGACTCGCACTCGTCCGATTTTTAGTATTCTATTACCCTCAATAGGTAATTGACCGGTTTTGATTGAGATGTCACATCAATCAACAGCCACATATTCGACGTTATGTAACTGAACTTAATTGATATTGGTTTGACTGTTTAATAATTATCTTCAGAGAGGCCAAAACATCGTCTACATTTAAGAACGCACTCAGAAAACACTACTTTCTCTTTATTAATTATGCATAATTCTTATACTATAGACTTATTATTATATACATACCTATATATCTTATAAATGTAAAAAAGCAAGAAAGAAAATAATTTTATTTAGGACAAATTATATAAATGCAGTAAACGCGTTAATCGATCCGTTACTATCACTCAAATGTGTCGCAAAAACTCCCCCGTCTACCTAAGTATAGATTGGCGCCTCGACCCCGCTTGAGGCATATGCTCTGCTCTGATTGCTCGTTTATGAAATTACAATATTCATAACTTTTATTAGGTTAGCGTTAGGACGATCTTTCAGTTATAGAAAGATTAAACAAATCAAATTAAATTAAATTAGGATTTTAAAAGTAATTGAAATGTAAACAAATTATATTGTGCTTTTTCATCCAAACAACAATCAATCCGATTCGTAGCTCCCTCCGACATATATATATATAAGAGTATGCCACTATAACAGCCTTAACTTGTGTTTCGGCATTAGTGACCAGGTTCCAGTCTCCCTTAAGAGAGCACCAGCGCATTTCTAGCATCTTTGGTGTTGCAAATGTCCATAGGCTATGGTAACCGCTTTGCATCAAGTGGGCCGTCTGCCTGTCCGCTGCACTCCGGCAATAAAAAAAAATATGATTGTATGTATTTAATTTTATAAAGTAATTTAGGTATGTGTATATAATTGATAAAATACTAGCTTCTGCCCGCGACTTCGTCCGCGTGGAATAGTAAAAAAAAGTAAGTTCAAACAAACCCTCCGATTTTGAAACATTCTTCATTTGTGCTCGGCTCCTATTGGTCTTAGCGTGATGATATATAACATATAGCCTTCCTCGATGAATGGGCTATCTTGCACTGAAATCATTTTTCAAATCAGACCAGAAGTTCCTGAGATTAGTGCGATCAAGCAGACAAACAAACTTTTTAGCTTTATATATTAGTATAGATCATATCTATTGCATGCTTACCGAGATTCAGTCCATCCAAAGGTTGTCTGGAATAAATCTCTCCCAGCGATAAGACCGCCCATTGTACTGTTGTCTGTATAAATTTATTTTGTAACGTTGTGCAATAAAGAATATTCTATTATTATAGATACATAGATATATATATATATATATATATATATATATATATATATATATATATATATATATATATATATATATATATATATAATTGATACATAATTAGATAGATACATAAATAGATATAAATAGATACATAGATAGATACATAATTGTTTAATAAAAAAAATTGAAATGTGACTTCGCGAAATGTAGGACCCCTCCCCCCACCCCTTGTCACACTTCTTCGGAACCCCCCCCTCCTTAACGTGGATGTAATTTGTGGGTGGACCCAAATTTCGCAACGATTTGTTGCGTAGTTAAAGCGAGGGATAGCGTCTTAAACGAACACATTTATAATATAAATGCAGTATTGTCATTGAAATAATCTTCAATGGTGTAGAAGATACAGACCTTGTTGTAACTTAATCTAATTAAAACTATTTGTCGTATAAAATTCCCAATTATCCCAAAATTCCACCCGGACTTACATACATACATCCATTGCAAGTTAAATAAAAGCATGTAAAAATAAACCCGACCACATGCTGTATAAGAGGAAAATTCCTAACGATATCAATACCTAACTAACGGCCGTTTAACGAATTCGTTACTCGTTAGCGTGGTTCCATAAAAAGGTATGAATCATCAGTCAGTTCATTTCCTCGAATTGTTTTCAAGTACATAACCAAAATTGCACTTTATATGCGTAGTGATAAGGCATAATTTTCATAAGCAATGTTCATAAATAAAATTTCAAACAATTAGAAACTCTATATTTCAAATAATAGAGGGTATTTTTCAATATTTAACAGTTGAGCACCGCGGAAACTCATTCAAGTTATATAAGCGATTGTCCGTCTCGTTCGTTCATTTCGCTCGAGCCTTCGTCGAGGTAGAGGCGGATTAATAAGGTAACATTTTGAATTTTTAAATTTAGAATGTCTTACTGGCGTTTGAATTTGAAAATAGAATTATTTATCGAGATTAAGTTTGAACTGAGGATATCTTTTATCGTTATTGTTTGGATTTAGAACCTTGTGTTTTAAATATTTCCCAAGTGGTGGGGATTTCTTTTGACATATACTTACCCACATATTGAATTATTTAAAAAAGTCACCAAGTATTTACGAGTACGTAGATCAACTTGGTGATGTTCTTTCGGTTGTAGTAGTGTACGGTCAGTGCTTTATTCCGATTTTATTCACCGTGTGTACTACTACAATCGCGAAACGTTTCGAAGCCGAATTATTTATAACATTATGATTTTTGAGACATGCTATTTTTTATCGCATTTATATGTAGATATTATAAAATACTAGCGGTCTCGGCAGATAGTGTCCTGCACTAAAAAAAATAAAAATCTAGAACCCGATTCCAGCGCCGCCTACCGGGTTCTAATTGTGAATGTAAACCACCCCGGGACCCACCCACTCAAACATACATAAAATTTCATCAAAATGATAGAACCTGATTCTAGCGCCAAGTATTTTGTTCAGATGGGTTACATTATGGAAGTTTTAGCAGGGATCCCTAATCGTACGGCCCGTATTAATCAGGGATAATGTAGCATTCGAATGGTGTCCAGGGGCCCTCCAGCATCTAGGGAGCGAAGGAGTCTTCACCCCTGTTGACGAAGTGAGTTTGCTCGGCTTTCCGGGGCATTCTCAAGCACTGAGGCGCTAGGATCAGCGTGGGCGTAAATACGTTCTAGGTCTCACGCTCTTCCTGCCACAAGCGCGGGGCACATGGGAGGAGGGTGGTTTTAGTGGAGTATTGAGTAGTCGAGTCTCCACACAAGCCGGCGATTGACCCTGGTGGCTATTCGTGGCTTCACCTCTCATCGCTTTGGTCCAATCCCTAGCAAACGATCCGGTAATGTGCGAGATGCATTTCTCCCGTCTTTAAAAAAAAGAATTCAAATGGTGTAAGAATTTTATAAATCGGTCCAGTAGTTTTTGAATTTATTCGTTACAAACATACAAAAATTATAACATACAAATCTTTCCTCTTTATAATATTAGTATGGATTACATCTACCGAATTATGAATATAGTCAAGGTGGCGAAATCCCACAATGGGGTAAGTTCATATACCGCTCGTTTTTTAACTTTTTTAAACGGAATTTAATGTCTACCTACAATTCGAAGACAGAATTCAACGGTGTCCTACTTTAACTGATTGATTTGTTGTGGTCGTTACTATTCAAACACGGAAATAATGAGAGGCGTATGAAGTTGCCCCACCGTCGATTTTCGCCAACTTGACTATAAGACTCGGTAATTATCCAGAAAAGTGGCCGTCATATGCAAAGACAGACATTGAATAAGCGTTCCGTTTTTACCAAAATGCGTACGGAGTCTCCTAATAGAGATTAAGGTTGTTTTTATCCACTCGCGTATTAGCAAATTGCTTTTGCGCCTGGCCGCCATTTTGGTGACGTAACCGTAGCCGAACACCCAGTACTGTTAGCATCACTGGCCGGCGAGTACGCGTACTTATCGAGTTGCGGACGACGTCACGTGAATGTTAATTTGACAAGGTTCCAGCGCATTAGCAATTTGCGGGGATAATATAAGTGTGTGTTACAATATTGAGAAATAATTCTAAATTTAAACTCGGAACTCGTTCTGACGTTGGTGGGCGTGTTGGTTGCGTCATGTAACGACGCGCGTCTGGATACGTGAACGAGCTTGAGGCGTGTATTCTAGAAGGTTTATTTATGTTTTTTGCTGAGCTTCAACGAGAAAAGATCGGAGTTTTATTTAATATCTTTATAAAATGTTATCTAAAATTTCCAAACAATAATGTATTAAATTCTTTTCATTCATAAACCTTTAATTAAAATTGTTTATCAATGACTTCAATCCGCTATCGGCTGTGCCAGTTTGCTATGTTTCTTAGACTGTATAATTGGTGTAGGGATAGCGAAGTGTTCTAAAAATGTGTTAAAATTGTAAGGTTCTCTGATTAAAAGTGTTGTGACCAGTTGCTGTTCTTTTACTACCATAAACCTTTCTGAGTTGTTGCAAGTATTACAATACATAAATTTCGAGAGCTTCATAACATATAGGCAAAGTATATACGCAAAATTGCATTTTCTTTGTTGTTTATTAAAAACTGTATGCTACAATTTAGAGAGTCTTACCGGTGTGCAAGTGTGCCTAACAAGAAGGGTATTCCAAATTTCAGCCTTATACAATCAACTGGTTTTGTTTTATTTTGTCCCTTGTTTAAAACTGCACTTTTGTCTGTACGCCCATTTGTTATGAAGCCCTTGATATATACCTATCCAGTCGGGCGCAGGTATTTGTATTCTTACTCCGTTCCTACACGGAGGAAATTGGACACGGATTGCTTGGTGTGTTAATAGTCACATGTTTAGTAAAATGCGATAACCTACTTATTTTCAAGTCGGATAACATGCTACGTCCGTTATCCGTTGTAACGGCGTATAACGATTAATTATCTAAAGTGTGTCCGTTTTTAAACATCGTTTATCAATGACAACGTTTCGATAGATAGTGTTTTATCGGCTTTTTGTTATACAGGTTGATGTCACGTACTAGTGTATATTCGAATTGCCGCAATCATGATTATTATCGATTCCGCAGACTCTTATTTTGTACTTATTTTTTTATTGCATTAGTTCAGAACACACAAAGCGTTTACCATCGCCTATGAACATTTGCAACACCAAAGGTGCTACAAATGCGCTGCTGCTCTCTTAAGGGGAGAATAGGACCTGATCACTAATGCCGGAATACAACTCAAATGCTGTTATGGCGACATACTTCAGATCAGGGGTGGTAGCCGTCCAGTCGGACAAATACCATATCACCTGGCTGTGGGTTGTTTTGTTGCGTCTCACGACAGGCCGCAGTTAATTGTATTCTTTCTCCGTTCCTGCACGGATCTGTGGTTGAGCGGGCTAAGTCATAGCCAGTCGAACTCCTTGGGACCCAGAAGCTTCGGGTTCGATTCCCTGCATTGTAAACTTCGGAAACAAACTTTCTGTTATTTACTATGGTCTGGGTGTCTGGGATCGGCCCCAGAGTGGTCCGTTGTGTATACCAATAACAGAAGTGTAACTTGCTTAGCTTTGGGATATACAATATGTCTGTTGGTCTGCCGATTATATGCCAGATATCTTCCATACATTCTTTTACCTTACCATTGATAGAAAATTAACATTTTTTTATTATTGCAAAATCGACTGAAAGACGACTCACGTTAGGGGAATCATAGAGATATGTAACAATAGAAGAAAGAAAGAAAGAACTGATTTGCTATAGGAAAGCAACAATTCAAGGATGCAGAAATATTTGCACATACATTTTTTATGATAAGATTTAATTTGTAGGAATGCGGTGTACACTTACCCATTTGGGGCAAGAAAGTCCCCAGCAACACGTCTAGCTAAAAAGATTTTACCATCATAATTATTTATAAACTAACTGATGCCCGTGACTTCATCCGCGTGGTGCGGTTTTTTAACTGTCCCACGGGAACCCTGTAATTTTTCGGGATCAAAAGTATCCTATACGTTGACCAGGGTATAAGCTACCACCATACAAAATTTCATTAAAATCGGTCCAGTCGTTCCGGAGATTAGCCGGTACAAACAGAGAAACAAAAGATTTGAAAAAATGTAAATGTAAAAAGTGAAATAGAACTACTATTTCACTTCTTACATCCCCTTGACTCGGTTTTCATCATTTTTTTTCATTGCACAGAAATTTGACATCTACAGTTTTAGTATATGTATAGATAATCTCGGTCTGTTTTTTTTAATGTGTGTTTCAATTACTTTTCAAAGACTGAATGGAATTGTACCTAACAAAATGTATTGTTACCGTCACAATAAACATACTAAGAATTCAACCTGTGAAAAATTTATTTATCCTTACTTGTTATGCAAAATACAAACTTTATGCAGAAAATAATACAAAAGGCTGCAAGCGAGTACATATGTTGATGCAGTTTTATCATTATATGTGTATATATATATATATATATATATATATATATATATATATATATATATCGCCTATAGACATTTGCAACATCAAAGGTGCTACAAATGCGCTGCTGCTCTCTTTTTAACAAATTTACTTAACAAATATCGTGACAAAAGTATGTTAAGTTAGTTTATGCACGTATATTTCAATTCTATGGCACTTGCGACTTTCTTCTACCAACGGTGCGATATATAATGATACATACATACATAACTTCACGCCAGGTCCCTTGCGGGGTAGGCACGAACAACAGAGCGCCATTTGCCATCTATATACTTATAATAAAATTGAAGAGGTCGAATTTCTGTACAATAAAAAAAATTGCTAAAAACCGAGTCAGGGGGATGTAAGAAGTGAAATAGAACTAATTTAGATTTTTTTAGAATTTTTTGTTTCTGTTTGTCTGTCTGTTTGTACCGGCTAATCTCAGAAACGACTGGACCGATTTACATGAAATTTTGTATGGTGATAGCTTATATCCCTGGTCAACATATAGGATACTTTTGATTCCGAAAAATTAAATAGTTCCCGTGGGATAGTTAAAAAGCTTTAATTACTTAAACAGCTTCTAACAGTCTAAAAGTCATTTATCTTCAACGTAACATAATAGAAGCGGATAATTTGACAGGGTGTGGTGTCAGTGAGAGAGTTTTATCTTATATGTATAATATATAAAGCAGATAAGTTTGTTTCTTTGTTTGTTTGCTTGAACGGGCTAATCTCAGAAACTACTGGTCTGATTTGAAAAAAAAAATCAGTGTTAGTTAGCCCATTTATTGATGAAGGTTACAGGCTATAAACCATCACGCTAAGAGCAATAGGAGCGGAGCACCAATGAAGAATGTTTCAAAATCGCGGGTGTTTTTTAACTTCCTTTCCACGCGTATGAAGTCACGGGCAGAAGCTAATCTTATATATAAAAACGATTCGCAAAATGTGTGTTGGTAAGCGCATAACTTGAGAACGACTTTACCGATTTTGATGAAATATTGTGTGTGTGTTTGAGTGGGTCCCGGGATGGTTTATATCCACAATTGGAACCGGTAGATGGCGCTGAGATCGGGTTCTAGAATCCTCCTAATCACCGGGAGCTATTTTGGTGATTTTGTTTTTGTGTGTTTGAGTGGGTTCCCGGATGATTTAGATTCGCAATTAGAACCGGTAGGTGGCGCTGAGATTGGGTTCTAGAATCCTCCTAATCACCTGGACCGATTATGGTGATTTTGTTTTTGTGTCATGAAACAAATTCTTTTAGGAATTCAGAAAATATAATATTATATATATATATATATATATATATATCTGTCCGTGCAGAAACGAAGAAAGAATACAATTTACTGCGGCTGGGCGGCCTGCCGTAAGAGGAGGATATTTGCCCGACTGGTTGGCTACCACACCTGGCTTAGAGTAGCCGTCATAACAACCTTGAGTTGTGTTCCGGCATCAGTGACCAGGTTCCAGCCTCCCTTAAGAGATCAGCAGCGCATTTGTAGCATCTTTGGTGTTACAAATGTCTATAGGCGATGGTAACCGCTTTCAATCAGGTGGACCGCCTCCCGGTCTGCTGAAACCTGCAATAAAAAAATATTCTTCAATAGTGTAGTATACCTTTTTAAGCAAGGTACTTTTCAATTGGTAGATTTTCAAAAGGTGGTACTGGACCTTTTAACATTCTTTTGACCATTTTCAATCTACACAAGCGAAGCTGCATGCAAAATCTGGCAATTAATTAAAATAATAATGAGCCAATTATGAAATAATATTGAGCCCATTCTGAAATAATATTGAGCCAATTAAAAATAATATTGACAATAATATTGAGCGAATACAGCCAAAGTAAACTCGCGTCCCACGTGCTTGGTCGCTGACGCTGTTTGCACAGCCATTTGGGTCACAACACGACCGGATATATAGTATTTCGTGAAGTGTTTTTCGCGTAAAATTATCATCGATGACATTATAGATATAGTTTGATTTTATATATTAAAAGTGATTAAATAAGAAAGACACTCGAAGTTGTTTTGATGATTTTTTTAAAGTTTTTTTTTTGAACGTAAAAGTAGGTAAAGGCGTTTCGATTGTGTATACGTAGATGGCGTTGTAGTCAGATACACGCCAAAACCGCTGACCCGCCGACACGACCCTGGCGGCCTTTATGAAGATCATCATGTCGACAAAATGCGCCCGTGCGTGTTGCCCGCCTACATGTCGGCGGCTTGTACGTAAGCAATCGGTCCAGGTGACACTCAAGCTTAGTAGCGTGCTATATTTTTTGTTCGCCATCATCTCGAGCCGCCGACAAAAAGCTGCCGACATAGGTCGACGGGTCGGTGGCTTTGGTGTCTATTGCGCTTTAATGATACTGAAGGGAAGAATACGGGAAATGTTTTTTTTTATTGTCTATAAACATTTGCAACACCAGAGGTGAAGCGGCGGGAGAGAGGCGGGCACATTTGCGTGAAGTATAAAACAACGACCTGGCTAACTTGTAACAATACTATAACTGAGGATAGCGATCTTTAACGAATGTGTTAAAAGAAGGTAATGATCCTGTCTGCTTGATATTTACTCGTAGGGGTAGCACATTCCAGACTTGAAAAGGCAGTTCTCTGGCCCAATGTGCATATTGTTACAACTACCACGTGCTGAAGGTGAAAGAAAACGCCCGAGACGCCCGATGAAAGAAAATAAACGCCGAAAAAGAAAGTGTCAAGCCCGCCAAACCGCCTTGTACAAGACCGGAGCTATACCTACTGTCCGTTTCTCTACAGCAGCGGAACAAAATTATAGGCTGTTATTATTATGACAAAGACGCTTGATATCATCACATTGAGACAACCGACATGTGAAACACGCTAATCCGAGTTGGACGAGTGGGAGGACGGGGGAGGCCCGTTCCCAGCAGTGGGACGATTATAGGCTGATATAGGAAGAGCTCAAGCGGCATTGTTGACTTCCGTAATGAAATTTTTGACCTCACTTGATTGGCCTTGACCGACTAAGGCCATGTTGTGATAGATGGAGGTCTCACGTAACTTAAGGCATACACGTCATTGTTAGTCCCTTCGGTTGTTACTCTAGTATAAGGGCAAGCCATACCGAAAATTTCGACTTCATTAATGATTCATAACCAAATTTTTTGAAAAATTAAAAAGAAATTGTACGTAGTATATACAAAAGTCGGCATTTAAAAAAAGGAAAAACTGCAGGCTAATGCTTATCAACACATTTATACATAGATAATCTCTATAGATAGATCTGTAGATACGGGTTCGATTCCTGGTATGGTAAATTTCGGAAACGAATTTCCTCTGTTATTTACTGGGTGTCTGGGATCGGTCCCAGAGTGGCCCGTTGTATATTACCCATAACACGAGCGTAGCTTGCTTAATTTGTAAAAAAAAAAGATTTTTTGACCCATCCTAATGTATATAGACAAGGTGGTCCGTGTGAACTCCATACATCTCTCATTATTTCTTAGTTATGTGTGACTATAGAAGGATTAGATATGCTGTAAGAGATCGATGTATATTCAATATCTCAAACAAGCTCCGCGTTTAGTAGTGTTTATTCTTTGTAATTTGTCGTCGGTGTTGCGGAACGATTCGTCTCGATGAAATGAGCCGTGTCCTATTATGCGGAAAAGTTGTTGGCCACACTGTACCGATTCTTTGTAGTCTCGATAATACATAGCCATAAATTCTGTTATCATTACAAAATTTCTTTACACGTGTAGAGACGGAGAAATAATATAATTGCCTGCGGCCAAACGGCCTGTGGTAAGAATTTGTCTGTCTCACATGCCCTTTTCATGCTATGCTGTTTGACCGACAAGCTTTTTTCAATCCCACACTAAAGTACTTGATTGATGTGGTTAGGGATAGGGACAGGGTTAAAAAGTTAATATCACTCGCGATACTGTTTTATCGACAAGACACAATTAAAAAATAAAATCGTTCGCAATACTGTTATATCGACAAAGCCAATACATTTTTATTCGTGCAGGAACGGAGAAAGAATACAATTTCCTGCGGCCGGGCGGCTTTTTCGTAAGAGGCGACAAAACAACCGACAGGCAGGAGGTAAGGCATTTGCCCGTCTGGATGGCTACCAACCCTGGTCTAAAGTGTGCCGCCATAACAACCTCGAGTCGTGTTCCGGCATTAGTGGCTTCAATCCCTCTTACGAGATCATCAGCACATTTGTAACGCCTTTAGTGTTGCAAATTTCTGTAGGCGATGGCAACCGCTTTCCATCAGGTGGGCCGTCTGCCTGTCTGCTGAACTCATGCAATAAAAAAGTCGCAGAAAAAAACGAACAAAAATATCCCTATTCGAAATTTGGCTGACCACCTTTGGCTTGAATACAGGCCTTTAATCTGCCAGGCCACGAATCTATGGAACTATGCAGAGGTCCATGAAAAATTTGGCCCCTGCTTGTTTCAAATCAATGTCGGCGTGCCGTTTAGAACAGGCCATGTCCCTAAAACTGACAATAATTTGTAGGCTAAGGCTAACCACCTCCAGCAGCTTTTATGTCTGCCAGAAAAGTAATGGACTAGTGCACATAATGAAAATACGGTATAACGGTTTTAAGAGCGGCAAGTTTTTTGGTTTTCATTTGTACGTTTCGCCGAAACATACGTAAATGTACGGTTATTACCGTGATCAAATCAAATAAAATGCTGCGCTTAAAACCGTTAACACCGTTGTTTTAATTTTACTACTGGACTGTTTTTTTTTTACAAAACTTGTAGTCATTCAACAAGTCGTAAAGGGAACAATCCATAGATACGAAATTTAGGCGTTCGTCTGTCTGTCACACCGATGTGGCACAAGGCTGCCAACGGAATAAAAAAAATTTTTTATTATAATACTTTTTATAGTAATTATAGTTATTAGACACGTAATTGAAAACTGGTGGAGGGCAAAGACATTATTTGCCCATATTAAAGTGAAATATGTAACAAATGATACATAGATACATAACACTTTATTTATTATACACCAATACAAGAATGAACTTAAAGACTAAAATTATATTATCTAGTTATGTACAAAGGGCGGTTTTATCGCTAAAAAGCCATCTGTTCCAGAAAACCCCAGGAATGAATTGAGTGATAATGTCGATGGTGGTATACGTAACATATTGTACGAACTACTTACTTTTTAATAATAAATTATATGTATGCAGAAATTTTATATATATACTTAATATACATACCATACAAATATATATCTACAAAATATATAAATGTTAATAGATGAATTTAAATATCATATTCAAACGACAGATTTTGCTTGCCTGGTAGCAACAGGGAGCGCGTTCCAAAGTTGTATAGCCTTAACAGCAAAAGAATTGTTGTAAAAAGTTGAATTATGCGCACGAGTGTTCAATTTAAGTTTAGTAGAAGGGGCGCAAACTGTGAGTGCATGAAAGAAATTCAAAACGTTTTAGGTAATCAGGAGTACTTAAAATATTATAGAGAAAAAAAGGCTGTGAGTATTCGGTAAAATATACAGGTAGACCAAAAAGAGATGGATGGTTTGTGTGAACGACGACATGACGATTTGCGGTGTGACAAAGGACGTATGTCAGAATAGAAGAGTATGGAAGCAAAAGACATATTGTGCCGACCCCAAATTATTGGGAGAAGTTGAAAGAAATGAGAGACTCCAGATCAGGGGTCGTACGCAATAGGTATCCAATTAGGAAAATGCCCTACCACCTGCCGGGGTCTTGTTTTGTCACCTTTTACAACAAGTCACTTGGCAGTAAGAATTTGTAGTTTTGCTCCATTCATGCACGGATAAATCTGCAGTGTATCACAATAATTCTTAAGTTATGATAAATATTCTAAAATATTTTTTCTTGTCCACAGATTGACCAATGATCGCTTCAGCTACGAGCTAAATATCACAAATAACCAATTTAATGGATAGAGGTACTTTTAAGCGAAACTAGTATAAGCCTTACAATGTCACATCATCTAGTGACAGTATGCATGTTTTGCCTACTATGTGCTGCACATACATGCGGTTCACATATAGATAAAAACGAAGCTATCATAACCTACGACCATAATCTTGAAAATGTAGATCATATGAACATAGAACTAGAGGAAAAGAGGAAAGCAGATTCAAAGTTGAGATACCATCAGAAATTGCAGAAGATTAGACATAAGGAGAGATCGAAGAGGGAGTTGAAGGAAGATTCGAACGCGTACGTAGAGAAGATATTCCACAGATACGGGAATGTAGAGAGTATGACGATGAATTTGACAGGATTCAACAAGATGCTGGAGGAATTGAAGCTGCATCAACTGATTGAGGGGGGACAGACTGTTGATAGTAGGAGTTATGTTTATGACGGTTCTGGTGGGCACAAGAATGATGATGTTGTTAAGGTAAGTGAAATCTTGCTTAGCAGTTTTAGTAATAGATCGGATGATATATTCAGATATCGATATAATTCTACAGATACGAACTAAACATGTGATAGATTATTAAATTACAATCCGAGCCAATAATCGACTAGGTTCTAGACATTCAAGAGATTTTCCAATTGTTTCGACTTGCTAAACTCGATGACCGGCCGTAGATGAGTCGTGACTTGTGCTCGTAACTTGAACACAACGTCCGAGTAGCATTCGATAGAATACATCAATTCCGAGTGAAAACCATGATGTTTAAACATTCGATTTCAACATCTCGTCATCACATATCGCTGATTTGAAGTTTATATTTACTCATAAACTTTATCTGATATGAAAAGTATAGGTATAGAACCGATTTTTCAATCGTCAGATAAAAATTATTCACCAACTAAAATACAACATAAATAAACTGAAAATTACAGTTGCGTGACCAAAACAGGTGAGCTGTTTCAGTTTTGCATTCAGTCAGATTATAATTTATGTGGATTGACTTTTATCTGACGATCGAGCCTTGGGAAATAAAAATTTACTTGGAATTCCTATAATGGAGCTACGCTTAGCTCAATAGTCTAATTCATCAATCAGGCTTAAGTAAAATTTTAGTTCAGAAATTTCAGAACCAGAAATCAATCAAATATAATCTAAAAAGATTCTACATTGATTCCCAAAGCGGGCCATCATGCTCACATATGCAGACCTGGAACTAAAATGAGAACCATGTACTAGAATGATGATACCCCGCTATTATTATCAAATCAGAACTAAACACTAGAATGACGATAACAATTACTCGCCTCTGCTCCTATTTTTTGATATAACAATATTGTGTACACGACTACCTGCGGCACGAATAAACCCACGAGTTTTCTGTGCCACTGTTCAAATGTGTTTTCTAATGTATATGAGTGTAAGCATATTGGATAATAAATTAAAAAAAGCTCACAATCAGATACGCGTGTCATATATTTGAAAATCCTTTCATATTGTGGTTTGATTCTTATTTATACGACAAATATTGACATTAATTCTCCCAAGTTATAAAATTATGTGATTCGAATTAACATCTATTTGTTGACGTGACAACGTCTTATAATTCGATGGAGCCGGCTGCACGCATGAAAAAACATGACTCATGCGGCGTTACCTCGCTCTGAGGCGTTCCATTTAAGGCTTGAAGTGCAAGCGAGAGCGCGGAACGAGCGACAAAGAGGCACAATCGGCCTCCGCGTTCGGCAGCGTAATTGACATAATTGTATTTATGCGTACAAATAAATGTAACTTGATCAATTCAATTGTGATTTCCATTTACCTCCTTCTCTATATCCATACAAAATATCTATCAAACAAATAAAATTAAAATTTTCTTTTGATTAATGAAACCATTCCATCAGTATTTTCTTATGACGTTGTCACGTTCAATTATCTTCAGTAAACCGACTTTACAGACAACCGATTTTTATTCCTCCTAAAGGCTTAGCCATAACTTGGCTATGTCGCCTAACACCTTTTTTTAAAGGCCATTTTACGCCATGCACAAATTACGTCACACGAATTTCATGATTGTTTGTCTCCTCCCTCGTCCTTGTCACAGCTGGTCACATTCATGAAACTCCTTCCTCCCTAGTGTGACATCAAATATTTTGAAGTTTTATAGCAAGAAATTATTAAATTAAAACAGCAGTTCTGTAATTAGTTCAAATGTATTAGATTTTAAAAATGTGTCGTCACGAAATTTAAGGCCTCTTGTCGCACAATATCTCATTTCGTCGACCCTCTCCTCCTTAACGTCGTAATTTATGGATGGGCTTTTTGGCATTTGTCACTTTATGGACTGCCTATCATTTACAAGGGAACTGCTTATAGTAATTCACAATCCGTGTTTGGAGATAGAAGCATCTATTGAATGCATAATGTTTGACACCTTTATGTATATGTTTTCATTAGTATTCATATATTTCAAACCTTCTTCATTTTCAGTGTGTAAACAGCACAGAGCTCATATCGACGGTGAATACGAGATTAAAACCGCACGCACACGACCATAGTCACGATCATCATCATCATCATACGCATGAACACAATGAGGATATTATCACGGAAAGTACGCTACAAACTATATGTCCCATATTATTATACCTGAAAGCTTATAACACCAGTTGTGTCAAAGAAACAACTTTAGTCAGCAAAAGAGAAATGAAAGAATTGAAAGAAGTTGATAGTAATAAGAATATGTTTGCAGTTTGGTTGTATTCTTCGTTAAGTATAGCAGCTATTAGTGCTTGTGGTCTTCTAGGTGTTGCTGTGATACCTATTATGCATAAGTCGTATTATAATCACATATTGCAGTTTTTAGTAGCTCTAGCTGTAGGGACACTATGCGGAGACGCATTACTCCATCTTATGCCACATGCAATGAGTCCTGCTCATGACCATAATAATCCAAACGCGATTGTAGAAACATCGCATGACGATGGAATGTGGAAAGGACTTGCAGCAATGATGGGTGTTGTGTTCTTCTATTTCACTGAAAAAGGTCTAACAGTGGTCGTGGAATGGCGTAAGAGACGTCAAAAGTTGGAAGAAGACAAACTTCCTTCAAGAGTAAGAGTGCTCAAAGATGAAACTGTAGGAGGTTGTAGTGGTGGTGCTAAGTCACCAATAACTAATTCCACTTCGAATTCTCTTATGAAAATCTTCAAAAGAGATGATAAAAGTGATCCCACAACTAAGACATGTAAACATAAGTACTCGGAATATCCTTATTGCTATGATGAGATCGATACAGACACACACGACGATCATCACATGAGAGATGGTCAGATTCCACCTTCTCCCAAAGCTCAGAAACAGAATAACTCAGTCAGCGTGGTATCTTCGAATGCGTTGAATCCTGACTCCAAAGAAGAGCCTACGGCCAAGGATTGGTTGTTGAAAGCTGAATCAACTCCTGCTGTTGTAGAAATGAACAATATCAAGCATAAAGAGGAAGTCAAGGATTTGAAAGATGGTGACAGCTATACTGTTATTTTGAGGTAGGTAGCAATTTTGATATCATTTATAGTTCACAATATTAATGTAGTTCCTTTTTAATTGATTAATATTTGATCCACACATCGATATAAATATGTATGTAATTATGAAGTTGTTTGTTTAGTTGTTTGCATATTTAATTCCTTTTATTATTACGTACTATGCAACTAACAAAATATTTTGTAAAAGAAGATAACATTTTAAAGGAAGTCGAAGTTTACCCGTTATAATCAATACTAGCTTTACGTTTAAGAAATAATTCGGTTAAATTATCTCTCTTTTTCATCTTCTCCCAATCATTTGAGGTCGGCGCAATAGGTTTTTCTTTTCATACTTCATGTATTCTGGCATACGTCTACTGCCGCAGTACAGAACATCATGTCATCCTTCACAATCTAGCTATGATTTTTACGTTATATATTTTACTATCATAACCACCAGTTTAACATTCTTTTTGCTATATGATTTTCATCCCTCTTAATTAATTACATGCCTTCGCCACCGTCTGAAGATATCTATCTAAGTGATGGAATGCGTTCTATAATGAGGTAATATCATAAAACATACAAAAACAATAAAACAAACTTGTGAAGATTTAGCGTACTTTGGTCCTTCGAGTTGGATTTACTTAGTCATTAATATTAATTACCTGTCCAGGTTAATTTCAAAATAACTGAAGTTGTATATAAGTCTATCTATTACATTCCTATATGTTCTTAACTATAGTAGAATTATTTTGTCCGTGCAGTTTGAGTCATAAATAATCGGAGTATTTCGCTCTCTCTTCCACTCACGGGCCTTATGGGCGGGCATAGTGATTGCGCATTATTGTTGTCGATAAGCGTTATCGATAGTGTATTTGGTTTTGTAATTTTGTGGGTTAGTGATAAAAATGAAAGAAAAAAAATAGATAAAACAATGTATGTATTAAAATAAGAATAACAATGATTTAAAATAAATTATTAATTAGGTATCTATATATTAAAAAACTATAAGTACAAAAGTTTAGAATGTAACAAGTTATATTAAAAATAGATATAAATATTTATATCTAAGTTTAAAATTAACAGCAAAAAAGATAATAATGATTTTTATGAGAATGATAATGTTTCTTTGATAAGAATGAGTTTTTATTGTTAATGGCGTTGCGCCCGCGCAACATGCTCACCGCCCTAGCCGGGCTGAGGCCGAGTTTGATTTATGACCCAAACTGCACGCACAAAATAATTCTACTATAAGAGATATTATATAATACTTTTCTTGCTCTCTTCCAGGGAGCACTCTCGGGCCCATCACGGCCATTCGCACGCCCACGGACATGTGCACGCGCCACCGTCGTCCATCGCGTCCGTCGCCTGGATGGTCATCATGGGTGACGGGCTACACAACTTCACAGACGGAATGGCCATTGGTAAGTTCTATTACATATGTAATACCGTGTTTTTTATCAGTGTCGGAGCCTTAAGTAGTAAAATTCAAAACTACAAACAAAAATATGCGTCGTATTCCGCTCTCCTTGTAACACGTATTTATGAAGGGAAAACTCCTTGCCTAAAAAAAACTTTCTAATTTTCTTTCTTTGTCACAATTTTTCATTAATTTTATGTCTTTCTTCAATTATATTATTTTCATTTTTTAGGTGCTGCTTTTGCTTCGAATATCGCTGGAGGTTTCTCAACAGCTGTCGCAGTATTATGCCATGAACTTCCACATGAATTGGGTAAGTATCTTCGGTCTTAATCATATTGAGTTAGAGCATAGAACCCCAAATTTGTTCTTACGGACACCAAACGTTAAGGGTTCCACGTCAGCGAAAACAAAATCAAGGGGTCCGAGAGCTGCAAATAAAGGTCGTCAGTAGTCGATGCCATTTAAACGAAATTTTTAACTGTATAAATTAAATAAAAAAATATGATGGTGTGCGTTTGTAGTTATAAGCTATAAAATGTATGGGACCAATTGTTTTTATTGCATTGCGTCGAAGCTTGCCAGATGTGCGTGAACGGAGCCCCTTTGTCGTTATTATACGGTTTAGTATAAAAGAATGCCCGGACGGAGGGGTGGGGCAGTCAAGCGACGATTACGATACTAGCAAGACGTGTGTAGTAGTTTCGATTAGCGATATAGTGACGGACTTTGCGCGTTTTGAATTGCACTGAATCGTGCAGTGTGAACTGGTTGCATCCAGTTTTATTTGTACCTGTTTTATACGTGTTTGTACAGTTCAATTAAACTCTATAGTAATTCCAACGGCATTTTAATTCGAGTCCTGTGTAGCTCGTAACAATTATACATTTACACGAATTGAGAGAGAACCTTCTAGATTTTTTTAATGTTGGTCAAAAAGATGGGAGTCCATTAAATGCAGTATAAATTAGTAAGGGCTCTACGAGATAAAATAGTTTGGAGACCACTGAGTTAGAGTAAGATT